>CM043706.1:16739005-17339005 GCA_023969325.1 Oryzias curvinotus
TATTCCTATTCCCTAACGGCACATTTCTGTCATCCTCATAGATGTTTCTGTTCCAGGAGCTGTCCTGATCTTTCTTCCTGGCTATGAAGAGATCGTGGCTCTGAGGGAACACATTCTGAACGAGGACAAAATGTTCTGCACACACCCGGAAAGGTAAATCCTAGAGTTCTGTGGTTAAAGCCAATTTATGTCACACATACACTTATACCACCACCACACAAACGTCTTAGTGTGTTTTATTCATTTTAAGGCAATGTTTTACTATTAATGTAAGAAAAGACGTATTAGTTTGAATAAATGTACTTGGACAGAGATACCAGCTCTTCAATATTTGGCTTATATGTGGAGTGGCTGAGTCTTACATCATTTACTGCATGAAGTCACTTGACCTTTCTGTTTCTGAAGAAAGTCACAGAGAAATATAGCAATGTAAAGAAAACGAGTCAGGAAAGCTGCCCAGGACTCTAGTTATAGTGTCTTATAATAATAATACTAGCAAATGTTATTATTATAATAACGATAATAACATTTGTTAGTATTATTATTATAATTAGACACTATAACTAGTGTCTAATTATAATAATAACATTAGTTTCTCACGTTCACATAGATGCTCAATCAAGCTTCTCTTTATTCGTAAATATACCAGTCAAGCCGAGTCACGTGAGAACATCCATGAACAAAAAAGGAGTACCTCAGAGTCGCAACGAGTGCATTCAACAGCACAGACTCTACATAGAAGTGGACTGAGCCAGTGTGACGTCACCCATAGCAAATGCCTTACCTCTGGATCCAGCAAAATGAAGCCAAGCCAAGACCCACTCTGTGTTCATCAGGGGGTCTTTAAGGAATTCATGCTATATAAAAAAAACTTCAAATCATTTCCTAAAGAAGTCAGTTGTGTGTGTGCATGTGTGTGAGTGTGTATTAAAGATAGCAACTATGTCCACAGTTCCCACAATGTGATGGTTCAGTGTATTTTACACAGAAATATGTGACACACCTGTTCCTATAGTCTGACCATGTGACTGTTCTTCAGCTATCAGGTGTTGATTTTACATTCAGATGTTCACACCCTGGATCAGAAGATGGCCATGAAGCCTTCTCCACTTGGCATCAGAAAAATTGTGAGTCTCTCTGTCTGTATTTTTTCCAAAATTACAGATAAACATTTCTGAAATGTAAAACGAAAAGCCTCAGTGACCAATATAGCCACAAGACGCAAGCCTTCCATTCATGGGGTCCATTTCAACCCGAAAAGCTCCACCTAGCTTACTTTTAATGAAACTTGCCCACACCATCACCAAAGTCAAGGTGCAGCTCTGTGTCCATCCATCCATCAAGAGTCACACTCGTCTCATCAGTCCACAACACCTTTGAAAAGTCCATCTGGAGATGTTTTTGGCCCATTCTTGACTTGTGCACCTTGCTGATAGCTGGTCTGGTTGCAGCTTTTCTTGCTTAGGCCATGTCTCTGAGAACTGAACATGTCATACTTCTTGATCCTCCAGGTATCTGTAATTGTTGAAAATGGCAGCACTGATGGATAAAGGGTTCCTGGTAGCTTAACGCTTGATTCTGTGTCTGTGTTGACTTTTTGCAACAGAACACTGTTCTATGATTACGCCCCAGTGCCTTGGATAGTTCAAGAGTTCTGCATCGCTCTGAAAGACTTTTTCAAGTTTGACCTTTGTAACCTTGTGCAATCAAGTTAAGCAGAAACACCTGGCACATGCTTTTATTGTGGCGGGTCTTAGTTCTGGTTTTGTGGGTGCACTTCCTGCTTCCTCCTCTCGGCTGTTGCTGCTGCTGTGATGGGCATTTGAACACGCCTTGAACACGTCATGCAAACCCTGTTGCACTGCCAGCCTACCGGCACCGGCCACCCTCCTTTGAGCAACTCATTAGTCAGGTTTTTGTTGTGTGTGGTCTTCTGATTTCCCCAATCGATAGTGAGCCACCAAAGTGAACCAAGCCTTACATTTACATCCCTTTCAACAACCCAACCGTCTGCAATACAGCTCAACGGATCACCTCCCCACTACACCAAACATCTCTGGATTGCATCAACTTGGACGGTTAAACTCCCCTTTCGTCCCGTGTGTGTTGTGTTTTTCTATTTTACAGTACACTCGATTGATGGCTCTGTTTTGTGTTTTCCTTCACGCACCCTGGGCTCTTTGAGGCGTACTTTTGTTCTTGAATGTCAGAGCGCCTAGCTTTGACCCTCAACAGTTAAATCTTTCTTCTGGCCCATTTTACCTAAAGAATCTGCCTAATAATTATGCACACTTTTATATCAGACTTTGACCTTCCTAAGCCCCGCCCTGTCTTGTTACATTAATCACCTAATATTGGCATTGAATCTAATATTGTATTTTAGTGTAACAAAGGTAATACCATTTCGTATATGGATATAGTTTACTCTGAAAGGCTTGAGAGCATGATATTGGGCCTGTAAGTGTGGGAAATGTGTTTTCTGCATTTACCTAACAAACGAGCAGTAGGCTGTAGTTACAGCCAGACAAATATTGATCTTAGCTGGTTCTGTTTTCAGATTCTCTCCTCTAGCATTGGTGAGACAAGCATCACCATCAACGATGTAGTCTTCGTCATCGACTCTGGGAGAGTCAAAGAGGTGGATGTCTTTTAGAGCAACTCCATCACTCATCAGATTCTGGTTGGTAAAGAGCTCACATTTACTTCTGCAGAAGTACTTTGATGCAGTCAGTCATACATCTACGCTGAAGATGTCGTGGATCTCTAAAGCCAGTGTTCTGCAAAGGAAAGGAAGGTAAACGACCTCTTGATCCTCAAAGGCCGGTGCCTGCCTTTTTTCTCTCTGTAGCTTCTTATTGAAAGAATTCACTGCATCCAGGTAATCAGCATAGATGCTCCTGGTGTGTCTGAACCTGCAGAACTCCTTATGTGACAGTAACGTCAGTCCAACACAATAGGCCGTCAGCACTGATGTGTCTGCTCAGCTGCTGGACAAGTCAGAACATTACAGATAAAAAGTTCATTACGGGAAAGGGGAAAGACAATCAGCCACTTAGCAGGACTGCATTTCAACACACCGTCACTGTTTCTTTATTAGTTACATAATGAGTCATTGCTTTGACAGTATTGATACACTGCATAGTGACTGTGCATGAGTGTAAAACCTCAGCTCAGCACCCATCATAGTGTTTCTTTCAGGAGTTTGAAAGTCTTTGACTGAACTGAAGCGCCATAATCTAGATGACAGGGTGATCCAACTGTTTTGAGGAAAGAGAGGAGGAGGGATTTTGTCTGCAGATAATCCCAGGCATCAATTGTTGCTACAGGAATGTTCAATCTGCAATGCAAAGCAGGTTTTCTGTTCATGAGGGGCACTACTGAATGCTGGGGTGTGTATGCACGGTCCGGTCGGTCCGGGACTCAATGGAAGCTATTTTTACTTTTTTATTTTTATTTATTTAACCTTTATTTACCAGGAAAGTCCCATTGAGATTAAAAACCTCTTTTCCAAGAGGAACTATATTTGGGTCGGGCCTTGTGGAGACTTTATCTACACGTGGCCATAATAATAACATAACAATAACAGCATAATGATCATTATCATTTGTCATTGTCAGGTTCAGGACATAGTAAATATGGAGAAAGACAAATACTTTTTCAAAGGCCAAAAAGAATAGGATCTCTGTGTAAAATGGAAAAAATATTCAGAAAGATGTTTTAAAATGTTGATCTTGACATTGATGTCTTTCACAGAGCCGGACGCTGCCGGCCCGGCTACTGCTTCCACCTGTTTAGTCGCCTCAGGTTCAGAGACATGCAACAGTTCCCGGTTCCTCAGCTGCTGCTAATGCCACTGCAGGTAATGCACCTTCAAATCCTCAACACACGTTTCCAAATCTGATGGAAATAAATTCAGAATGCTTTCAGTTGCACATGGAATTTAAGATCCTGGTTCTTTGTTTTGTAGTTCACTGATTCCTGAGTCTTTTTTATGGATAGAATCCTGAATTTCAAATGGATGGTCTTACTCACCATGTTAGATGTGAAGACATTTGAACACTGCTGTTATGTTTCAGCCTAGATAACTACTTTAACCATAGATGTGTGACCAACGATCTGGAGATCTCTGTTATTTCTCTGGTCCTCCACATTCAGTCACAATACTCACATGAGGCTTTATGATTCTGATGAGGGTCAAAATGTCTACAACTGTGAATAGTTTTCCAGCAGTAAATAGAACAGATTCAGATTTTCTGAAGGTCTTTTGTCCCGACTCTCAAGAATCAGTGAATTCTTAAAATATTAGAACAAAGTTCAGGAATAACTGTGACTGCAGATCAGTGTGATTTTGATGGAATGCAGAACGCTTCCATACGTTCCTGCAGTTTCCTCCACAGCGACACAAACGGCCGTTGATACGGCAGCTGCAGGCGGACAAACCTGGACGTATCAATGCGTGTCTTGGTTTGACTGAGCGGCAGCAACAGTCTGACTGAAACGTTTGCTTCTGGAAAAGTTAGGGAAAAGCATTGCTAAAAAAGTGTAGGAACTCTGATGTATGCAAGAGCAGAAATGCCCTCATGCTAGAATCAACATGTAGAAAGTAGGCCAATCCAGTATATAACTACAGTACAAACAAATGACAAATGTGGCAGTTTATCTCAAAAACATGTGGAGTAAACAACGAATACAATGATTAGGGGTGTAATGGTTTGATACATTTTTGGTATTTTTTCGGTACAAAAAGGCAGAAAAAATTTCTTGCAAAATGCATGTATTGGTTTTATATAACAGTAATAAAATTGACCTATGTAGGTGATCTGCTATATAAAATTATACAACTATTAGCTGTCAGGACCTAAAACTTTGGATACTTAACACTGGCCTGAAAAAACAAAAAACATGTTAATTTGCACATTTTTTTCTTGTAGACCCGATTGTTCCAGTCGGTGATGCCGTTTTAAGTTTGCTAACAGATTGGATGTGTCACTGTGGTACGCTATCTTTGTGTAACAATGCCAACATACAGCATTCCACTAATCCAATTGTCTTTTCCTTTCACCCAAACAAACCCATAGTGTTTCCACACAGAAGAGCGAATGACACCATTGACCGTCTTGGTGGTTAACATTAGTTCCGCCTCGGTGCAAAGTTAATACATTTGGGGCCAAAAGTAAACAAACAAAAAAAACGAAACGGTACAAAAGTGATCCGATCCGAAAATGCCGTACCGAAACGGTTCGGTCCAACTACGTGTACCGTTACACCCCTAATGATGATTCACACCACTGATCATTTGGAAAGACAAACAGCTGATATAGAAACATTGAACCGATGTACCGCCTGCGGTAAAATATAGCAGAAACGGGCATGTTTCTTACAAGATGAATGGTGAAAAGAAAGTATATGTTCCATGTTGTTTCTACATACATCCTTGTTTTAGGGGCTGTGCTTGCAGACCAAACTTCTGGCTCCCTCTTCCTGTCTTATTGGAGACTTCTTGTCCAAAGCCCCCCAGCCTCCTCCTGCTCGTTCTGTGAGCAGTGCTGTCCAGGTTCTGAAGGTAACAGCTCTTCTCATTGTCCTGCTCCAAGACAAGTTTAAAGCAGAAATATTGCACTTACCGTACCTGATTACAAGCCACACCTACTCAATTTAAGGAGGTTAAGTCACAATTTACATACACAAGCCGCATGTTGTTACCATCACTATGGGCCTGTCATTGATGATCCTGATCCACAGACTATGCCACTGCCTTCAGTCTCATTGAGGGAGGAGTTAACAGTGCGTCAGCTCATTTATTTGAACACACCCACATCTGCCAAACAGCATGCACCTCACTTCTGCTCACAGCTCCCTCAGTTATGGTGAGGAGATTTACACCCGCGATTCCCCACTTCCCATGAGTTTTAGGGGCTTAAGGCGGGGCTAACCCCCAGGTCGCCACACTGTGTTGTACATTGAGGATGTATATGTGCTGAAATCGCGTGCGTGTTTAAGAAGGAGCAGGGAGCTGCAGGACGGGAGAACGGGAGAGCAGCTCTCCTCTCCTTCCGCCTGTGTCACGGCAGCAATATGGTAGAAACAGGGCTGGTTCAAAAAACATACCAGTAAAAGACAGCAGCAGTGACTTAAAAGCGCGCGCCTCAGCGCGGCACGTGTGCCACGGCGCAGCGTGTGCCACTGCGCAGCGTGTGCACCAGAAGTTTCCTTCCACAACAGTGGCACACTGTTGCTCCGCGGACGCCTCTGTGCTCCCCCCTCGCCCCACGGGCTCCTTGTCTCTCCCTTCCTATCTTCTCCGACACCCCTCATGAGGGGGCGCCAGGGAGGGGCTCTTGTGCCCCCTGATGTCCGGTCCCTGTGCGCGGGACGCGGCTGCCAGTGGACGGAGCGAACCGTGTCTATGAGCAGAGCAGCCGGACTTAACAAGTTTTGTGTTTGAGGGGCGGGGAGGATGCTTTGTTATGGGGGGGAGGATGCTTTGTTATGGGGGGGAGAATGCTTTGTTATGGGGGGGGAGGATGCTTTGTTATGGGGGGGAGAATGCTTTGTTATGGGGGGGGAGGATGCTTTGTTATGGGGGGGAGGATGCTTTGTTATGGGGGGGAGGATGCTTTGTTATGGGGGGGAGAATGCTTTGTTATGGGGGGGAGGATGCTTTGTTATGGGGGGGAGGATGCTTTGTTATGGGGGGGAGCATGCTTTGTTATGGGGGGGAGGATGCTTTGTTATGGGGGGGGAGGCTTCGGACTGCCATCACCGTCCCGCAGCTCAATGTGCACGAGCAGCTGAAGTCAGGAGAACATGTCTCCATCTCACAGCGGCTTTGGGGCGGTGTGAGCTTTTCAGAGCAGAAATGTGGCTCAGTCCTTAGAAAGCGTTCAAACAATCACATGGATTTGTGTTTCCAGTTGTGTCCCGACAAAATAAAGGCTGTTGTTGTTCCCACACACTTTTAGGTGCAGCAAAGATGCAGATTGCAAAATTTCCCGCATGGTCTTGGATTTTGTGTCCATCAGGCTAATGTTGTTAGCATGTTAGCCTGTCCTAACCGTTCTCCAGCTCTGTTCTTCCACAAAAAAGCACTGATCACACAGATTAAAAATAAAATGATGAGTGAACAGGTGCTTCATAATAACCATAACATAACAATAATAAACGTACGTTTAAAAGATCATCTATATTATATTATTATATTACGGAGCTGCTAATAGATGGGCTAGTGTCACTCTGAGGTAAACTCACTCCTGATATTTCTCTGTCCTCTCCGTCACGCAGCAGAGCGGCTTGTCCAAACCCGTTGATGGTGGTGGATTCTTTCACACTGCTTTGAACGATTGCTTTGAACTTGAAAGCTGCATCATATTGTAGTGGCGGTCACGTGCACGTTGGGTCTAATGGCACCAAAGGATTGTGGGACGCGGCTGGGCATGGGTGTTTCTTTGTGTTGCACCATGACTGAAGTGTCTAAGAGCTGAAGTGAGGTTTGGCTGTTTGTGGGTGTGTCTAAATCAAACAGGCTTGTTGCTGGAAACAGGATCATCCATTCAGCCTCCCCTCCGAGACTGCACCAGCGCTCCCGGCGGCCGTCAAATAAATACGTAAACTAGCCGCATTATTGAATAAGCCGCAGGGTCGAAAGCGTGTGACAAAAGTCGCGGCTTATAGTCCGGAAATTATGGTACTATCATTTTTGACCAAGTGATGCTTTTTGTTCAGAATATAGATGCTCTTGAACAGAATGAGGACCTGACTGAGCTCGGCTACCGCCTGGCTGATTTACCTGTGGAGCCTCAGCTGGGGAAAATGGTGCTGTGTGCCGTAGTGCTCAAGTGTCTGGACCCCATCCTCACCATCGTCTGTGCCCTGGCCTATCGTGACCCCTTCATCATTCCCACTGACAACTCCCAGAAGAGATCAGCTCTTAATTGTCGCAAACGCTTTGCTTCTAATTCCTTCAGTGACCACATGGCCCTGCTCAGAGCTTTCCAGGTGAGTGTTTGTCTGTATTTGCTCCTTTGCCGTACTGAGCTCGCTTTTGATCTGTAATGTTCTAACTCAGGGGTCGGCAACCCATGGCTCCGGAGCCACATGTGGCTCTTTCATCCTTCTGTTGTGGCTCCCTGTGACTTTGGAAAATAATGAGTATTTTATAAAAATTCAAATTTATTTTAGTTTGTTCATTTTTCATGGCATTTCAAAGGCGCTGCTAGCTCCGTGCCTCGTGCCACGTAAAAAACAGCTTCCTTGGTGGGCTCGTGCTTGTCGGGCGTGGGCTGCGGAGCTGATAGCAGGAGGACACGCGGGGCGGCTTCAATAAACACTCCGGGTCTGGAGTGGTTTTCTGCCGGGGGCTTGGCGTGGCGCGGAGCGGGGAGCGGCTTTCTGGTGACGGAGAGTTTGCGCCGGTGTTTTGGACTCGCGTGTGCGGTGATGTGTGTTTCAGAGCAGGGGAGCTCGTTGCGTCGGTCGCGATAGACCTGTCATCTTCGGGCACGTGGGGGTGATTGAAGGGGAAGAGAGTGCTTCTTGAAAATCCACCAGCCAATCAAAATCCTCACCGAGAAGTACGGGACTTGATTGACATGCAGAATGGCCAATCGGACATCCTCTGACACATACGTCACTGCAGACGCGAGTTTAAATTCACTCAGCGCAAACTCTGTCATCAGAGCGGCTTTTTCTCCCCGCAGCACGGGGACGTCCCCGGTAGAAGTCCAGCAACCGGAGTTTATTAAAGCCGCCCCGCGTGTCTCCTCCTGCTATAAGCTCTGCAGTCCGATAAATACGAGCTCATCAAGGAAGCTGCGAGGCACACGCTTTATACTGTTGCGGGTGTGTGCTGAGCGGCGCACGTGCCACGAGAAAGAAGGGGGGGGGGGGGGCGTGCAGGTGGAGATGGCGGTGTGAGCACGGAGCGGAGGTGTGTGCGTGAAATACATTGTGTGTTCGGAGGACGGAGCACTAAATAAAGAGTAGTCGTCGTTCCCAGAATAACTGTTCTGGAGTCATTTTTAATCCGCTCTGAAGGTTGAGGGTTCGAACAGGAAAGTGAACCCCGAAGGAAAATTGCCTTCAGCTCTGGAGGAAATCTCCCCTGCGCTTCTGACCACGATCGGAAAGACGAAAGAAAAAGAAAAGTCATCGCGCAACGAAAGGTTCAACAATACGGAGCGAGCAGCGCCAAAAGTCTCATAATATGCCATGATGCTCCCCACATTGGACCGTTTACAGCAGAGCATGAATACGATGGTCGCTGCTTTCTGTCTTTGTAATAAAACGCTTCATCTGTTAATACAAAAGTATCTTTATGTAAACTCACTGTGTAGTTTTTAATCATCAGTACATAAACAATAATGTTGAAATAAACATGTAACTAATAAACATGACGATGGAAAGAAAGAAGTACTTTTTTTTTTATCTTTTCTGGACCGTGATCTACACTCATGTCCTTGAAAATCGATCGCGATCGACTTAATGAGCACCCTTGATATAATATATACATGCATAATATATATAATGATGTCAAAACGGGTTGTGGCTCCGAGTGCTTTTTTTTTCATTAGGGGCGGTCCCAAATGGCTCTTTGAGTAAAAAAGGTTGCCGACCCCTGTTCTAACTTGTCCAGCAGCTGAGCAAAGATCAGTTTACAAACAGTTGGTGTTGCTGTGAATTAAAAAGAACGGCATTGATACGTCAATACCCAATTGGTCAAAGACCTGCACACGTAGAGCCCAACCCTAAACCCTAACCCTTTTGCAAAAAGGCGCATATACACACGTCTACATACTTTCATCGCTTCAGAAATGTAATGGACTTACATCTTCAAAAGTGCCTTCCGTGACTTATGCTTTAATCCTTAAAAGCCTTTAAATCTACTACAGGTTAAAATGTAGAAGGTTAAATAACAGCCCATGATGTCTGTTTTCGTCTGGTGTCAGGCGTGGCAGAAAGCTCGCAGTGATGGTTGGGAAAGAACATTTTGTGAGAAGAACTTCCTGTCTCAAGCGACCATGGACATCATTCTCGGCATGAGGACCCAGCTGCTCGGACATCTCCGTGCAATCGGTGAGTCGTGCTGTTGCTTTGCTTTTTTCCAGACGTAAAATCAGAAAAAACCAGATCTCATTAACCAATTGGGATATGAAAGTGTAAAATGTATTTAAATAATTAAACTTCATTTTATTAGAAACATCAAACTTAGTAACTTTAAAAGGTGACATTTTGCCTCAGAAATGCACCTTTTTTCATATTGATAGGTAAAATTACATGTTAATTCATCATCAATCATATTCATTTTGAGTAGTTATAGATCAAATTTATAATCAAGGTATAATTGCAAAATATACTGTATAATAAGGCTATAGGTAAAATGAATGGACTATAGCAAAGGAAAAACAGGCAAACTTTTGAATAAACTGATTCCAAAAAGAGCCAGAAAACGTCATCAATATAATGTGTATCTAAAAAGAAAGCGTTTAGCTGATCACTGACAACTTAAGATGCTTGTGTGACACTTTTGCATCCGTTCAGTGTTTTGCCCAAGGGCACTTTGACACATGGCGGGAATCTAACCTGCAATATTTTTCAATCAGAGGTCTACCGCTGCACCATGGCCGCCTACGATAAATGATGAATGAAACCGGGTTCGTGCAGATATATTCCCCCTTCCAGAATATGTTTCCTCTCTGGCCTGGCGCCGTGCCGAGGCTCAGATGGCGCTTGAGCACTCTCTCTTCTCATACCTAGAGACAAGATGGCGCCAGTGTGTGCGGCCTGTCGTCTGCTCCTGCGTTGTGTTCTAATGTTTTTACTTTTATTGGTGATTGTGACACAAGAATCTACCTGCCTGCTGGTGTATGATCGGAAAACACTACTGGATCTTGGTTTCCTAAGCATAAGGCTTGATTCGCGACATTTCTGCGGTCAAAAACCCCTGCCGCCTTTTCTAGAAGGAATTCCTGCGTTTCTCCGCCGCCCGTCGCCTCTCCTTCCCCCTGGGAAAAGACGCCACCGTCGCCGCGGAAGACGAGGTGGTAAAATGATCCAATTAAAAGCTTGTCTGATACGTTTTGCTGGTCACACCAAGGCCGAGCTCAAAGAGCTTAAACGCCGCTGTCCTTCCTATCGCTCCCTGGAGCCTGGAATCAGCTGGCTGACTCCTGTCATCGGGTTTGACAAGCTACCAAACTCCTATCGGCCCCGCTCGCCCCACCTGCGCCAATGAGGAGTTAACACCCGCAACCGGCGACCCCTGGACCGGGAAATCCGGGGATCCCAGCGCGTTGGACCAGCTGAGGATCAACTCTGCTTTGCGTTGTTGAACGCTCGGTCCATCACTAACAAAACTTTTTATCTGAACGACTCCTTCACATCGGAGCGTTTGGACTTCCTTTGCCTGACGGAGACATGGCAGCGGGAGACGCACCACATCCATCTCAACGAACTGTGCCCCCCGGACTGCTCCGTGCTCTGCACCCCCCGCTCATCAGGAAGGGGTGGGGGCGGACTGGCTGTCGTCTACCGGGATATCTCCCCCTGCTCAAAGCTGAGGTCGGATTCTTTCAGCTCATTTGAACTGCAGATCACCAAGGTTGGATCTGACTCGCCGTTTTATTGCATTTTAATTTACCGACCCCCTGGCCCTGTACGGGTATTTTTAGATGAGTTTGCCGAGTTTTTATCAGGTATTATCAATTTTAACTCTGTACTCATAATGGGTGATTTTAATATCCACATTGATGACTCTTCCTGTGCCTCTGCTTCAGAATTATTATTTATAACTGAGTCTTTTAACTTGATTCAACATGTTTCTGTCCCACCCATGACAAAGGACACACTGTGGACCTAGTCTTCTCCCTAGGTCTAGATATTAAGCAGCTTAGAGTTAAAGACAGTCACATCAGTGATCACTGCTGGATTTTCTTCAGTGTGATTTCCCCCCGCCCATCTTTACCCACACCTGTTAGAATGCAGCGACGTATTTTAAGCCAGAATGTATCGGATAAATTCACAGATCTGTTTGATGCAAACTCTTTTAGCCATTTTAACGATATAGATTCTTTTATGCATTCTTTTAACGCTCGCTGTGAAACTATTTTAAACACAATTGCTCCTGTCAGACAGAGTGTCTCTTCCAACAAGTCATTTCCTTGGATAAATGCTGAAATTCATTCCTTCAGAAGACTATGCCGAAAAATAGAACGTCTTTGAAAAATCACAAAACTGGAGGTGCACAGACTGCATCTTAAAGAGCTGATCTCCACCCTAAATGGCATGATAAAACAAGCTAGGTCAATATTTTTTCATAATCTTATTTCAATGAATAAAAGAAACCCCAAAACTCTCTTTAACACCATATATACTCTTACATCACCCTCCTCCTCTCAACTCCCCAATCTTTCTCAATCTGATTGTAGCACTTTTCTCCAGACCTTCTCGGCTAGGATTTCAGATGTTGGACATAACATCCCTCCTTTAGTCGGTGTTCGGCCACCACCATCCCCTCAAGTCTCACAGACTTTTTCTCCAGTCACAGTGGAGGACATCCATTCTCTGCTCAATAAGATCAAGCCCTCATCTTGCCCTCTTGATATAATTCCAACTCCCATTTTTCTCAAAGTGTTTGAGAATCTCCGATTTTATTTTTTTTAATTCGATTTCTGATTTTTTCACGATTTTTTTTTCCCCCCACCCTACTTAAGGAAAGCAATAAGTACAAATGGCAGACAACTTAAAGCAAATGTTGCTTTTATTTAATCAAATGTAACCCCCATTTCTGGGATGAATAATAAATAAATAAACACACTCTAGGAATCAAAGTTAGGTATAACATTTTTCTTCTTCTCACTCCCTTTTGGACTTGTGTATACATAATTTTGTTGTGTTTTATATAATTTTTTCTTGTTTTATATAATTTTTGTCTTGTCTGTGTCTTATTTTGTTATTCTACACTTCTTTTCACTTGTCCAAAATAAAAAGGTTACTTACTTCAAGTCCCTGCTGTGTTTTCAGTCAGACTTTATAGTCTAGACTAAAATGAGACAAACATTCACCTGAGAGTAGCAGCATTTTCTAAAAAGTTATCAATACAGCTCATATCTGGGTCTAAAGTTTTAAATAAATTAATAAACCCCGTCTTGATGATGAAGCAGCAGGAGTCGCGGTTACCCTCCCCCCCCCGCCTCCTCCGAAAACAAAATCCTACGGTGGCCGCATCGCAAATGAATACCTGTACAAGTGATAATTACAACGCAGTATTCTTTATTAACAAATAACAGTAAAAAATAACTATCTAACTAATGAACTAACTATACAGGCGTTGTAGAATGAGTATGTGTGTCAGGTCGCGTGTGTGTTAGGGCGCGTGCATGTGTAAGAAGACTGAGCGCGTGCCACGCGACCGCGCGTGAGAGCCTTTGACTCGGCTCCTTTAGTAAATGTAGCAGCGTGGGGGGGTTTCTTCCTCCACGTCTGTGACAGTAAAGCCACACCAGTTCCACACAACAGATGAGTTTATTTCTTTCTTGGGAACAAACGTTCCACTCTCACCGGTAGCCATGCTGTCGCGTGCTGTTTCGTGTGTTGTTTGTCGCGTGCCGTGTGAAAGTAATGCTACGGAAGCTCTGAGGAGCCAAAAATGCGCCACATAAAAACTCGATTTAGTTATTTTTGAAATCGCCTGTAACAGAAAATTCGAATTAATTCATTTGATTGATTTATCGCCCAGGCCTAGTTTGAGTGTATTGGTGCTGCCGTGGTTGACCTTATAAATCTCTCCTTAACGTCTTAAACGTAATGTGCTTAAAAAACCTAACTTGGACCACTCTGATCAAAATAATTTCCGTCCCATTTCAAAACTTCCTTTTATTGCTAAGATCTTGGAGAAGGTTGTAGCTGAGCAACTAAGGTCATTCTTAGAACAAAACAATATTTGTGACGTTTTCCAATCTGGCTTTAAAAAGAACCACTCAACTGAAACAGCTCTTTTAAAAGTTTCCAACGATGTGCTCATGGCAGCAGATTCTGGTCAATACACATTCTATTAGACCTAAAATCTGCATTTGATACTGTAAACCATGAAATCATGCTCGAACGTCTTCATAACAACTACGGTCTATCTGGTTCTGTCCCAAGCTGGTTTGTCTCCTATTTCAGTGGTAGATCTTTTAAAGTCTGTGTTAACTCTCTATCTTCAGAAGTAACAATCCTGTCTTGTGGCGTTCCCCAAGGTTCTGTATTGGGACCCATTCTATTCACTCTCTACATGATTCCCCTTGGGAGACTCATCAGCAAATTTTCTAATATTTCTTATCATCTTTACGCTGATGACATTCAACTTTATTGCTCCTTTGGAAAAAATAATTACACTAATCTATCAAATCTACTAGTCTGCTTGGCCAGCATCAGGGTTTGGTTAAATGACAACCATGTACTCCTGAACCCAAACAAGACAGAGACATTGATTTTTGCTCCTGATGACAAATTTCCCTCCATCAAAAGATGCCTTGGTTCACTGAGCTCTTCTGTCCAGCCCAGTCTCAGGAATCTTGGTGTCTGGTTGGACAAAGCTCTGTCTCTAGACTCTCATTCGAAGCGCTTGGTCAAAAACTGTTTTTACCACCTGAGGAATGTGGCTAAACTGAAGACAATGTTAACCAGATCTGACCTTGAGCTGATCATCCATGCTTTTATCTCCTTTCGTTTAGACTATTGTAATTCTCTTTTTACTTGTTTCTTAAACGAGTTTCTTAAACGTCTCCAACTGGTCCAGAACTCTGCTGCAAGGCTTTTAACTGGAACCAATCAGCACTCATACCACCCCTCTGCTTTTATCTCTTCATTGGCTTCCTGTTACATTTAGAAGAGATTTTAAGATTTTGATTTTAGTTTTTAGAGCCTTGCACAGACAATCCCCGATCTATATTAGTGACCTTTTAACTCCCTACACTCCTGCACGTTCCTTGAGGTCCACTGATAAAATCTTTGATGTGTTCCAAAAACTCATTTTAAAACTAGGGGAGACCTCGCCTTTCAGGCAGTCGCTCCCCGACTTTGGAACGACCTCCCTCTGTCTCTGCGCCAGATTGACTCAGTCGAGTGTTTTAAAGCTCAAGTTAAGACTTTTTTATTTAGGAGAGCTTTTAGCTGATTTTTACTTGTGTTCACTTCTGCCTGTTTGTTTGTTTTTATGCCTGTGTGCGTTTTATTGGGTATCGCTTTGATTTTATATTGTTTTAACATTGTGAAGCACTTTGTGAGTCGTTCTCTGTGAAAGGTGCTATATAAATAAAAATGACTTACTTACTCCAGGACCTCTGACACTGAACTGGAAGGAGAAAGAACGGACTCCTGGTTTTAAGACAAAATGTTATAAAGGACGCTACGGTACAGTCTGTTGATCTGAAGAAAACATTTATGATATCATTGTTCCAGTGTTCTTTAAGAAAAGTTTTACGAATTATCAGAAATGTTTTAGAAGGTTTTGATGAGGAAGGATCGGTGACGGACAATCTTCAGCCGCAGGGGTGGATGGGGTGGGGGAGGGTGCTTCTCTATATTCTGTGAATTCACGGGGTCTCTGGTCCCTAACCCCTGCAACTTGAATCTAACTAAATTTGACATTAATCATATAGAAGGAATACTGTATGATTAATGTCAAATTTAGTTAGAATCATAGCTTGAAAGGAAATGGGAGGAATCCCATTTATATAAATAAGGTTTTGTAGTTCTTAACATCTCTTTAAAGTTATTAATACTTTTTAGTCCAAGATGAGATTATTCATCAAGTAACAAAGCTGAAGGGCTTATGGATTACAATGTTCCCTCGTTTATCACGGGGCATACGTTCCATAGAAACCCGTGATAGATGAGGATTATAGATTATAGATTATAGATGTTTGATGCAGTGAAAGGCCTCACTACACCTTTGCTACGCTTTTCTCAAGCAGACATGAACATTTTCACACCCTTTTCTCTCATTTAAAGTCTCAAAATTCAACCTTCATAGAAAAATAATCCCAGTATTAGAGAATAAAAAAAATCTGATTGTGATTATATATGTAACTCTAGCACGATGAAGGCATTCTGTATAGCAGACCAGTGTTGCCAGATAGAACCAAAAAGTAACATAAAAACCACTAGACCCCACTAAATAATCACCAACAGAGCTAATCTAGCTTTAACTACCTGAAATCTTTACCATGACAGCAAAATATTAAATAACTAATATGGAGAAGATAACTTGGACAATGTTTTGTACATTGGCTGATCAAGCATAACACAGGATAAAGAAACTCATATGAATTTACTAATATTCCCACTGCAATATTACACTAAAACATTGGAATATTTGTTTTACACTTACCAATGGCTAGCTGTTGACAGTGACCTCTGTAGTCATTCCCACTCACTCAGTTCCATTGCACAGGTTGATAGCAGAGGTGTGGACTTGAGTCACATGACTTTGACTCGAGTCATGAATTTTGTCTACTTTAGACTCGACTTAAGGCTGCAACACTTCCAGTAGCTGCGGTTACCTGGGCAAAATATCTTGATGGGCTCAATGGTCGGGTTAAAATTCAACCATGCACATGGGCCCAGAAAACCTTTTTCCAATTAGAACAAACGTTCCCATGGGTCACACTTAGGTTCGGAATAAATCCTTTGGGCATGCCCGTAGTGTTGAAAATACTGGAAAAAGGAAGAGTCCCACAGTAAACAAACAGAGTTGCCATATACGTTTATGCAGCAGCTCTGTAATTTATAAGACGATCTTCCAAACGTGCTTTTATTATTGTTATGAATATTATGTTCGCTCATTATTTTATTTTTAATCCGTGTGGTCACTGCTTTTTTTGTGGAAGAACAGAGCTGGAAGAAGCCAGGGTTATTAGAGGCTAACACGCGCTAACAACATTAGCTTTTGTCAAACTTTGTTTGATGAACACAAAATCCATGTGAGAAACGCTGCAATCTGCATCCTGGCTGCACATAAATGTGTGGGAATAACATCAGCCTTTATTTTGTTGGGATACGACTGGAAACACAAATCTATGTGATTGTTTGAACGGTTAACGCCCAAAAGCCGCTGTGTCTGTGCTAGCGGTCCGAGGTCTGCTCGAACACGGTTCCTCCTGAGTCTTGCAGCCGCTAACCCAGAGCGGCGGGACGGATCAATCACAGTTCGAATTCTCCCACACATAACAAAACAACAAAACGCACACGTAACAAAGCATCCTCCCCTCCCCTCCCACACATTAATAAATCCGTCTGCTGTTCGCTCGGTCCCCTGGCACCCGAACCACGCAGGGTTCAGACGTGCACGAAGTGTTCCTCCCCGCACCCCCTTCGTGAGAGGAGTAAGAGAGGGGAGAGGTGTATAGCCAGCGGGGCGAGAGCGGAGCGGCGCTTTGCAACGGGCGTCCACTGAGCAGCTGGTCGGTCCTGTATTAGCTCCAAAGCTTTCTCTCAGTGAAACACCATCTATGAATGACGTAAACCAGAGCAATAGTGACACACGATCAGAATGAACCGTTTACATGAACAACAATCGGATCAACAATCGGTATAACCACCTATCTCCATCGGAAAGAAATTTTGATCTGAACGAGTCTGATCGGGGCAGACTATTTGGAACGGCGCGTTTACATGACACATTTTCTTTCTGATCAGGCGTTCTTTCATATTACTTTTGCCCATGGAAATAGCAGCTATTGTGTGGAGGCCACAGTTACCTGTTGGTACTACAAGTGTTTAAGTGTATTTTTGCTCCTTAGTTTACAATGTTTCTCTTTCTCCCGGTATAGTTCATTAGTAAGGGTCACAGTTATTGTTAACAAAAGAAACAAGCGGACTGGGTAACTATAGAATAGTTTGAATAAATGTGAACGGCCTTGGCAACCCGCTAAACATAAGAGCAGAGTGCTAACTAAACTGAAAACGGACAAAGCACGGCTGATCTTCATGCAAGAAACACATCTGCCAAAAAATGAGCATAAACAATCTGGTAAGTTTGGGTATAAAAACTACTTTTTCAACTCCTACAAAAAAAACAAGAGAGGTGTACTTCCATTCATATCATACACATTAAAGTTTGAAAAAAATGATGATGACAGAGACACAGCTGGAGGATATGCTATTGTTAAAGGAAAGATCAATAATATCCTGGTTATACTAGTCCGTATGTATTCTCCCTCAGAAGGGAATCAGAAATTCTTCAAAATGACTTAAAACAGGCAGACAGCTGGTTTCTCAGACAGTATGACAGGTATCAAACACAGCTAAAAGTCCACAGAGCTACAGCGGGGGTCAGACAGGAAGAGGTCAGACACGGTCTTTTACAATATCAGGAAGCAGGCCTAGAACAGTCTTAGTTCAGGGGAGGGTCGGCGGCAGACACAGTCTGATCAGGATCATGAGAAGACTGACCTGGAGATAACCCTGAGCAAGGCTCGGTGCAATGTTTCAGTGTGATGTGGGTGATTGCCAATGGGAGTCAGGTGAGGGACATCCGGGAAGTGTGCACTGGGGCAGCTGGGAGATGTAGTGGTGATATTCTGGGTGACGAGAGGGAGAGACAGAGCTCCGTCTCCTGACTTTACTACTCTGAATTTTGATTTGTGGAGGTGACTGAACACATGCACAGATTTGAACTGCAATATGGGAACAGCAGATATATCGGACCATAATTTCATACACGTAACTATACATTTGGATAACCAACAACATTGTGGAAAATAAATATTGGCATCCATAATAACGATAACGTTGTGCCAGAAATAAAAAAAGAACTTATGTCAATATGGGATGATGAACCTTTTTTTTTGTCTTTTAGGTTTCGTGCGCGCCCGTGGAGGAAGTGACATCCGTGACGTAAATCTTAACTCAGAAAACTGGGCGGTGGTTAAGGCTGCTCTGGTGATTGGCATCTACCCAAACCTCATCCAAGTCAACAAGAAAAGCTCCCTGCTTTCCAGCCTCATGGAAAAAAAAATTCACTTTCATCCCACATCTGTCCTAAGCCAGCAACCTAATAAAGAGGTAGTAAGACTTTTATTTAAAATTAAAAAATGTAGTTGTTGCAACAGTCAGTGTCAGTAAAAATCTCCCATGGTTGCTCTACAGTAGAAACACGAAGAGTTTCTGTTAGCTACAGAAAAAAAATCCTCACCTCAGTTTATGAGTAAAAGTGGAATTTCTGCGTAATTCTTTGATATTTTTGAATGAGGTTTCTCTTTCAACATTAATTCAGTATGTCACCATGGGACACGCCCCTATGCACTTTTCCTGGGACACGCCCCTATGCACTGTTCCTGGGACATGCCCCTATGCACTTTTCCTGGGACACGCCCCTATGCACTGTTCCTGGGACACGCCCCTATGCACTTTTCCTGGGACACGCCCCTATGCACTTTTCCTGGGACACGCCCCTATGCACTGTCCTCAGAAACTTTTTTCACATTACTGGCAGACTATAGGTGACCTCAGCTCCAGAAAGAGCGGCTTCATTCCAGTGTTTGACGTCACCTCCTCCTCTGTCTCACATAGAGGCGTCACACTTCTCTCTCCCAAACTCTCTGGGAGCTCTTGCAGTAACCAGCTAGCTTAACCGTTCAAAGAGCAAGCTAATCACCCAGTTGCTGAACGCTAGTCAGAGTTGCTCTAGCTTCACTGAGCTAAGTAGCTAGGGTGTCTCTAAACAACAGCTGCTGCAGTTAGCTACCATAATAGCTACTCAGCGCCTTTGCTTTTTATTGGGGCTAAATGAGCAACAGAGCCTAAACCTGTCCTTTATACAAATTTACACTCTGGTTTTTTGAAGTTCTATAACCTCTTTTTGTGATAGCAAAACCTGTCCAACACAAAAGGCCTTCAGCTCTAATCTGTTTGCTCAAATGTTGGACAGAACAAGTCTCGCTCCCGATCGGGGATTTGGCAGGCAGCCGTTAGCAGCTTTTAGATGACAGAAATAATTGGTGCTCTGTGTATTTAAACACACCTTTGCAGTGATGTATCAGAGGATGCTCTAATTGGCTGTCAATTGTGTCAATCAAGTGACATTCTTTATGGTGAGGATGATGATTTGCTGAAGACTATTTTTTTTATTTTTGTGTTTATCTTTGATGGCCAGTAATCAACACACCTGTCCCGATAGACGTAATGATCACCCCAAGTGTAAACAAACAATGCTCGCACTACAGAGGCAGGTGTGTCTTGCTAACTACCTAACCCCAAACTAGCTAACTCGACCCTAGTCTGTGTTCGGCGTAGCGCTGCATAATTACGCACTGAAATCCTGATTGTTAGGAGAAGTGACCAGACAAGCGGGCAACACCCCCCACCCCCTCCGAACCACGGAACAGCTCCAGAGTCGACGTAGGGGAAGGTGAGAGGGCAGCTCTGCCCGCCGTACCTCCAAAGTGTGCCCCCATTGGGAATCGTTAAGCCTACCAGAGAACACTGCAAAAAACCATGAGCACAATACCAGCGGTACTCACCTCTCAAGTCCATCTGTAGATTTTCTCCTGGCATACAAAAAAACATACCAAACAACTTCCATCAACCGGTGTGTCACCCCAAGACACAATTAAAAACAGGGAACAAGACATCATCAAAGCGTGCAGCAACCCAAAAACCACACAGGCTCAAAGCCCCTACAAACAAAGCCAGCGCACACACAAAACGTCCACCAACAAACGATGTGGAAACCACAGAACAACACGTTTGGACGAACCCGCACTTTGTTACGATTCGCTCTAGACCTTAACAAATGAGAGGAAACCGGTTAAACATTGGTTTAGTACCTTTAAGATGCACAATAATAATAAACAATCAAAAAACAGAAATCATGACGGTGTGCTGTTGGACGAGTGTCAGGGAATGTAAATGCATGTTTGTAAATGGAGGAAGACGGAAACACGCCAGACAGACCAACGTAAGCCGGGAAGTAGAGCAGAGGCAGAGCTGCAGCCAGTGTGGGCGTGGCAGCCAGACCACACAGGTAGCACTCCTCTTATATGGTTTCCCAAGGCGGAGCTTCCACTGCCATCCTCCAACAGACCAAAACACCTGCACCTGTGAAACAGACAAAAACACACCAACATGGCTCAGGGCCGAAACAATGAACCCCCTACTTTGGCGTAAGAAGATGAATGTTTGTCCACCTGAACATTGGTGGTAGCATTTGGATAAAATGTCAAAAGAATTCTCTTCAATCTGACTAAACAGACTAGTCAGCTGAAAGTACTAGCGCAGATGCTAGAGCATCTATACTGGCTAACTCTGAACTTTGAGTGCTGCGCATGTCTCTGACCTGCTGGTGGAGCTGAGACCAAAACTACGGACAAAGACTTCATGAAGATGTAAAGTCTTCAATGGGTAGTTTATACTTTAAACTGGACAAAATTCCAGCTGATATTGCAGTGCATCAACAATCTCAAGTCTTCTTCTTCATTGACACTAGGCTTAGAAATGCGCGTTTGAGCATTCAAATAGCTAAAGACAGTTGCCAGTCCCAAAGTCTCTGTCCTGTCTTCCCAGAGTCGGCATTTTTTCAGTCTCCTGCGCCTTTCAGCATTTTGTACTCTGAAAATGGATCAGCTGATCAGTTGGTCTTGACTTCGGTCCGGTCTTCAGAAAGTGAAATACAGCTGTTGTGTGGAGGATACATGGTGAATACTTCTACAGTGCTTTACCACCTCTTTGAAGGCCTAAAGCAAGAGAGAGCAGTGTGGGGTTCAGCGTCTTGCCCAAGGAAAGTTGGACATATGGATGCTCCAAACCTGCAATCTTCTGATCAGAGGTCGACCGCTCTACCTCTGCACCACAGTCGCAGCCACACAGGATGACACTCGCAGCTCATCACAGCCACCTCCCTCCATGAGGGTGTGCTCATAGCTGCACCTCCAGATTAATGCAAGGTTCCCCCCCTTCAACAATCCCACCCACCCATTATACCCCATGTACGTTGTTTTGGATTGTGTTGTGTTTCTGTGTTAAAATAGTGTATTTTGTAAAACACAATTTTGAGATGTGAGTTTTTTTTGCCACCAATGAGCCTCCACTTGTAACCCATCTACACCCACTCTAAGCAGGAAGCGCCTCTTCACGGCTGCTCCTCAGTCAGCCTTCAGCTGCATGTGTCTTCCTGTTGTCTTCCTGATCTTGTACTGAAACCCATTTCAATATTGGATTAATTTCCCCCTTGTGGTATTAAAAAAAGTTCAATCTGATCCAAATGTTGTGGCGGGTTAGTGTAATATCTACAATCTTGTATTGACGTACAATCAGGGTTATCACTTAATAAATCAATAATTACATGATTTTTCTCCCATTCTTTCTTCCTGTTCTGTTGTTTAGGATAGCCCAGCTGAAAATGGCCCGGCCCTTCCAACAGACTGGTTGATCTATGACCAGATGAGCAGGGGTCACAGGATGGCGAGTGTGCGTTGCTGCTCTTTGGTGACTTCAGTCACAGTTGCCATTTTTGGAGGATGTGCCAGATTACCATGCTCTGCGTCATACGACAATGCTGCACTCAGAACAAAAGGTAAGCACATTGGAGAAATCTCTGTGAAACCTTTGCATGGCTGCAGTCTGTCTAGTATTTCTATCCCATATTTTCCTCTGTGATGTAAAGCGGCTTCAGCAGAATTACTGCTTCTGTGGAACTTCTTCCAGCTATCAGAGGTTGAAGGCAGAACTCACCTTGAACTGGTCAGTAGTCCATAGTTGGATTCATTCTCGAAAAGGTTTTGGAGTGTCACAGTAGTGACCAGACAGCCTGGTGGACATCGGGGGTCGACGTCCAAAAGACTCAGGAATGTGGCCGGGTGCCTTGGGGGTCAGCTTCCTGGGCCCGGCGGCCCTCTCTCCACGCAGGGAGAGGGATCCCTGAGTTCTCTGGCAAGACCATGAAGATCACATCACGTCTGAGTCCGGGGATGTCCCTGTGGTGTAGTTTCTGGTCCTTGCCCTCGAGCGCCGGCCTTCTCCAAAATTTCAACTGTGGGAGAGCCCGGTTTGGCCCTCCTGGCGTGGCGGGGGGGGGCTGCTCTCCTGGTTGGGATGGGGCTTGCATTCTCTGTCCCCCGGTGCCTCCCTACTCTCTGGCTTTGGGGGCCCCTGTGGCGGTCCTGCTGGCCCTGGCCTGGGTGGCGGATGTGATCACCTGGGGGGCGGTTGTTCTCTATCTGCTGCCATGTGGGTGTTGGGGGGGGGGGGGGGGGGGGTCCTGGCTGCCGCTGCTGCTGTGGTGGGGGTGGGGAGTCTCACCTTTGCACAAACAGTTTATGTGACTGAATGAAACATTCAGTGAACATGAGTTGTATGGAGTACATGTTGACATGTTTGTATGTGGACATTTTTGGAGCCAACAGGTATGTTTACAACATCTGAGTGTGTGTGGACAGGCCCCGCCCCGTGTGCACAAGCCCCGCCCCTTCTAGATTCATATTACATATAAAGCTGACAGTAAGGACTATAATTACCCACCAACTTGTTGCTTTATGCAGCTTCATGGCTTTACCCCTCCCCTCCCCCCTCCACCACCGTCTTTAATCACCCTCCTACCCCCCCTCTCTGTTTCCTTCCTTTTTTTCCGTTACAAATATAATTAAGATGAATAAAGTTTAGTCTAAATTGCAAAAGGGGTTTATTCAAATATATACCTAGTGTGTTAAATGTTTCATAGCTCCTGTTGTAACAGAGAAATCTGTCCAACACCAGAGGCCTGCAGCTCTCATCTGTCTGTTCAGCTATTGGACAAGTAAAAAAAAAAGTCAGGAATGTTTTAAAACTCAAGCAGAAGTTGTTGAGAAAAAGGTTAAATGTGTTGATTGTATGAAAGGTGTAACATTCTGTAATGAAACAACATCAATGTGGAGACAGCTGAGAACTAAACCTGATGTTTATCTAGTCCAAGCTCAACCAAATCCAGTCCTGAATCTGAATACGCACAATATGCACATCTAACTGTATTCAAATTCATTACAATTGTGTTTCTACACCAAAACAGAAATATTTTAGCGTGTGCATATTATCATTAATCTGCAATAGTTTGAAGACAATGTTCAAAAAGCAGTTCAGTGTTCCACCTCGATGCTGGGGCTTCCTAACATGAATGTAGTTTGTTTGGAGTAAAATGTTCTTTCAGTCAAAACGTACTATAATGAACATTATTTCATCAGATAAGACAGGTTTGATTAAAATCCATTTGAAATAAAAGCAAGAGCCAAAATGTGTCTTCTGTTTGTGAATCATTGCTAAAAGAGCAATGAAGAGATCTGAAGGTCACAGGGCGTTTGGAGCTCTGTAGACACTGACTGCAGAAAGTTGGTGACCTCTTTGACCTTCAGTATCCTCTGACCCCTCTCCATCAGGTTACGTGGTCTACCACTTGGTGGCTGAGCTGCTGTTGCTCCCAAACTCTTCCATGTTGTTCTGATAGAGCTGACTGTGGAAGATTTAGGACATTTCACTACTAGATCTGTTGCACAGGTGGCGTCCAATGACAGTTCCTTTCATTCATTTTCTTATTCGTTTTTTTCCCTTTCGGGGTCACGGGGCTGCCGGAGCCTATCCCGGCCACTCATGAGCGAAGGCAGGGGACACCCTGAACAGGTCGCTAGTCTGTCACAGGGTAGAATGTCACTAATCACACAGCCATTCACTCTCACACTCACACCTAGGGACAATTTAGAATTGCCAATTAACCTATGAAGCATGTTTTTGGACAGTGGGAGGAAGCCGGAGACCCCGGAGAAAACCCACCCATACACGGGGAGAACATGCAAACTCCACACAGAAAGGTCCCCCATTGATGTTGATTTTCATGTCCCCTAGCCGGGACTTGAACCGGAGGCCTTCTTGCTGTGAGGCAAGAGTGCTACCACTGCGCCACCGTCCAGACAGTTCCTGGGATTTACTGAGCTTCTGAGAGCGGAACAGTCTTTTACAAATGTTTGTAGAAACAGACTGCATGTCTGAGTGATGATTGTATACACCTGTGGCTAGGTGATTAGGACATTGAGTCTGATCGTTTGGATGGGGGAGCCAATACTTAGCTGATATAGTTTATCTATCATCTAAACAGAGAACGTCATGTTCACTCACACTCTTTGTAGTATTTTGTGTCATTTGCAAAACTTACATGTTCATGTAGTTTATGAATTTTTAAAGTGTATCTTCATTGTTGGTTTATTCTGACATTCTTTCAGTTGATGCAGATGACAGTGACATAGAAGAACTGGCTGAGATGAAGGTAGATGAGTGGCTTGTCTTCCAGTTGGAAAAAGAGGTAAACAGCTGCTGACATACACCTCTTAAAATATGTCTAACAACACCAATCAGCACTGTTACGCAGACTTCCCTGTTCTGGTAGATTTCTCTCCTATAAGGACCCCTTTGTATTTAGAAAATGACCTAAATGATAACCTTGGAGGAATGTGTGAGAAAGAGAGGGAGGCGAAACATTAGGCAGAATGGATTATAGGATCAGTGGTATAATCAATTAACTGTAAACCCCAGAGATGGTTGTGGGTGAAAATCCCAGTAGATCAGCAGTTTCTGAAGTCCTCAGACCAGCCCGTCTGGAACCAACAACCACGTTCAGAGTCACTCAGTCACCTTTCTTCCTCATTCTGATGCTGTTTGACCTGCAGCAGATCGTCTGGACCATGTCTACATTAATGCACTGAGGTGCTGTCGTGTGATTGGCTGGTTAGGAATGTGTGTTAACGAGCAGCTGGACAGGTGTACCTAATGAAGTGGCCAGTGAAGCTTACAGAAGCTTAAAAAATATGAATATATATTGAGTTCAGCCTAATGAACAGGAAAAGTGAATAAGTCTTAAGTGAATAAATGTTTACATTTACAATGAAAAAGATGCAGTACGTTCATCATTTCTCTGCTGATGTACAAATAGATTTTTTGCTTCTTTGATGATGTTTCACTTTTTTAACAAGAAAAGTCTGTTTGAATTTTTCAACATTTCCTTAGATTCTCATAAACACACAAAGACGAACAATGCAAACACATTTATCAAAAAAGCAGCACAACTGCCCTCAAAACACAACTGTTCCTGGGTGAGACGGTTCTGGCCTTTATGAGGATTTGTTGATGCTCTTCATTTCACATGTTTTTGTAGATATTCTGGTGTTTTTAAAAATGCTGTGCACCCCCCAGGGGGTTGGGGGTTTAGCCTGCGTCGAGCCTTGGGGGGCTGGGCTACTGGGCAGTGGTCCCCCTCCCATGGTTGCCGTATGGAGTGGGCCCCCCCTCTCTCGGTTTTATTTACAGCCTAGATATGTGGGGCCCTTGGTAGGGGGGGTGCTTGGACATCACTGCCAGCAAGCAGCAGATGTCCTCCTAGCACCCTACCCGCCAATTTTAACCACACCTTAGACATTTAGGGACCCTTGGTGGGGAGGGTGAGGGGACATTACTGTGAGTAATCAGGAAATGTCCCCTCAGTGCCCTACCCACCAATTTTAACTGCACCCCCTTAGTACACACACCTTTTTTTACTCCTCATAATATACATTCAAACACAAACACACGCACATGTACACACACACCCTCACAAACACACACGCACACAGTCATTTTGCAAGGAAGGTGGGACCTAGGTCCATCTGTCCCCAGGGGAGCGGTTGTTCTCTGCCTGCTGCCGTGTGGCGTTGGGGGGTTCTGGCTGCAGCTGCTGCTGTGGTGGGGGTCTTGGTGTGGGGATGGCTGGTCACTCTCCCTCCTCCTTTTCACATTCCATCATCCATTTAGAAGAACATAAACACTCACCTGAGCACAGGTGTTAGCTCACCTTTACACTAATAGTTTGCATGATTGAATGAATGAAATATTTCACACTAGTTGGCTTGTAGGCATAAGTATGCGTGTGTGAATGTTATCTGTATTGTGTTCATGTTGAAGTGTGTTCTTTTTTTCAGCTAGCAGGTGTGTTTATAACTTTTGAGTGTGTGTGTGTGGACAGGCCCCGCCCCTTTGAGATTTGTATTCTATCTGTACTCTACCAACATGATAAACATCCAGTAGCTTGTTGCTTTATGCTGCTTCATGGTTTTACCCCCCTCCCCCCTCCTATGATCACCGTCCTACCCCCCTCTCTCTAGCATCCCTCTCTCTTCTTTCCTCCTTTCCTTTTCCATCCGGTCCAACACCAAAGAATTTCAAAAATAATTAAAATGAATAAGATCAAAGATCAAGATCAAATTAAGTCAAGATGGCCGACAGTGCAGCAGGGCTGACGTGAGCTCCGATATAAACCTCAGTCTGGTGCTTATAATTACCTAACCTGCTCAACTCTTACTTGGACTGCTTTCATGCTTGGTTGATTCTTTTGGAAATTTGTCCATTGAAAATTTACATACTAAGCTGTGTCATTGTTCATTTTGACCACATGGACTCGGATATGGGTCAACCTGTGACAAACAAAACCTTGGTTGAGGCTCTGCAGCAGTTCAAGACTGAGATGTTATCTCATTTTGACGCTAAACTCGACACGATTCATAATAGCGTCCACCAGATGCAAGATTCGCTGAACTCAATGAAGACTACAGTGGGTGAACTGGAAGGCCGCGTTGGTTCCAATCAAGATGATCTGTCTCGTCTGGAGACTCGCAGAAAACAACTTGAGAAACAGAACTCTTACCTGGCGGAGAAAGTTGAAGATGCAGAAAACCGGAGTAGAGCTTCTAACATTCGCCTTCTTCGTGTGCCAGAGGGTTCTGAGGGCTGTGACATGATCGGCTTCGTTGGTCAGCTTTTCATTAAACTTTTTGGTCAGGATAAACTTCCCTCTCCTCTGGTCATTGAAAGAGCACATCGTACTCCTGGAACACCTAATCCCAATCCTAAAACTGCTCCACGGCCAATCCTCGTGAGGTTTCTGCACTTCCAGGATAAGATCAACATTCTTCGCCTCTCCCGTGACAAAAAGGAACTTCTGTTTAAAGGAAATCGAGTGCATATCTATCCTGATTTCAGCGCTGGTTTGATGGAGAAACGCCGTCTGTTTACTACGGTAAAAAAGAAGCTCCGTGACCTGGATATTCAATATGCTATGCAATATCCTGCAACGCTTCGAGTCCACGTCGAGGGGAAAAAGCTGTTCTTTCGCTCACCTGACGAGGCTGGGATCTTCATTCGTGATTTTTCCCAACAGTCCCTCTGAGTATGGACGGTAAAAATCTCTCTACTGTTTTTCTTTTGAACTACTTAAACTTCTTTAATTTACACTGACGGCCATATGAAACTTTGTTTGCCGTAAATTACTACTGTAATGACGTAATGTCGCAAGGCGCTGCTCCATCTGTTTCGTGCAGCTTTTCATTTCTCTTTTTGCAGCTCTGAATATTTACACTAGCTACATTTGCTGATGTTGAGCAGATTTTTCTCCTTTTTTTTCCTTCTTTATTTCTGGTAATACTCATTTCCATCTGGTTGTAATCTCCACTTGAAAATTACAACATTACTAATGTTTTTGTATTTTTATTTTTTCTATTTCAGACTGAGGTTGTCGTGTTATCTTTATAAATTTCTGGATTTTGTGTGAATGTCTGTGCATGTGTGTGACTGTTATTGTGCCCCTGGCAATTATTAATTCAGTTATTTTTAGTCAAGTTTGCTTCATGCAGTGTTGTTTATGGCAGTTTATTTTTTCTTTTTTTTTCTTTTTTTTTTTTCCTGTTCCCTTGATCATGGTTAAAGGTCTTCAAATTATTCATGTTAATATGAGGAGTCTATTACCAAAAATAGATCAACTAAGGGCCTGACTTGTTTACAATAAACCCAGTGTCATCACTATATCTGAAACATGGCTTTCTTCTAATATTTCAGACAGTGTCATTAGCCTGGACAATTACACTTTGTACAGAGCAGATAGAAGTTCGAGAGGAGGTGGAGTAGCTACATATGTGTCTTCAAACATACAGTCACATGTCATTTTACCTAAAGTGGCACCATTGTGTTTTGAAGGCCTGTTTATTAAATTAATTTTGCATGATCATAAACATTTGATAATTGGTAACATTTACAGACCCCCCAATTCGCCCTCTGACTCAGTTAAAAACATTGTTTCTACTGCTACATCTTTGGGTTGTAAAAGTGAAATGATCCTGTTGGGAGACTTTAACATAAATTGGTTATGTCCGTCATCTGCTACTGAACGTACTCTTTTTAATAGCTCTAATTTCTCACAGTTAATTTCTAAACCTACAAGAATCAGTACTAATTCTAAATCTCTTATTGACTGGATTCTAGTAACACATCCAGACAGAATACAGGACTCAGGTGTCTTATCAGATTGCTTCAGTGACCACTGTATCATATATTGCATTTGGAAAATTAAAACTCCTCGTCTTCCCCCAAAATTGGTTAAAGTTCGACAAACAAAAACATTAAATATTGATAACTTTATTGAAGATTTGCTTAATATTAATTGGGCTAGACTTAACTTAATTCCTTTCATAAATGAAGCTTGGGACTATTTTGCTACTGAGTTACTGAATGTTATTGATAAACATGCCCCACCAACTGTGATCCGAGTAAAAGGCAAACAGATGCCGTGGGTAAATGGAGAACTGATTAGTCTGTTCAGACAGAGGGATAAAGCTTGGGAGAAATTCCATCGTACTCAAGACCCTTCTGATCGGGATGCTTACAAACGTTTAAGAAATATCTGCACTACAAGAACTAGAAATGCTAGATCGAACTATTACAAAGATAGTCTATCTAACAGTGCTAATAATCCAAAGCAATTTTGGAGGCAAATTAACAACCTATTAGGAAAAACTGATTCTGCTTCAACTAATATGTTTATTAACAATGTGTGTATAAATGATCCGGCTGTTATCTCTGAGGCATTCTGTCAGCATTTCTCAATATCACCTCCTGTTCAATCTCCTTCTCATTCCATTTCTCATTGTGTTAACATGTCCAGTGACAGTACCTTTTCCTTCAGAATGGTCAATCCGACTGATGTGGAACAGGTCATAAATGAGCTCTCATCCACCAGTAGTGCTGGCCCAGATGGCATTGAAGCAAAATTTATTAAACTTGCTTCTCATGTGCTTTGTTTTCCCTTGGCTGCTCTTTTAAAGTGTGGATGCCATGCTTTGAACAACTTTGTCAAATAAAAAAGCCCTTTAAACGCTGATTCTATTGATACCAATAGTTCGCGTCGAAAAAAATCCGAAGCATATGAATAATAGACATCTTTCGAAGGAATCAGAGATTTGAATTTGCCGCTAAGAGCGCAGGCTGGAAGTGACCCCGATATGACCTGTGACGTCACGAAAGGCATTGACTTCCGTAGTTCCGCTTCGGACAGCAGGTAAACAAAGCAGGTAGTCTTCGTTTCTCTCGTTAATCATCGTTAATTCGTTAATTCTCTGTTAATCATCAACATGCCAAGTCGTTCTGTGGCAGCTGGATGTAGCAATACATCTAGTGAAAGTGTATCTGTGTATAAATTCCCAAAACAAGAAACGCTGCTGAAACAATGGACAAAACAAGTTCAACGCACGAGGGCGAAACCGAAGCCCTCGAGCAAACCGAACGTACTTTCCTGGAAATAAAGACCTGATCTCTATGGACAAATCGCTTTCCGGATGAAAAAATTGTCTGAAATCGGCGAATTTTAGCTTTATTTTCTATATTTCTCTGCGGATCGCTTCCTCTATGGTCGCGGATATCTCTCGTCTACCCGGCCTAATTGACCAATGACGGGACGTTTTAGTTGCTTTCGGATGGCTCTGTCTGTACCACGTGGTCAGCGTGACGGATCCCCTAGAGACCAAAACTGGCGGGGACACGCTAAAATTTCACAAACAAATCTGAAGAGTTTGCGATCAATAATGCGGGCATCGTCATTATTACGACCTCAGTTGTGAGAAGACGATTAAAAAAAACAAATTTAAGTGGTCTTGGCTGGAAGACGGTAGCATCACTCTGTGCTTCGCTATCGGTGCTAGCCATGTTGTCTGCCTTTCGTGACGTCACAAACAGGGCGGCGCGAATTCGGCGGAATGCGTGAAGCCGGCGGCCGTCCTCGTTGTTTATATCGCGTTTTTCGCTATTTATTCTTTTTCGAAAAATATTAAAAACAATCGCAACATGAAATAGAGACTATTTACTATATTTTGGCTTATTAAAATAGGCCATGTCACCCACACTTTAAATCTCTCTTTTAGCACGTCTGAAGTCCCCTTGGCTTGGAAACGTGCAAAAGTTATACCTCTTCACAAAGGAGGGAATTCTAATGACATGAGCAATTATAGACCAATCTCAATCATCAACAGTATTGTCAAAGTATATGAAAAAATTATCTTTAATCAGCTTTCGGAATACCTAACACTTAATAATATACTATCTCCTTTCCAATCCGGTTTTCGAAAGCATTTCTCCACAACTTCAACTTTGTTAAAATTCACCAATGATATTTTCTCTGGTTTTGATAATAACATGTTAACTGGTGCCTTATTTATTGATCTTACCAAAGCTTTTGATATGGTAGATCACTATCTGTTACTGGACAAACTTCATTCAATTGGCTCTGATAGATCCTCGCTCCTTTGGTTCAACTCATACCTCCATCATCGTCAGCAGTGTGTGCTTTTTAATGGCAGCTATTCCAACTTTCTAAGTGTAGACAAAGGCGTTCCACAAGGTTCCTCACTCGGCCCCCTCTTATTTTCTATTTTCATTAATGACCTTCCAACTAAATGCATCTACAGCAATATTCAACTTTATGCCGATGATACTGTCATTTATTCATCTAAATCCAACATTGTTGACATTCAGTATTCAATTCAACATGATTTTAATTCTGTTCAATTGTGGTTACAATCCAATAAACTTCTACTCAACAAATCTAAATCCTATTTTATGTTGTTTCAAAAAAGACTACGTCCTGTACCTGCAAGTAAAATAAATCTAACTTACCTGGACATGTCACTTATTTCAGTAGCAGAAAAATTCAAATACCTTGGTTTGTGGCTTGACTCCTCACTTTCTTTTAGTGCCCATATACAGTCCATTGTTCACAAAATTTCGTATCGTTTAAAATTACTTTATCTATTAATCAATTGTTTTAGTCTCTCAGTCAGAAGGAAAATCATTTCACAACTGATTATCCCAACTTTAGATTATGGTGACATCATTTATCAAAACACTACTCTCACTAACCTCCGACCACTGAACGTTATTTATAACAGCTTGTGTCGGTTTATTCTTCGTTGTCCATTTAGAACTCACCACTGTCTTATGTTTCAGCAACTGTCCTGGCTTCTCCTATCCTCTCGACGTCAGCTTCACTGGCTATTGTTCATTTTCAAATGTATTAACCTTAGTTATCCAGACTATCTCAAACAATATCTAACTCCTTTTCAGTCTTCTTATAATTTACGTCATGCAAATCAAATCTTTGTTGCTGTTCCAAGAGTTAAAAAACAAATTGGAAAATATTCATTTAATTATAAGGCACCCTCCGACTGAAACAATCTTCCTCCATCCATTCGCTCTTTAACCTCATTCTTTGCATTTAAAAATGCCTGTTTAGTTCATCTTCAACACTCATGTAACTGTTTTTGATTTAATTTGATTCCTTTTCTGCCTTTTATTTATTATTTTATTTCCTTACCTTAAATTAATTACTAGTAGGTGCATTAAATGCCTATGTTTGTGTGTGTGTGTGTGCCTGTTTGTTGTCTTGTAAATTTTAAGTTCTTTTTTGTCTTGTTTTGATATATGTAAAACATGTTCAGCTGTATCTGTCGGTTATTTATTTTCTTTTTTTGTTGTATTTTGTGGACCCTCTTGAAAACGAGATGACACATCTCAAGGGGCTTATCCTTTAAACAAATAAATTAAAATTAAAAAAATAAAGCTTGTCCTGGATTCCAAAAGGGGTTTATTCAGACATTCCTCTGGTTTGTCAGAAGATTCATAACCCCTGTTGTTAAAGTAAAATCTGTCCAACACAAGAGGCCTTCAGCTCTCATCTGTCTGCCCAGCTGTTGGACAGGACAAGTTTAAAAAAAAAATGCTGTGCAAAAAGTAGATACAATTATACTGAAACAGAGTACAGTAGACACTCATCCATTCACACACATTTATCCGCATTCATAATCAGCCTTTAGACCTGCAACCATAAAACAATCAAACATGTCTGTGGCTTTACTGCATGGTAATAATAATAATGGATTGGATTTATCTGCTTTTCCAGACGCTCAAAGCGCTTACATTGTGTCCATTATTCATTCATTCCTCATTCATTCTTGGTGATGGTAACTACTGATGTAGCCACAGCTGCCCTGGGACAGACTGACAGAGGCGTGGCTGCCAGTTCGTGCTTACAGCCCCTCTGACCATCACCGGGACATTCATGCACATTCACATGCCAGTGGAGCCACACTGGAGGCAAGGAGGGGGAAGTGTCTTGCCCAAGGACACAACGACATTTTGGCTGGTGGGAGCGGGGAATCGAACCGACGACCCTTCGATCATTGGACGACCCGCTCATCCACCTGAGCCACTGTCGCCCCTTTAACACCTTTAAACCAGACAGAAATACATTTACAAAGAAATCTATTAGCAGTAAAGTGACGTTTGAACCTCACTTTGAATTTAAACAATCAGAAGCGATTGTGAGTCATCCAGCTCGATTAAGCAGACGCTCAGCAGAGTTCATTTTTTGTCAGGCTCTTACAGAAGCTACACTCCACAGCAGTGTTTTTCAACCAGAGTGCCGTGGGAGACGGTCAGGTGTGCTGTGAGAAATGACTCATTCACTGATGTAAAAACATTTCCATCTCCAGGATGGCGGCGCGTGTAGACGCAGCGACCTCATGCTCTCCCGACAGTGCGATGTTTTGTTCGTCAAATAAGTGTTTGTCTGCAAGTTTTTGTCAGTCTACGTCGAAATACAGGTACAGTCGACAGGCTCTCTTACACATTCGGAGAAGCAACTTCTGCCAAGCTTTGAACACGGAAACAAAGACGCTAAGGGAACTCGGACTGCTACGCGGGCCAGCTAATCCCCCGAACTCGCCTGCTACCCCTCTCCCGGAAAGGAGGCGTCGGAAGCGGTGTGCAAGGACGAAGAAGCGGGGCAAGCGCGGAGGGGTCCGAGCTAGGCTAGAGGCTAAGCCAGCTCGCCCAGCCATACCATCTATCCTTCTGGCCAACGTACGATCACTGGACAACAAAATTGATGACATCCGACTACTAAGATCAGCGAATCGAAAAGTGAGTGACTGTTGTGCGCTAGTGTTCACGGAAACATGGCTTAATGACAACATTCCGGACTCTGCTATACAACTGGAGCAGTTAGCATGCTACAGAGCCGACAGGGCTCTCGTAGACGGAGGAAAGACCCGGGGCGGCGGGGTCTGTGTTTACATCCGGGACGCTTGGTGCCGAGATGCCACTGTAGTATCCAAACACTGCTCCCCACTGGCGGAGTTTTTAATTGTGAAGTGTCGCCCTTTCTACTTGCCAAGGGAAATAAGTTCGATCCTGCTGGTTGCTACTTATATACCCCCAACTAACAATATCAGCGACAGAAATGCGGCACTGAACGAACTGTATCAAGCCATCAGTGAACAACAAACAGCACACCCAGATGGCTTCCTCATCCTCGCAGGAGATTTTAATCATGCTGATCTTAAAACTGTTCTCCCGAAATTTCACCAGCATGTCCACTTTCCAACCAGGGGTGACAACATCTTGGACTTTGTTTACACTCAGCACAAAGGAGCATACAAAGCTTCCCCCCTCCCCCACATCGGCGCCTCTGATCACCTCACTGTGACGCTAACGCTAGCATACAGACAGAGAGTGAAAGTGACCAAACCTGTTCTGAAAGAAGTAAGGGTGTGGCCACAGGAGGCCACTTCTGCTCTCCAGGACTGTTTTGGGTCGACAAATTGGGAAATGTTCAAAGAAGCAGCCACCTATAACAACACCATCGAGGAGTACACAGACACTGTGACGTCCTACATCACCAAATGCATTGATGATGTGACCCATAAAAAGAACATCATCACTTGAGCTAACCAAAAGCCATGGCTGACAGGGGACGTCCACAGGCTGCTGAAGGCGAGAGACAAGGCCTTCAGAGCTGGGGATCAACCAAGCTTGAGAACATCGAGAACCAACCTGTCCTGTGGCATCAGGAAAGCCAAACAAGATTACACACACAAAATAACCGCTCACTTCAGGGATAGCAAGGATGCTCAGAGACTATGGCAGGGCATCCAGACCATCACGGACTACAAGCCTGCACCGCGAAGCTGTGAGAGCAACACCACTCTGCTGAACAACCTGAACAGCTTCTTTGCACGCTTTGAAGCACAAAACCACACTTGCCCACAGAAAACACCACCACCTCCGCACGACCAGCCTCTGTGCCTGTCTGTCGCCAGCGTAAAGAGGACACTCTCCACCATCAACATCCGGAAAGCAGCGGGTCCAGACAACATCCCTGGCAGTGTGCTTAAAGACTGTGCGGAGGAACTGAAGGATGTCTTCGCAGACATCTTTAACATCTCCCTGAGGCAAGCCATTGTCCCATCAGGCTTCAAAACTGCCACCATCATACCTGTGCCAAAGAAATCATCCCCATCCTGCTTCAATGACTACCGTCCTGTGGCACTGACACCCATTATCATGAAGTGCTTCGAACGACTAGTCATGTCACACATCAAATCTTACCTGCCCCCCACCCTGGACCCATACCAGTTTGCATATAGAGCAAAACGATCCACAGAAGATGCAATCTGCTCTGCCCTCCACCCAGCTCTCACTCACTTGGACAAGAAAGACTCATATGTGAGAATGCTGTTCATAGACTTCAGTTCAGCATTTAATACCATAATACCACAACAACTCATCTGCAAACTGGACAGACTGGGCCTCAGCACCTCCCTCTGCAACTGGCTGTTGGATTTCCTCAGCCAGAGGCCTCAAGCAGTTCGTGTTGGCAACAACATCTCCAACAGCATCACCCTGAGCACAGGGGCCCCTCAAGGCTGTGTGCTCAGTCCCCTGCTGTTCACCCTGCTGACACACGACTGCACACCAACCTATAGCTCCAACCACCTTGTGAAGTTTGCGGACGACACAACACTAGTGGGGCTCATCACCAAGAACGATGAGACCCACTACAGAAAAGAGGTGGAGCTTCTGACCATGTGGTGCAAAGACAACAACCTCTTGCTTAATGTTAGCAAGACCAAAGAGATTGTTGTCAACTTTCAGAGAGGCCACACCCAACACCCCCCACTCACCATCAAAGGTGCTGCAGTGGAGAGGGTGAGCAGCACCAAGTTCCTGGGGGTGCACATCAGCGAGGACCTCTCCTGGACAACCAACACTGCATCACTGGTCAAGAAATCACAGCAGCGCCTCTACTTCCTGCGCAAACTCAAGCGGGCAAGTGCTCCACCACCCATCTTGACAACATTCTACAGGGGAACCATCGAGAGCATCCTTTCCAGCTGCATCACTGTATGGGGCGGGAGCTGCACGGAGAAAAACAAGAAAGCTCTACAACGCACAGTGAAAACAGCTGAGAAAATAATTGGTGTATCACTCCCCTCCCTGCAAGACATATACACCACCCGCCTCACCCACAAAGCCATCACAATCGTAAATGAAGCAAGCCACCCTGCACACAGTCTGTTCAGCCTCCTGCCCTCTGGAAAGAGGTATAGGAGCCTCCGCTCCCGCACTACCAGACTCAGCAACAGCTTTATCCATCAGGCTGTGAGACTGCTGAACTCACTCCCCTCCCCACTCACAGCGCCAGCCAGCAGGACCACCGGAATAGGACAAACACCCCTCCTCCACTAAGTGTTGAAGGACAAAACACTAACACTGAACTGAGACAATTAACTACCTCTGCATATGCAACTGCACATGTAAATAATATTCATGTAAATAATATTCATTCATGTAAATAATATTCATTCCTACCAACTACCTTACCTAAATGCACACAGTTGGCTCATGCTGCTTTAAGCAACCTGCACCTTGTTTTAACATATTTATTGTTTTACATTTTATTATTTATTATTACTTAGAGAATAGGCCTGTTTCTTGTAGTGCATCTGCACTTTACTGTTGTTTGTTGTTTGTCTATGCACGGGACTGTGGGAAACGTAATTTCGATTCCTTTGTATGTCAAGCACATGTGAAGAAATTGACAAATAAACCTGACTTTGACTTTGACTTTGACTTCAGCTCTGTGTTCATCCAAACAGGTCCTGATAAAACACTGAATAGTTAGGAATATGAAAGATCATAAAATACTTTTTTCCTTTTGCTTATTTGAGTCTACTAAAGACATTTTGATCAGAATGACGGTACCGGAAAAGTCCCGCCCCTTTAACTGTCTCCACCAATCATTCTTGGAGGCTTAATCACATGTCATCAGTCTGACCAATCAGAAGTGGTTAAAGTCTTCACTTCCTTGTTCTTATTCTGCTCATAAAGTCTCTCAGTTCTAACAGAAATACCAGCTAAAGCTCGTCTTTAGCGGTGTAGTTTTCCACAGAATCCGGTGTCAGACCGTGGAACAAGAGAACAAAACCATGAAGCTCAGAGGAGAGAGTCTGTCTGCATCACTACATCTCCCATAATGCATTGGGTTAAAGGGACAGCGTCTTGGCGCACAACGAGTCTTCCCTGTTAAACGTCTTGAAAACACAATAACAACAACAACGAACACACATCAACCAGTTTTGAAGTACTGGGCCTAGTTACCAACCAACATCAACGGTTTTAGTTAGATATGGGTTATTCTGGGCTGCACAGTGGTGCAGTGTGCAGCACTCTTGCCTCACAGCAAGAAGGTCCCTGGTTCAAGTCCTGGCTGGGGGATCTAAACCAGAACATCAATGTGGGACCTTTCTGTGTGGAGTTTGCATGTTCTCCCAGTGCATGCGTGGATTTTCTGCAGGTTCCTCCCACCGTCCAAAAACATGCTCATTGGTTACTTTAAAGGTGTGAGTGTGGCTCTGTGATAGACCTGTTAGTTTTTGTGGACTGCTTTGTGTGCTTCTATGTTTGATTAATGTCTCTTTTGCAGACTGCAGGGTTGCTGTTTGAATTCAGACAGAAGTGGCAAAAATTGTTTGCAAAAAGGATTCGTTGTCCTTCAAAGCCTTGGTCTCAGCAGGATGAGGACCTTCTTTGTACCCTAGTTTCTGTAAGTAGTACTATATGGCTTGATCATTTGCATTCATTTTTAATGTATTCATTTCGTTTATGGTATTGGAACTTTGACAGGTTCTAGGAGTTGAGGAGCAGAAGGCAGGCTTGCAGCAACCCACAGGGATTGGCCAGCGGCCAAAGCCCATGTCGTCAGAGGAAGTGCTGAAGATGTCTGTGATGACGACTAAGAACAGCCATGAAGCAACAATCAACAGCACACGGTTACATAACATTTGGATGTTAATACTGTTTTGTATTTGTTAAGTTCATCAACTATCCATTTTCATATATTCACTATGAACAAAGCCAGTTGAAAACTATCTCCCTTATTCGGCTTTGATGTCTGTTTACTGAACAATACTTGCACCGCACCACTCTGCAGTTGCTTTTCAAGCTTAAATTTCATTTGAATTGCCTCAGATGACTGAACAAACAGACCCTCTGTGGACCCCGTCCTGTCTTTTCCTGGGGAATAAGAAAGACGACCAAATGCGTTTCTGTGCCACCATTGTGAACACGATTCACCTGCTGTGGGCTTTCCACACCATGTCATTCATTTCTGCCTTCATTCAACAGGGGCTCCATTGGGCTGAAGAGCTTGGCTTTGTAAGTCTGAACTATAGTCACACAGCAGTACAACAAGTAAAGTGTGAGTTCACAATGCTGTATGGAGGGAAACAGACTGAGGGAACTGAAAGTATTTAGACCTCTTTCAGTTCTTCACTCTTTGTAAAACTGCAGCCATTTGTCCAAATGAGAAAAGTTCAGTGAAGTTTCCAATAATTTACAGTGAACCATCTTGACAGAATAAAGCTTTGCTTTGTTCTCAGACAGACAGACTTGAAGTCAGGCGAGGTAGAAGGAGAGAGAGAGAGGACGGTATTCTCCAGAGACATGGATGGAAACTGTAAGGATGGAGTTAAAGCCCACAGAGAGGGAACAGCTGATCAGGAAAGGAAACCAGGGAGAGGCCACGCCCAAACCCACTTGAACCAACACGCCCAACTGACCCCACCCAGTTTCACATGTCACAATGTACTGATTCCAATGACATCACAGACATGTCACACACTGAAGGAAGGTCCTCCCTCTGCTAGATCCTCCAGACTTTCAGCACTCAAAACATCAGCTGGGATCTGATCCTCTGTGTCCTGTCTTTGAGGCGACTGCATCCACGTCTGATGCACTGAAGCAGTAAGATGTAGACTTAGCAGTAGCATATTAAAGTGTTGGTAGGCCAAACAGAAGAGGCGTTTAGGAGTTAAGAACAGGCCACAAAGAAAGCTGGATCAGGAGACCTTGACCTCCTCTGAGGCTCCAGAACAACCCAGAAGGAAAGTGCAGCCAGGTTAGGGCTGGACGTTTTCTGATTTTTTCCTGATCCCATTTTCTAAAGGTTTTACAATACAGCTGATATCTGGGGTCTATGGTTTTAATTCAATTAATAAACTCCGTCTTCTCCACGGTATATACGGGTACCATGTCTTTGGTTATAGGCAAATGTGTCCCACAAGATATAAACTACAGCTGTGACGGTGTGGGATTTTTGATCACCCCGCTGATGAAGCAGCAGGAGTAGCGGTGAGTATGGATGTTGAATATCCAACGGCGTGGTAATTCTGGTGAAGCGGCTGGTAACAGTGGCGTGGAGTCGTTTTGTGGAATTGTGGCGTGGAATCGTGGCGTGGAGTCGTTTTGTGGAATCGTGGCGTGGAGTCGTGGCGTGGAGTCGTGGCGTGGAATCGTGGCGTGGAATCGTGGCGTGGAGTCGTGGCGTGGAGTCGTGGCGTGGAATCGTGGCGTGGCTGGGGGCTTTGGATCTTTGGTGAAATTCAGTCTGCTTGTGTGGAGATGGGACCCAGGTCGGAAACTGTCCTGTAGACGAGGTGGAGAACTTGTCATTAGTACAAAGCATGGAAAGCGTAAACTAGAGAACGAAACTAGAGACCAGGTAATGCCCCATAGAGGGGCAACGGACTGGCGAAGAATGCTGGAGAAGGTGCCTCTTAAGTAGAGCAGGCAGGATGATGAGGTGAGTGCCAACAGCTGGGTCCAATCTGGAAAGCAGAGCAGAGAAGGGAGGGGGCAGGAGAGGACCCCCGGGGGCACCATGACAATGTGCCTCTTTCAGATTTCAGTACCCGCCCCTCCAAAGGTCCAAACGTCCCTGAATACTGCTGACCGCGACAGAATCTGCCAGACGGCTGCAGTTAAACAAAGAGTGAAACCTTTAAAGCAGTCTGAAAACTTTCCTGACAGTGTGACCCATTTCCACCAGCTGTCCAATGACACACTCAGATCTGAAGATGAAGGCCAAGTGCAGAGAAGACACGCAGTCCTCCGGTGGTTCTGTTTGCCCTGTTGCCCCGGACAGCCCCTCAAGCATGTGGTGGACCGGATCTTCAGGGAAGGTAATGAGGGTTTTCTCAGCTCTCTGTGCATTCATGCTCGTTGTACCTGGTGTACTTAATTTGGATCAATAAGCCTTTTTATTAGTAATAACCTGTTAACAGTTATTAGAACTACATGGCTGTATCGTGTCCTCTTTTGGACTGTGTCAGACACCTTGTCGCTGCTTCTTCACGGGTTGACACAGCAAATCATCTGCCGCCTTTAATTCCTCCTCTCCACATCAAACACCCTCATGTCTTCCTTCATTAAATCTGTGACATCCTCTTTGTCTTCCTGTACGCCTTCTTCCTAGTAGTGTTAAAAAACTTGATCTGAGGACAACAAGCATTTACATACACCACACTTTTGGTCAGAATAAATCATTTTGATGTGCAGAACTCTCTAAAATACCGGAAATGGCCATAAAAGAAGAAATATTGAGTCCTGTTTTAAACAAACAAGCTGCAGCACAGAGCGAGACGATCTTCTAAACTGGATTTTATTATTGTTGGGATTGTTATTAAGTTCTTGTTTGCTGACAATTTTTTTAATCCGTGCTTTTTTCTTGGTGGAACGGAGCTGGAAGAAGGTTTAGGGTCAGGCTACTAAAGTCCTTCCCAAAAAGTGGGGCACAATGCCAGGGGGGTGCGATGCCTGAGGGGGGTAATTATGACCCCGGGGAACAGGTTTTGCTTTTTTGCCATGTAAAGTGTAATTGGAAATCCACGGCAGCAGGTGGTGCTGTTGTGTGCTCATTGTCAAAGTCTGGACAGCAGTTTCTAAAAAAAAATTTTTTTTATTGAACTTCAAAAAAACACATACACATAACTACGACAAAGAAATAAAAAAAAATAAAACACTAACAGAAAAAATTAAAAACAGCATTAAAATTGTAGTTTACAATACTAGGAATTGTCATACAACATGTAGTCTTCATTGAAAATAGATAGTTGTATTACATTTTTGTTTATTATTAATTTCAGAGATTTAGAATACAAAACTTTTTTTTTTATTTGATTTGAAATGGTTTATTTCAAGCAATCAAGTAGAAACAATACACAAAAGCAATATAATCATCAGTTATACAATCATACAGTAACTAATCAAACTTAGGATAATTAGACATATTAATAAATATTGCTTGAAAGGGAGTGGAAGGGAGTGAACTTATATAATCCCACCCCGTTATACTATAACCATTTTATTACATGATTTATCAATATCCAGTTCCTAGCTTTTATCAGACCGAATTAAGTATCATAAAGTATCAATAAAGCACATGACAAAGATGAATTACTTAATTATTATGTAAAAATAACTATTTTAGAAATCAACATGACAAATGCAGATCAGTCATCTAAAATATATGCAGATTGTGTTATTTTAAGTCATTCATATGATTAAAACATAATACTATATCAGTAAAATACACAACACTGTTTCAGAGATTTTCATAGCAAGATTTCATCAAGTATCAAAAGTTAAAAACGTACAAAATTATGCTACATTAGGAAAGATTTTTGAATCAATTTATCAATTTTTGGAGCAAGTGAAGTAATATCATTAAACATTGATCAATTTAACCATTTTCAATAAGTGATTAATCATTTGTTTTACTTTCTTATATATTTTTTTAATTTTTTTCTTTTTTTTTTAATATATTAAAGTAATGCTGTAAGGGAAAAATAAAAGGGTCCATAATCTGTCAATTGTCTAAGGTTGGTATTTCTTCTTCTGCTGAATAACAGCTGTCCTTCTGGGTTTAAACAGTTTCTAGTCTCTTCCATGTTATGTCTGCAGACATTAGATTCAGGTCCATATCCTTCTTCAGCTGATATCAGCTCAGTGAAAGTTGAGGTCAAGTTGTCTGCAGGTCAGAACTCTCTGCTGTTGATTCAGGTGACGTCAGACGATGGAGAAAGTGATGAATCCAGGCGTCATATTTCTTGAAATTATTTGTTTCTTTGGTTTATTACTCCATGTTGGTTCAGACAACTGTAAACAATCACTTCTCAAAGTCCTTCATGGTGTTCACAACCAGAACCTTGGACCGGTATGGTGGACCGAGTGGTTTGACGTAAATCCTGCAGCCTTTAACCCAAGTGTTCTCAATCTGCTTCTGCTTCCTGAGAAGCCGTGCATGTTTGGAGATTTCAGCATTCCTCCTGGTCAGATGGTCGTTCAGATAAGCAGCAGAACCTTTTAGGTTCTTCCTTTGATTCATCAGAGCTAGCTTGTGTTTGTGATTCACAAACCTGATGAGGATCGCTGGTTTATCCGTCTCCTTTCTCCTGGGGAGCAGGTGGCAGGTCTCCATGGTGTTGAGATCCAGGGAAATCCCTTTAGATGTGAGAAATGAATGTATTTGCTGATCCAGAGTCTCTCCACTGCTCGCCGTATGACCAGCCCTGCTAGCTACGCTAGCGCTAGCATTAGCAGTGCTAGCTCCCGCATCATTTAGCTTCATTCGAGGCTTGATCGGTACTCCAGTGAGAATGACATTATTCATCTTTACTTGTTGTTCCACATCGTCCAGTCGTTTTTCCAGAATGTCGACCCGGTTTTCTCGTTGCTCGTTTTGAGCCCGAAATCTTCTGAACTCTTCTATCATTTCCCAAAGTGGCGTTAGCTTAGCCGACACCTGATCCATAAGAGCTTTAAGCGTTTCTTGAATACCATCAAGGGTCTGTTTGAGGTCTTCATATTCCTGGGTTTTCTTGAAGGCCATGGTCAGCTCTCTTTTTGGAGAAAATCAACTTATTAGGTCATTTGAAGATAATTGTATCCGCAGAGAGCATTTATGAAATGTTTTGAATAACATTCTGGCTTTTGCAAAACATAAAGTGATTTTCTTTTAACAGAATGTTAAAAGAATGTTAAATGTTAAACTTTAAAATGACTACTGTAAAAACAAAACAATTTAAATAAAACACTATGAACTGAATAACGCATAATAGGTATGTCACCTCCTTGTAAATATTTCACTCCACAGTGACCCTAGTCCCGTTGATGTGTCCCACATGGCCCCTGTAATAAATGTTCTTCCCTTCTGCTCGGGCCCTCTCCATCTTGGGCCAGACGGCCGCTCAAGCTTCTCAGTCTGCTTTACTGAAGTCCTCCTTGAAGCGGATCCCCAGGTCTTTGCAGGTCTGCAGTTCTTGGTGATCTTCCAGAAAGCAACTATGGTGCCTCGTGATGAACTGCAGGATCACCTGGCGATCCTTCCTTCCTCCCTTCTCCCCAGTCGATGAACCGTGTCCACCGTGGTGTCCATCACGTCGGCCCACTGCGGTGCAATTTTGGACAAGATTCCAACCACATGTTCTCTGATGCTCTCGTCATCTTTTTCTTTCAATCCATGAATTTTCAAGTTTCATCTAGGTTTGTATCTTTCCAGATCAGCAACTTTTTCTTCAGTTCTTGGTTCTCCTTCTGGTATTTCTCTTTCCATCGTTGCGATCTTGTCATACAGTCTTTTATTTCAGCCGCGTTCATCTCAACCAGCCGGATGATATTTGCCACCATTATTGTGTTTTCACACAGCTGACTTCCAAAGTCCTTCATTTTGGACGTTAGCCTTTCAAGCCAAAACAGCATCATCAGATCTGGAAGTTGACTCCTGTCCCGCTTTTACCTTCAAAGGTGGTCCTATAGATTTTGTGAGAGTTGTTGGAGAGTTGTTTTCTTTTCATGCTGGAGGCGACGTCCATCTGAGAATAGTCATGTTTGCAGTCATGAGCTAAACATTTAGCTCCAAACTAAAACTGAAACAAAAAACTAAAACAAAAACAAAAAGCTAAACATTTAATTTGGATTTTACAACAAAGTTTTCTGGGCCAGTTTACAAAAAAAAAAAAAAAGTTTTTATTTATGACTTTTAAGAAAGTCATAACTTAAATTTACAAGATTTTAAGTCGTAAATCGAGAAAAAAATCTAATAAATGTATGAGTTTTTTTCTAATAAATTTACGAGAAAAAAGTCATAGATTATCGAGAAAAAAACACCAACGTTTTCTGTTTATCGGATCTTAGCTTGAAGATGAAATATGTGGAGCCTTTTGTGAAGCTTTATTCCCGGATCACTTTAAAAAACAAAGAGTTTCTGAACCTTCTGGCGACTCAAAATCAGATTATTGTCAGCTTTCCAGGGTTTGGTGTCAGTAAAGCGGAGTGTCATCAGTAAAATAAGGAGCTCAGAGACACGTTTGGGTGTAGAGGACCGCTGCAGCCTTTATTCTCCTTTTCATTCACAAACCCTGAAGTTCATCTGTCACCTTAAGTCAGTGGTTCCCAAACTTTTTCTGCAGGCCCCCCTTTCTGAAGATTAGAATATTTTTGAGCCCCCCCACACTGACACAAACATACAAATCCTTTGTTTCTAAACTCCACCGCCCCCCCCTGCAGTACCTCCGCACCCCCCCAGTTTGGGAACCACTGCCTTACGTCATGAACCTGTCATCTGAACACCAATGCGGAAGTAAACAGTGTTCCATTTGCCCCCTCCTCCAGGTGAAACGTCTGGTTTCAGAATAAAACAATAAAGATGAATGACAATAGTCTGTTCTATTAGCATTAGAACGTTGAAAATACCAGAAAGTTCTCCTCCTCAGACGGAAGCGTCACACAAATGTAGAGATCTGGTCTGTGGAGGAAGAAAGGATGGAAGTGGACATCTGCAGGGACACCGACGTCTTCATCAATGGCTGCAGAGATCCTGCAAACCCCCCATTAATAAATAAAACATTAATAAATCATAAATCAAGCAAAGGAGCTTCCAAACATTTGAAGGTTATCAGTAAACATTCAGCTCACCTGTTCCACTGAGTTTAGTGGGTCTGCTCTGCTGCGTTCACTTGCTGCTCTATATGCTCACTTCCACTTTAATCTACTAAATTTACGAGTTTTTTTTTTCATAAATTTACGACTTAAAATCCTGTAATTTTACTTTTTTTTGGTGGCTCTAAAACTCTGTCGTAGGACTTCAGTATTTATTTAACAAATAAATATTTAGTTACAAGGCTTAAATATTTATTTTGGAAAATAAATACTCAGGTCAGATCCAAATAATTAATTTGCAAACTAAACATTTAGTTTTTAAGCTAAATATATAATTAGAAAAAATATATTTAACTTTAAATTAAATATTTAGCTTGCTAACTACATTTTTATTAAGTAAATGTAGCATTTGTAAATATATAAACTAAAAGGTGAAAATATGCATTTAAAAAATGAAAACCTGTTTCTTTCTCCTAAAACAGGCTAAATACCCCAAAATATTGCTGTTAATATTTGACTTTGTAGCTTAACAAACGGCACCTGATAGTTTATTACCCGGGTCTTGTTTTTGCCATTGAGCTGGCTTCTCAGGACTTGCCTTACTCGTTGGAGGTATTTAGCTGTTGCAGCTTTCCTTGTTGCCTGCTCCAGGTTGCCATTTGCCTGTGGAATTCCAAGGTACTTGTAACTGTCCTCAATGTCTGCTATTGTTCCTTCTGGGAGTGAGACCCCCCCTGTGTGGACTACCTTGCCTCTCTTTGTCACCATCCGGCTGCATTTCTCGAGCCCGAATGACATCCCAATGTCATTCCAATGTTACTGTAGATCCTGGTGGTGTGGATCAGGGAGTCAATGTCACGCTCGCTCTTAGCATATAGCTGTGTGTTCCAGCCGCGTGCCCATTGCGGGTGGCAGTTGAAAAGATCGGTTGGAAGAGGCTAGAAGAAGGGCTGTGAGAAAACTAACGGGCAGATCAGGGCCAGCAGCTGGGATTGTTCATGCCTTTTCTCATTACTTTGTTCTGTTTTTTTGTTGTTGTTGTTGAAGTTCTCGACTGCAAATAAATCGTTCTTTCTTCATCACGCCTCGACTTTTGACGGACGTAACAATGGCCCCATTTCTGAGGGTTGCAAAGTTTTCATTTGAATGATGGTAGGAAAAACACATAATAAGTCATTTGAATTATTGATAATCAATACATGGATTCTGCTTTTATTCAAAATATCATTTAAAAAAATGTAAGACTGAATTGTACTTTGTCATATTGGATTCTAAATAGTAAAATACATTCTTCATTTGCAAGCCGGATAAATTGAATATCACATGGAATTATGGGTGTAAAGAAACGTCCATAATTTAGGGTTTTTTTCTTATTGTAAATATTTTAATAAGAAAAATCCCTGTGACAGACTGGCAACCTGTCCATTAGGTCCCCTGCCTTCGCCTGCAAGTGGCTGGGATAGGCTCCAGCAGCCCCGTGACCCCGAGAGGGACAAATGGATTAAAATGAATGAATGAGTAAATGTTTTGAAAATGTGTTTTTTCTGTTCTTACATTTTATAGGAACTCCTTGTGCAGTCAAATTGTTGTCCTGGTCTTTAAAGTGTAAACATTATTTCTAAAGGTTTGGTCATCGTTTTTGGTTTTCTGTTTTCTCACTTTGTCCCCAGCAGACCCTAAAGCCAGGTCCCATGCTGCCTGTCTTCTCCTCCGTCCGATACTTCATCATGAAGAGCAACAACATGAGGAACCTGGAAATTTCTCAACAGAAGGAGATCTGGTCCACCTCACCGAGCAATGAGAACAAACTGACTAAAGCCTTCCACTGCAACAGCTTTGTCGTCCTCATCTTCTCTGTTCAAGGCTCTGGACACTTCCAGGTAACAAGCTTTGCTCTGCCATCCCGTTATTGTGTATGAGAGGTGTAACGATTCAGTTCAACAACGATTGTTGCTCATTTTAACAATCCGATTCTCTGACCTCAAATGGATCCAGGACGTCTTTATCCAAACCTCCACCAGTGTGACTCAGAAATACCTGGAACTGAACAGGTGAAGTTTACCTGCAGAGGCTGACGTGTCCACAACAGCTCCAAATGCCATGCTGGCAGAGGAGCCTAACTGCTTCTTCATTTAGAAGACAAGACAAATAAAAGAAACATACAAACCAGTCATGACATACAAAGAACACAAAGCATAAAATTATACATGTTTATGCAAAAAACAAGCTGATTTGTAGTGAAGTGGAAGAAGCCTAAAGCCTTTTCAGAAGACCCCACGTAGTTAAATGAAACATATTGCTTTCTGTTTCTCAAACAATTGTACAGCCATTTATAAACATTTTCTCTGAATCTATATTTGTGAAGCTTTAAAATAAAAATGTTGTGGTTGAGAGTAAAGGTCTAGAAAAACACGTATTGATAAGTCATTGTTATCTACAGCTAAGTAGATTTAATCCAAAATTCAGAGCCCTACAGGAAGAATCATCTATGCAAAATCAAAATAGCAAATTTTTCTCATGAAGTCTTTTATACAGGGCTCGACATAGCCATTTGTCCGCTGGCCCGGTCCTGTTTTTCGAGCAGTGCGGACCACAAGATTTTATTTTTCACTTGTCCGCTCGGGCCACTAAAATATCTAACGGTTAATATATTTTTCACCTTTTTTAATAAAGTATACTTTGCAAAAAGTGTAGATTTAACATCGTCTTCATCGCTTTGAAAGTTTGACGTCCGCAATGATTGTTTTGGTCACGTGCTGCGCACTCCGCATCCGTCGCAGCAACTTAATCGCGCGAAAATTGCTTGGAAAGTTGGACAAGGAGACATCGAACGCACAGAGATGTTTCTCAAACCTCCCCAAGCTGGCCAAACTCCAGGAAAGCCAACCAAAACAAGTGCAGAAGGGATCGGCAAGAAAAGAAAGTTAACAGACGAGGAGTTGAAGCAAAGGGACAGAGAATATGACCGGACCAAGAGGTGCAGAAAGTTCCTATCACATTGGCCTGACAAATGGACGTGGCTTGAACATGATCAAGAAACCGAACTTGTATTCTGCAAGATCTGTAGGGCCCATTCATCCTACGCTGACAAGTAAGTAAGCAACTTAATTTTTAATTACCTCCGCTTGGCGTCGGACGCTTCAGGCTTCCACGGCGTGCGTTAAAATATAATAAACGCAAACTTCGTCGGCTATTAACCCGCTTATACCATGGTTAGTCCTTAATTCTTGTTTTTTTTTCGATTTGGATCGCTTTTCTCACAAAAAGCGGACGGTTACGTGATGCGGCGCGATGATGATATGTTACGGTGATGGTATGTTACGGTGATGCGGGGCATCTGCAGATTCGGCGCGATCGTCCCGATGGGTTGAATAAAGCATCAGTTCAGAGGGAAAGTTCATCTCTTACCGCTTGTTTTTGTCCAAATGATGAAGCAAAAGGTTATTTTAAAGAAACCAGCGCAGTGATACAAAACATTTAAGCTAGGTGACCGGAACTTCTTTTTTCACCGTGCAGTTTTCAGGTTTTAATGCATACCCAGCAGCCAATCAGAATCGAGAATTCTACCGGTATATGAATGAATGAATGAATTAATGAATGAATGAATTACTAACCAGTGTATTTCATTGACGCATTTTTTTCAGGGATTGTAGTCTTTTCAAGGGCTATGTTGCAGACCGAAGCACTGGCTTCGATGCACACCAGAAGAGTGTTGCGCACCAGCGCTGTGTACAGCGTCAGAAGGTAGCAGATGGGGAGCAGTCTCCTGTTCTCGCTGGTGTCCATCGGAATGGATCAATAGATCCTAGATTCCAAAAACAGATGGAAAACATGATGCACGTGGCCTATTACATTGCCAAACGAGAGAAGTCATTCACAGACTTCCCAGATTTGGTGGAGCTGTGTAAAACAACAGGATCAGACATGCCCCAGTGGTACCGCTCGGACAAGGCTTGTGCCAGGTAAGGATTTAATGAATTATGAACAAATAATACAGAACCTTCATTTAATAAATTGAAACAATTCCAAATTTAATCTCTTTGTTTTTTATTTTGAAAAAATACGGATATCACCCAATGTTTTGCAGGTTTCTTGTTAGCATATATGACCAGGAAAGCGCTGAGATGCTCGATCAGCTTAGAAGAGCTCGGTTTATTAGCGTGTGTATTGATGGCGCTACAGACACAGGCAAGCTAGAGAACGAGATTGTGTATGTCAAGTTTTGGAATGACAAAATGGGAGTTCTACAGTGTTTCCTTGGAATAGAAGACGTAAAGTTTGCAAACGCCGATGGAGTAATTCAAGCCATCGACACTGGTAAGTAGTAAAATTTTCAGCAAGTTCTGAGACAATAACGCATACTTAGATGTCATATTGTATTGTTCTTTGTAATTTTTCAGTTTTCAGTCCTGGTCATCAACAAATGGCTGCTTATCTTTGTTGACTTTTGTTAGATAATCAGTTCTGTTTTGTCAGATACTTAGGTTTTGTTTTTTGTTTTAGTTTTCAAAGAAGCTGGGATCCCAGACTGGCGTGAGAAGATCGTCTTCCTAGCTGCCAATGGAGCTTCAGTGAATATGGGTAAAAAGAATGGGGTTGCTGCGAAGCTGCGGCGTGAAGTGGAATATTTATTGGCAATTCACTGCGTTGCTCACCGTCTCGAGCTGGGTGTGAATGACGCTGTACGTGAAAACCCCCAACTCAAGAGGCTGCAGGAAGTGTTAGTGTACCTTTATGAGCAGTACGATTACTCCCCAAAAGCGCTGAGAGAACTGAGGATGCTTGGGGAGGCATTAGAGGAGAAGGTCCTGAAACCCACCACTCTGAAGGGTGCCAGATGGCTGCCCTACATACACAGGGCTACAAAGGTAAATTTTTTGAAATGTCACTCAAAATTGATCAGTATGGTCAGTTAGAACAAGTGCAACAATCTTAGACTGCTAACAATAATCGGCTTATTCCCTCTTGTTTAAATAATCTTCATTGAAATAATGTTAAATAATATTAAATATTAGCACATTCATAACTTTCTTCAATTTATATGTTTACAGATTCTCTGCACAAGTTACAAGGTCTTTGTCGCCCATTTTGAGGACATGGTCAGCCCTGAGCGTAGACCCCAACCGAGTGCCCCTGTAATGGGCAGAGCTATGAATATCTTGCGATATTTGAAAGATGCAAAGAATCTACAGTTCATGCATTTCTGGTGTGATGCTCTGGAGGTTCTGAAAATATTGAGTGAACAGTTTCAGAGGGACAGTCTGACACCAGGTTAGTATGCTGAGCTCAGTATCCTTGACCACCATCAAAGACATACAATTGAATTTTTTGTTTTTAAATTTTATTTTCATGTTCAACTAAACATGTATTCATGCATGCAATGTTTTATATTTTCTAGGGGAGGCTGTTCAGTATCAAGAAGCCTGTTGTGCAGGTCTGATTGAGTTGTCCCTTCAGCCAGGAGTAGAACAGTCAAAGGTCATTGGCAGCATTACCTCCTTCAGCAAATATCAGGGTGTTGAGTTAACCAACATCAGTGCAGACACACTCAAGAAGGAGAGAGAGGAAATTACAGGTAAACTTAAAACTAACTTAACTTAAAATTATAAGACAAGCTCTGACTCCTGCATTAGAATGTGGTAACACTTTCTAATATCACTAATCATTTGATGACTAATAACCATGTTGTTGATGGGTCTTTAAACTCTACTCACTCACTGATCATTTGGATGTTTTATTTTCAGAAACCATGATCGATCACCTCCAGATGCGTCTCGGTGATCTCTACTCCAACAGTGTTATTTCAAAGTTTAGGGCTCTAGATCACACATTGTGGCCCAAACTGGATAATGATAAACATTCCAAAGAAGCCTTTGTGCTTCATGGCAGAGATCAGATAGGTGGTTTGGTGGAACACTATGAAGAGGTGTTCAAGCGCCATGGTGTTGACCCTGGATCCGTGCTTCACCAGTTCCGTCTTTACAAAACGTGGGCCAGGAACTGCCAGACATCCATGAGGAACACACTCATCACTGTTCTAAAAAGAGGTTGGTTGGTTGGTTGTGTACAATTTTTGCTACTGTTACATGTTTAGACCAACAAAGAAGTAAAATGACATTTTGTGTATCTTATGAATATCATATTGCATTAGCAGTGTTTTGACTTTTTTCAGACTTTTTTTCAGAAATGCATTGTCTAATACCTCTAATATCTGGTTATAAACAAAAGGTAAATCTTGAATTGTTCAATCATTTCTTACAGAGGATCTTAAGAAGAGGTTTGATGCTCTGGCCATACTGATGGAGATTTATGTCGTTATGTCCGTGAGCACTGCCATGTGTGAGCGTGGCTTTTCTTGCATGAAGAGAGTGAAGTCCGACTGGAGGTCCTCCCTCACCACCATACAACTGAACCGACTCATGTATATTTCCTTGGAGGGCCCAACATGTGACAAGTTTGTTGCTCTGAACTCAGTAAATTATTGGTGGGGCGGCGCGGCTGTGAGGAAGCCAGGCTTCACTGCTTGGAAACAAAGAATCGAACAGCCAACTGATGAGGAGCTGGAAAGAGAGCTAGAGGAGATAGACAGAGAAATGGAAGCAAGCCGAGATGCTGAAGATGCTGCTAGAGAGAGGTTGAATCATGTCACAGAGTCTAAGGAAGATAAGGAAGGAGTGAATAGAGAGGCCACTGAAGATGCTTAAGAGAGACTGAAGCATGAATCTCAGACTCAAATGCAATAATAAATGATTTAATGTCAAAGTACTAATTTTGTTTTCCTTTACAACGCTGTAAGCAGTAAGTATTTCCAGTCAAAAGCTGAATGATCTCAGTAATTTAATTTTATTTAATTTTTCAATTATTTAATTTAATTAGGTCACTAAAGTAACTAAAAAGTAAATGTAGCTTTGCAACAGTAACAAAAAGCTGAACTGCTATGCGCGGTGTCAGGCCAGTAACTTTCGAAAACTACTGGCCCTGTGGGCCAGTGCAAATTTCTGGGCTATGTCAACCCCTGCTTTTATATGCAAGTTTCTATAATATTTTAGAAAAACACGGTAAAACTGATATAGGGCGATAGTTGTAAAACAGGATTTTATCACTCTTTTAAATATGGCAATAAGGTTTGCAATTTTGTACAGGCTCCACCCTCCGGGCAATGAAAAACCCTTTCCTTATTAGCATGCAGTGTCACTGTTAGGTAGTCTATAAATGTTTCTAAAGATAATAAGTTTTGATTGTATTATGCGTTACTATTTAACGGAGAATAGATTTCATACTCGTTGAATGAGACAGAAGGATCATGTTGTGGATAAGTATGGAAACTCAGTTTACTGGTTTACTCCTCCTGAGTGAGTGAGTACAGCTATAAGATGTATAACCATATAGAGCGAGGTCTTTAGTCTGTTCAGCTGGTCAGGTTTCTGTAAGTATAGAGAAGTGGGGATTTAACAGAGAAAAGAGACTTTTTCTCACGATTCTTGGGCAGACTATGTTTGTCTAAGTGTAATAATGAAAAAGTTTAAACCAGATTTTGACACTTTTTATAACTGTATCAAATGTATCTTTTTTATACTATGCACAGTAATGTAGCTGCCGTCAAGTCAGGAAAAGGTGTATCTGGGTCAATGCCTCATCTTTGGGAGGTGTCCTTTTCTATTTCAAATTGATGAAATGACGAATTCCAGTTTGTACACCAACGGGATGGCTGTGTAGTGGGAGAGCTCACGACTGAACCAGAGAAATTGAACACAAAACCCACCGGGAAGGACAAAATCAACTACGTAAGTTGAATATAACATCGAGTGGAAAGAGAAAACACCAAAGACCAGCGCTTTGCAGCGGATTTGTGGAAGCAAACTGACTTTGAAATGTGCTAATGCTACTAGCTGCTAAAGCTAACCACTGCAGGCTCACCACTTAAGTACAAGTTTGCTAACAAGCACAATGGCAGAATACAGTGTACTGCTACAGGAACTAAGAGCGTTTCATCAAGAAAACAACGAAAAACTAGAAAGTATTAAAGAAGACATTGCTAAAATGAATAACCGAATGGAAGAAGCTGATGGGAGGATTGAGAAAGTAGAGGAGCGAATCCAAACCGTAGAAGATGTTATGGCGGAGCTAATGCAGGTACACGTGAAGCTAACAGACAAGCTAACGGACCTGGAAAGCCGCGAAAGGAGAGAAAACATCCGGATTTATGGTGTGCCAGAAACATCTAAACGAGATTCCCCCTCAATGAGTGCTTTTGTGGAAACTTTACTACGTGAAGGTTTGAAGCTAGAGGACGCGGAGAATATAAACAGTGAACGAGCTCATCACTTACTGCCCCCCCCCCCCCCCCCCCCCCCCCCCCACGGAGCCTCACCGCGCTCTATTCTGGTGAAGTTTTTAAGCTTCAAGACCAAAGAGCAAATACTCTGCAAAGCATGGCAACAAAAAGGCTTTACCTGGAAAGATAAACAGATATCTTTGGACAATGACTACCCTCCACTCATCCTAAAGAGAAGAAGAGAATATGCAGCTATCCGGAGGATTCTAAAAGATAGACAGATCCAGTTCCAAACCCTATTTCCTGCAAGGCTGAAGGTGAAGTATGCTGATGGAGGAAGATCTACAACACAGCAACAGAAGCAAGTGAGGACATGTGCAAAAGACGATTTCCTGTAGAGATCACCGGAAACCGTTTATGGAGCAACTCAACCAGCTGACCTGGAGCAGAATGACCAGAGGGACCGGCTGCACTGCACCAGGCCCACCGGGTCCAAGTTATAAAGAAAAACTGAGAGCCTTCAGGAGAACCGGTGCTGACCCAGCGATGGAGTGAGTTTTATAAATACCCTGGAAAGGTTTCCCAATGGTAACTTTGGTTTTCTGTTTCTAATAGAACAGAACTCATTAGAACTTCTCTGAAGAGATCTGCATTTTATTTTTATTTTTTACCTGTAATTGAAATAAAAATATTAAGACCTAATGGTCATCAGGTGTATAAGTAAGTAACTGACATCATACGTGGTTCTGACGGTGGGACAACCTCCCACACCTAAAGCCCCTGCTCAAAAGAGCCCCCCCTACCAAAGTCATGAGGACACTGCCTTTAAAGGCTCCACAGGGTCCATTTCTAAGACCCCTACCTTGGAAGTTAACGTTTCTTAAATTTGTTTTTAGTTATGTTCAACTGTTAAGTTTCCTTTCTGTTCAGAGTTCAGTGTTCAAAATGAGGAGCAGGGAATATCTGTGCAAGACATCCAAATGTGAAACATGTGTGACAGAAACATAAAACTGGTTACACTTAATATCAATGGCTTACATCATCCAGTTAAGAGGTGGAAAACATTGTCCAACTTTTGAGTGTGTGTGTGTGTGGACAGGCCCCACCCCTTTGAGATTTGTATTCTATCTGTACTCTACCGACATGATAAACATCCAGTAAACTTGTTGCTTTATGCTGCTTCATGGTTTTACCCCCCCCCCCCCTCCTATTATCACCCTCCTATCCCCCCCTCTCTCTCTAACATCCCTCTCTCTTCTTCCCTCCTTTCCTTTTCTGTCCGGTCCAATACCAAAGAATTTCAAAAATAATTCAAATGAATAAAGTTTGTCCTGGATTCCAAAAGGGGTTTATTCAGACATTCCTCTGGTTTGTCAGTAGATTAATAACCCCTGTTGTTAAAGTAAAATATGTCCAACACAAGAGGCCCTCAGCTCTCATCTGTTTGCCCAGCTGTCGGACAGGACAAGTTAAAAAAACAAACAAAAAAAACATTGTCCAACCTAAAACAAGATAAAGCAGAAATAGCCTTTTTACAAGAAACACATCTCCCAGAGGCGGAGCATCTAAAGTTGAATAAAATGGGCTTTAAACACGTTTTTTATTCTTCCCATAGCTCAGGGCTGAGGAGAGGAGTGGCCACCCAGATAGCTGGGGCAGTGAATTATGAACATATATCAGAGTACAAGGACAAAGTAGGCAGGTATAATGAGAACAGGAAAAATCAATAGTATTCTAATAACATTACTAAATGTGTACGTTCCCCCTGGTAGCGACTGGTCCTTTTATAGACATATTTTGGAATTAATTTCAGCAAAAAGTCAAGGAACCTTGATATGCGGTGGAGACTTCAGTATTGTATTGAATAACTCACTCGATTCCTCAAATGGCAAAGGTGACTACAGAAAGATTGGGGAAAAGATGAGACATCTCATAGAGGAAATAGGCATAGTTGACATGTGGAGGGAAAACAATCCAACAAAAAGAGATTATACTCACTACTCTCATCCTCATAATGCGTACTCTTGTCTAGATTACATATTTATGTTCAAGAACGACCTACTAAGAGTGAAAAACAGTGATATTGGAATATGTGCAATTTCTGACCATAATCCAGTTACAGTAAGTCTCTACTTGGCAGAAAAGAAAAGATCCACTGTTTGGAGATTAAACAGTAACATATTAAATTACCCAAATATCAAAGACAAATAAAGCAATGAAATGAAAGAATGCTCAGTACATAATGATAATGGCGAGGTATCAGCAGGAACTCTCTGGGATGCTCTAAAAGCAGTTCTGAGAGGGAAAATAATGAGCATCTCATCCTACCAGAAAAAAAGCTAGTCAACAGAAACTGAAGAGCTTAGAAGAAAAACTGTTAAAACTTCAACAGGAGCATTTCCAAAATGTAAAGACCAAAAATAAGACTGAAATTAGAAAATTAAAGAAAGAAATCGATAACATTAATACACTAGCTGTGCAGAAAAATCTTGTTTTAATGAAACAAAAATATTATGAAGTAGGCGGCAAATCTCTGAAACTTCTATCTTATAAACTGAGAAACAACAAGCAGAGAGAGCAATTTATAAAATAAAAAATCCTTCAAGTAAAAAAACTGAAATGGACCAGGAGAAAATTCAACAGTGTTTTCATGAATACTATAAAAATCTCTACTCAGAAACAAACCTAAATAATAGAGACCAAATAGATGCATTTTTAAAACAACTAGATTTGCCAACTCTAACAGTTGAGCAAAATGAAAAATTCCTTACAGCAATTACCCATGAAGAAATTCAATTGGCAATCACAAAACTAAAAAGAGGAAAAATGGCAGGAGCAGACGGGTAAGGTCCAGAATGGTATAAAACGATGGAAACTCACCTAATTCCAACCTTATTAAAGACATTTAACTGGGGGATGGAGAAGAAAATTACTCCACCGTCTTAGAATGAAGCAATAATTTCCATAATTCCCAAAGAGGGGAAGGACAGACTGGATTGTGCTAACTACCAGCCAGTTAGTGTTTTAAACAGCGATTAAAAAATATTCACTTCTATAATATCAAGGAGATTGGAAACAATTCTCCCACTGCTGATGCATAAGGACCAGACAGGATTCATCAAAGACAGACACAGGACAGCATCAGGAAAGTACTAAATATAATTCATCAAGTTGTTCAACAAAAACAGGAGACACTAGTGATCAGCCTGGATGCCGAAAAGGCATTTGACTCGGTGAGGTGGACGTTTTTATACAAAGTACTCGTAATACAAAAATAATTTCAAAACTATACAATAGTATCTCGATGCACAAGGGGGGGGGACATGTACTATGTAAAGGAAAGATGGGAGCGAGAAGGAGGGCTCACTATTACAGAGGAGGATTGGGATCAAGTATATCGGAAACAATGGGTCACAACAGGATCAAACATTTGGCGTGAATTCTGTTGGAAGAACATAATGAGGTTTTTTACTACACCCTCTCAGAAAAAATACCTAGGAAGTAGTAAATGTTGGAGGTGTGGTAATAATGGAGCCAATCACTTCCATATATTTTGGGATTGTGTGGTTATCAAAAAGTATTGGTCTGACATACATGAACAGCTGCAAAATGTGTTTTCTATTGTTTTCTTCTTGTCCTTTGAAAGTCTGTTTCTGAGTCAAATTGATGGCCTAGACAACAAAAGTAAGAAACTGCTCTACATTCTGCTGGCAGCCAGTAAGAAAGCAATAACCAGGAAATGGCTTAAACCTGAACCAACGACAGAGGACTGGACTGATGTTGTACAACGAATTTATATCATGGAAAGAATCTCACACTCTCTACAAATACAGCTGGATGTTTTTTACGCTACTTAGTCAATATGGACAGAATATGTTAAGCCTGTAAGATCAGACTTAATCTGAAACTTCACTGAAATCATGTTGTATCATTTATGTTTTGAAAATCCCTGCTTCATCTCATGTTAGTTTTTTATTGATTTATTTATTTATTTATTTTTTTTTTCATTTAAAACCGAGAAAGCAAGAACATTGTAATCCGTCAAAACAATGTACAATTTAAAATGTGCTTTTTCAAAAAAAGAAATTTTTGAAAAAAAACAAATTGATGAAATGACAGAGTTTGGTTCATTTTATCACAGGGAAAAGATTCTTTAAGGACGTCTTCTGACTCGTCACATGAGCATTTATATCATGCTTACTCATGAACTTTGCAAACTAATAGCACAAGGAATTTCAGTTTACATAACATCAGTGATCAATCTTATGGTTGTCTTGACAGTGGAGGAGAGAGGAGTTTGTCGTATTTAAAACAAAGAATGTCTCCTCTCAGTCTTGCCTCTTTCATTGCTTAGACCAGCTCTTTACTTTACTCAATAGTCCTCAGTTTAGGATTGTCTGAGAAGATTTTTCTAACCTTAGCTTCAGATTCAGACCACTTTTCATGATCGGACTCTGGTACCCTGTCAAAAATGTGATTGTTTCTACGTGATTGCTTTTCAATGTTATCAAGGTTATCAACCACATTTTATTAGTGAGGAGCCTAAATCATTCATGTCTTTGTTAATCTGATTAGACTTGCTAGATAAATCATCAGTTTGCGATTACAGTGATCCCTCGCTATAACACGGTTTACTTTTCACGGTATTCTCTACTTCACGGATTTGCATCGTGCATTGTGTTCTGCATTCTGATTGACTAAAAATTCACTCCCCTTCTTCTCTACCCGTGCGTCAAAAACGTTGCAGTTTAATATGTACACGTACGTAAAACAGCTTGCCAAATTTACATTACGTACGTGCAAATTCTCTTGCAATTTCGAGTTTCTCTTAAACCCATAGAAAAAAGAGCGACAAAAACTGCCTATCACTATGTTCTTCTCCCGAACAAACACAGCTGCACCGCAGCTTTAAAAGAAGAAAACACTGCAGAGAGGAGTCAGGATGCAGCGTCAGTCTGTAGAGCAGTGAAACACACCTGAGTCACTATTTGTCCCACTGTACTTTGTATCTTTTTCATAATCATTTTAAATTTTCTCCCGTTAAATCCAATTACTCGGGTCGCGGTGGGCGGGGCTAATCTCCGCGATTTAAAGCCTTCTGTTCACATTGATTATTAAAATTATTACGTGACAATACAGTACAGAAGTTATTTGTTAAAAAAAGGTTCTAAAGTACTTTTATTTGTGAAACAAATGCTTGAGCCTGTAAAATGGTTTGTTCTTTCTTTTTAATGTATAATAGAGTATTTAGTTGTATAATAATTGTAAAAATAAATAAAGGTTATACTTCACGGATTTTGCCTATCACTGGTTCTTTTTGGAACGTAACCCCCGCAAAAAACAAGGGTTTACTGTTTATTTCTTCAATGTCTTTTTTGGATTCTGCAGACTTGATTTAAGTTCACAAACATCTTTCACAAGTCCATCCAACCTCTTTTAACCCTTGTGCTATTCTAGACACGTTAACATTGGGAGTGGGGTCATCTAGACCCACTAGACAGTGGGGTCATCTAGACCCACTAGACAGAGCTCTGAACCTTTGTTCTTCAATGATTTGTGATCTTCACTGGTGTCCATGGATTACATGAAATCCTCTCCACCTTTATCTACCTTTGTCATGGTAGGAGAACACCTCAATGGAAGGGGGGGGGGGTCATCTGGACCCCATAGGATAGCACAAGGGTTAAAAGAGTCCATAATGGTTTGAATAAAACCTAATTCTGAAAAACTAATTATTAACGATCAAGAAGCACATCTTTTGCTAGACTCTAAGGAGTTTTTAGTGGGAGAACCTTGAAGCTATGTTTGGACTCAAGGCTTTGAAAAATTGTCAGATATGTTGATTACAAAAAAAGTATTAGATCTGATCAAATTGTCATGCATATCTTTCCTCTTTCTCTCAGGGCTATGCCAGAATGACGTCTGCAGTGCATATGGAAAACTGTCAGGACTGGGGCTTTGTGGGGCTTGGAGGGGTTTTCTCCGTTGAGTGGATCCACAAAGAAAGTATTTCTTTCCAGTGCACACAACACATTCACAACCCCTGGAATGACAATAAAAAAGTCCAAATCAGCAGAGATGGACAGGTATGTAAATGCCTCTCTTCAACCAAGGCCTGATAAAATAAAGTATTTTTAGGAAAGAATGAGAATCTTTGCTAGATCTTACGTTTTTAAACCAAAAGCCTGGTGCGAAGGTGGTAAAGGACAGCTAGCATTATGTTGTCTTGAAATGCCAAGTAGCTACTACTCGCATCATTTACTATTTGAGCTTTTCATAATTTCCAACTCACCATCTGCACAGTTGACATGAAATAAAAATTTGACCAAAGAGAACATTTAGTTGTGTTCATAAGTTTACATTCCCTGGAAGAAATCGTTATTTTTTTGTCATTTTTCAGAGAGTATGAATGAAAACACAAAAACCTTGTATCCACTCATGGTTAGTGGTTGGATGAAGCAATTTAATGTCAGAAAATTCAGTTTCCCCTTTTAAAACCCTAAAGACAACAGAAACTTCCCAAATGAGCCTGTTCAACAGCATACATCCCCTGGTCTCAATACCCTTTAGTGCCTCTTTTCTCTGGAATAACAGCTTAAAGTCTCTAGTACTCTCTTTGGATGACATTATTTTTCTCTAATGGTAAAGAAGTCCATTCTTCTATGCAGAAAACCTCAAGTTTCTGTAAATTCTTGGGCTGTCTTGCTTGGACTGCCCGTTTGAGATCTCTATGGCTCAATAATGACTGAGGTCAGGAGACTGAGACGCCTCTCCAGAACATCTACATCCTATGCAGTTCTGTTTCACAATAAATCATTCTACCAAGACTGCATGTTATAAAACCAGACAATGTGATTTATGGATGTTTGTTCTCATTTGTCCCTCATAGTTGAGGTTTACATACAGCCAGGTCCATAAATAATGGGACAGAGACACAATTCCAACATTTTTGGCTCTATAAACCACAATGGATTTGAAATACAACAAACAAGATGTGCTTTAACTGCAGACTGTCAGCTTTAATTTGAGGTTTTTACATCCAGATGAGGTGAGCGGTGTAGGAATGACAACAGTTTGCATATGTGCCCCCCACTTGTTAAGGAACCAAAAGTAACGGGCCAATTGGCTTTCAGCTGGTCCAGGTGTGTTATTCCCTCATTATTCCAATTCCAATGAGCAGATCAGAGGTTTCTGAAGTGTGCTGTTTGCATTTGGAATCTGTTGCTGTCAGTTCTCAATATGAGATCCACAGAGCTGTCAGTATCAATGAGGCAAGCCACCATTAGGCTGAAAAAACAAAACCATCAGAGAGATAGCACAAATAGTGGGCGTGGCCAAAACCACTGTTTGGAACATTCTTAAAAAGAAGGAACGCACTGGAGAGCTCAGCAACACCAAAAGACCCAGAAGACCATGGAAAACAACTGTGATGGATGAGCGAAGAATTCTGTCCCTGATGACTTCACAACAGCTGGTCCCATCAAGAACACTCTACAGGAGGTGTGTGTGTGTGTGTCGTCGTTGACAATCAAGAGAAGAGTTCAACAGAGTGAATCCAGAAGGTTTACCACAAGATGGAAACCATTAGTGAGCCTCAAACACAGGAAGGCCACATTAGAGTTTGCCAAACGACGTCTAAAACGGTCTTCACAGTTCTGGAACAACTTCCTATGGACACATGAGACCAACTTGTACCAGAGTGATGGAAAGAGAAGGAAAGGAACTGCTCCTGATCCTAAGCAGACCACCTCATCAGTGAAGCATGGTGGTGGTAATGTCATGGCGTGGGCATGTACGGCTGCTAATGCAACTGGTTCTCTGGTATATATTGATGACGTGATGCTGACCAAAGCAGTAGAATGAACTCTGAAGTGTTTCTGCAGTATTATCTGCTCATATTCAGCCAAATGCTTCAGCACTCATTGGACGGAGCTTCACAGTGCAGATGGACCCAAAGCGGACTGCAACAGCAACCAAAGACTTTAAGGGACAGAAGTGGAATGTTATGCAATGGCCAAGTCAATCACCTGACCTGAATCCCATTGAGCATGCGTTTCACTTGTTAAAGACCAAACTGAAGGGAAAATGGCCCAAGAACGAGCAGGACCTGAAGACGGTGCATTGGAGGCCTGGCAGAGCATCAGCAGGGATGGAACCAGCAACTGCTGATGTCTATGAGATCCAGACTGCAGGCTGTGATTGACTGCAAGGGATTTGAAACCAAGTATAAAGAAATGAATGTTTGAATTAGAATTACTGTTCTTGTGAACTTGTGTAGATGTTTCTGTGTTGTTGTGAAGTTGTGTACATGCTTTTGTGTTGTGTAGGAGTTGGAGCCACAGGCCGGCCATCAGCTGCTGATGTTGTGGGACCAAACCTTTGAGGAAGGACGTCTGCCTTCCAATGCTCAGTAGGTTCTTTAGTGTTTATGGCCACAGATACATATAGAAACAGAAGATGGTTTTATAAAAATATCAGGGTAATCATTCTTTTTTTCTGATATTAATTAGGATATAAATTTACTGGATGATGTCACTAATAAGATTCCACACAGAATAAGTACCGTAATTTCCAGACTATAGAGCGCTCCTAAAGATAAGCTGCACCCATGACATGACATTTTTTAAAGGATAAAACATTTTGTACGTAAGCCGCTCCTGTCTGTAAGCCACATGAGCCCACATTGCAACGTGTTGTAGAATGAGGATGTATATGGGTTGAAACGGGAAGGAGTGCTCTCAGTCACCCTTGCTTATTCCTCTCACACATGCAGCGCGCTGACACACACAAACACACTCACACACTCACTCATTCGACAACAGTTAGTTCATTAGTTAGTAGTTACTGTTATTTGTTAATAAATAATACTGCGTTGTCATCAATACTTGTACCAGTATTTATTTGTGACACGACCACCTTGGATTTGGTGTTGGGGGTGGGGGGGGTATAAACCGCGACACCGCAACTCCTGCTGCTTCATCACAGCAGAGATCAAAAATCCCACACCGTCACAGCTCTACTCCAAACAGCCTGTGACGCAGCAGCAACATGGTAGTAACAGCACTAACATGGCTGGTTAGAGAACGTGAACGTAAAAGTCTCTGAGAGCAGCACCTCCCGTGGTCTGGAACCATGGAAGTCTTCCTCCTGTGGTCTGGAACCATGGAAGTCTTCCTCCTGTGGTCTGAAACCATGGAAGTCTTCCTCCTGTGGTCTGAAACCATGGAAGTCTTCCTCCTGTGGTCTGAAACCATGGAAGTCTTCCTCCTGTGGTCTGAAACCATGGAAGTCTTCCTCCTGTGGTCTGGAACCATGGAAGTCTTCCTCCCGTGGTCTGGAACCATGGAAGTCTTCCTCCTGTGGTCTGAAACCATGGAAGTCTTCCTCCCGTGGTCTGGAACCATGGAAGTCTTCCTCCCGTGGTCTGGAACCATGGAAGTCTTCCTCCCGTGGTCTGGAACCATGGAAGTCTTCCTCCCGTGGTCTGGAACCATGGAAGTCTTCCTCCCGTGGTCTGGAACCATGGAAGTCTTCCTCCTGTGGTCTGGAACCATGGAAGTCTTCCTCCTGTGGTCTGGAACCATGGAAGTCTTCCTCCCGTGGTCTGGAACCATGGAAGTCTTCCTCCCGTGGTCTGGAACCATGGAAGTCTTCCTCCTGTGGTCTGGAACCATGGAAGTCTTCCTCCTGTGGTCTGAAACCATGGAAGTCTTCCTCCTGTGGTCTGAAACCATGGAAGTCTTCCTCCCGTGGTCTGGAACCATGGAAGTCTTCCTCCCGTGGTCTGGAACCATGGAAGTCTTCCTCCTGTGGTCTGGAACCATGGAAGTCTTCCTCCTGTGGTCTGGAACCATGGAAGTCTTCCTCCTGTGGTCTGAAACCATGGAAGTCTTCCTCCTGTGGTCTGGAACCATGGAAGTCTTCCTCCTGTGGTCTGAAACCATGGAAGTCTTCCTCCTGTGGTCTGGAACCATGGAAGTCTTCTTCCTGTGGTCTGGAACCATGGAAGTCTTCCTCCTGTGGTCTGGAACCATGGAAGTCTTCTTCCTGTGGTCTGGAACCATGGAAGTCTTCTTCCTGTGGTCTGGAACCATGGAAGTCTTCCTCCCGGGTTAGAGTTAGAAAATGCATAAATTAGGCGCATCCTTCAGTAAACCAAAGGGTTGAAAGCGTGTGACAAAAGTAGAGGCTTATAATCCAGAAATTACAGTAATGCAGTGAGTTGGGCATAACAATGTTACAGAGATGAAGGGTTTGGTGGAACTACGTTACATATTGTTAACTCCATCCATGGCTCCACCCTTCTGGTATTTAAAAAAAAAAACCTGATTATTCAATAATTTTAGCTGTAAAATCATTAAGATAGCTAATCAAATCTTTCATGAATAGATAAAACGATCTTCATCAATCTTCCTTCTGGTCTGAGACTTAAAAGAAATAAAAATCAAATCAAGTTTAGCCTCCAATCCAAACCTGGTTTATGAGTCTTCAGAGAATAGATCACTTGTGTCTGAAGAACAATGGAGTGTGGAAGTCCATGTATGCTATCATCCGTCTAAAATCTTCATTTATGTAGGAATAAATAGTTGTGGAAACGTAGATCTGATCTGTATCATATCTGTAGATCTGTCCATCATTTTCTGCAGAAATCCATCCACACAAACCTGTTCTGAGCAGAACAAGTGGAGGTTTGTAAAATCTATTTAGGAGCTTTTTAGTGTTTAATAATGTTTGTTCCTCACTATAAATAACCCCAAACCCTGTTCTGTTACCGTGACAACGGGCTGCACCACGTAACAAATAGTCCCGTTTTTTGTGGAAAAAGCAGTGTAAACGAAGAAATACCAAGAAGAAAGGACTAAAAACTGGTTGAATATTTGTTTCTTCAAAGTGTGCATCATCAGAATGAGCCCAGGCCGTATTTCTACAGTAGTATTTACATTTGGTAGCAGGGGAATGATGGGAAAATGAACATTACATGAATATATCTACACACATCTGTATTTCTGTAAAAAACAGTTAATCAGGTTTAATGTTTATTTTGTTGTTAGATCTTTGTTTAGTTTGTTTTTGTGGTTCTGGACTCTGTAGCTCAGAGCGCCATCTGTCTGCAGAACGGCATTAGTGTCTATGCTGCATTAAAACAGAATAACTACGATTTCTGAGCTCAGCCTCTTCTCCAATGTTTCTGTCTGTTGAGGGGGGTTAGAGGTTCTGTTTGGGTCGGGGTGGGGGCTCTATTTTCCTATTGTTGTGCTTTGAGTTGTATTATATAACTGCAGGTTGTTTGATTGATTTGGTCTCTGCCTCCTGTGTGTGTTTGTCTGCAGAGCTCTGGTCTAAAGACGTCGCTGGAGTTCAGTCTGTTCACAGCGACATCTCCTTTCAGTTCAGACTGTTGGGTTTAGTCTGGATTTTATTCTTCCAAATCCAACCTGCGGTTGTCAGCTTGCTTTATTGCTGCAACTCAGGTTCAGTTGCAGACGTCTTTGTTGTCGTTATCAGGTTGTGTTGCTGGATTTAACAATCGTTGTGTGTTGTGTTATCTCAGTTCTCAGTCATGTTTTACTAATAAAACGTTATCATTTGAAATGCTTTTACAGATTTATGACAAGTTTATGGATTTCCAAAGTCAGACAACCAAAGTGAACTGTGAGTGGAAAACATCTGTGGACAGATGTGAACTAATGAAAATAGTCAGAGGATGTGACACAAAGAAGGACCTGAGATCTCAGTTCATCTGCCCTTCAGAAACCGTTTGACTTTGTGGAGTAGAGACCCCCTGCTGGGGTTTTCCGCTCAGAAGCCCCCCACCCCCCACCACCCCAAAAAAAAAACGTGTGTGTGTGCTCATATCTCCAAAATTTTATATGTGGCAATTTAAACACCCCGAAAGGGACACAAACGGGTTTAGAAGACGAATGGATGAACCCAGAAAATCCCACCACGACAGAATATTTCACTCATATAATGTACAGTTTAAGTTTATAATCCACAAACGCTGCAGAATAACAACAAATAGTGCGACCTTGATTGATCATATTTTCACCAATTGCCTAGAAAACAGAATAAAAGCAGATTACTAATGACATGCATCATTGACCACCTCCCAGTATTTGCTAACTATGAACGTGTTGGTAGAGAAATAAAAGAGAAAAGGCAAATAGTTTACAGAAGTAAACTAACAGAGGAATCAATAAATGCATTTAATTCAGAACTCCAAGCACAAACCTGGAAACCCTGTATGAAAGCAACAATGTCAACTCGGCTTCTGAAGAATTTATGCAGGAGTTTACATCTATGTACGACAAAAATGCCCACTTACAAAATCCTGTAATAGATAAAAATGGACTATAAAGAAATCCTTCAGGATAAAAGTCTAGTCAGGGATCTGGCCTTCACCAACCTGATCCCAGCTGGGATTTCAGTCGCAGCATCAGCATCCTGAAGCACACTGCAGCATTCTCAGGGTCCAGGATTATGGAGTTAATTCAGTCTCAATAATCAGAAATGCACACAACCTAGTTCACATACAGGATCCATTCGGCACTCGTGAGGCCGGTGAAAACAGGAAGCAGGGCAGGAAGTTTCCCTCAAAGCTGGCAAGAGGTTTTAGGCCTGTGGCTGGGGGCCGGGGCACGCACAGTCCACATCCAGGATATGGAGGGGGACCGTGCTAGTGGGGTTCAACCTGCCCATCCAACCGCTGTGCTTATCGCGCTGGCATTTACGCCGGGGACTGAGAGCAGAGGCCCTGAACAGGTGATCAGGATCTCCAACAGGTTCCTGTCCATTGTGGCCAGATGAGCTGGAGTTGAAGGTCCAGAAGAGCGTGACTGTTGTAAACCAGCAGACTCTGATGCCATAACACAGAAACACCAAAAACACAAACAACAGGGGGGCCACAGACCAGCAGCCACGTACACCGGCACCATCTTAACCATCACATGTAACAAACACAATGTACATGTTAGGGCAGACTGTCTGGTTGACAAATAGTAGAGGTAGTATGTGATACGACCCCTTTTCAGGGAGGAGGGAAACACAAACAACCCAAAACCCAAGGGAATGAATCCCCCAAAACACAATAACTAGTCCAAATGTAACCAAACATCATAGGATTACATTTAACAAAGGGACAAAGATGGAATAAGAACAAAGGAGAGGAAAACCACAGGCTAAAGCGCCAATTATTCTCAGGAATTCAGTCACTACTGCAGCTCAATCAGCTCCAACGGGAGGCAGAGTCAGCAGCAATGAAGGGACTGCGCCTCTGCAGGAGCTGAAGCTCACAAACAAAAGCAAAAGACCTGGGGGGTGTTCCAGAAAGCAGGGGGGTGTTCCAGAAAGCAGGTTCTGCTAGCTCCCACGGTAAGTTTGAGGCTAAGGAAGTGGATAACCTCAGCTTTCAGTTCCAGAAATGGAGGTATGTTTCAGGGTATGTCAAGTTGCCATGGCAACTCATGCTCTGAACATAACCTGGTCTGGAGCAGGTTTAGTTGAAGGTTAGTTTGTTTTCAGAGAGGTGCAGCAGCATGGCGTGTCCATTTGAAGATGATTTAGTGGATGAAGAAGCTCAGATAATACTTTGGGATGCCGCTGCTGAAGCAGAGAACCTCTTCAACTGAACTTTGCCTTTAACTGCACTTAATTGAGAGTGCTGATAAGACCACATATGGATGTTGGAAAAATCAACTTTTTACTTTGATCTAACTTCATTATTTGCTTCAGATAAGACAAATCTGTTTTTAGTTAAGTCAGCCTAAAAATAACACGTAGTTATCAGACAGTTATTTTACTTTCATTCAAATTAATTCAATTAAGTAGGTGTAACTTTGGTGCTGCTGTTAGATCGGCACCGCAAGGGATTGTGGGATACCATTCCCTTTGCCTGTCTGGACGGATTTGGGTTGAAGTGTAGGTTTTGACCAAATTTTGACCAGGAGCTGGACTTCACCACCATCAGGAATACCTTTAAAAGAAAACGGACATGGAATTTTCTATAAATCATGACAGCATTTGGAACGCTATTCTGGCCTATTTGGTTAATAATCTTGCTGGCACACATTTTCTACTAAAGTGTAATTGTATTTGTTGTTAAAATTCCTTTAAAATAAGCCGAATTCCATGGACAGACCCTTTTATCCTGGATATTGATTTATAAACACAACTTTAAGTATTTTATTATCAATAACAAAGAAATCTTTACAGAAATAAATGTGTTTTATGGTCCGTGGTTTGATAGAGGGATGTTGTGAGTTGGTCAGTTACTGAACAAAGTTTTGCTCACATTCAGAACTTTGGAGAGGGAGAATGTGATCGATGCAAATCCTGCAGGTTCCCTTCAGATTCTAAATCATATACCAGACATTAATTATAATGATGAATTCAAGAGATTTTTTTACTGGAGATAAAGAAATGACAAAGAAAAGAAGAAACAATGAATATATCAGAAATCAAACATCATCGTTTGGGTCCTTCTGTAGTAAATTGTTTAAGTATTTAATCTAGAAAAAAAGAAACTACCACTATCTACAAATACTGTCTTCATAATAAAGCAAAAGAAGTTTCATATAAAGTATTTCTACACATTTATCCAGTTAAATTTACACGGAAGAGATTTAGAATAAACATAGAAGAGTCTTGAGGTTTTTGTCACTCCAGTATTTTTTTTTTTTTACCGTTTTTACTCCAGAAGATTTTGATTTGATGTTGAAGACTTCATTATGTAAAAACAACAACAATGTAAATATGAGAATTAATATTTTTGATGTCATCTTATATTTTGAATCATATGGTTTGTTCATGAATTTAATTTTTGTTAATCAATTGTTTATGATTTTGGGGGAAATTTCACATTAATGAGTGTAAAATCTGTCAAATTTATTTTATCTGGACTTTAATCTGGATCATGTTCAAAACAAAAGAACATGATAAATATAATTAATCTGAAGGCTTCAAGAACATTTCATAGTTCAAAGGAACTGCATGTCTATTTTTTTAACTTTCCTGAGTTTATAAACATATTTATATAGCAACCCTCGGGTTTTAATGCACTTTACTTGGATTGTGTCCTTTTACCTGTTGTTCACAATAAAGTTTTGTTTTAAAAAAAAATAGTTGTTTTTTTTTTTGCTGTTGCGTCCACGTCTATCGTGTCAGCCAGTGGGGCAGACGTGGCACTACGTCATCAGCCCGCGTCGGAGCTAGCTGGTAGGTGACAGCGTAGTTCTGCAGAACAATAATATCTGTTCGTGATTTCTTTTTAGCAGAGCGGGTTTGTTGAATCGGTTCTCATTAAATTGATCCCCGCGGGTCGGGATGCAGCGGCCGAACCGGTTCTGGATCTCCCTGTTTCTTAGAACTAGACCGGGACGTCACAGAATTTAAATGTCTCACTTGTGTCTGACATTTTTAAAAACATTTCTTGAGGCTGAGATCGGGGTCCGTCTTCTTTGTTAAGGAAACCAAGTGACCGTTTCGTGACGTCATTAGTGAAGTCCGTCCGGCCGAACCGGAACTTCTGCTGCAGAACCGGGCCTTATAGCAGAAGTTTGCGCCTCTTGGAAACGTTTCCCGGTTTGACCCTAAAGTAGAGACCTGCACAAACATGCAGCAACGGAACATGACATCAGTGTTTGTGCGTGATGTAAACGCATGCGCGTAACATCAGTCTTGCACGTATATACACATCATCACATCTATTAACTGTAATAAATGTAGTTGAACTGGAATGTAAAGTTCTGGTTCTGACAATACTAACCTGTTATCATTAATTCTTTTAAACTCATTATCGTTTGGTTCTCAACTTCTATGTAAAGTTATTAGGATTTCAGTTCAGTGCAAATGTATGAAAAAGTTCTTAAAAGTTATCATCAAACATATGACGTCACTGCAGAGATCACTATTGCACATCAAACACCAGAAATGTGTTTTTAATTGATGACCATAAAGTCGGGAATCTCCAACCTTGTCATGACGTTGTAGACATAGCAGACCCAGTAGCTGAAACCCGGAAGTAACTCACTACACGGAGGTACTTGGAATAGTTTTATTTTCCAAGAGAATAATAAAGTTTCTGGGAGAACGTGGTGAGAAGAACCTCCGTGGAAAGCTCCTGATGTTCTTGGAGCTGACGTCGGTGAGGACTGTACGATACGCTGAGGACAGCGGAGCTTTAGAGGAGCAACGCGTCGGAGCGTGGAGCCAGAGGGAGCGAGGCGTGGACGCCGAGGAGGGCGGGACCAGCTTGGAGCTCTGGAGGATGCGGAACCAGCGTGACCAGTGGAATGGACCTGAAGATGAGTACAAGGCGTGGTAAGTACAAGAACTTTGATAATTTAGCAAAGACTAAAAGGTCATACATAAGCACCGGAGTGAGTATAACGAACTGGCGCTGGATACTGGTGAGTAGCTCCCTTATGAAGGCCGGCAGGAAGATGAGGAGATGAAGATCAGCTGGTTCCAATCAGTAGAGCAGAAGCGCTGGGAGGGGGGAGGAGAGCTGACAAGCACCGTGACAGCACCCCCCCTCAACGACCGCCTCCAGGCAATCCGGGACGGCGATCAGGGTGGGCCCGGAAGATATCATCCAGGAGGGAACGGTACAGGAAGGTGGAGCGGGAGATCTACGAGCGCATCTCTGGACTGTAACTCTCCCAGTCCACCAAATACTGGAACCTGCGGCCCCGGCGACGAATGTCCAGGACCCGACTGACCGTAAAGGCCGGGGTGCCGTCAATGACCCGGGGGGGTTGTGGGGAAGCGGACGGAGTGCAAAGGGGGCTTTCCTGGAGGGGCTTAATTTGTGAGATATGGAAGGGGGGATGAACCTTTATGGTCGCCGGGAGTCGCAGCCTAAAACAGGTCGGGTTAATAACCTTGTCGATGGTATATGGACCAATGAAGCGGGGCGCCAGTTTGCAAGAGGCGACCTGGAGAGGTATGTTTCTAGATGAAAGCCAAACTTTCTGACCTGGTTGATATTCCGGGGCCGCTCTCCTGCGACGGTTGGATCCGACAGTTACTCTCCCGGGTGCGCAGGAGAGCGGCCTTACCCTGGCACCAGACGCGCTGAATGCCTTGAAGGTGATGTTGAGCAGAGGGAATCACCAGATCTAGCTCGTGAGAGGGGAACAGAGGAGGGGAGTAACCGAGGGAAACTTCAAAAGGCGACATACCGGTGGCAGAGGAGGGATGGTTGTTATGTGCGTACTCTATCCACACTAGGAACTTGGACCAGCTGGACGGATTCTGAGCAGCCAGGCAACGAAGGGAGGCTTCCAACTCCTGGTTGGTACGTTCCGCTTGGCTATTAGACTGGGGGTGATATCCTGAGGTGAGACTAACAGTAGCACCTAGGGCAGAGCAGAAAGTTTTCCAGACCTGGGATACAAACTGGAGTCCCCGGTCTGAAACAATGTCCTTAGGGATCCAATGATGCCTGAAAACCTGGTGGACCAGGATGTCAGCCATTTCAGCGGCTATGGGAAGTTTAGACAATGGAATGAATTGAGCTGCCTTAGAAAAAAGGTCAACAATGGTGAGGATGACTGTGTTATACCTTGAGACAGAGGCAACCCTGTGACAAAGTCTTAGGCCAGATGAGACCATGGACGTTCAGCGATATGCAGATGGTGGAGTAGTCCAGCCGGAGGTGAGTTGGATGATTTAGACCTTTGTTACGTGCCGAGTCTTTCGGGGGTGGATGAGCTTTCTTCTTGCTTTGGATTATTAGTTATGTTAATTGAACACGGTGGTGTCTGGGAGGCGATCGGCCCATCTCCTTTCTTCTAGGTTGGACGTCATTGCCTCGTCGTCCTGGTTGGCCTGTCACTCCATCTACAGCGTCGGCCCCGCCCCCCCCCCTGCGCTGGAGGCACGGACACTTGAGCTGACGTGGCCCAAGCACCAGGGCGGCTGACTCTTCAGCTCGCCATTTGTGTTCTGTGCACTTATTTGTGTTTCGTTTCGGTTGTGTTTCGTTTCGGTTCTTTAGAATGATTTCTACTTATCCTTGCCATGTCTAAATGCTTCTTTTACGGGCATATGTTCTTTGAAGATTGTTAACAGGATCTACATCACGTTGTGATCCCATGTGGGAGGATTCTGGTGTGACAGAACCAGTTGTAGCTTGTTGTTCCGAATAAATCAGATAATACGGATCTGTTGTATTGCTGATTCCCTTTTCCCTCCCACACCCCGGGGTCGTAACACCTTGCACAAATAGTACAAGCGGCGACAAACTCCCTGACATCCTGTTCCATGGTCGGCCAGAAAAACCTGCGCTTAATGAGGTTGAGTGTTCTTTGGACACCCCCATGGCAAGCGAAGTGTGACCCCAAACCAGGACGTCAGAACGAAGTGAGGAGGAAACATATAAAGAGTTAGCGGGGGGAGGACGATGATCGGGCTCTTCATCCTGGGCCTGCAGGACACGTGTCTCGATGTCCCAGGTAAGGTTACCGATAACACAGGTGGGTGGAATAATGGGAGCGTCCTCCTGTTGATTGTGAGTACTAAAAATGCGCAAAAGTGCGTCAGGTTTGACGTTTCTACTACTGGGTTGATACGTGATAGTGAAGGAAAAACCATCAAAAAAGAGACACCAACGGGCCTGGCGGGAGTTTAGACGTTTAGCTGAGCGGAGGTAAGCGAGATTGGCTTGGCTCCACGTCTGGCACCTCTATAGCGGGTTTGGGCCCTTGGCTCCAAGTCTGGCGCCTCTATAGCAGGTTTGGGCCCTTGGCTCCACGTCTGGCACCTCTATAGCGGGTTTGGGCCCTTGGCTCCGAGTCTGAAGCCTCTATAGCGGGTTTGGGCCCTTGGCCCCACGTCTGGCGCCTCTATAGCGAGTTTGGGCCCTTGGCCCCACGTCTGGCGCCTCTATAGCGGGTTTGGGCCCTTGGCTCAGAGTCTGAAGCCTCTATAGCGGGTTCGGGCTCTTGGCTCCACGTCTGGCACTTCTATAGCGGGAATGAGGCTCTTGGCTCCACGTCTGGCGCCTCTATAGCGGGTTTGGGCCCTTGGCTCCACGTCTGGCACCTCTATAGCGGGTTTGGGCCCTTGGCTCCATGTCTGGCGCCTCTATAGCGGGTTTGGGCCCTTGGCTCCACGTCATGCATCTCTATAGCGGGTTTGGGCCCTTGGCTCCACGTCTGGCGCCTCTATAGCGGGTTTGGGCCTTTGGCTCCACGTCTGGCGCCTCTATAGCGGGTTTGGGCCCTTGGCTCCACGTCATGCATCTCTATAGTGGGTTTGGGCCCTTGGCTCCACGTCATGCATCTCTATAGCGGGTTTGGGCCCTTGGCTCCACGTCTGGCGCCTCTATAGCGGGTTCGGGCTCTTGGCTCCACGTCATGCATCTCTATAGTGGGTTTGGGCCCTTGGCTCCACGTCATGCATCTCTATAGCGGGTTTGGGCCCTTGGCTCCGAGTCTGGCGCCTCTATAGCAGGTTTGGGCCCTTGGCTCCACGTCTGGCACCTTTATAGCGGGTTTGGGCTCTTGGCTCCACGTCTGGCACCTCTATAGCGGGTTTGGGCCCTTGGCTCCACGTCTGGCACCTTTATAGCGGGTTTGGGCCCTTGGCTCCACGTCTGGCGCCTCTATAGCGGGTTTGGGCCCTTGGTTCCACGTCTGGCGCCTCTATAGCGGGTTTGGGCCCTTGGCTCCACGTCTGGCACCTTTATAGCGGGTTTGGGCCCTTGGCTCCACGTCTGGCGCCTCTATAGCGGGTTTGGGCCCTTGGCTCCACGTCTGGCGCCTCTATAGCGGGTTTGGGCCCTTGGCTCCATGTCTGGCGCCTCTATAGCGGGTTTGGGCCCTTGGCTCCACGTCATGCATCTCTATAGTGGGTTTGGGCCCTTGGCTCCACGTTTGGCGCCTCTATAGCGGGTTTGGGCCCTTGGCTCCACGTCTGGCGCCTCTATAGCGGGTTTGGGCCTTTGGCTCCACGTCTGGCGCCTCTATAGCGGGTTTGGGCCCTTGGCTCCACGTTATGCATCTCTATAGTGGGTTTAGGCCCTTGGCTCCACGTCATGCATCTCTATAGCGGGTTTGGGCCCTTGGCTCCACGTCTGGCGCCTCTATAGCGGGTTCGGGCTCTTGGCTCCACGTCATGCATCTCTATAGTGGGTTTGGGCCCTTGGCTCCACGTCTGGCACCTTTATAGCGGGTTTGGGCCCTTGGCTCCACGTCATGCATCTCTATAGCGGATTTGGGCCCTTGGCTCCACGTCTGGCGCCTCTATAGCGGGTTCGGGCTCTTGGCTCCACGTCATGCATCTCTATAGTGGGTTTGGGCCCTTGGCTCCACGTCATGCATCTCTATAGCAGGTTTGGGCCCTGGCTCCACGTCTGGCGCCTCTATAGCGGGTTTGGGCCCTGGCTCCACGTCTGGCGCCTCTATAGCAGGTTTGGGCCCTTGGCTCCACGTCTGGCGCCTCTATAGCGGGTTTGGGCCCTTGGCTCCACGTCTGGCGCCTCTATAGCGGGTTTGGGCCCTTGGCTCCACGTCATGCATCTCTATAGCGGGTTTGGGCCCTTGGCTCCACGTCTGGCGCCTCTATAGCGGGTTTGGGCCCTTGGCTCCACGGCCTATTACATTGATTTAACAGTTTTAAGTTTAGCTTTGAATGTGCTTTGCTTTGTTTAATATAAAGATGATGAAAAATAGATGAAAAAATCTACAGCATAATTATAAGGACTTAAAAACTGAAACGATGAAAATTAGGACTTTTGTTTTTTTAGCCACAACTTTTAAAGAAGATTTTGACAGACGGATGTTGATTTCTTCAGTTCCAAAAAGCTGTAGGCAAATAGGAAAGTGCCAAAGCAAGTTTCTCATGTTGCTAATTATAACTCCCACATATCACTTTATAAAGGATTATTTAACAGTTTTTTACTTTGTTGAAAAAGGCAACTTGCAAAGACAAAGCAATCAAAAATTGGAATTATATTTAAGTTTTACATTTTTAGATTATAGAAAATATTGGTCCAGCTTTGAAAAGATTTAATATTCCCAAATTAAATCATGCAAAATTAATATTAATGAAGCAGTTTAAGAATGTATTTTAGTAAATCATTAACCATGGTAGATTTGGATTCTAACAGCCAAAAGGAGTTTTCTTTTACAACTGCCAATATAGTGATGCTGTCTGAACACCTTTACCTGTCGCGACCTTTAACCCAGTTTTCCCAAAGTGACCCATTCATGGCTCGTAATCTTTTTTTCTAAATGCATCAAGTCCTTTAGATTTACCCCAAGTTGTAGGGGTCATCAGGGAAAATGTTTGTAGAATAAATGAACCAGTAGATACATTTACCTTAACATCCCATAATTCCTTCGTTGCAGTGCAGGAATAAAGCTGAGAAAATGATGCAGGAAAGTGGGATTGAGACGAGACCTATGGAGAACCTGAGTGCTGCCGTCAGCGGACCCCCAGCCTCCGGTAAGACGTCTGTCTTTCTACTGGACTGACTTTCAAGAACTTGTTTATTGCTTTGTGTGCAGTTACACACTTCTGAACAGTGTAATTACTTTACACAGTTGTTTTCCTGCTCCTTCATTAACAGTTGAGTACAAACATGCAACCTCACTTTTGGCCAAGGTAAAGAATACCATGGATTTTGAGTTTTTCTACCAACAATCGTCTCTTGAATGTCTTTTCAAAGATATAAAAGTGACTGATGCCACTAAAGATTCTTTCTTAATGCAAAACTGGTTTCATTTCTCCTTTTTATGCCTCATGAAGTGTGTTGAACTTGGTTTTTAAGGAAGGAGGGGCTTCTTTCCTGCTTGTTACTAACCCAGGGGTCTGCAACCTCAATTTCAATTTATTTGTTTGAAGGATAAGCCCCTTGAGATGTGTCATCTCGTTTTCAAGGGGGTCCTCAACCTGAGCTCCAGAGCCACATGTGGCCCTTCTACCCTTCTACCCCTCCTCTCTGGTTAAGAAAAGTAAAAAATTTTTCATTGTAAAAAGTAACTGTAAAGTAAAAAGTTAATAAGTGGTAAAGTAACAAAAAAGATCCCAAACAGACCCCTGCACTGACTCTTTTCCCCCAAATCCTGATCTGTGCAGTGAGCAGCAGGTTGGGTCGTCCCATCTGTGTAACCAGAACAGGGGTGTGACCTTCAACACAGACATTCGGGTCCAATCTTTGCCGACCCAACAGGAGCCAGCAAGTCTTTTAGAAAAAGAATCTGTATTTGTTATTACTATTCTGATAAATGTAAATGAACTGTTGTTTTTGGTAGGAAAAGAAGTAGCCTTTTTATGAAATATTTTTGATAAAGCTTCACATGACTTCCTTTTAAAGTAAACAGCTTGTGCTACTCATCTCACTGCAACAATTGTAGTAATCGGTAGTACAATTTCGGTAGTATGAATTAACCTGTTTATTTAGCCATTTTTGTGGATCTCAGCCTGAAATAAAAAATATAACAAACTAAATATTAATCAAACTTAATTAGGTGACCCCTACCACATTTTAAAAGCTTAATTAAAATCCTTGAATTTGTTCAGAAATAGAAAATCTGCCCTATAATCTGTTGAACCTTGAGTATGAATTCTAGTTCTGGTTACTGACTTAAAATTGAGTTTCTGTGGTGTTTGGAGCTTAAAAATCTGTCAGTGTTTTGGTTTAACTTTGGTAGCACAGAGCTGGGGGGTGTATTCCAGAAAGCAGGGGGGTGTTCCAGAAAGCAGGTTCTGCTAGCTCCCACGGTAAGTTTGAGGCTAAGGAAGTTGATAACCTCAGCTTTCAGTTCCAGAAATGGAGGTATGTCTCAGGGTATGTCAGGTTGCCATAGCAACTCATGCTCTGAACATAACCTGGTCTGGAGCAGGTTTAGTTGAAGGTTAGTTTGTTTTCAGAGAGGTGCAGCAGCATGGCGTGTCCATTTGAAGATGATGTAGTGGATGAAGAAGCTCAGATAATACTTTTTCCACCATGAGAGGCTGATAAGACCACATATGGATGTTGGAAAAATCAACTTTTTACTTTGATCTAACTTAATTATTTGATTAAGTTAAGATAAATCATTTTTTGTTCTTAAGTCAGTTTAAAAATAACACGTAGTTTTCAGACAGTTATTTTACTTTCATTCAAATTAATTAATTAAGTAGGTGTAACTTTGGTGCTGCTGTTAGATCGGCACCGCAAGGGATTCTGGGATATCATTCCCTTTGCCTGTCTGGATGGATTTGAGTTTAAGTGTGGGTTTTTGACTAAATGCGTTTAGTTGTTTAACTGTTTTACTGAGTTTTGCCGAGTTATTTTGTCCTACTATGCTTAAGTCTCTGCACCATGAGTGAGAGGGAGGGAGAGGATGATGAGTTTTTATAGTACCCCTACGAGTGAATTCTGTAATGACTATGATGGAAAGTTCTTGAATGAATTTTTGCACTCTGTGCCTTTTTTCCGTCCGTTTTATTGTTATAAAAATGAGCATATCTAGCGGCTCAAACTTAGACATGAGAGTTCAAGAAATAAAAGTAATTAAAATGGAAAAAGGATTAATGGAGTAATGTGACATTTAGTTAGATAAATACCTAAATTTGAGTTGTATAAACAATTATTGAGTTTGAATAAATTTAACTAAATTATTTGTTACCAATAGAAGTAATTCATTTAAGTTTACAAGGGAAATGGAAACAAGATCAGAAACTCGTGGGTTTACTTTGTCTGTTGTTTTTCTCCAAGCAGAAACTCTTTTTTTTTTTATGATGCAGCCGTGTTACTTTTTTGATGGACGTACAGCGACTCCGTCTCACTTCCGTCTCAAGTGTCACGCTTTCTTTTTTTTTTTTCTCCACGCGTTTCCATGGTGACTCCAGAAATCGGCGATCCATTGAGAATGTCTTTATGTACCTGCCGTGCACGTGCGTTAACCCAGGGTTACCAAGTCAAACGTAGTTACGCTAACTCATATCCGGTCTTTAGGAACCGACATACCCAGAGTAAGCAAGTTCAGGAGGATTTCAGCCAGAGTTCAGGGTTAAAGTCAGGGGAGTTTAAACATGCTTCCTGGAATACCCCCCAGCTTTACTGTGTCAAAGGTAGAAGAGTTATGGGTTTTCAAAGAAAATCAATGCTGAATGCCAACGCTCGGGTATTAGAGAGTCAAAGAGACCATGAGGTGGTGGTTAGTGTGAGCGCATAAGATCTAGATAGGATTAGATGGAGGCACAGGATTTACTATGGGAACTCTTAAAGGAAGCAGCAGATATTTAAGAACATTTTCACCTAGTCACGACTCATGTTGTACTCACCCTGTTCTTAATCATGCAAAAGACCTTTTATTCCTTTTATTTGGTACTCATATGTGAAACTTAAATGTATGTCTATTTCAGGGTTAAGCAGTTCTGACCTTATTGGAACATCCTTTGTCCTCAGGCCATTTTTCGCTGTTTTTTTTTTGTTAATTACAAATCCCTCCGTTTTATGAATCATTCTATACTGGTTTGGTCTCTCACCTCAAACTCTCCCCTTTCTTTCTCAGTTCATTCGTCTTGTCCGCCTCTAGCTTCTTCCATTATACCACTTACATCTGCTGGCACAGTAGCCCCTCCCACTGGCATTCCTGTTTCTAGTTTCTCCACGAGTACAGGATATGACATCACACGGGGTCATGCCAGCCAGGTCCCTCAGACACCAGCCATGCCAGCTTTCTCCTGTCCTGCAACCACGCCAGGTTAGACTTACGAGAACAAAAAGTGTCTGAAGGCTTATTATTTTAAAAATTGTAATATGTTATTCGTATTATGTTAAACCTCTTAATAAATAATTGATAGTGGAAAAAGTGAAATTTGAAAGTTAATCAAATGTTGAGATATATCTAAGAGTAGATGAAATCAAAATCCTAATTTAAAAGTCTTGTAATCCTAATCTCAATATTCCAGGAGTTTTGTCTAATCCGATGGTACAGCAGCCCGTCATGACTGGAGCCATAGATGCTGGATCCTTAATAACATTTCCAGAAGACCAGGAGGATCCCAAAGAGTCTGAATACATCAACAGTACTGGAGGCATTTGGGGTTTTTTCAAGGTAACATGCTAGGAGTGGAGTAATGTTACCTTTTTTATACGAGTGTACCGTAAAAGACTTCATCAGTAGTTCCCACACTGGTCTGTTTCTTTTAAATACACAATCAAACCACTAATGTTTTTTTTTTTTTACTTTTCCAGAACTAGACAGTACATGGGCTAGTTTTCTACTGCAGGTTAGGATATAATATGCACGACTTTACGGCCAACTAACCAGAATCCCACAGAATTATTGCCAGGATTATTGCCTATAGGTCTGGAATGTGTAGTTTACATACATACGTTCATCTGCCTGTTTTCTGGTATTCTCAGGGAGTTGCAGGAAACCCTGTAGTGAAAACAGTCCTGAATAAAACCAAGAACTCTGTGGAATCTATGATCACGACTCTGGACCCTGGCATGGCTCCATACATCAGTCAGTCGTCTTGTTATTCATCTTTATGTGAAAATATCCAGCAGATGTATAGTTTTCAGTGTTGTTGTCATGCAGGGTCTGGTGGAGACATTGACATTGTGGTTGCATCAGACAAGGAGATCCATGTTGAAGCTGTCAGAGACGCCTTCCAGGACGTGTTTGGAATGGCAACTGTCATCGGGGAGGCTGGTCTGTCCCACATTGCTCCCCAGCCAGTGGGGTATGCAGCAGGCGTTAAGGTCAGTTCTCCAAATATTGTTTTCAGTCTTTCATACATTTTCTTAGAACAGCTGCAGAGCTTTTTGTCCATGTCAGTTCTATCCTTACATGTTCTGGTGTTTCTGCAGGGAGCTAAAGAACGCATCAAGAGCCTGCACCAAGCCAGCATCATCCACAAAGATCAGCCTGTTGTCTCTTTAGAAAACTTCATAGCAGAACTTTTTCCTGACAAGTAAGAAGAAAACCTGTTTTATCTTTTAGGACATTTTCTTGCACTCTGTATTAGATGAATGGAAAGAAACTTGAAGGGAAGGTGTACTAGGGTTGGAAAGCACTGGTCCATAGGCCTGATGGGAATTCCTTATCTTGATAACACTTCACAAAAGTGCAACAGTTTCATTCTAATGCCTAATTCCCCTTTTTTCTGTTGTACTTGCAAAATGACACCATTTAGTTCTTAGCTTGTATGTATGACCTCAAATGTGAACTTTTAAGGATGATGTTCACAAAATCTTGACGTGAAACAAACACAGTGTTTACTGAGTTTTTTTTAATCCTTATTTATTGTGAGTAGAGTCCTTTATTTAGTTGTTTTAGAGAGAAAAGGGACTGTTTGTTGGTTTACTGGGAAAGTTTCAAATAATGAAAGTATTGCAATAGTTCATTACAGATTTCTTCAGTCCCCGTCTGATTTAAACCACAGAACATAAAACCTTCTATGTAAACTTATTTTTACTACTATTGATGGAATTTTATTTTAGCAGTTCAGACAAATCAGAGGAATTCCCATTTTTCTGTGACGGGGAAAAACTTTCAGAAAAAGTTCTTTCTTTCAGGGTAGCTTCTTGGTATTTTATATTTTTTTAGACTTGCAACACAATTTAGGACTGTATAGTTAATCATGTGATTTTTCATGTTGCTTTCAGTGAAATTTCCTTTTGTTCCCTTTTTGCCAGCTGGTTTGACATTGGCTATTTAATCTTGGAGGATCCATGTCACAACATCACTCTCGAAGTGTTCACTCAGGCGACTCCTGTGCCATTGCATCACATTCAACAGGTACATAGATATAATACTAAAAACTAGTGGTTTCACATTGGGGTGTCAAATTTTTGTGTTAATTGCCATTAATAATTTACAGACAAATATAAATATATTTATATATTTATAAATTTATATTTGTGTTAATCTCATGTTTAACCTAGAACTATTGTTGTGTTCTCAAATATAAAAAATGAAGGTTCCAGTGTTTACTTTCATTAATATTTTATTTGAACTGCTAAGGGTTAGGGTTGAATTCGAGCATGGATTGATCCAATGTAACATCAAAAAACAGTAGAAACTCTTTTCTAAGCAATCAAAAAAATATTTGCCACAAACTTTTTATTAATACCATAATAAATACTCTCACTGGCCACTTTATCAGATGCACCTTGTTGGTACCGGGTTGGACCCCTTTTCTTCAGAACCGCCTTAATCCTTGGTGCAGAGATTCAACAAGGTTCTGGAAACATTCCTCAGAGACTTTGGTCCATGTTGACATGACAGCATCAGTTGCTGCAGATTTGTCTGCTGAACATCCATGATGCTGGTCTCCCGTTCCACCACATCCCAAAGGTTCTCTATCGGGTTCTGTGACTGTGGAGGCCGTTTGAGTCCAGAGAACTCATTGTCATGTTCTAGAAACCAGTCTGACATGATTCCAGCTTGATGACATGGAGCCTCATCCTGCTGGAAGTAGCATCAGAAGATGGAACACTGTGGTCATGAAGGGATGGACATGGTCAGCATCAATACTCAGGTAGGCTGTGGTGATGGAACCATGCTCAACTGGTACTAAGGAGACCAAAGAAAACATCCCCACACCATGACACCACCACCACCAGCCTGAACCGTTGATTCAAGGCAGGATGGATCCATGCTTTCATGTTGTTAAATTCTGACCCTACCATCTGAATGTGGCAGCAGAAATGGAGACTCATCAGACCAGACAACGTTTTTCCATCTTCTAGGGTCCAGTTTTGGTGAGTCTGAGTGAATTGTAAACCCCAGAGATGGTTGTGGGTGAAAATCCCAGTAGATCAGCAGTTTCTGAAGTCCTCAGACCAGCCCGTCTGGAACCAACAACCACGTTCAGAGTCACTTCAGTCACCTTTCTTCCTCATTCTGATGCTGTTTGACCTGCAGCAGATCGTCTGGACCACAACTGTATTAATGCACTGAGTTGCTGTCATGTGATTGGCTGGTTATAATAATTGGTACTTTATTTATCCCACAATGGGGAAATTCTCCGCATTTGACACATCCAGCGGCTGCAGCCTAACTGCGCTCGGGAGGCAGTAGCGCTAAGGGCCTTGCCTAAGGACCCTCACTGGGTGATTGCTTAATTGATATGGTAATTGACTCAGTACCATTGTTTATTCCCCTCCGGGAACCTGCGTGGTAGCCGCTCACCTTACCAGCTACCCAGCCAGGAATTTACATTGTGAGTAGTTAGAAATACCTAATAAAGTGGACAGTGAGTTTATATATTTATTCATATACATCAGGGGTGGGCAATTATTTTAACTGGGGGGCCATATTGTGTTCTAAAATTCGATAGAAGGGCCAGACCAGGAGCAGATGTGTGGAGTGAGAATAATATAACATGGAATGTAGATGAAAACATTTGGATGGAAAATTATATTCTAAAACAGAATATTCTAGAATTTTTAGTTTAAAACTTTTGTTCCTATCTTAGATCAATTTTTTTATTGTGAAGCCCTTTGGTTCCTTCAAGGAGCTGTAAAGTTCTATATGAATAAAGTTTCATCCATTCATGAGCCTTTTAAAATAAATAGCATTATTAATAAAATAAAACAATGACCAAATAACACTATCTATGATTTTCAAAGACAAAAATTCAGGAAAAGTATACTGATACATTTAAAAAAACAAACCAAAAAAAAAGCAATAACTAGTGGATCCTCTCCCGTCATAATTCCACAGAGACTTTGAGCTCATCACACGTCTCACAGTTTGAGCAGCTGTGTTGTGTCCTGCACGTCTGTTTCTTATCCAGTAAAAAGCATTTCTCTGTCTTCTGCTGCAGCCAATCATATATCTGTGTTACCTTTTCACCAGAACAGAGTTCCTCGTTTATTGCAGTTATTGGAGTTACGTTCTAAAATAACTGTGATCGGTGAAATCCACAGAGAATGATTCCAGATGTTTATGGCAGGAAAACTCCTCACTGATAAATACACTTTTCTCACACAGACATGAACATTTTCACCTTTTCTCTTGTTTAAATTCTCAAACCTCCATAGAAATTAGGTCCAGGATCTATGAATGAAAACAAAGATCTGATCTGTCTATTTGACAGAGATTTTTAGAGGTTTTCGGGTAGACTGCAGAAGGGGGAATTAAATGTCCCGTCTTGATCGTATGGCCAGATTAAAAAAAAACCATGGGTTTCTGATATTGTTCGGTGGGCCGGATCAAAGATGGAGGCGGGCCGGATACAGCCCGCGGGCCGTAGTTTGCCCACCGCTGATATACATAAATGTTCTGTAAACCGGCAATAGGCAAAATCTGTGACGTGGTGAACTCTATTTTTTACAGTAGTTATAGATGTTTTAAGGGTGTAAAACCGAACACATACAGTTTTCTCAGACAATTATGTCATCGGCAGAGAGGAGATGCAGAGATGGTTAGAACTGAAGATACTTTATTGTAATAATGAATTTTGTGAGTCCAGAACAGGTAATGGGTTTTTCAGGACGTAAGGTCAGAATGGGGTAAATGAGTTCCGAGTTAGACACCAACAGGCCAGATTCTACCAGATCTCAGAGGTGGGCTCAATGCCACTCATGGTTATCAGACAGACTGGCAGGACAAAGGTGAAGGAACAGCATTCTCCAGGAGAGGGAGACAGAGGTACAGCGGCCTGTCAAACCATGACACATTCACAACTTTTTAAACACTCTCAAAGTTCAAACTTGTACTTTGAGATATGTCACATAGTTCATACATCAGGCAAACCTGCCAGTAGCCATCTTGGACAGGTCCCATAGTAGGCAGCGTAGCAACCCAAGCTTACACCCCCGACCCCCTAACAAAGGAGGAACTTGAGAAAATCTACTCCCCAACCACACTGAGAAAAGAGGGGGGGACCTCCGTGAAAGGAGCCTTAGCTTGAGCAGAGATCAAGCCCCGAGATGCCTCGGGTCCAGCTAAAGGTGAAGCGTGCTGAGTACAAGGTAAACGCATAAAGGTTTACTAGAATCCTTTAATGCAGATTTTCTTTAGATTTAAATGACATTGGGATTTTTTATTCTATTTGCTATTTGGTTTTATTGATTTTATTTATACATTCAATCGTTACAAAGATCGTGTCCAAGTCGAGATGCTCCATACTCTCCTGAACTCTGGCGTTGTATAATATGCACTGACATAATTATAATTTTATAACTTTTTTGCCGTTTCATGTTGGATGGGTAGCTTTAATGGAGTTGTACTGACCAACCTATAAACTGGTTGGTATGTTACAGCTCACGCATTTAAATGAGAAGGAATTCTTACTGAATTGTAGACATTTCCTGTCTGTAACTTTCAAATCTATTACTGAATGGATGCGTTTTGAAACCTACATGTTGAAGTCACATTTTTTTGGTGTATAGGAGAACTAGACTGTGAGGTCATCAATAGAGAACGGCCCACTTTCAGGCTCCAACCAAATAATGTCAATTCAGTCTCCATTTTTACATCATGCGGACACTGCCATGTTGGAGCCTGGTGTCAACAGTAAGCAATGATTGGTCCCGGTCTGTCTGAGTCAACATTTCTATGGTCTCACCAATCAGGAATGAGCTTGTTGAAAGTCCACACCCCCACCACTTGAAAGAGGGCTCAAGAGAATTTTGTCAAAACATTTTTAATGTCTCATGTTGGTGCCAGTGGGGACTACATACTTTTGAGACATCTGGTCAGTTTATAACTAGAATAAGTTACAATGAAAAAAATGTATATAGAATTTAAAGAGGTAGGATTAACAAGAACATGTTTAAAGAAAAGTAGAAGAAAGAATAGCATTTCTGACAAATCTAATGACGGGTGTAGCCGTGATGCAGCGGTAGGGTGGTCGCCCTTCAATCGGAAGATTGCAGGTTTTATTCCCTTGCCGCCCATGTGTCAAAGTGTCCTTGGACAAGACAATGGACCCCAGTTTGCCTCTGGTGGAAGGTTGGCACCACTGTTCAGCAGCGGAGCCGCCATCAGTGTGTAAATGTGACTAAAGTGCTTTGGGCCTTCGAGGAAGGTAGAAACACGCCATTTAATGACTGAGTGGTAGCTGATCATTTCTGTCTGTTGGTCGGTTGTACAGTGTGTAGACAATCATATATTAATATGTGCTTGCTTTTAAATAGCATACAGTCGAGGACAGTGGACAATGTTTTGTCTTAATGGCACCTCATAGTATTCAACTATTAACACATTTTTTAACATACTGTAAAAATATATTCATATTTGTGCTGCTGACCTCTTGGCCAGGTCATCCTTTAAAAAGAGAACTTGATCTCCATGTTTTTTTTAACTGGTTACATAAAGGTTACTACTTATATATTTTTCTGAGCAGAACACCTTCCCTCTGTCTCATTTCATGTTGACAGCTGTTGCTTTGCTTTGTGCAGGCTCAGTCCCTGACCCCTCCAGACTACAGTCTGCGCTGGTCTGGACTTCTCGTCACGGTGGGGGAGGTTCTGGAACGCAGCTTACCCAACACCAACAGAACAGACTGGCATCACGCTGTGACCGGGATGAGCAAGCGGGAAATGATCCAAAGTGCAGCAAAAGCTCTGGCTGGGCTCTACAAACAGCAGCTGCCTCCAAGGACTTCTTGAGCCAGAATGATTTGAATCTGTCACAAAAAATGTTCAGACACTTGAGGGGAAACCGGCCAGTGGGAAAGAAACTCTCATAACTCTGATTTCATTCTCCCATTTTTAACTTTAAGAGCAAAAAACTTCAGTTTTCCACTGTTACAAATGTCCAAATGCTCCCATGTTGTCTTTTATAGACGTTCTAGTAAAATACTTTTTTTTTCTTCTTAACATGTGTTTTTATATGAAAGTAGGTCCGTTTTACTAAGGAAATGGCAATTTTGAACTTTTTCTATTTTTTTTCCTTATAAAACACTAATCAGTCTAATTCTAATCCCGGTGAACAATGTAGGATTTTGTGGGCGAAAATTACTTAATAAATACATTTGTTTCCAAATTCATGCTCTAGCAGTTCCTTATTTTTAAGTACCTGACCAAAATGAGTCAAGATCTGTACTAAACTTTTCTACAAATAAATAAATCAATAAATCTTGTATTGTAATATTTCTTTTGCACCTGGTTGTTTTATTTTATATATATATATATATATATATATATATATATATATATATATTTTTTTTTTTTATTTCAAAACCCTAACCCTTGTGCTCTCCTAGGCACTTGAACATTGGGAGTTGGGTCATCTAAAGCAGTGTTTTTTTTAACCCTTTTTGAGCCAAGGCACACTTTATCCTTGTCACAAATCCGGCGGCACACCAGCATCCAAAAATTAAAAAGGAGAAACTCATAGTCTGTATTGATCTACAGTCCCTCTGCAATCTCACAGGCATTTTTGTGATAATTGTGGCAGAAAAAGCTGAAAGTTGCAGCTGTTTTTTCTAAAAGATGTAATAAAAGTTAAGTTAGTTTTCAGTAATAATTTTCAACTAAATTATCTGAAATTTTACCCTGGGAGTTGTTTTTCCCTCCAGTTTATTACCATGCAATTTTATGTAACCTCACAAAAAAACAGATATATTCTTTTTAAATAGTGATTTATTTTTTAAACGTTTTTTTAGATGTTGGTGCAAAGGCAGCTATAATTGTTGAACAATATTACACAATACCCTGCGTCAAACTGGTGACCTGTCCAGGGTGCCCCGTGCCTTCGCCCACATGTGGCCAAGATAGGTTCCGGCAGCCCTGTGACCCTGAAAGGATAAAACGGCAGCAGATGAATGAATGATCACAATATGTTTGATACATTTTACACACAAAAAACTAACATTATATTTATGTTTTTTTTAGCTACACAAAAAGTGAACCTCCCATGTGAACCGCCACCTTAACGTGGTGGGGGAGTTTGAGAGCTCGAGTGATCCCAGGAGCTAAGCTGTCTGGGGCTTAACCCCCTGGTAGGGTCTCCTATGGCAGACAGGTCCTGGATGACGAGCCAGACAAAGAGAGGTTCAGTACCCACGATGAAAGAAAAGATCAAGGACCTGATCACGTCGCCCGGATTGGCGTCACCGGGGCCCCACTCTGGAGCCAGGCCGTGGGTTGGGGCTCGCAGGCGAGCGCCTGGTGACCGGGGCTCTTCCCACAGGCCCCGGTCGGGCAAAGCCCTAAGGAGCGATGTGGGACCACTCTCCCATGGGCCCACTACCCGCAGGAGACCTCAAAAGGGGCCGGTGCATTGCAGTTTGGGTGGCCGTCGAGGGTAGGTGCCTCGGCGGCCCAAACCCCGCTCACGGAACTTGGCTTTTGGGACATGGAATGTCACCTCTCTGGGAAAGAAGGAGCCTGAGCTGGTGCGAGAGGTCGAGAGATACCGTCTAGATATAGTCGGGCTCACCTCCACACATAGCCTTGGCTCTGAAACTCAGTCCTTAGAGAGGGGTTGGACTCTCTACCACTCTGGAGTTGCTCAAGGTGAGAGGCGGCGGGCTGGTGTGGGCTTACTTGTGAGCCCCCAGCTCTGCCGCCAAGTGTTGGAGTTCACCCCGGTGGACTAGAGGGTCATTTCCCTCCGCCTCCGGGTGGGGGACAGGTCTCTAACTTTGGTTTTGGCTAACGGGCCTAACAACAGGTCCAGATGGACCTTAGCCTCCTGCCTGAAGGGAGTAGTTCCAGTAGGTAATGTCCAGGGTGAGAAGGGTCGGCAGCTATCCGGCCTGCCCGTCCCCGGGTTCTGGAGACATATAGTTCCTGGACAGAGGGGAGGCTGCAGCCGATCACCTTCTCTGCTGAGTGCACAATACTCTGTAGCCTGTTAATGTCCCTGGTTGTGGCTCCCGCGTACCACACAGTGATGGAGGAGGTGAGGATGGACTCAATGATGGCCGTGTAGAACTCCACCATCATCTGGGCTGGCAGCCGGGCCTTCCTCAACTGCCGCAGGAAGTACATCCTCTGCTGGGCCTTTTTGAGGAGAGAGCAGATGGAAGGCTCCCCACTTGAGGTCCTGCGTGATGGTGGTGCCGAGGAAACAGACAGAGTCCACAATGGTGATGGTAGAGTCTGTCAGGGTGAGAGGGGATGAGGGGGCTGTGACTTTCCTGAAGTCCATGATCATCTCCACTGTTTTTATTTGATTTGAAATGGTTTATTTCAAGCAATCAAGTAGAAACAATACACAAAAGGAATATAATCTTCAGTTATACATTCATACAGTAACTACCGGTAATCAAACTTAGGATAATTAGACATATTAATAAATATTGCTTGAAAGGGAGTGGAAGGAAGTGAACTTATATAATTCCACCCCGTTTTACTATAACCATTTTAATACATGATTTATCAATATCCGGTTCCCAGTTTTTTATCAGACAGAATTAAAAATCATAAGGTATCGATAAAGCACATGAAAAAGATGAATTACTTAATTATTATGTTAAAAATAAAAAATAACTTTTAGAAATCAACATGGCAAATGCAGATCAGTTATCTAAAATATATGCAGATTATGTTACTCATAAAAGTCATTCGTATGATTAAAAAATAATACTTTATCAGTAAAATAGACACAACACTGTTTCAGAGATTTTCATAGTAAACTTTCATCAAGTATCAAAAGTTTAAAACGTACAAAATTATGCTACATTAGGAAAGATTTTTGAATCAATTTATCAATTTTTGGAGCAAGTGAGGTAATATCATTAAACATCGATCAATTTAACCATTTTCAATAAGTGATTAATCATTTATTTTACTTTTTTTTTTTTTTTTTTTTAAATTTTATTTTTCTTTTTATATTTAATAAGGTAATGCTGTAAATTAAAAAAAAGGGTCCGTAATCCGCTGATTATCCAAGGTTGGCATATCTTCTTCTGCTGAAAAAACAGCTGTCCTTATGGGTTCAAAACAGTTTCTAGTCACTTCCATGTTATGTCTGCAGACATTAGATTCAGGTCCATATCCTTCTTCAGCTGATATCAGCTCGGTGAAAGTTGAGGTCAAGTTGTCTGCAGGTCAGAAATCTCTGCTGTTATTCAGGTGACGTCAGACGATGGAGAAAGTGATGAATCCAGGCGTCATATTTCTTGAAATTATTTGGTTCTTTGGTTTATTACTCCATGTTGATTCAGACAACTGTAAACAAGCACTTCTCAAAGTCTTTCATGGTGTTCACAACCAGAACCTTGGACCGGTCCGGTGGACCGAGTGGTTTGACGTAAATCCTGCAGCCTTTAACCCAAGTGTTCTCAATCTGCTTCTGCTTCCTGAGAAGCCGTGCATGTTTGGAGATTTCAGCATTCCTTCTGGTCAGATGGTCGTTCAGATAAGCAGCTGATCCTTTCAGGTTCTTTCTTTGGTTCATCAGAGCTAGCTTGTGTTTGTGATTCACAAACCTGATAAGGATCGCTGGTTTATCCGTCTCCTTTCTCCTGGGGAGCAGGTGGCAGGTCTCGATGGTGTTGAGATCCAGGGAAATCCCTTTAGATGTGAGAAATGAATGCATTTGCTGATCCAGAGACTCTGCACCGCGCTCCGTATGAACAGGCCTGCTAGCTACGCTAGCGCTAGCATTAGCAGTGCTTGCTCCGGCGTTCACCTTCGTTCGAGGCTTGATCGGTAATCCAGTGAGAATGACATTATTCATCCTTACTTGTTGTTCCACATCGTCCAGTCGTTTCTCCAGAATGTCGACCCGGTTTCTCGTTGCTCGTTTTGAGCCCGAAATCTTCGGAACTCTTCCATCATCTCCCACAGTGGCGTTAGCTTAGCCGACACCTGATCCATAAAAGATCTAAGCGTTTCTTGAATATCATCAAGGGTCTTTTTGAGATCGTCATATTCCTGGGTTTTCTTAGGGGCCATGGTCAGCTCTCTTTTTGGAGAAAATCAACTTATTAAGTCATTTGAAGATAGTTGTATCTGCAGAGAGCTGCGACCATGCGTCTTGCCGTGACCCGGAACCGGAACCGTTCAGCTCCAGGTTGTTGATGCTGCACCATGACCCCAGCCGGTCCACCTCCCTCCTGTAGGCAGACTCATCATCATTAGAGATGAGCCCGATGAGGGTGGTGTCATCTGCAAACTTGATCAGTTTGACAGAGTCATGGCTGGAGGTGCAGCAGTTGGTGTATAGGGAGAAGAGCAGAGGGGAAAGTACACAGCCCTGTGGAGTTCCTGTGCTGTTGCATTGGGTGGTGGAGACATTCTTCCCCAGCCGCACACACTGCCTCCGGTCCATTAGGAAGTCAGTGATCCACCTGCAGGTGGAGTCAGGCACGTTGAGCTGGAGGAGCTTTTCCTGGAGCAGAGAGGGGAGGATGGTGTTGAACGCTGAGCTGAATCCACAAATAGGATCCTAGCATAGGTTCCCGGGGAGTCCAGGTGCTGCAGGATGAAGTGTAAGGTTAACAGCGTCGTCTACAGACCTGTTGGCTCTGTAGGCGAACTGCAGAGGGTCCAGGAGGGGGGAGGTAAAGGATTTGAGGTGGGGGAGGACCAGACGCTTGAATGACTTCATGACTACAGCCGTAAGTGCCACAGGCCTGTAGTCATTGAGGCCAGTTATACGGGGCTTCTTGGGGACAGGGACGATGGTGCACCTCCTCATATGTCACTGAGAGGACAGTGGTGGGGGAGAGGTGGTCTGGGGGGTCATACTGTCCTTAGTGATAGTGGTGGGGGAGGAATGTGGCACCAAAGTTGTTGAGGAAACCTGTTCAGTGAGGGGGGAGGAGGAGGGGTTAGGGACCTCAAACCTGGCATTAAAGGTGTTAAGCCTCTCAGCCAGTTGAAGGTCGTCAGCAGCATGTTGGGCTCTGGGCTTGTAGTTCGTGATTTGCCTAAGCCCTCTCCAAATAGAGGTGATGTCGTTGACAGAGAATTGGTCTTCCAGGTGTTTATTGTACCGAGCTCTCGCCTGTTCCACCTCTTTTGAGAACTGGTACTTAGCGGCCTTATAGCTCTCTTTGTCTTTAGCTCTGTAGGCTGCATCTTTCTCCTTCCTCAGCTGTCTCAGTCTGGGTGTGAACCAGGGTTTATCATTGTTATAAGTAACCCTGGTTTTTGTTGGGATGATGCTGTCCTCACAAAACTGGATGTATGACGTTACAGTGTGTGTGTAATCATCCAAACTGTCTGTGGCAGCTCTAAACACATCCCAGTCCGTTGTGTACAAACACGTGCGAAGCTCCTCCACAGCCTCGCTGGTCCACATCTTGGAAGTCTTCACTGTTGGTTTGGAGAGCTTCAGCTTTTGTCTGTATGCGGGGATGAGGTGAATCAGGGCGTGGTCCGAGAAGCCCAGGGCCGCGCGGGCCACGGCTCTGTAAGCCCCGCTGACTGTTGTATAGCAGTGATCCAACGTGTTCTGCTCTCTTGTTGGGAATTTGACAAACGGTTTGTATCTAGGGAGCTCCTTGCTCAGATTCCCTTTATTAAAATCCCAGAGGATAATGATTAAAGAGTCCGGAAAAGCGCGCGCTGGGCCTCGTGCACGTCCATGCTCGGCGGGATGTAAACAGCGGCCAGAATGAATGAAACAAACTCGCGTGGGGAGTAGAATGGTTTGCAGTTAATGAAGATATATTCCACCGAAGGAGAACAGTGCGTGGAGATTACAGTCACATCCGAACACCAGGCGTTATTGATATAGAAGCAGACACCTCCGCCTCTTGCCTTTCCTCCGGAGAAGTCCCGATGTCTGTCTGCGCGGAGAAGGTGGAATCCCGCCATATGAAGTGTGCAGTCCGGGATCTGCTCATTGAGCCACGTCTCCGTAAAGCACAGGGCACAAGAGGAAGAAAAGTCCCTGTTCCGATGCATCAGAAGCGCCAGTTCATCCATCTTGTTAATGGATTCCAGGTAAGGGCGAACGTGAGCCCCGTCTCCGGAGAGGCACGAGCACTCCCACGCGCTTCCCTCTCCTCCGGCGTCTCACTTTTGCTCTTAAAAAGTGGACTGAATCTGCCGCAGCCGCAAAAAAAAACGGTAGTAAATCTGACGGAGTCGAAGTTCTGATGGTCAGGAGCTCTTCGCGGGTGTAAGAGCACGCTGACACACGATTTACGAACAAAGACAAACATAACACAGAGCACACTAGCACCAGGGCGACCATCCTCGGAGCCATCTTGATAATTATCCATCATATCAGCTTGGAAAAAAATGTCAGCCCAAAGTTCAAGTAACTTTGAAAGAATTCAGTCTCTCTGGTCTCCCATAGCTAACTCCATGACGGCGCTGGACGGGCTGCGCATCTACATCTGGGGCTGGGATCACTCCTGCCCTGGCTCTGGGACGGGGCGGGGCAACCCTCTTGGGGCCCCCGGTCGCTGCGGGTGTCACCCACTGGGGCTGCGGGGTCTGGGGGTGTGTGTGTGGGGGGGCTTGTTGACCCTGTCATGTGGGGGGGCTCACTGGTGGAGGGCCCACTATCGGTATGGGACCTTGGAAGTTTGATGGGTTGGGGTCTCCGCTGAGGCAATTGCCGGTCGCCCCGCTTGGCTGGTTGGCTGACTCGGTCCCTAGCCAGAGCTCTCCCAGGGGCGGCGCCGGGGGGGGGGGCTTGCTCCGGGGGGGGGGGGGGGGGGGGCGCTTTCTGGCCCCTCTCTCTCTCTCTCTGTGTGGGTTTCGGGGGTTTCGGTTTCCTGGGTTAGGGTTAGGGTAAAATATGTCCAACACAAAAGGCCTTCAGCTATCATCTGTTTGCCCAGCTGTTGGACAGGACAAGTTAAAAAAAAAGAAAAAAAAGAAGGGGAACCGGAGGGTGTGTTCCAACTACAGGGGAGTTACACTCCTCAGCCTCCCTGGGAAAGTCTATGCCAGGGTACTGGAGAGGAGAGTCCGTCCGATAGTCGAACCTCGCATTCGGGAACAACAGTGCCGTTTCTGTCCTGGTCGTGGAACAGTGGACCAGCTCTACACCCTATCATGCACATTCACACACCAGTAGAGCCACACTGGAGGCAGGGAGGATGAAGGGGGGAGCGGGGATCGAACCGCCAACCCCTCGATCTTTGGACGACCTGCTCAACCACCTGAGCCACTGCCGCAGTTATGATTTTCAGTCAGCTCAGGCACCTTGTGAGGGTCAACACTGCAACGCGTCAGCTCTTTAAATACTTGGGTACATGGCTGTACCCAAGAACCCTGTGCGGTTCGGGCGCAGCTGCCGCTGGACCCCCGTGTCTCCGTGCTGCCCGCGATACACAGGCCCCATGGCAGTGGGGGGCGACGTCTGCCGCTCCAGCGGGGGAAACGGAAGAGAGTGACGCCGTGGCCGCCCCCAACACCTAAAAGAAACCTAATTGACATGGTGCACAGGGTGTCCAAGATTTGTCCATAACCGCACGAGAATGCACAATAATTAGCAAAGATGAATATGTTTATAGTTCAAATCACCATATGCAGTCCTGTAACATTAAATAAATACATCAAAGTGTGGGTCTGCGGTGACGTCCCGCGGGTGATGATGCGGTTTTACGGTCTGACACCGAATCCCAGGAAGAGCTACTAGGCTGCGCAGATGATCCATGATCCATACGGATCACAGGCCTCGGTTCTGCACCCCCCCCTCCCCCTCCACGCACTTCATTGAATCTGTACGGTCACGTCCTTTGCTGTTTACCGCGTTAAAGTCGCTGCTCGACGTGATGACATGTTTCTGGGTTACTTGAAGTTTTATACAAAAGCGAAGTTTTTCAGCACAAAATAGTTATACACACTGAACGTACGGAAACTTCGAGGGGGGGGGGGGGTCGTATCCGGTGTCCTTGTAGCTTCTTCTTGGTTTTTTCCACGTCGTCCAGCCTCTGTGATTCTGTCTATATCGCTTCAGATGAATACTCCTTTCCTGAAAAAAGGGAAAGATGTGGGTTATTTTTGCTATTTAAAATAGCCCCCGGAATTGTTTAAATATAACCCCGTAGCCTCCAAGCCCCGAATATAAACATGCCCATTAATTTAGATCAAAAGTTTTACCTGAATTATCGGCTCGGCCGGGTAGCTGCCGCCAACTATATATATATATATATATATATATATATATATTGGGGCTTCGAAACTACTGAAGACGTTTTGATCCCGGCAGTATTTAGAGAAAAGGTTGGAGTGTGACCCAACAATCTATGATAAATAAAAAAATGAAAGAAGTTTCTTTTAAAATCATTCACAAAATTTACCCCACTAATCAATTCATGCTAAGATACATAAAAAAATTGATCCTAACTGTCCTTTTTGCAAAGAACATCCAAAAGCAATTAACCATCTTTTTTGGAACCTGAATGTTTTTGTGTAAAATGCATGTAAAATGTATGCTCTCCTGGCTGTACTTACATTTTGTACAATGAAGTTAAAAAAAACTGTCTTCACCCACTCCCTGAAAACATTTAAGCCACTAAACAGAGCAGCAGTTATCATTGATTTCTTACTAAAATGATCCTAAAGTTTTTAAAAGGTTTTTTAATATGTGATACTGTTTTACAAAACATCACAAAAGACTTTCCTGCCAGTTGATACATGCTCAGGAAGAAATTGGCTGTTGAAAATGACAAAAGTTGTTGTATGCCCGAAGTGTCATTGTATTTATTACCTTTGATGAAGCAATGAGGATATTACTGTATATCTTAATCAAACTTGGGTTGACTTGTCAATACTTTTCTGTTTTTAAACAATTGTGGGAAAATATAAGTGCAGAGCAAACCCAGCTTAACAGATCAGATGTGTAATTCAAATTTGTCACAAACAATATATGTCTGGAAAAAATATATGTGCTTTTGAAGTATCTTGTGCACATAAATTGCTAGGCAAGGCACTTATCAAACAAGTGATACATTTAATATCCAGAGACAATACATGTCCTAATGCAGTATCGCCTTTGCACATATCACAAAATACGGTGTAGGTACCAAAACTGTTCGGCCTGGAACTTCCATTCGGGGTCCTTTCGATTGAGTATGACGTCACACTACGACATCTGCCTGGGCTCTATGTTTTTCATTTCACGTTCCCTTTTGTAACCTAAAGGAGTTTTCCCTCATAAATTGTGTCTGACAATATTCTTTGTCATTTTTATAAAGACATGTTTAAGTTTAAGTTCAGCCCTGGCTGAAAATTTTGTCAGCACGGCTAAATGTTGCCCTTCTGGGTCCGTTCTGTCAATAATAAAGCAATGGGTGCACGGATTAAAAAAACTATGAGAACATGAATTCAATAATAATCATAACAATAATAAAGGCACGTTTCGAATACAATCTCGCTCTATCTCGCAGCTCTGTTCGTTTACAACAGACGTCATAATATTTTTTTCTATGGTAGTATAAAATTGTCCAGACCAATCACTGTCTGACACGTCATCAGACCAACATACAGCCTCGTCTGGGGCTGTGGGCACCCTTCTCGGGTGGGGCCCGGCGTTGGGCCCTCCTGGCGCTGCGGGGGGGCTGCTCTCCTTGTTGGGCTGGGGCGGCGCTCTCTTCCCCCCATGCCTCCCTGCTCTCTGGCTCTGGGGGCCTCGCGGCGGTCCTGCTGGCCCTGGCCTGATGGCGGGGGTGGTCGCCCGGGGGGCGGTTGTTCTCTGCCTGCTGCCGTGTGGTGTTGGGGGTTCTGGCTGCTGCTGCCGCCGCGGGGGTCTTGGTGTGGGGATGGCTGGTTGCTCCCCTTCCTTTTTTTCACATTCCATCATCCAATTTAGAAGAACATAAACACTCACCTGAGCACAGGTGTTAGCTCACCTTTGCACAAAAAATTTGCGTGAATGAATGAAATATTTCACACTAGTTGGCTTGAAGGCATACGTATGCGTGTGTGAACACTATCTGTATTGTGTTCATGTTGAAGTGTGTTCTTTTTTTCAGCTAGCAGGTGTGTTTATAACTTTTGAGTGTGTGTGTGGACAGGCCCCGCCCCTTTGAGATTTGTATTCTATCTGTACTCTACCAACATGATAAACATCCAGTAGCTTATTGCTTTATGCTGCGTCATGGTTTTACCCCCCTCCCCCTCCTATGATCACCCTCCTATCCCCCTCTTTCTAACATCCTTCTCTCTTCTTCCGTTCTTTCCTTTTCCGTCCGGTCCAACACCAAAGAATTTCTAAAATTATTGAAATGAATAAAGTTTGTCCTGGATTCCAAAAGGGGTTTATTCAGACATTCCTCTGGTTTGTCTGAAGATTAATAACCCCTGTTGTTAAAGTAAAATATGTCCAACACAAGAGGCCTTCAGTTCTCATCTGTCTGCCCAGCTGTTGGACAGGACAAGTAAAAAAAAAAAAAAAGAAAAAAAAGAGACCAACATACAGCCAATCACATAATGTGACGTCAGCACTAGTCGAAGGACCCCGAACAGAAGTTCCAGGCTGAACAGTTATGGTATCCACAGCGGCAATGGTAATCACGGAGGATATGCACCAGAAATTCATCAACACTAAGATAAGTATACACTACAGATACTACAGGATATATACCTTCTTCAGTGTCTTTACTCCAGATATTTCCAGATTTGACTTCAGGTCATTTTCGAAAGTTGGATATGACCAAAATAAGACACAACCAGTATCTTCTGCCCGGATATCTTCAGATATGCTGCATGTCTGGATATGCACCAGAAATGCATCAACACTGAGATAAGAATACACTAGAGATACTACAGGATATATACCTTCTTCCGTATCGTTACTCCAAATAATTCCAGATTTGACTTCAGGTCATATTCAGAACTTGGATATGACCAAGATATGACACAACCAGTATCTTCTGCCGGGATATCTTCAGATATGCTGCATGTCTGGATATGCATCAGAAATGGTCCAGATTCTTTAGATATTTAAGAAAGTATCCCCAACAGATATTTACGGATTCTGGCTCTTTTCGCGCAGTGTTCAATTCAGCCTTTGTGTGTATCCAAGGCTGTTTTTTACAGAGGTGAGGTGAAATGGCATGGTTTGTGCAGCAGGTGGCTGTGTCTACTCAGCAGGTGTGTTCATCAGGAGGACACAGTGGCATGCCTTTAAGCAGGAAAACGTGCCAATTGACTGGCTAAGAGGCTTCGCCGGACACTGGCGAGTGCTTACGGCCACACCACTCTGCGCCTGCCCGATCTCGTCCGATCTCGGAAGCCAAACAGGGTTGGGCCTGGTTAGTACCTGGACAGGAGACCGCTTGGGAATACCAGGTGCTGTAAGTTTTCCCGCTTTTTCTCCCAGTCCAGTCAGCAGAGGGCGTGCTAGCCAAAAGCTGCTTCAAATGTCACAGAGCTTTTTTCTTTTTCCTTTTTTTTTTTTTTTTTTAACCAACAACTTGTTCTGGGTGTAAGCTAATCAGGTGGCTTCAGAGCAATCAGCATCATGGTGTCAATGCACAACCTCTGGCCTAATGACACCAACCTGTTCAAAAGATTGTTGTTCTTTTATGAAATGAAAAAAAGAAAATGACTGTTAAAAAGACAAGATTTTAGGAGGGCTTCAATTCAGCCTTTGTGTGTATCCAAGGCTGTTTTTTACAGAGGTGAGGTGAAATGGCATGGTTTGTCCAGCAGGTGGCTGTGTCTACTCAGCAGGTGTGTTCATCAAGAGGGCACAGTGGCATGCCTTTAAGCAGGAAAACGTGCCAATTGACTGGCTAAGAGGCTTCGCCGGACACTGGCCAGTGCTTACGGCCACACCACTCTGCGCCTGCGTAAGTGAGTGCAGGAGGGTGTGACGTTGGTGACTGTAGTGTTCGGACGGTTTGGTGAGTTTTTCGGCGTGTGTTTGGTGTGTCTGCTTTGTGTTTGTTTCTTTCTTTTGTTTTTTTTTCCCCTTTTTTCCTTATCTGTCTGCGTCTGGCTTTTCTCTTTGTGTGTGTGTGTTTGTGTGTGCGTTTTTCTCCTGCTCCCCACAGTCTTATGGCTGTTGGGGAGTAACTTTTCAGTCTCTTTTCTTTTTCTCCTTCTTTCGACACAAGTTTTTTCTTTTCTCTTTCACGGTGGTATCCCCCCCCCCCCCCCGGCTTGGGAGCATGGCTTCAGCGGGGGGGAGCTCTTCAGGTGCTGGGCGGGGGTCTTTTTCCTCGCAAAATGTGATGAATGTGAGGAATGTGAAAGTGGCGTCCTCATTAGCTGCAGGTGCGGCTGCGAAGCCTGCTTCGGTCGCTACGGGGGGGGTGGAGAAGTCACAGAGGGTGGATGGAGGGGAGACTGCTAATGTCAGGTATGAGAGGGATTTAACGATCCATGTGGAGTTATTGGGTGAGGATCCTGTGTCCGTGAGTGAGCTGCTACGTTACAGCAGGTTACTCTGTGGGGGCGTGGTGGCGTGTCGTTCTGTGGGGCAGAGGAGGTATGAGTTAACGATGCCAAATGCGGTGGGGAGGGACAAATTGTTGGATGGTTTCAAGATAGGTAATACGACTGTGCAGGGGAGGAGTATTTCTAACGATGAGCTGGTGGTTTCATTTCTGGGGCTGCCAGCGTATGTGACGGATGAGGAGATCCTCGAAAAGTTGGAGGGGTGGAAAGTCTCGGCTGTGTCTCCGATTAAGCGGAGGATGTGGCCGGGCACCAGTGTGGCTGATGGGACAAGCTTTGTAAAAGTCAAGTTCAACGAAAGCGTCCAGTCTTTGCCGTATTCGGCGAAATTTAACACGGCCACGGGACCAGAGTTTTTCCCTGTAATCCACGCTAAACAAGTGAAGGTCTGCAGGATCTGCATTAAACCGGGGCACATTGTCAGAGATTGCCCGGACTTTTTATGCAATAAGTGCGGCGTTCAGGGGCATTACGCCCGTGAATGTGTGTCTTTGGTTCAGAAGTGTGCTGTCTGCCTTCAAAGGAAGGAGAACTGTGTGTGTCTGGGTGACGGAGAGGAGACCGCGGCCTCTGACGTGTGCGACAGTGCGCGTGACAGCGCATCGGAGGAGGAAGAGGAAGACCTGTCTGACTCCGTGTCTGACGGACGCGTGTCCGCCGCGCGCCACAGCGCCGCTGCAGCGGGACTTTCATCCACTGAGGGAGGGGACGCTCTCGGACGGCAGGCGGCTGCGGGAAGCCCGGACCTGCTCCGATACCGTCTGGACCCGTGACGGGGGGAGCGCAACACAGGAGCGCTGGCTCTGCCCCTGACCGGGCGGGGGGGGCCCACACAGTTGGTCCTACCCCGGTGACATCTGAGCCCGTGGAGGGGGGGGCGCAGCGACAGAGCGCTGGCTCTGCCCCGGCCCGGGAGGGAGAGGCTACGAACCTCATCCCGACGGCTGCCTTTTTGTCCCCTCAAATCGTGTCTACATCTGGGAATGTTGAAGGAGTGACGGATGATGAAATAACAGGCTCTGACATGGAGGTTGACGTGTTTGCGCGTCCACAGAGGAGGTCGCGGTCTCAGGGGAATAGTAGGGGATCGAAGAAGCAGAAACAGAAAAAGAACCAGGTGTAATGTCCCTTTTAATCTTCTTCCTAATGATTAAACTCCTCAGCCTTAACATCAGGGGAGTTTGCAGGATAGAAAAGGTGTCAGAAATTCTGAAGGAACCCTGAGACATCCTGTGTCTGCAAGAGGTGCGCTGGGATGCGGAGACCCGTGCTGCAGCTGAGAAGCTGTGGGGGGGCTCCGTCTTTTTTGCAGTGGGTCCGTTGCGCTCAGTGGGGGTTGCTGTCTTTTTCAGGTCCGGGGTCTTTGACAATGTGACCCTTAGGGTGGCAGATCCTGCAGGCCGTAAACTAATTGTTGAGTTTGAGTGGGCTAGGAAGAAGATGAGACTATTTAATCTGTATGCGGCAAATGACGAGAAAGAAAGGAAGATTTTCTTCCGTTCCCTCCGGCCCTTTGTGACTGAGGATTCACTCCTGGTAGGAGATTTAAACACAGTTCTGTCACCAGAAGATGTTTCCGTGAGAAATGTTTTCAAGGCAGATCTTGGACGGCGTGAACTTTTCTCTGTCATGACGGACTACAACTTGGTCGACGTGTGGAGGCTGTTGAACCCTGGGAGGAGGGGTTTTTCCAGGAGGCAGCTGGTGATGGGTGTCCTGAAGCAGTCTAGGATAGACCATGTTTTTTCTGCGGGTGGGGTGACTCGTTTGGTTGACAGCGTTGCATATCGTGTAAATGTGTGGAGCGATCACTCATGGGTGGAGGTGGTGCTTGACACGGTTGGTGCTAGGAAGGGTGGAGGTCTATGGATTTTGAATAATAGTGTTTTGGGTGAGGAAGGATATCGCAGAAAGATTAAAGCTTTATTGTGGTATTATAGGGATCAGCTGGAGGATGACATGGATTTCTTTTCTTGGTGGGAGGAATTGAAGGTCCAGATCCGGTTATCGACTGTTGCATATTGTAAAAAAAGGAAGTGGAAAGCTCAGGAGGTAGAAAGAGACATCAGGGAGATTCTGGAGAGGGAGGCAGCCCTACTAGCGGAAGACCCTGATAGGGATGCCACAGTTTATGAGGCTGCACTGGCTCAGCTGAGGGGTTTTCAGGTGGAGAGGTGCAGGGCGGCTGCTTTGAGGGCTAGGGTGAGGGACTTTGTGGAGGGTGAGAGGTCCTCAGCTTTCTTTCTGGGTTTAGAAAAGAAAAAGCAGGACAAATCTATCATCAGATCACTATATGATGCGGGTGGGAACATCGTTACAGAGACGGATGAAATTCTGGCTGTGGTGGAGGATTTTTACAAGGGCCTGTTTGATGGTGGTGGTTGTGATGATAGTGCCGTCGAGGCCTGTGTGGGAGTTTTAACTGCTAGGGTGGGGGATGAGGATAAAAAAGCATGTGATGCTGACATTACTGTGGAGGAGATCAAGAAAGCCATTGATCGACAAAAACAGAATAAATCTCCTGGTGCTGATGGTCTGACCGCTGAATTTTATCAATGTTTTCGGGATGACCTGGTGCCTCTTCTATCTAAGGTGTTTGGTTCTTTCTGCCTGGGGCGACTGCCCACACCCTCTTTTTGTTTAGGTACTGTGAAACTGTTGTATAAAAATAAGGGCGACAAGGCGGACCTTGAGAATTACAGGCCAATCACATTATTGAATATAGACTACAAAATCTTAACATCTGTGTTGGCTGATAGGTTGAAGGAAGTGCTCCCCTCCATTCTGGGGTCTTCCCAGGCATATGGGGTTCAGGGCAGACTGATTTCTGACACAGTTCTTTCTCTTCTCTGCACGGTGGAGCATATGGAACGGTCGGGGGGGGGTTTCTTAAATGTTGATTTCAGCAAAGCTTTTGATCGGGTTGAACACGTGTTTTTGTGGAGGGTGTTAGAGCGTTTTGGTTTCGGGGAACTTTTTATTTCTAGGATACGGTCACTTTATACCACCGCTAGCAGTAGGGTGATGTGCAATGGGCTTTCTACTGGGGTTTTCAGTATAAATCGGTCAATACGACAGGGCTGCCCATTGTCGGCTATGTTGTTCAGCATCGCGGTGGAACCCCTAGCGGGCGTGATTACTGCTGATGACAGTATTCGGGGTGTGGTCACGCCTGCTGGGAGGGTAATTAAAATCTTAGCGTATGCGGATGACACAAGCCTTGTGTTAAATGATGAGGCTAGTGTTGACGGGGCCTTGCGACAACTTCAGGCATACTGTAGAGCCTCAGGCGCTAAGGTGAATGTACACAAGTCTGAAATTTTCTTTTTGGGCAGCAGGGTCGCCACGGTGAATCGATGGGGATTTCGGGAGGCCACAGATGGGGTTAGGGTGCTGGGGGTCTGGTTGGCCAGAACCCCTAGGGACACCATCCATAACATCTGGACAGCACTGGTAAAAAAACTGGCTCAGGTGTTGGCATTATGGAAGATGAGGAGGTTAACCCTGAGGGGTAAAGTCACGGTTTTGAATTCTTTAATTTTTTCTAAAATTAATTACGTGTTGTCTGTTCTACCACTTCCAGTGCATTTCCAGACGCGCATCAATGAGGTTTTGTCTCTTTTCCTGTGGGGGTCAAGGGCAAACCAAATTTCCAGGCTGACGCTGTCTCGGACTGTGCAGGAGGGTGGTCTGGGTCTTGTGGAGTTGGGCGCCAGGAAGAAGGCTCTGCGCCTGAGACTGGTTGCTCGTCTCCTGGACCCGGCTCAGGCCCCGCCATGGAAGGATTATATCGAAGATGGCTTCTCTCGGTTTTTTCGGCCAGGCCTTGCTATCTTCTGTCAGAGGCGTCCAATAGCGGCTTTCCAGGATATGAGTTCTCTCTCCGCGGAGCTGTTGTCGGCGTGGTATTCTGCCGCCAGTTTTGTGGTTCAATCCATCTCCACCCCGTACCAGGTGTTACATCAGCCGCTTTTTCATAATTCAGTGCTCACGCATGGCAGGCTTCCCCTCCAGTGCAGGCTGCTGGAGGCACGTGGTTGTCTCCTGGTTGGTGATGTCGTGACTGGAGGGAGACTGTGTGCGTTTGCAGATGTTCTTTTGAGGTTTTGTGGCGGTATAACTCAGAGTGAGAGGCGGAGGGTGAAACAGGGGTTCGACCGGATCTCTTCCTCTGTCCCCCTGAGGTGGCTGGTTCTTGTCAGGAGGGGTGGGCCTGTGCTGCAGGAGACCGGTTTCTGTTTTAAGTTCTTGCAGGGTGGTGTGCCAGTTGCCGTGCAGTCTGTAACAACAAAGGCCTGGTACCGTGCAATGATCACCCTGGAGACCAAGGTTCCTGCAGCCGAAAAAGCCTGGAGAGCAGTGTTTCCGGGTAAGGACCCTGCGGAAATTTGGAGGAGTCTGAAAGGAAGCATTTTCCCTCCTGCGGTATGGAATGTGGACTTCAGGCTGCGCCATAGAAAAATTTATTCCAGTGTGGTTCTTCATCAGACCGATAAAGAACTGTATGAAAGGACTTGTCCCGTCTGTGACTATGTCCCTGAAACACTGGAACACATGTTTTTGGACTGTCTGGTTGTGAAGCCTTTCTGGCAGAGACTCAGAGCTGTGCTGAAGGCTGGATGTTCCTTGGAGTGGGGCGTGGAGGAAGACTGGCAGTGGGCCTCGCTGTTCGGGATACCGAAGGAGAAGAGAGGACCAGGATGGAGGATGGCTGATCTACTTTTGGCGCTTGGCCGTTTCGCCATTTATCAGGCCAGAAACCTGAGACTTAAAGAGGGGCGTACGATGGACCGATGGAGTTGTTTGAAGAGGATGTTGGTGGGACATCTACTGACTCTCAAGCAAGCGGACCCTAACGGACTATGGCAGAGTGCTGCAATGACAAAGATTTTTTCATGTGTGTGTGCATGATATAGTTTAAGTTTAGTTTTGAGTTAGGGTGTAAAGGGTTAGGGTTAGGGTAGGGTAGGGTAGGAAATGGGTTTAAAAACTACGATTTTCAGGGGAATGTACTGAATTAGTTAAAAGGTTACAAATTAAAAACAAAATAAAAAGAAAAAAGAAAAGAAGAAATAGTGAAGAATTAATTTGTGCATAACTGTGCTTAAATGAAGCAACGAAAAATAAAGAATGGCATTCAGAAAAGTAAAACTAGAGAAGCATGTCTGATTGCTAAAAAAAACTGAGGATAAATCAGTTGTGAGACTCAGACCCCTACAACAGCAGGCTGCAGCAGGCTGCAGACCGAGCAGGAGCAGGATGAAAGGGGGGGGGGGAGCAGAAACCAGCTGATTTCTCACCTCCTCCTTACCAGGGGACAAATGCTCCTCTGTTGACGGGTTTTTACCCAACACTTAACAAAAAAAAAAACAGAAAAAGGAAAAATAATGTTAGGAGGAAAAGGGAAAAAACTTGAATGGAGTAAAACTATGGGGGTTGGTTTGGAAGAAGCTGGAGAGTCATCTAAAGTTGCAGAGACATTTCCAATCATTGAAGTGTCCAATCCCAGTACTGGAGAAGATGGCCAGAGGCCTACACTTCTTGTGTTTAGGAACACTATGGATGATGATGATCCACCCAGACCTCTTCTGCATAACAGTCAAGAGTTAATTCAAAGTCTTACACTTTTAGGACAAAGAATTAGGGAAGCCTTTCCAATGAGACCTGATTATGGAAAGATTGGTCAAACTAAGCAAAAAGATGGAGAGTAAGTGTCTGATTTTAGAGTCAGATTTGAAGAAGTTTTAAAGCTAACAGTGGACTCAGAGATGATGATGGTGCCTATAGACAGCAGCTGAAACAAGCTTTACTGCAAGCTATGAGACTAGAGATTGCAGACTGGATAAGGAAGCATTACATAGATCAGCCTACAGGAGCACTTCAACAGTTTATGAATTTGCTGTTCATGTAGAAAAAGTGATGGTGAATAAGAAGAAATTTAGAAATCAAAGTGCAGATACATTTTGGCAGGAGGAAAGTAGTGATGTATTTTTTAAAAGGAATGTGAAGAGAGGAAGAATCATGGTCGTGGAAAAGGAAATTTTAGAGGAAGGTTTAGAGGAAGTTGTAACAGAGGGTCAGAGCAGGTTGATGATGGATGTTGGATTTGTGGACAGAAAGATCATCGGACAAGAGATTGTCCTGACAGGAAGAAATCAGATTGACTAGATGGTAGAAAAAATGACAGGATAAAAGATGAATCTGAACTAGAAATTTAACCAATGTGGGATGAATTTTTAGATCTCCCTGAAGTTTGTCTTATGGAAAAGCCAGAAATAACTCTTTATGTTCAGAGACAACCATTTGTTTTTTTTTTGTGATTCAGGGGCATGTAGAACTGTGATAAGAAGTCATTACCAGGATTTTCCCAAGTCAAATAAAACAATACAAATGAGATGGTCAGATTGAGACTTGAGTAAACCAGTTTGTTTTGAAAATCCTGACACTAATGAAACAACAAGCATTCCTGTGGTTTTAGCACCAAACTGTCCTTGTAATCTTTTAGGGAGAGATGTCATGATAAGATTAAAGTTAGGAAAAAAACCCACCAGAGAAGGGGGGATGCAAGCACGACGTTGCCCAGATACAGACATCTGTGTGCTAGAAGGCAGAGGTGAACCACACTATTATTGGACTTTAGATCTACCAAAAACTGATCTTGGACAGACTGCAAAGAACTTAATGGAAAAAAACAAAAGCTAGAGTGTCACCCCATGCAGATTTTATGTCTCCAGAAAATCTGTGTGTCATGTTAAAATGCAAAAAGTCTCCTGGTCCTGACAGGAGATATGATGAAGCAGTGAGTAAACTAGGGTTTCAAAAATGTACCAGATCCACACACTTTGTTAAATACCTTAGATCTAAGAGCAGAAGGGTTCTCAGTAATAGATCTAAGTAATGCATTTTTCTCAGTCCCCTTACATCCAGATAGTCAATATTGGTTTGCATTTACTTTTAAAGGAAAAAAGTACACTTATACAAGACTTCCCCAGGGCTATGCAGAAAGTCCTACCATTTTTTCTGATGCTATTTCAAACTGTTTAGCAGGATTTCAGCCTCCTATGAAAAGTCAAATCATAACTTATGTAGATGACATTCTCATAGCATCAACCTCACAGGAGTTTTGTAAAATAGACACCATAGCTTTATTGACTTATTTGGCAGAGACTGGAAACAAAGTAAACAAAGATAAATTACAGCTATGGACCCCACAAGTTAAATATTTGGGCCATACTTTAACATCACAGGGTAGAAAGTTAAATGAAGACAGAAAAGTGGCGATTTTATCGGCACCAAAACCCTTAACGAAGAAACAAATGATGTAATTTTTAGGGTTATGTAATTATTGTCAAATGTGGATTCCAAACTATGCTGAAATAGCAGCCCCACTGCAAGAATTGATTTATGGAGCACCTATGGCAGCTCATGATAAAATTCAATGGACAGAACAAAGCGTAAAAGCATTTTGTGAATTAAAACAAGCATTAGCCAGAACAACAGTGTTAGCTCTTCCAGACTACAGCAAACCTTTCAGTCAAACTGTAGACTGTAGAGATGGGTTTATGATATCTGTTTTGTTACAAAAAATATGGAGATAAAACAGAGACTTGTGGCATTTTATTCTTCAAAATTAGATCCTGTAGCAAGAGCAACACCTCCTTTTGTTCAAGCAGTGATAGCAGCAGCAATGGCAGTGGAAAGCTCATCTGAAATAGTGCTTTTTCACAAGCTTACTCTGTATGTGCCGCATGCAGTTTCAGTGTTACTATTAGAAACTAAAATGACATTTTTATCACCAGCAAGACACTTATCATGTTTAGCTATATTAGTTTCACAGCCTCACCTGACTGTTGAAAGGTGTACTACATTGAATCTAGCTATGCTTATGCCAACACTAGAAGATGGGAAACCTCATAATTGCTTACAAGAAACAACTTTAGTTTACAAGCCGAGATCAGACTTATCAGATGTACCACTCACTGAGGGGGAAATAGTTTTTGTTGATGGGTCAGCAAGGAAAGATGAAACAGGCAGGAACAAAGTGGGTTTTGCTGTTGTAACTCAAGATAAGGTTTTGAAGGCAGGACCCCTGCCTGGACATTCCTCAGCTCAATCAGCAGAGTTGACAGCTTTAACTGAAGCATCCAAACTGTTTAAAGATAAGCCAGTTACCATCTACACTGATAGCCAATATGCGTTTGCTTAGAGGGTTTAAAACATCAACAGGAAAACCAGTAACGCATGAAGACTTACTGAAAGAATTATTGACTGCTGTAATGTTACCATCTAAAATATGTAAATGTGAGGCAAACACACGAAAAACAGATCATATTTCTAAGGGAAATGCTTTTGCAGATGCATCAGAAAGCAAGCTGCAACAAAAGATGTAGAAATATGCACAAATGAGGATGTGACTGCATATGCAACCGCTGATGTTTTAAAGGAAATGCAACACAGTGCACCGAAACAAGAAAAAGATCTATGGTTTAAAAAGGAGCAAAGTTTGAACAAGGTCTTTATGCCAGCACAGAAGGAAAACCTATTTTTCTAAAAACAATGTACAACTGGGCAGTAATTTTGAGTCATGGGCTTTGCCATGATTCAACAGGGGGGAATGATGAACTTATTAGAGAAATATTATACAACTTATGAATTTATTCTCTATAAAAAATGTGTTGTAAACAATGTGTTACATGTATTCGTCATAATTCCCGAGGCAATGTTAGACCTAAGAGAGGAATATTTCTTGAACCAACTTTTCCTTTCCATACAATCCATATGGACTTTATTGAATTAAATAAAAGCAAATGATTGAAATATTGTTTAGTGATTATTGATGCATTTTCCAAATGGGTTGAAATTTTTCCATGTGCAACACAAGATGCTATTACAGTAGTTAAAGCTATTTGTAAAAGAATAATCCCAACTTTTGGCATACCACAAGTGATAAGGAGTGATAATGGTACCAACAAATCAAAGTTAAAGAAATGCATGGAAGGGACAGACAGACAGTGGCCTGACTGCATAGACTTAGTTCAACTAAGGATGCGTATCACACGCACAGCAGGTCAACCTTCAACGCCTTTTGCAATGTTGTATGGACGTTCTTATAGGTTACCAGACCTTGATCCTACACAGCAATATTCTCCAGATGATGATGCAAATTTAGTGGATTATTTGAGAAAATGTTTACCACTAAAGATGTGCAAAGGACAAATCAAGTGCCAGATTCCTTCTTATCTCCACAGGACACCTCACCAGTGCGGGTTGGTGACTGGGGGTTTGTGAAGGCCATAAAAAGGAAGTGTTGGTCCAGCCCACGGGGGGAAGGGCCATTCCAAGTCCTGCTGACTACACCAACAGCTGTAAAGATTGCTGAAAGGACGTCTTGGATCCACCTGTCACACTGCAAGAAAAAGCATTTGGGTGAGGCTAATTCCAACTGCTAGGTGGGGAAGTCTGACTACAAAGGGAGGCAGCTGTATAGAAGCTGCTTGTCTCAACGTCAGCGAAGCAGGGGAATCCACCTAGTCTTAGGGAAGAAAGCACACCAGATCTCTTTTGCACTTCACGGATCCTACGCTGTTAGAGGACTTGAGGAGGTGACGTGCTAGTAACCTCTCCTTCCCGAAGATAGGCACAACTCCACCATGGCGTGTTCAACTAAGAAACAGTTATTTTGTTTACTGTTCCTGCTACTCCTGACAGGAACCACCACATGGGTTTGGTTCTTTTGGAACCAATGTCCACCTTCAAGAAGAACCACCAACGAGGAAAGAAACATTTCTTGACTATGGCTGAGTATTGATGAACATGATGTTGTGAACAGTCCAAAAATGAACATGACTCACCTGTATATGACAAATTCTTGGTACAGTCCAGATAATCAATGACAGAGTTTCCCATGGTTATGCAGTTCCCTGCCCAGGAGGACGTTGTGTTGGATTTAATCCAGATTTAATTCCAGGTAACAATGGTACTTACTTGGTTGATCAAATGTTTTGGTTACGTGGGCAGGCCCTCTACCTCAGTCTGCCTAGAGACTGGAGTGGGATTTGTGTTTCTGTAAAGGTCACAGATCACACTTTCATAGTTTCTGCAGTCCATGAGCCTCACCTGCGCCACAGACGTAACCTTATTGATGTCAAGCCACATGATTCCATTTGGGGATCAGATGTGCCTGAAGACCATAAACTTTGGAATGCGGGGCAAAAGGTAATTATGGCATTGTTTCCCTGAGTGGGAACAGCTAAAAACGCTCTCAGAATTGAGACCATTGATTATCGATTAGGTTTATTTTTGAACGCTACAATTAAAGCATTTCAAGGCTATAATGAAGAACTGTCAAGCATGAGACTTATGTTTCTACAGAACAGATTGGGTTTGGACTTATTGGTTGCTCAGGAGGGAGGTGTTTGTAAAATGTTAAATGATACCTGTTGTACATTTATTCCTGACAACACCGATGAAGGTCACAGCATCACTGAAGCATTACATCAACTTGAAAAGGGTCAACAGGCAATGCAGGATGATAGGAAACCCCAATCTTGGGATTTCTTCACCTGGTTTGCTTTTGGTTCTTGGTGGCAACTTTTATTAAAAATAGTGACACCTATCCTTATGGTACTGATCATATGTTGTGTGTTCACTATGTGCATTTTTCCTTGTATTAAATTTATGATTTCCGGAGCAGTGAATGGTGGAGTACAAAGTGTTTTTCTAAGTCAAGAATACAACTTGTTATTAAAGGGAGAACAAGATTACTGTAATGATTTTGAAATTGAAATGAAAAAAAAAAAAAACTTCTCATCTGAGTGTGAATTGACAGTGTTATGGAAATGAAGATGTCACAGAAAACTGAAAAGAGATGTGATTTTTGATGTAAGATTTTAACATTTATCAATGATAAACAGGAAGGAGTATGTGAAGGAATTTGTTTTAGTATTATCATTGTATAAATGTATTGGGTTTAAATGTATGTTTAAATCTTAACTCAGATTGACCTTTTTACCTCTTCTGAAAACAGTTGTGTGTTTGATCATCTGCTTCTCATCCCCAGCCAGGAAGAGGGGGTTTACGACACACTGTCCTTAGCTGATAAGGACTGGTTGAAGTTAGAATGCACCAAATGGGTCATTATTCGACACCCCCAATGAACTTTTTCTCTTTGTCTTGAATTGTTACCTCCTCCTTGTGTTCTTAATAAAAGCAGCACAGGGAGAGGCAGAACCTTTGAGAAGAGAAGCGTGGTAGACGTTTTCTGTCACTCTTGCTCCTCTCCCTCGTGCATGAGAAACTTGATTCTTGTTGTGGTCTGTTGTTTATAATTGTGTCTTTCTTTAATGTCTAGATGCATTTATCTGACAATCATGGTGTCAATGCACAACCTCTGGCCTAATGACACCAACCCGTTCAAAAGATTGTTGTTTTTCTATGAAAAAAGAAAATGAATGTTAAAAAGACAATATTTTAGGAGGGCTTCAATTCAGCCTTTGTGTGTATCCAAGGCTGTTTTTTACAGAGGTGAGGTGAAATGGCATGGTTTGTGCAGCAGGTGGCTGTGTCTACTCAGCAGGTGTGTTCATCAGGAGGACACAGTGGCATGCCTTTAAGCAGGAAAACGTGCCAATTGACTGGCTAAGAGGCTTCGCCGACACTGGCGAGTGCTTACGGCCACACCACTCTGCACCTGCCCGATCTCGTCCGATCTCGGAAGCCAAACAGGGTTGGGCCTGGTTAGTACCTGGATGGGAGACCGCTTGGGAATACCAGGTGCTGTAAGTTTTCCCGCTTCTTCTCCCAGTCCAGTCAGCAGAGGGCGTGCTAGCCAAAAGCTGCTTCAAATGTCACAGAGCTTTTTTCTTTTTCTTTTTTTTTTTTTTTTTAACCAACAACTTGTTCTGGGTGTAAGCTAATCAGGTGGCTTCAGAGCAATCAGCATCATGGTGTCAATGCACAACCTCTGGCCTAATGACACCAACCTGTTCAAAAAATTGTTGTTTTTCTATGAAAAAAGAAAATGAATGTTAAAAAGACAAGATTTTAGGAGGGCTTCAATTCAGCCTTTGTGTGTATCCAAGGCTGTTTTTTACAGAGGTGAGGTGAAATGGCATGGTTTGTGCAGCAGGTGGCTGTGTCTACTCAGCAGGTGTGTTCATCAGGAGGACACAGTGGCATGCCTTTAAGCAGGAAAACGTGCCAATTGACTGGCTAAGAGGCTTCGCCGGACACTGGCGAGTGCTTACGGCCACACCACTCTGCGCCTGCGTAAGTGAGTGCAGGAGGGTGTGACGTTGGTGACTGTAGTGTTTCGGACGGTTTGGTGAGCTTTTCGGCGTGTGTTTGGTGTGTCTGCTTTGTGTTTGTTTCTTTCTTTTGTATTTTTTCCCCTTTTTTCCTTATCTGTCTGCGTCTGGCTTTTCTCTTTGTGTGTGTGTGTTGTGTGTGCGTTTTTCTCCTGCTCCCCACAGTCTTATGGCTGTTGGGGAGTAACTTTTCAGTCTCTTTTCTTTTTTTCCCTCTTTTGACACGAGTTTTTTCTTTTCTCTTTCACGGTGATTCTCCCCCCCCCCCGTCTTGGGAGCATGGCTTCAGCGGGGGGGAGCTCTTCAGGTGCTGGGCAGGGGTCTTTTTCCTCGCGGAATGTGGGGAATGTGAAAGTGGCGTCCTCATCAGCTGCAGGTGCGGCGGCGAGACCCGCTTCTGTCACGGTGGGTGGTGGCACAAAATCACTGGGTGTGGATGGAGGGGAGCCTCCTAAGGTTAAATATGAGAGGGATTTGACAATTCACGTTGATTTATTGGGAGAAGACCCCGTGTCTGTCGCGGAGCTTCTTCGGTATAGTAGGTTGCTCTGTGGGGGCGTGGTAGCGTGTCGGTCTGTGGGAAGTAAGCGATATGAGTTAACAATGTCTAACGCTGTTGGTAGGGATAAACTGTTAGACGGGTTTAAAATTGGGAACACAACAGTTCAGGGGAAAAGTATTTCGAATGATGAGCTGGTGGTCTCTTTTTTGGGGCTACCGGCGTACATTACAGATGGGGAGATTCTAGAGAAACTGGAGGGGTGGAAGGTGTCGGCTGTGTCGCCGATTAAACGGAGAATGTGGCCGGGCACCAACGTAGCAGACGGGACTCGCTTTGTCAAAGTCAAGTTTAATGAAAGTGTGCAATCGCTGCCATACTCAGCAAAGTTTAATACCGCGACGGGACCAGAATTCTTCAGAGTGATACACGATAAGCAGGTGAAGGTGTGCAGGATCTGCATCAGACCGGGGCACATTGTTCGAGACTGTCCGGAATTCTTATGCAACAAATGTGGAGTTCAGGGGCATTACGCCAGAGAGTGCACGGTCGCTCTCTCCAAGTGTTCTAGTGTGTTTGAACAAAACAGAAAATTGTGTTTGTTTGAGTGACAGCGAGAATGACGTGGCCTCCGCTGCGAGTGGGGAGGCGCTGGACAGCATGTCGGAGGAGGAGGAGGAGGACCTGTCTGGCCCCGTGCCTGACGCGCGGGTACCTGCGGCGCAGGTATCTGCTGCGCTCCACGGCGACAGAAGACCAGACGACACGTCAGCTGAGGGGGGAGGCGTTCTCGGTCAACAGGCGGCTCCCAGCAGCTCGGACCTGTTCCGAGCGGCGGGGGATCCAGGTGAGATCCCGCTGTCGAAAGCCGCTGTTCCCGTGAGGGAGGGTGAGCAGCAACTGAACAATGCCGCTGCTCCCATCCGGGCGGGGGGGCCCACGGAGTTGGTCCTACCTCGAAAACTTCTGTTCCCGTGAAGGGGGGAGCTCAGCCCCAGAACGCTAGCTCTGCCCCTGTCCGGGCGGGAGAGGCTGCGGACCTCATCCCGAAAGGAATGCATGGAATGCGCGGCGCTGCTGCCTCCGCTCCGCTGGAGCGAGGAATCCGACAGAGAAATGAGAGCTGCGGTGAAGTGATCATGACATCCTTTTCTTTACCCCCTCAGGACGAAGTGGACGCGACTGACGACGTGGGCGATTCTGACATGGACGTTGACAGGCTGACGCTCCAGCAGCGGAGGTCACGATCTATGAAGCAGACTGGGAAGGCGAAGAAGAAGAAATCTGCGTAATGTCTCTGTGCTTCTGGTTGCTTATGGTCAGGCTCCTCAGTTTGAACATTAGAGGAGTGTGTAGGATGGACAGAATTAAGGGAGTTTTGGGTGAGAGGTGTGACGTTCTCTGTTTGCAGGAGGTTCATTGGGAGAATGAAACTCGAGTGCAGGCGGAGAAGCTGTGGGGGGGATCTGCTTTTTATGCGGCAGGCCCGAGGCGCACAGCAGGAGTTGCTATATTTGTCAGATCTGGAGTCTTTGACAATGTGTCGCTCAGGGGGGTGGATCCTGCAGGTCGGTTTTTAATGATAGATTTAGAATGGGCTGGGAAGCAGATTGAGGCTGATCAATATTTATGCTTCCAATGATCAAGTGGAAAGACAGAGGTTTTTTCACTCCCTTAGGCCTTTCTTAAATGATTTTTCCCTGCTGGTGGGTGATTTCAATACAGTCTTATCACCTGCAGACTTATCAGTGAGGAACGTTTATAGGAGTGATGTTGGAAGGCAGGAACTATTTTCAATTATGTCAGACTATGACATTGTTGATGCCTGGAGGGTGTTAAACCGCGGAAAGAGGGACTTCTCAAGGCGACAGTTGGTGCAGGGGGTGCTGAAGCAGTCCAGAATAGATCACGTTCTGTCTGCGGGTTCAGTCACCAGGCTGTTAAATGGAGTCACGTATATACCACATGCGTGGAGCGATCACGCATGGGTGGAGGTGGTTTTTGACAGGGTCACAGTTAGGAATGGTGGGGGGATGTGGATTTTAAATAACAGTGTTTTGGGGGAGTTGGGTTACCAAAGGAGGATTAAGTCTTTATTGTCTTATCATCGGGAGCACATGGGTGACGCAGTGGATATTTTTGTTTGGTGGGGGGATCTAAAGGCCAAAATTAAAAGGTCGACTATTGCATATTGTAAAAAGAGGGCGTGGGATGCCAAGGCGGAGGAAAGGGAGGTTAGAGAGGTGCTGATGAGGGAGGCATCTCTGTTGGCGGAGGACTCCAACAGGGATGCAACGATATACTCGGCTGCCCTTGATCGTTTGCGGCTGTTTGAGGTGGAGAGGTGTAGGGCAGCAGCTATAAGGGCTAGGGTGAGGAATTTTGTGGAAGGGGAGAGATCTTCTGCGTTTTTTCTGGGGCTGGAAAAGAGGAGGAAGGAGACATCGGTGATAAAGACACTGCATGATGTGGATGGGCGGGTTTGCAATAATTTGGAAGACATTCTGGACGCTGTGGAGGTCTTTTACAAAAATCTCTTTCAGGAGGGTGTTTGTGATGCCACTGCTGTTGAGACCTGTGTCAAGGCCATATCTTCTAGGGTGAGTGAGGAGGACAGGAGGGCCTGTGATGCAGACATAGGATTTGAGGAAATAAAGGTAGCCATTGGGGGGCAAAACACAAATAAGTCTCCGGGGGTAGATGGGCTGACAGCTGAATTCTACAAATGCTTTCAGGAGGACCTTCTACCTATTCTCTTTGAGCTGTTCAGAGTCTTTTTTGCTGGTCATTTGCCATCGCCCTCCTTCTGTATGGGCACTATTAAATTGCTGTTTAAAAACAAGGGAGATAGGGCTGACCTGGAGAATTATAGACCTATTACTCTACTGAACATGGACTATAAGATACTGACAAGGGTTTTGGCTAACAGACTGAAGGAGGTGCTCCCCTCCATCCTGGTGTCAACACAGGCTTATGGGGTGCAGGGCAGGAAAATTTCGGACACAATCTTATCACTTATGTGCACGGTGGATCACATGGAAAAGGGGGGAGGGTTATTCTTAAATTTGGACTTCAGTAAGGCTTTTGACAGAGTTGAGCACGGGTTTTTGTGGAGGGTCTTAGAGGGTTTTGGTTTTGGGGCACCTTTTATTTCCAGGATAAAAACATTATATGAAACTGCGGGGAGCAGTGTTCAATGTAATGGGCTTTTGACAGGTGTTGTGAAAATCGGAAGATCAATCCGACAGGGTTGCCCATTGTCTGCAATGCTGTTTAGTATTGCGGTGGAACCCCTGGCAGGCATGATAAATGCGGATGGCAAGATTCGAGGTGTGGTCACGCCTGCCGGGAGGGAAACCAAGATCTTTACATATGCGGACGACACTAGCCTGGTGCTGACCGATGTGGCTAGTGTCGATGGGGCCCTGCAACATATTAAGACTTTCTGTGAGGCATCAGGAGCCAAGCTCAACATTAATAAGTCTGAGATGTTGTTTTTGGGCAGCAAGGTCGGGACGACGAACAGGTGGGGGTTCAAAGAGGCTGTGAGGGAAATTAAAATACTGGGAATCTGGTTGGCTCGATCACGTGGTGAAACTGTTTGTAAAAACTGGACAGAGGTGGTGGGTAAACTTGCACAAATTTTAGGTCTTTGGAAGATGCGACGGTTGACTCTCAGGGGTAAGGTGATGGTAATAAACACACTGGTGTTTTCAAGGGTTAATTATGTACTATCAATTCTGCCATTTCCGGAAAACTTTCAACTGAAAATTAACAATCTGATTTCAAACTTTCTTTGGGGATCTACGGCCAACCAGATTTCCAGGTATACACTGTCGAGGGCCGTCCAGAGTGGTGGTCTGAATCTGGTGGAGTTGGGAGCCAGGAAGGGAGCTTTGCGCCTAAAACTGGTGGCTCGGCTCCTGGACAGGGATCAGACCCCATTCTGGAAGGATTATTTTGTAGAGGGTTTTCTCCAGGTTTCTCGTCTCGGCCTTGCTGTCTTCTGTCAAAGAAGACCACTGACGGCTCTTCGGGATTTGGACCCTTTCTCAGCGGAGATGCTAACGGCATGGTATAAAGTGGGGAGATACATCACCCAATCTGTATCCACCCCTTACCAGGTGTTGTGCCAACCGATTTTCAATAATCCTGTGCTCATGTGTGGTGGTCTTCCCCTACAATGCAGGCTGTTGGAGGAGCGTGATTGTCTCCTTGTAGGGGACGTCGTGGCTGGAGGGAGACTGCGTGGCATCTCAGACCTGTTGGTCAGGTTCTGTAATGACCTGAACCAGGGTGAGAGGTGGAGGGTGACGCAGTTTTTTGCAAAGCTCTCCTCCTCTATACCGCTGCGGTGGCTGATCGCTGTGAGGAGGGGTGGTCCTGCGCTGCAAGACACAGGGTACTCGTTTCAGATCTGTCAGGGTGTTGCATCGATGGAGGTGAAGTCGCTCCCAACAAAGGCTTGGTACGCCCTGCTGATTGCCCTGGAGTCGAAGGTTCCTGCAGCAGAGGCTGCCTGGGCATCAGTCTTCCCGGGTAAGGACCCAGCGGAGATTTGGTGGAGCCTGAAAGGTAGTATTTTTCCTCATATGGTATGGAATACGGATTTCAGGCTGCGCCATAGAAAAATTTATTCCAGTGTAGTCCTACATCAGATCAATAAGGACTTGTATGAGAGGACGTGTCCTGTTTGTGGCACAGTCCCTGAGACACTGGAACACATGTTTTTGGACTGTGCGGTGTTGAAGCCATTTCTGCAGGGGCTCAGGGACATGCTGAGGGACCGGTGCTCTTTTGAGTGGGCGGTGGAGGACGATTGGAGGTGGGCAACCCTTTTCGGAGTGCAGAGGAACCAAAGACGTCCAGGATGGAGGTTGGCGGACCTGGTCCTCGCTCTGGGACGATTTACCATCTACCAGGCCAGGAACTTGGCACTCAAGGAGAGGAGGACTATGGACAGATGGAGCTGTCTTATGAGACTGTTAACGGGGCATCTGGAGACTTTGAGACGGATGGGACCTGATGGACGAACTGAAAAGTGTTTCAACGGCTGGGCTGTTTGTGTAAATATGCACAATGGAGTTTGGCTAGAAGTCTAATTCAATTATGTTTGCTTTTGCAGGACATTTGAAGTTTATTCTTTTGGACTCTGTATGTTGTCTATTTTTGTTTTGTTGTGATGAAAAACCTTTGTATATAGGGTTAGGGTTAGGGTTAGGGTTAGGGACACTGGCGAGTGCTTACGGCCACACCACTCTGCGCCCGTCCGATCTCGGAAGCCAAACAGGGTTGGGCCTGGTTAGTACCTGGATGGGAGACCGCTTGGGAATACCAGGTGCTGTAAGTTTTCCCGCTTCTTCTCCCAGTCCAGTCAGCAGAGGGCGTGCTAGCCAAAAGCTGCTTCAAATGTCACAGAGCTTTTTTCTTTTTCTTTTTTTTTTTTTTTTTTTAACCAACAACTTGTTCTGGGTGTAAGCTAATCAGGTGGCTTCAGAGCAATCAGCATCATGGTGTCAATGCACAACCTCTGGCCTAATGACACCAACCTGTTCAAAAGATTGTTGTTCTTTTATGAAATGAAAAAAAGAAAATGAATGTTAAAAAGACAAGATTTTAGGAGGGCTTCAATTCAGCCTTTGTGTGTATCCAAGGCTGTTTTTTACAGAGGTGAGGTGAAATGGCATGGTTTGTGCAGCAGGTGGCTGTGTCTACTCAGCAGGTGTGTTCATCAGGAGGACACAGTGGCATGCCTTTAAGCAGGAAAACGTGCCAATTGACTGGCTAAGAGGCTTCGCCGGACACTGGCGAGTGCTTACGGCCACACCACTCTGCGCCTGCCCGATCTCGTCCGATCTCGGAAGCCAAACAGGGTTGGGCCTGGTTAGTACCTGGATGGGAGACCGCTTGGGAATACCAGGTGCTGTAAGTTTTCCCGCTTCTTCTCCAAGTCCAGTCAGCAGAGGGCGTGCTAGCCAAAAGCTGCTTCAAATGTCACAGAGCTTTTTTCTTTTTCTTTTTTTTTTTTTTTTAACCAACAACTTGTTCTGGGTGTAAGCTAATCAGGTGGCTTCAGAGCAATCAGCATCATGGTGTCAATGCACAACCTCTGGCCTAATGACACCAACCTGTTCAAAAGATTGTTGTTTTTCTATGAAAAAAGAAAATGAATGTTAAAAAGACAAGATTTTAGGAGGGCTTCAATTCAGCCTTTGTGTGTATCCAAGGCTGTTTTTTACAGAGGTGAGGTGTAATGGCATGGTTTGTCCAGCAGGTGGCTGTGTCTACTCAGCAGGTGTGTTCATCAGGAGGACACAGCGGCGTGCCTTTAAGCCGGAAAACGTGCCAATGGACTGGCTAAGAGGCTTCGCCGGACACTGGCGAGTGCTTACGGCCACACCACTCTGCGCCTGCCCGATCTCGTCCGATCTCGGAAGCCAAACAGGGTTGGGCCTGGTTAGTACCTGGATGGGAGACCGCTTGGGAATACCAGGTGCTGTAAGTTTTCCCGCTTTTTCTCCCAGTCCAGTCAGCAGAGGGCGTGCTAGCCAAAAGCTGCTTCAAATGTCACAGAGCTTTTTTCTTTCTTTTTTTTTTTTTTTTTTTAAACCAACAACTTGTTCTGGGTGTAAGCTAATCAGGTGGCTTCAGAGCAATCAGCATCATGGTGTCAATGCACGACCTTTAGCCTAATGACACCAAGCTGTTCCAAAGATTGTTGTTTTTTTATGAATTGAAAAACAAAAAGAAAATGAATGTTAGAAAGACAAGATTTTAGGAGGGCTTCAATTTAGCCTTTGTGTGTGCTTACCGCCACACCACTCTGCGCCTGCGTAAGTGAGTGCAGGAGGGTGTGACGTTGGCGACTATTGTGTTGTGACGGTTTGGTCAGTTTTTCGGCGTGTGTTTGGTGTGTCTTTGTGTTTGTTTCTTTCTTTTGTATTGTTTTCCCCTTTTTTCCTTATCTGTCTGCGTCTGGCTTTTCTCTTTGTGTGTGTGAGTGTGTGTGCGCTTTTCTCGTGCTCCCCGCAGTCTTATGGCTGTTGGGGAGTAACTTTTCAGCCTTTCTTCTGTTCTCCTTTTTTCTACACGACTTTTTACTTTCTCTTTCACGGTGTTTACCCCCTCCCGTCTTGGGAGCATGGCTTCAGCGGGGGGGAGCTCTTCGGGTGCTGGGCAGGGGTCTTTTTCCTCGCGGAATGTGATGAATGTGGGGAATGTGAAAGTGGCGTCCTCATTAGCTGCAGGTGCGGCGACAGAAGCCTGCTTCTGTCGCTACGGGAGGGGTGGAGAAGTCACAGAGGGTGGATGGAGGGGAGACTTCTAAAGTCCGGTATGAGAGGGATCTAGCGATCCATGTGGAGTTGGTGGGTGAGGATCCTGTGTCCGTGAGTGAGCTGCTACGTTACAGCAGGTTACTCTGTGGGGGCGTGGTGGCGTGTCGTTCTGTGGGGCAGAGGAGGTATGAATTAACGATGTCGAATGCAGTGGGGAGGGACAAATTGTTGGATGGTTTCAAGATCGGTAATACGACTGTGCAGGGGAGGAGTATTTCTAACGATGAGCTGGTGGTTTCATTTCTGGGGCTGCCAGCGTATGTGACGGATGAGGAGATCCTTGAAAAGTTGGAGGGGTGGAAAGTCTCGGCTGTGTCTCCGATTAAGCGGAGGATGTGGCCGGGCACCAGTGTGGCTGATGGGACACGCTTTGTAAAAGTCAAGTTCAACGAAAGCGTCCAGTCTATGCCGTATTCGGCGAAATTTAACACGGCCACGGGACCAGAGTTTTTCCCTGTAATCCACGCTAAACAAGTGAAGGTCTGCAGGATCTGCATTAAACTGGGGCACATTGTCAGAGATTGCCCGGATTTTCTATGTCATAAGTGCGGCGTTCAGGGGCATTACGCCCGGGAATGTGTTTCTTCGGTCCAGAAGTGTGCTGTCTGCCTCCACACGAAGGAGAACTGTATGTGTCTGGGTGACGGAGAGGAGACCGCGGCCTCTGACGTGTGCGACAGTGCGCGTGACAGCGCATCGGAGGAGGAGGAGGACCTGTCTAACTCCGTGTCTGACGGACGCGTGTCCACCGCGCTCCACAGCGCCGCTGCAGCGGGACATTCGTCCACTGAGGGAGGGGACGCTCTCGGACAGCAGGCGACTCCGGGAAGCCCGGACCTGCTCCGAGCAGCGGAGGTGTCAGAGGTTCACCGTTTGTCAACAGACGCGTTTCCCGTGAGGGACGGTGAGCAGCAACGACCTTATGCCGCTACTCCCATCCGGGCGGGGGGGGGGGGGGGGGGGGCACGCAGCTGGTCCTGCCTCGATACCGTCTGGACCCGTGACGGGGGGAGCGCAACACAGGAGCGCTGGCTCTGCCCCTGACCAGGCGGGGGGGGCCCACACAGTTGGTCCTACCCTGGTGACATCCGAGCCCGTGGAGGGGGGGGCGCAGCAACAGAGCGCTGGCTCTGCCCCGGCCCGGGAGGGAGAGGCTGCAAACCTCATCCCGACGGCTGCCTTTTTGTCCCCTCAAATCGTGTCTACATCTGGGAATGTTGAAGGAGTGACGGATGATGAAGTAACAGGCTCTGACATGGAGGTTGACGTGTTTGCGCGTCCACAGAGGAGGTCGCGGTCTCAGGGGAGCAGTAGGGGATCGAAGAAGCAGAAGCAGAAAAAGAACCAGGTGTAATGTCCCTTTTAATCTTCTTCCTCATGATTAAACTCCTCAGTCTTAACATCAGGGGAGTTTGCAGGATAGAAAAGGTGTCAGAAATTCTGAATGAAACCTGTGACATCCTTTGTCTGCAAGAGGTGCGCTGGGATGCTGAGACCCGTGCTGCAGCTGAGAAGCTGTGGGGGGGCTCCGTCTTTTATGCAGCGGGTCCGTTGCGCTCAGCGGGGGTTGCTGTCTTCTTCAGGTCCGGGGTTTTTGACAGTGTGACCCTTCGGGTGGCAGATCCTGCAGGCCGGAAGCTGATTGTGGATTTAAAATGGGCGAGAAAGCAGATGAGGTTGTTTAATCTTTACGCCTCGAATGATCAGGTGGAACAGAGATTTTTTTTCCGGTCTCTCGGGCCGTTTTTGACGGATGATTCACTCCTGGTGGGTGATTTTAACACGGTCATGTCACCAGTAGACATCTCTGTCAGAAATGTTTTTACGAACGATGTTGGCAGACGAGAACTCTTCTCCATTATGGCAGATTTCAATATAGTGGACGTATGGAGGCTGTTGAACCCTGGGAAGAGGGTTTTTTCCAGGAGACAGTTGGTGATGGGTGTGTTAAAACAATCTCGGATTGATCACGTTTTTTTCTGTGGGAGACATGACTCGTGTGGTGGACAGCGTCTCTTACCGTGCTCACGTGTGGAGTGATCATTCATGGGTGGAAGTGGCTATTGACGGGTTTGGTATTGGGAAGGGTGGCGGTCGGTGGGTTTTGAATAACAGTGTGTTGTGTGAGGAGGGGTATCAAAGATGCATAAAGGCTTTGTTAGAATATTCTAGGGAACAAATGGGTGATGCTGCCGACATTTTTTCCTGGTGGGAGGATTTGAAGGGCAGGATCAGGAAATCGACCATCGCTTATTGCAAAAAGAGGTCGTGGAAAGCTAGGTAAGCTGAACAGGACGTCAGGGCCATTTTGGAGACGGAGGCATCTCTGTTGGCGAGGGACCCGGATAGAGACGCCGCGGTCTATGCAGCTGCATTGGACAGGCTGAAGCGTTTCCAGGTGGAGAAGTGCAGGGCTGCAGCTTTGAGGGCTAGAGTGAGGAATTTCGTAGAGGGGGAGCGGTCTTCAGCCTTTCTTCTGGGGCTGGCAAAAAGAAGGCATGAAAAATCTGTGATCAGATCCCTCTATGATCCCAGGGGGAATCTGTGCTCAGAAATAGAGGACATTCTGGACACAGTGGAGGTTTTTTACAAAGATCTTTTTAGCGGGAGTGGCTGTAATAAAGATGCTATTGAGACATGTGTGGAGAATATTTCTACTCAGGTGGGTGTGGAGGATAGGGCAGCTTGTGATGCAGACATCACGCTGGATGAAATTAGACAGGCCATTGCAAAACAGAATAATAATAAATCTCCTGGAGCTGATGGTCTCACGGCAGAATTCTACAGGTGTTTTCAGGATGACCTGGTGCCTCTGCTGTTTGAGGTGTTCTGTGCTTTTTTTCAGGGAAAATCGCCCTCCACTTCTTTCTGTCTAGGTACAATCAAGCTGTTGTTTAAAAATAAAGGTGATAAGGCTGATCTGGACAGTTACAGGCCGATCACGCTTTTGAATATTGATTACAAGATCTTGGCATCGGTATTGGCGAGCAGGCTGAAAGAGGTTCTCCCCTCCATCCTGGTGTCTTCACAGGCGTATGGGGTTAAAGGCAGAACGATATCTGACACAATTCTGTCCCTTATGTACACAGTGGAGCACATGGAAAAGGTGTGGGGGTTTTTTTCTTAAATATTGATTTCAGTAAAGCTTTTGATCGCGTCGAGCATGAATTTTTGTGGACAGTGATGACACGTTTTGGAGAACTCTTTATCTCGAGAATTAAGTTTCTGTATTCATCTGCTGTGAGTACAGTGCTGTGTAATGGGTTGTCGACAGGTGTGTTTAGCATCGGTAGATCAATAAGACAGGGCTGCCCATTGTCTGCCATGCTATTCAGTATCGCGGTGGAACCCCTGGCGGGCATGATAAACGCTGATGGCAGTATTCGAGGTGTGGTCATGCCTGCTGGGAGGGAAACCAAGATCATGGCATATGCAGATGACACTAGTCTGGTACTGACTGATGTGGCTAGTGTCGACGGGGCCCTGCGACATTTTAGGATGTTCTGTGCAGCCTCGGGTGCCAAGGTGAACATCCATAAGTCAGAGATTTTCTTTCTGGGCAGCAAGGTTGGGACGACGAATCGATGGGGTTTTCAGGAAGCGACGGATGGAGTTAGAGCGCTGGGAGTCTGGTTGGCTAGAACACCTAGGGAGACTGTCCATCTGAACTGGTCAGATATGGTGAAGGCATTGGCTCAAGTCTTGGCGCTTTGGAAGATGAGGAGATTAACTCTCAAGGGCAAAGTTACTGTTATGAACGCTCTGATTTTCGCAAAGGTAAACTACATCTTGTCGATTCTGCCGCTGCCAATTCAATTTCAGAGCAGGATAAATGAGCTTCTCTCAGGATTCCTTTGGGGGTCAAGGGCCAACCAGATTTCCAGGCTGACTCTGTCTAGGGCCGTTCAGAGGGGTGGGCTGACTCTGGTGGAGTTGGGTGCCAGGAAGAAGGCATTGCGCCTGCGACTGGTCGCTCGTCTCCTGGACAGGCCCCTTTCTGGAAGGACTATTTGGTAGATGGCTTCTCACGGTTCTTTCGTCCCGGCCTTGCTGTTTTCTGCCAAAGGCGCCCAATGGCTGCTTTTTGGGATCTGAGTCAGTTCTCTGTGGAGCTGTTGTCGGCATGGCATACCGTTAGCAGTAACATTGCTCAATCCATCTCCACTCCTGACCAGGTTATTAATCAACCGATTTTTCACAATCCTGTGCTAAAACATGGCAGTCTGCCTCTACAGTGCAGGCTTCTGGAGGCCAGTGACTGTCTTCTTGTTGGGGATGTCTTGACTGGAGGGAGACTATGCAGTGTTGTGGAGGTTTTGACGAGGTTTTGTGGTGGCCTAAACCAAGGGGAACGGAGGAGGGTGAAGCAGGCATACATGCGAATCTCTTCCGCCGTCCCCCTGAGGTGGTTAGTTCTCGTCAGGAGGGGTGGTCCTGTTCAAAGACAGGAGGGGTTTTGCTTTAAGATCCTGCAGGGAGGAGTACCAGTGAATGTGACGTCCGTCTCAACGAAGGCCTGGTATCGCCTGCTGATCACCTTGGAGACCAAAATTCCTACAGCTGAGAGAGCCTGGGGTTCGGTGTTTCCAGGTACGGACCCGGCAGAAATTTGGTGGTGTCTGAAAGGAGCCATTTTTCCGCATGCGGTGTGGAATATGGATTTTCGACTGCGCCATAGAAAAATTTATTCCAGTGTGGTCCTGCATCAGATTAATAAGGACCTGTATGACAGGACGTGTCCTGTCTGTGGCACCGTCCCTGAGACACTGGAACACATGTTTTTGGAATGTCCGGTTGTGCAACTTTTTTCACAGAAACTCAGGGATGTGCTGAGGAGAGACTTTGCTGTTGGATGGGACGTGGAGGTGGACTGGCAGTGGGCCTCGCTTTTCGGGGTGCACCGGAACAAGAGGGGCCCAGACTGGAGAATGGTGGACCTGCTCCTGGCCATAGGCCGTTTCGCAATCTATCAAGCCAGAAATCTGAAGCTCAAGGAGGGGAGGACGATGGACAGATTGAGTTGCCTAGTGGGGATCTTGAAGGACCATCTGATGACTCTCCAGCACACAGACCCTGACGGAACATGGCAGAGTGTTTCTATGAGACAGATTTTTTCATCTGTACATAATGTAGTTTTCAGTTAAGTTTTTGAGTTGCATTGTGATTTGTATTTTCTGCTTTTGCTGGTCTGATGTTGTTTTTTGACTCTTTTGTTTAAATTTCCATCTGTATTTTTTGTGATTTTGTTCTTTTGTAAATATTTTAATCTCCTTTATAAATAAAAAACAAAAACAAAAAAACGCCCGCCCGATCTTGTCCGATCTCGGAACCAAACAGGGTTTGTTGGGCCTGGTTAGTGCCCGGATGGGAGACCGCTTGGGAATACCAGGTGCTGTAAGTTTTCCCGCTTTTTCTCCCAGTCAGCAGAGGGCGTGCTAGCCAAAAGCTGCTTGAAATGTCACAGAGCTTTTTTCTTTTTCTTTTTTTTTTAAACCAACAACTTGTTTTGGGTGTAAGCTAATCAGTTGGCTTCAAAGCAATCAGCATCATGGTGTCAATGCACAACCTTCAGCCTAATGACACCAAGCTTTTCAAAAGATTGTTGTTTTTTTATGAATTGAAAAACAAAAAGAAAATGAATGTTAAAAAGACAAGATTTTAGGAGGGTTAGGGTTAGGGTTGGGGTTGGGTGTTAGGGTTGGGGTGAGGGTTCCAAGCTGTACGCCTGGATCCCTCGTGCACGGACCATTTCTGTCCCCACTCAGATCTTGCTCTCCTATAGGAAAATAAAATTAATAATTTTCTTTTTTCAATCCAATTATGTTTAGGGCTCTGAGGTTAAAATTTTTTTAGGGTTAGGATCCAAAACCTTTAGGGCAGGGCCATATGTAAATTGACTCCGGAAATTCATAATCTCCCTCTGCTGGAAAAAATAATTTACAGGTGGGTTAGAAAATCTGGTGATGCAGAGGAACTGTTGGCAACTCCCTGGACGAAAGGGGGAAGAGCAGTTAAGTGTTTAATTAGAATAATGGTGTTTTTTTGTCATTAAGACCTTTAGGATGGAGAGTGTCCAATTTAGAAATCCAAATTCTCTCATTTCTTCTTCTTTCAGGGGTTGACCATCTGGGATTCATCTGCACGATCATAGCTCTGACTGAATCCCATCCGTGGGAAAGGAAATGTTGGACAAGGTAAGTGTCTGTGTTTTTGTGTTTTGTGATGTTGTGTCTGTGTTGGGTGAATCTAACTAAGAGAGTGTTCCCAGTCTCCCCAACGTACTGTATCCCACAGGTGGAGCAGGAGATAACATAGATGAGGTTTTGAGAGTGAGGGCTCCCCCTGCATTGAGACGGAAACACATTTTTGTTATGGTGACTGCATATCCAATCCAAATGTTTAGAAAAGGAGGTGAGTGCCCTAGATTTGGGTTGTGCAGGGGGAGGAAGTTTGGCTCTAATTAAAATATCTTTCAGATTTTTGTTTCTTCTGTAGGCTGGCAGAAATCTGTGCTCCTTGAGCAGCCCCTGGCTCTGAACAAGATCCCGGAAGTTCTCCCTGAGGACCCTCACCATCCTGCACGTGGCTGCCGAATATGTTGTGACTATGGGTAAAAGGGGGGGATGTATCAGTAGTTTTAATTTGCTGAAATGACTTAAAACATTTTCTTAGAAATGAGCGGGAATAGCCCCTCGTGTATAATGCCGAAAAGAGAATTTTGGTGGCATTCTTAAAGTCTGCCTGTTGGGTGCAGATTCTGTGGAAGCGGAGCAGCTGGGACTTAACCAGACCTGCAAATGTGTGTTTGGGATGGAAACTGGTTTTGTGTAACAGTGCATGTGTGTCTGTGGGTTTAAAATAAACTTTAATGTCCAATTTGTGTGTGATGTGAAAGTCACTTCCCTTAAATGTGGTTGTGTCTAAAAAGTCGACTGAGGAGGCGTGGCATGTTGATTTGAGCTTGATGGAGGGGTTGTGGCTGTTGAGGGTCCCCAGGAAGTCCCCAAACACCTGCTCAGAGTGGGTCCAAATGCCCCAGATGTCGTCAAGGTATCTGTAAAAACAGAGCGGCTTTAAAGCACACTTCTGCAGTGCAGATGATTCCCACTCTGCCATGAAAATATTGGCATAAGCCGGTGCAAATTATTGCTCATAGCTGTGCCCTTAATTTGAACAAAAAATTCCCCATTAAATTCAAAATAATTTCTGTTCAGATTAATCTCTAATAATTGGAGCAATTCTTTATCTGGTCGTTTTTTGTCTGGGTATTTTTGAAAAATTCTTTTAATACTGTCAATGCCCTCTCTGTGGTCAATATTAGTATATAAGCTATCAATGTCCATGGTGAAGAGTAAGGAGTCTGTTGGGATTATTAGTTGTTTAATTTTTTCAATAAAGTCATATGTATCCTTAAGGTAGCTGTCATGTTTATTAGATAACAGATTTAGAAAAGAGTCCAAATATTCCGCTGTATAATATGTTTCACTTTCACAGTCTGACACGATGGGTCTGCCAGGAGGAATTTTAGATGGAACGGTCCATTTTTGGGGGTCTTTATGGATTTTGGGTAGCATATAAATCGTCTGGGCCTTGGCTGCGAATTGCCCTGAAGGTAAGTTTTTTGTTTTCGGTTAATGAATTTCTTTTTCAGCAAATTATCAATAATTGTATCTACTAGGGGGATTGTATCTAAATAAATTGGGTTATTTATTTTACGATAATAAGTTACATCATTTAACTGTCTGTAACCTTCATATAAATAATCTTTTTTATCCATAATTACTGTTAGGCTGCCCTTATCGGCTGGTTTAATCACTATATCTTTATTTTGGGCTAATTCTTTTAGAGCTCTGATTGCATCCCCACTCAAATTTGGTGCGTTGTGAATGATTTTAAAATCATTCTCAAAGTAGGAAATATCCTGATCGATTAGAGAGTTAATTTGTGGAGGGAGAGTAGCAGATGGGGGTGTCCAATCCGATTTCTGCGTAAACGGCTGAGGTTGGATGCTGCCTTTATCTTTATAGTGAGCGATTAATTTAATTCTGCGATGGTACTCCTGTAAATCATGTCTGGATTGAAAGGTCAAATTCTTACTCTTACATTTGGATGGGATGAAAGTAAGACCTCTGCTCAGCAGGGAAAGCTGTGTAAGAGAAAGAACAAAGTTATCACATAGATTCATAACTCCATCTTTCCCCTCCTTTTGTGATAGGTTAAGAGGAAGATTTAGTTTAAAAAAGCAGCCCAATGCTCAAGCATCTTCTTAGCTGTCGCTGCCGTCCAATGGATGTTGTCTGTTTGGGTCTCAAAGAAGCCACTGAGTGGAGGGATGTAGTCTGTGAGTTCTTGGATGTGTTGGTTGAGATGGATCAGGACGGCTTTCTCATCCGGTGGAAGGTGAGGTGAAAAGCTGACGTGAGGGACGAGGATCGTAGCGTTTGGAAACCTCTGTTCTGCAATCGTCAGAGCTTTGATCATCTCTGTCACAGGAGCTTTTTTGTCCCTCTGGGACCTGTTGTTGAGGCCGAAGGAAAGCAAAAGAACCTCTGGTTCCGTCTGGAAGGTGGCCGTCTTCAGGAGGAATTCTGCGTGATGCCATCTGGCGCCTGGAAAACTGTCCATTTGAACATTTCCACCCTGGAAAGGTGGAAGGCGGCTGATGTTTGAGTCACCTATGATGACATTCTTTTGCTGCATGTGCAGGTGCCACTCTGTGAATTTGCAGGGCGTGTTGTTGTGTCGTGTTGGAGCACACACCTGCCTTTCTGCTGCAGAGGTAGTCGTCGACTCTACTCGTTCAATGGCTAGTCGGGACTGCACGCTGGATCTCAGCTTGGCGAGAGTGGCAGGGGTGAGTGTGTGGTACCCTCTGCTCTCCATGGTGCTGGTTTGGATGGGAGGAGGAGGGCTCTCTTCTCTTTGGGGGGGGGCGTTGGCTGTCTTTTTTCTGGCTCAGCGCCTTGATCTGCTCAACTGCTGGGTTCTGGCTCCTGAATGATTTGCTCTTCGGATTCAGAGTTAGTCTTCTGCATGTCGAGAACTCGTACGACACTTTCTGCTGTAGAGCTTATTTGAGAGCGATTCATGCGTGGTGGGAGAGGAATCACAGGAGAAAGACAAGATGGAGATGTAAGAGGGAAAAATTCAATTTCACTTGCCTCTTGAAGGTCAAACATAGGTGACAAGTCTCCCTGAGGGGGGTCTGTCATGGTCTCAGCGTCCATCCGGGAGATTGGCGTGGGTGGAGGCGGTGCGTGGATCTGGGCGATTGTCATGATCTCACGAGTGCTCCTTTGGGGTGGAGTGGTTGGTCGTATTACAGCTGGGCTCTGCGGTCTCATGGAGAAAGACTGGTTCGCTGGAGGTGATGATGGAGCCTGCTCAATCACAGTATGTGGGTCCTCTTCTGCTGTCCGGTCAGTCGTCTGCGTTGGAAGAGAAGGAACAGTGGCAGCAGGAGGAGGAGGGGGAGCTGGTTCTGTCATTCTGGCAATTATGACCGCCTGGGCACGATCTACAGTGTCCTGTCTAAGGCGTCTGCCTATATTGCGTTTAGCCCACGTTGTGGCTAATTCAAAGGGGCCTTTCCAGTCCGATGAGGGAAACTGGGTGAGCTTTTGAATTTCAGAGTCAATGTTCTTTTGGTAATGATCTCTGAGGATGAGGATGGTCGTGAAGGCCCAATTTCTAGCATTCCCATCAATCAAAGTCCGTGTTTGCAGATTGGGGGATGTCGGTTTGATAATTGTAGCCAGATTGTTAGTTATTCTGCTCAGGGAGGGAGGATGCTCCTCCCTGGACACATTGCTGAGGTGGGTTAGGGTTAGGGTTGCTGAGGTCTGTTCATTACATGCACCTTCTCTGTGAAATCAGGGTCATTAGACTGTACCCTGTGGGGGGGGGCTTCATTCTGAGCACCTGCTGGTATAAAGACGTGGCGGCCATTTTGGTTGAAGGGACCGCGCGGTCTAGGTCTTGGCGCGCGTTGAGCGCCATCTTGAAATGGGTAGCGCGGCTCGCCATAGAACAGTTGGGGTGAAGGGCGACGTCTCACCTGCTGTCTGCCGTAGGTCGGCTCCCGAAATTGGGCCCCCCCTCTGGTGAGGTCCGCATAAGATCAGCGTCCGTCTCTGCGTGGGTAGCTGGAAAAATCTGCAGCCGCCCGTCTGTTCTGTGGTCCGTCGTTTTCATAGACACGTTCCCTCCGTCTGCCTCTTCTGGACTGGACGAGTATCCATCCGTCGTCCTGTGGCCGCGGTGGCATGGCTGCCCGTGGCCTGGGTTTAATTCGGCACGTTGCAGAAAGCACCTCCGTCAACCGTGGCTAAAAAGCTATAATAATACTGAGAGGCTATGCTAAAAATAAACTGGGAAACGTGATTCACCGATCAGCTTTGGTTTAATAAAAAATTATAAAATAATAATAATACATGCCAAGGTTGCAACGTTTCGATCACATTTCATCTTCTTCAGGCTGGCTTGTCAACAATCAACACGAAGATCAGCTCCGAGAGTGTGCGTTCTCCCAGTGTTGAAAGCAACTGTTAGGGTTAGGTTTAGAAAATTAGAATCTCACTGCCATAGGCAGTGAAACTCAAATGCATTGGCCCTCCTCCCGTCCAGAAAACCAGAATCCTTTGCCCCACACTCAAAAGTTAGGATGAAAGGTCTTGCATGTTCAAAAATTGGGCTCTCACGTCCCTGGACAACTTGTATGTTCAATTTCGTCTCCTCTTCTTTCTTTGCAGGAACATTTCTTTTGTTTCCTCAAGTAAGTAGCCTTTTCTTTGCAGGATATTTTTCCTTTTAGGGCTCCACTTGGCATCACTTGTCGCTCAGAGCTTGTGCGCAATATTTCGGACTTTCTGGTCCTTCTTCAGGCGCTGAACTGAGCGGAATTTGTTTGTATACCCATTTTCCATGAGAGCTTGGATAGAATAAATATTATTTGTCCATGAATCCTAGCTTGATTGCCTTCTGTTGTATTGTGCCTCTCTGTGACAGGGCTGGAAGATAAGTGAGTGAGTTGGGGAGAGCAGGCCAGCTTATATAGAGCAGGTGGGCGGAGTTTGCCTTTGTATTCCTCCTATATGGCTGGTGGATCCATGCTCTTCCGAAATTGTCCGTAACTTTATGGTTCTTTGACTTATATTCTCACTTATAGTTTTTAGGAGTAGGAGCATACCCCCCCTCACCATGATGAGGTCCAAACAGATAAGGAAGCTGTCCAGCTTGGACAATTAACATTTATTTTCCTTTTCCGTCATTCCTCCTCATGAAATCCTCTCAGAACGGGCTTTTCTTCTCTCTTCACTGAGGTTAAGATTAGGAAAAAATGACTTGGAAAGCATGTATAGTCCAACATCATGTCTGAGAGAAGGTTATTTTTCTTCTCAGCATGGAAGTGGGGCTCTGAACTCCAGCACCAGACCGGCAGAGGGGCACGAGCGTGTTAGGTTTAGAAAATCAGAATCTCACTGCCATAGGCAGTGAAACTCAAATTCATTGGCCATCCTCCCATCCAGAAAACCAGAATCCTTTGCCCCACACTCAAAAATTAGGATGAAAGGTCTTGCATGTTCAAAAATTGGGCTCTCACGTCCCTGGACAACTTGTATGTTCAATTTCGTCTCCTCTTCTTTCTTTGCAGGAACATTTCTTTTGTTTCCTCAAGTAAGTAGCCTTTTCTTTGCAGGATATTTTTCCTTTTAGGGCTCCACTTGGCATCACTTGTCGCTCAGAGCTTGTGCGCAATATTTCGGACTTTCTGGTCCTTCTTCAGGCGCTGAACTGAGCGGAATTTGTTTGTATATCCATTTTCCATGAGAGCTTGGATAGAATCAAAATTATTTGTCCATGAATCCTGGCTTGATTGCCTTCTGTTGTATCGTGCCTCTCTGTGACAGGGCTGGAAGATGAGTGAGTGAGTTGGGGAGAGCAGGCCAGCTTATATAGACCAGGTGGGCGGAGTTTGCCTTTGTATTCCTCCTATATGGCTGGTGGATCCATGCTCTTTCGATATTGTCCGTAACTTTATGGTTCTTTGACTTATATTCTCACTTATAGTTTTTAGGAGTAGGAGCATACCCCCCCCCCTCACCATGATGAGGTCCAAACAGATAAGGAAGCTGTCCAGCTTGGACAATTAACATTTATTTTCCTTTTCCGTCATTCCTCCTCATGAAATCCTCTCAGAACGGGCTTTTCTTCTCTCTTCACTGAGGTTAAGATTAGGAAAAAAATGACTTGGAAAGCATGTATAGTCCAACATCATGTCTGAGAGAAGGTTATTTTTCTTCTCAGCATGGAAGTGGGGCTCTGAACTCCAGCACCAGACCGGCAGAGGGGCACGAGCGTGTTAGGTTTAGAAAATCAGAATCTCACTGCCATAGGCAGTGAAACTCAAATTCATTGGCCATCCTCCCGTCCAGAAACCACAATACTTTGCCCCACACTCAAAAATTAGGATGAAAGGACTTGCATGTTCAAAAATTGGGCTCTCACGTCCCTGGACAACTTGTATGTTCAATTTCGTCTCCTCTTCTTTCTTTGCAGGAACATTTCTTTTGTTTCCTCAGGTAAGTAGCCTTTTCTTTGCAGGATATTTTTCCTTTTAGGGCTCCACTTGGCATCACTTGTCGCTCAGAGCTTGTGCGCAATATTTCGGACTTTCTGGTCCTTCTTCAGGCGCTGAACTGAGCGGAATTTGTTTGTATATCCATTTTCCATGAGAGCTTGGATAGAATCAAAATTATTTGTCCATGAATCCTGGCTTGATTGCCTTCTGTTGTATTGTGCCTCTCTGTGACAGGGCTGGAAGATGAGTGAGTGAGTTGGGGAGAGCAGGCCAGCTTATATAGAGCAGGTGGGCGGAGTTTGCCTTTGTATTCCTCCTATATGGCTGGTGGATCCATGCTCTTCCGAAATTGTCCGTAACTTTATGGTTCTTTGACTTATATTCTCACTTATAGTTTTTAGGAGTAGGAGCATACCCCCCCTCACCATGATGAGGTCCAAACAGATAAGGAAGCTGTCCAGCTTGTACAAATAACATTTATTTTCCTTTTCCGTCATTCCTCCTCATGAAATCCTCTCAGAACGGGCTTTTCTTCTCTCTTCACTGAGGTTAAGATTAGGAAAAAATGACTTGGAAAGCATGTATAGTCCAACATCATGTCTGAGAGAAGGTTATTTTTCTTCTCAGCATGGAAGTGGGGCTCTGAACTCCAGCACCAGACCGGCAGAGGGGCACGAGCGTGTTAGGTTTAGAAAATCAGAATCTCACTGCCATATGCAGTGAAACTCAAATTCATTGGCCATCCTCCCGTCCAGAAACCAGAATCCTTTGCCCCACACTCAAAAATTAGGATGAAAGGACTTGCATGTTCAAAAATTGGGCTCTCACGTCCCTGGACAACTTGTATGTTCAATTTCGTCTCCTCTTCTTTCTTTGCAGGAACATTTCTTTTGTTTCCTCAGGTAAGTAGCCTTTTCTTTGCAGGATATTTTTCCTTTTAGGGCTCCACTTGGCATCACTTGTCGCTCAGAGCTTGTGCGCAATATTTCGGACTTTCTGGTCCTTCTTCAGGCGCTGAACTGAGCGGAATTTGTTTGTATATCCATTTTCCATGAGAGCTTGGATGGAATAAAAATTATTTGTCCATGAATCCTGGCTTGATTGCCTTCTGTTGTATTGTGCCTCTGTGACAGGGCTGGAAGATGAGTGAGTGAGTTGGGGAGAGCAGGCGGGCAGAGTTTGCCTTTGTATTCCTCCTATATGGCTGGTGGATCCATGCTCTTCCGAAATTGTCCGTAACTTTATGGTTCTTTGACTTATATTCTCACTTATAGTTTTTAGGAGTAGGAGCATACCCCCCACCCTCACCATGATGAGGTCCAAACAGATAAGGATGCTGTCCAGCTTGTACAAATAACATTTATTTTCCTTTTCCGTCATTCCTCCTCATGAAATCCTCTCAGAACGGGCTTTTCTTCTCTCTTCACTGAGGTTAAGATTGGGAAAAAATGACTTGGAAAGCATGTATAGTCCAACATCATGTCTGAGAGAAGGTTATTTTTCTTCTCAGCATGGAAGTGGGGCTCTGAACTCCAGCACCAGACTGGCAGAGGGGCACGAGCGTGTTAGGTTTAGAATATCAGAATCTCATTGCCATAGGCAGTGAAACTTAAATGCATTGGCCATCCTCCCGTCCAGAAAACCAGAACCCTTTGCCCCACACTCAAAAATTAGGATGAAAGGACTTGCATGTTCAAAAATTGGGCTCTCACGTCCCTGGACAACTTGTATGTTCAATTTCGTCTCCTCTTCTTTCTTTGCAGGAGCATTTCTTTTGTTTCCTCAGGTAAGTAGCCTTTTCTTTGCAGGATATTTTTCCTTTTAGGGCTCCACTTGGCATCACTTGTCGCTCAGAGCTTGTGCGCAATATTTCGGACTTTCTGGTCCTTCTTCAGGCGCTGAACTGAGCGGAATTTGTTTGTATATCCATTTTCCATGAGAGCTTGGATGGAATAAAAATTATTTGTCCATGAATCCTGGCTTGATTGCCTTCTGTTGTATTGTGCCTCTCTGTTACTCTGTTTAGATGATGTGTCCTTAACTGATTGGTTAAGGGCTGGGGGTGTGAGACAGATCCATGAGAGTGCTATTAAAGGGAAGTGTTGCTTCTTGCCAGTGTTGTTAGCTCACCCAACTAGGCACAGAAGCAGTTGCCAGAAGAAACTGATTTCGAGCCCCACTCAAGCACTGTCACCCTTTTAAAAGAAAAAATAAATAAATACAAAAAATTGAAGTTTTTATTGTGTGTTTCCAGTGGTCAGCACAGTGGCACGGGCAGGGTTGGGGTTAGGAGTTAGGGTTATATTTATTTGCAGTGGCCAACTGGCTGAACACAAATAAAGGTGGACCTTCCACTGAGCTTTGATCCTCGGTTTCCTGGGTGGAAGGCCAGTTCTTTCCAGGGTGTGCTACAAGGACCTGGTGGAGATCTAAGAAATGGAAATCCCTCTAGTTCACTTCCTATGGAGAGAAAAAAGGGTTAGGGTTAGGGGTTAGGTTTGAGAAAATTAAGATCTCCAAGCAGTGTGCCTGGAGATCTGAAGCACTGGCCATCCCTGTCTTCACCATGGCTCCACCCTCATCTCCTCTGGATTGTGCTCATTTCTTGTGTTTCAGGACTCTCTGGCTGCTGGAGAGATCTGTCTGGTAACCGCTGCAGGTAAGTAAGGGTAAATATAAACCTAGTAAAGTGCTCATGAATTATGCAGATTAGGGTCAGACCTCAAGTTCACTTAGGGTTAGGAAAAAATACCTTGGGTTAGGGTTAGGGTTGGGGTTGGGGTTAGGGTTAGGGTTAGGGTTAGGGTTAGGATATGAGGGAGGAGCCCTACCCCAGCCAGAGTTCGGGAACCTCGGTGCCCTCCTCCAGCCGGAGATGGGAAATGCGCGGTCCATCCCGATGTCCGGTGGGTCCTGATAATAAGCATTGTGCGCACGGGGATTTCTGTAGCGTCTCCTCCCGTAGCGCACTGTGGTCCAGTCACCTCCATCCTGCTCTCCATCGTAAAAACGCATGGCAGGTGACGGCAAAGTGAAAAAATTCAAAAAGAAGAAAAAAAACTTTTTTTGAAAAAGAATTGAAGAAAAAAATTAAGAAAAAAGGAAAAGGCGGGACAACCACTGAAGTTTTGTTGTTTTTATTAACAAAAATGTAAAAATTGTATAAAAAATAAATAAACAAACCGTACAAAATTACAATCTGGTGTGCTAAGCGACGCGTTTCGGCAGATTCTGCCTTCCTCAGGCTACAGGCACACTCAAAACAACCAAATAGGTTCCGACTTGGCACAACAGGTTATACTGTAAAAGTGAGAGAAAGGCTGACTCTTATAGGGTCTCAGGGTGATCACGAGCTGACCTCGTGTCAGGAGCTGGGTCCCCGCATGCACACAGTGTGTCCCCCTGCGTGCAGCCCCTCCCCTACCCACAAACTGCTGAGTAAGTGAAATTAACCCTTTCCTTCCAACCGTTTTTTGTGTTTGTGACTATTTTGCCTTTTAATTACTGATTAAGATTAGTGTTGAGATTGGGGTTAAGGTTAGGGTTAGGGTTAGGGTTAGGGTTGGGGTCAGGATTAAGATTCAGGTCAAGGTTAGGGTTAGGGTTAGGGTTAGGGTTAGGGTTAGGGGTTAGGGCGAAGGGTTGTAGCCCCCCTTCCGCGGAAGTTGGGCGGTGCGCGGTCCATCCCAAAGCGGGCATCACCGTTATGACTCCTCTGATTTTTTTGGAAGGTTTGTTTCCTCCCCCTCCTCGGACGGACAATTCCTGTCCTTTATTTTAAAGTTACTTTTTAAACTTATTTAATATCCCAATCAGTTACCAAATGAATTTTTATGCCTTTAAATTGTAAACTTAGGGTTAGGGTTAGGGTTAGGGTTAGGGTTAGGGTTAGGGGTTAGGGTTAGGGGTTAGGGTTAGGGGTTAGGGTTAGGGTTAGGGTTAGGGGTTAGGGTTAGGGTTAGGGTTAGGGTAGGGTTAGGGTTAGGGTTAGGGTTGGGGTTGTGGTTGGGGTTAGGTAAGGGTTGAGTTTAACGTTTTTTTAGCACGGGCCAACTGAGCTAAAAGGAGGAAACAGAGAAAAAAAAATAAATAATTTTAAATTTTATTTCATTGGGGTGGAGGGAGCTGGAATTGAACCCTGGTCTCCAGCATGGTAGGCAAGAAAGGTCAATGGGAGCTAAGAACATTGTGTTGGCCATAAGTGAAAGTAGAAAGCAATGACAAAAAAAAAAAAAAAAAAAAAAAAAAAAAAAAAAAAAAAAAAAAAAAAAACTTTTTTTGTTTTTGAGAAGAAAGGTTTCCAGGGGAAGTGCTTTAAAAAGTTAGTATTAAAAGTGCTTTACAATAGTAATAAGTGCTAAAAGTAAGTGCTAAAACAAAATAAAATTCACACATTAGAATAAATATATACAACATGCAACATGCTAAAATAAAGTATTCCTAAAAGGTTAGTAATAAAACAGACAACCATAAGATCCTGGAGAACCTTAAGAAAGTGAAAAAAAAAAAAAAACAAAAAAAAAAAAAAAAAAAAAAAAAAAAAAGGGGGGGGAAGAGTTGAACCCTGAATGTTGAGGGTTGTAGCCAAACAGTTTACCAGTTAAGTTAAACATTGTCAGATGATTTATTGGGAAAGTGGTCTATGGTAGTGGGAAAATAGTTAAATTAATAAAAAAAAAAAAAGGGATTTAATGACATTCGGTGTAAATGTGGGAGTATTTGGGGGGGGGAGTTTGCATAGACAGAGTGGTTACTCGTCATTAAGCCCCCCCGGTGCGGCTGTCCCAAGTTTGTGTATCCAAATCCTTTCTGCCCTCCTCCTCTGCCCAGTGGTCCAGCGATCATTGCTTTCCAGGCCAGAAATGATGAGGTGAGTGGGTTTGTGGGATTGGAAATGTTGGACTAGATGGGTGCCAAGGCGACCTGCCCCAATGTTATAGAGATGTTGTGTCAAACGGGTGTGGATGGAGTGTTTAGTTTCCCCGATGTAATGAATATGGCAGAGTGTACAGGTGATGATGTAGACTACATTGGTGGTTGTGATGGAAAAAGAGCCTAATGTTGGAAAACCTGTGCCAGTATGAGGATTAGTGATGAATTTCCTTGGTTTGAAGTGCTGTTGATGGGGAAGCAGGGGAGTATTTGTGTTATCTGTATATTTTGACCTAGTGAGGATAGACTGGAGGCTCTTGTGTTTTCTGTAAGCTAATATAGTTTTATGATTTTGAAATGTCGGGTGGTGATTCTGAAAATTTGAAAAATTATGTTTGATAGTCCTGAGGAGAGGGGTAGTTCTATGTGAGAATGTGGAGACGAAGGGGATTAATTGAAGGGGACTTGAATTCGTTTGAGTCTGTTGTGTGTAAGGCGGGTCCTGGCCAACAAGCCCTGGGGTGGGGGGGTACCGACCCTGATTCGGGTAGGGGCTTGTAGAAGCCTGTTTAGACTCTTGGGAATGGGAGGGGAGGTTCGGGCTCTCAGGAGAGATGGGGCGGGGTTTGGGATACAGACCCTGATTAGGGTAGGGGGAAGGGCTTGGTGGCCAGAATGAGTGGACCTGGGCTGAAAAGAAGGGGGGAGAGCGAGTGGGAGCAAGAGAGGCCAAGGTGGAATATTTGATGGAGCGGAGGAATCGTTTGGAATAACCTCGAGGGCGAAGGCTTTTGAAAAGAGTACTGGTGGCATTATGGAAGTCAGTGGGATTAGAACAAATACGATGGAATCGGATGATTTGTGATTTGATAATGCCTTTGAAGGTGTGTTTAGGATGGTAACTGGATTTATGTAAGAGAGAATGAGTGTCCGTGGGTTTAAAGAATACCTTGGTCTGGATAGATTTGTGAGCGGTGCTGGAGGCCGTAAATGAAACTGTTACATCCAGAAAATTGATTTCTTGAAGTTCTATTGCGTGTTTGACTGATATGGAAGAATGATGATTATTGAGAATATTGATAAATTCTTCGAATTCCGTTAGAGAATGGGGCCAGATACCAAAAATATCGTCCAAGTAACGGAGGAAAAGGGTGGGCTTCAGAGGGCATTTGGCCAGGGCCTCTCGCTCCCACTCACTCATGTAGAGATTAGCATATGAGGGGGCAAATCTCTGGCCCATGGCTGTCCCATGGATCTGGAGAAAATATTGGTTGTTGAAGAAAAAATCATTATTGTTGAGACAGAGTTCTATGAGCTGAAGTAATTCCCTGTCTGGTCTCTTGGGGTCTGGGTAATTTTGAAAAACATGTTGGAGGGTTTGTAGGCCTATTTGGGTGTTAATGTTAGTGTACAGGCTGTCTACATCCAAAGTGAAGAGATAAGCTGTTGTGGGGACAGCCATGGGCCGGATTATCTCCAGGAAGTGATATGTGTCTTTGACATAGCTGGGATGTCTGGTGGAGAGGGGGCCCAAGAAGTGTTCGATGTATTGTGAGGCATGATAGGTTGAACTGTTGCAGTCAGAGACTATGGGTCGTCCGGGAGGAACTTCAAAGGGGATGGTCCAGGTGTGTGGTTCTTTATGGATTTTTGGAAGTAAGTAAAAGTATCTGGGTCGTGGTGTATCTGGTCCAAATAAAAAATCTCGTTGTTTAGCTGTGATGTGTTTTTTATTGTAGAGTGTCTGGATTATGTTTCGAAGGATAATTTGAGTTTGTGGTTGAATACTATTATGTATCCGTCTGTAGTATGTAGTATTACCAAGTTGTCTATTTGCCTCCAGTACATATTGCTGACGGTCCATGATAACAATTTTTGATCCTTTATCTGCAGGTTTAATAATGATATTGGGGTTTTGGGCAAGTTCTTTAAGGGTCCTGCGTTCATCCCCCGACAGATTGTCTGGGACATCCATCGGAGGACGAAACCGTTGCAGGGCCCGATTGTCTGCCAGTATGAGAGTTTTGGTATGTTGGTGTAACCTTGATTGTTCCGGTTCCCAGTGTGATTGATGAGTAAATGGAGTGTGTTCGTAGTCTGTGGTGGTGGTGGAAAAATAGTCAATCAGTTTGATTCTTCTATGATAGAAGTGAAGGTCCCTCTGAAGTTCCTCCCAGTCAAGACGGGTGGGTCTGGGAATAAAAGAGAGCCCCCTCTCAAGGATGTTACATTGTGTGGGGGAGGGGGTGAAGAGGACGGAAAGATTCAGAATATTGGAATGAGAGTTCCAGCCCAGGTCCCGGGTTAGATGTGCGTTGGGTGTTTGGGATGGGGGTGTCGGTATAGACTTTGGATTTACTTTAAATTTAGTTGATCTACCCAGTTAAGAAAGATGAATTCCGCTGTTGCGGGGGTCCAGTGAATATTGTCTTTCTCTGTATGAAATGTGTCGTGAGGAATTTCGAGTAAGAACGGAACTGTATTAACCATTGTATTGTTGATTAGTTTTAAATTGTTTTTTTGAGGGGTGGTGAGCTTTGGTGAGAAGTTTATGACTGGAAAATAGATGTCGGCATTGGGGAAGGTCGACTTGGCCTGACGGAAGAGTGACTTGAGCTGTTTGATAGTGGTCTTCCTTGGATCCTCATCCTTATTGTTGATTCCCACAGAGAAGACAACAATCTTAACCTCGGGGTATGGCGGGGTCTTCTCAATGATTTTGAGAAAATGATAGGTCTTTGCTCCGGGGTAGCTGTCCAACTGTATTTGGTCAAAATTATGAGCCGGGATGCGTCTGATGTTCGAATCTCCTAATATGAGGACTGGTTTTTTTGGTTTGAAAAACCAGTCCTGAATTTTGCGGTGGGGTCGGGCAAGGTGGTTGGTGGGTTCAAAGAGTTTTGTACCCAATTTAGTGTGGGTGGCTGAAAGAGGAGGTGGCTTGTTCTGAGCAGATTGGTTGATCTGTGGTAAAAGCCTGGGGAGAAGGGTGGGGCTGGTGATGGAGGCTGGTGAGTAGGTGAGGAGTTCAGCAAGAGGGGGATCGGAGGAGACGGAGAGTTGAGTACAAGTGTGACCGGAGGGGATGAGTGGGTAGGTAAGAGGGGAGCATGGGGGAGTGGGTGTCAAAGAGCACAATGAGGTAGGCATAACTGGAACTGAGGAGATAGCTACAGGGGAGACTGAGGAGATGGCTACATGAGAGGCTGAAGAGGTTACAGGGGAAACAAAAGAGGTAGCCAAGGGGGAGATTGAAGGGGGTACAGAAGTAAGCTCTGGTGGGGAATTGGAAGCCCCGGAGGCCCGGCCAAGCCACAAAGGTCCCCCTCTTGGTGGAGTGGAAGTATCAGAGTGGGCTAATTTTGGGTCTTGTTCGACCTTTGCATTGCCTCTCATCATGTGTTTTTCTTCCTCTCCTAGCAGGGTTGTGCTTTGAGGGAGGCTCCGCGATCCAGCCGGACATTCCAGGGCATTTGACTGTTGGGAAAAGGTGAGTATTTCGTCAGGTAAGTTAACTGCTACATTGGAATAACTACGTGACAGCATAGGTTGTTGGGCCTGTGTGGGGGGACTCTCCAATGGAGGTTGGTGAACCTGGACCAGTAATGGTCCTGCTGCCCCAGACTGAGCTGGAGGTCTCTGGAGTGAGGCAGCTGAAGGGTTGGAGCCAGGAGTGGTTGAAGTGGGGTTAGATAAAACTGATATCTGGGGGCCAGTCTTGGATGAGGCTGGTCCCCAGGTGTCCCTTCTATTTCTCTGTAACAAAGGGGTAGGAGTGCTAAATGAAGGCTCAGCAGGGGTGGAGGGGTGAGATACTGGCTTGATGGGTCCTGTTCTGGTAGGAAGGGTAGGAGGAGATAACGAAAGCTCTGAGGATGAGTTGCAGGTAGTGCGATTGGAGTAGAAGGAAGATATTGTGAGCTTCTTCGGAGGGGCTGGTTTGGTTGTGGGTAAAGGGATGGTCCTGTTAAGGGCAAATAGGGCATGTGGAGCTTGGGCTCTAGGCAGAGGTGGAAAATCTTTATCCAGATCCAAAGGAATAGTGGGTAACATGGAGGTACCCGGGGACAGCCTGGCAATGTTAGGGGGGCAAAGGATAGTTTGAGCGATTTGAGATGTGTCAGGGTGAAGTCTAGAACCATAGCGTTTGCGTGCCCAACCAGTGGCTATCTGGAAGGCCAAAGAGTTAAAATGACCAGTAGGAATAGATTCTATTGTTGATTGGTAGTGTTGTTGGAGTATGTGAATAGTGTTGGTCATCCATTGGGTAGTATTGTTGTAAATTTTGGTGCGTGTCTCTTTTGTAGGTGCCGAAGGTCTGATAAAATCTGTAAGCTTGGTAATTTGACGAAGCATCCCGGGTGGAAAGGTGTTTGTACTGGCTGCCTTGTCCATAATCAATTTGTGGTGTATTGCCTGTAATAGCTTGAAATATTGTTTGCTGGTTTGTCTCGTTTTGGGGTCTGGTGGATGGGTGAGTGACGGATTAAGGGAACTTTGGGCATCCATGAGTGGTTGTAAGGGAAGTTCTAAACTATGGGGTGTTGGACCAGAGAAAGTGCTGCTCTGAAATGTAAGCCCATGAGAGTGGGCCACAATGGAAGAGCTCTTACCTTTAGGCCGCTGGAGGTAGTCTTAGAACACTCCGGATGTAGGCGTAGGTCCAGGAGTGGAGTTGGCCTGAGGAGCAACTGTCCTTTTAGGGAATTGATGGAGTTCTGCCTGTGGTAGTGGGAGTTGTCCACTGGGTGCCACTGCAAAAGCTTGAAGGATGTGGTCCCACTCTGGGTTTGAACTCGGTTCCAGCAGTGGAGTTGCACCAGGAGGTAGTGTCCTTGGGTGGCGCGCCACAGGAGGGGTGTGCTGAGATGTGGAGTTTCTCCACGTGGAGGCCAACTTGTTCTCCAGCAGAGGAAAAAAAAAGGGGTTTTTTCAAAAACCGTTAGAAACACGCAGTTGAGCTGTCCACAGTGGGCAGGCTTGCATTTATGTAAAAAGTCATTGTCCATGAATTTAGCCTGGGCAGGCAGAGCTCTCCATTATGTAATTAACCCACTTTACTTAAATAGAGCGGTTAGATTTAACAGAAAAAATATAAAATACTTTATTCAAGAAAAATTTAAAAAGAAGTAAAAAATTAAAAAAGGGTTAAAACCTTTAGTAAAAAAGGAAGGCTTCAAATCCTTGAGCAACAAGGTTAAAAAGGACTTACAAATCAGAGCAAGCAAAAGTCCCGACGTTTCGCAGTAGTACTGCTTCCTCAGGGGTTTACAGACTCTGGTCCAAAGCTGTCTCTTATGGTGTAGGGGACTGGATTAAGGCCAGCCCCCAACAAAAGGAGGCCAATGAGGTTGGTAGTGGCCCTAATTTTTAGAGGGAATGTATCTGATAGGTTAATGAGAGGGGTGTGAGTGGATGTTGGAGGGGAAATGCGGACTGGACTGCTGGAATGTTGGTCTATGGGTGACTAAAGTGCACTCTATGGAACAGGAGTCAAGCTTCAGTTGTCCTGTGTTTAGCTCACTTGGTTGGGCATCGCAACTCCCAACAGGAGGGTGCCGGTTCGAGTCCCACAGGGGACACAAAATTATTTTTTGGGGGGGGGGGGGGGATGCTCAGTGGCACAGGCTGGGTTAGGGTTGGGGTTGGGGTTGGGGTTGGGGTAGGGTTTAAGTTAAACTTTCTTTGCACGGGCCAACTGAGCAGTGGAAAGAGAGAGAGAGAAAAAAAAGGGGAAATTGTAAACAATTAAATATAGAAGAAAGGAATAACCTGTGTTTGAAACCCTGGTTTCTGGATGGAAGGCATTGTAATCCAGCATGAGCTAAGAACATTGTGTTGGCCATAAGTGAAAGTAGAAAGCATGACAAAAAAAAAAAACTTTTTGTTTTTGAGAAGAAAGGTTTCCAGGGGAAGTGCTTTAAAAAGTTAGTATTAAAAGTGCTTTACAATAGTAATAAGTGCTAAAAGTAAGTGCTAAAACAAAATAAAATTCACACATTAGAATAAATATATACAACATGCAACATGCTAAAATAAAGTATTCCTAAAAGGTTAGTAATAAAACAGACAACCATAAGATCCTGGAGAACCTTAAGAAAGTAAAAAAAAAAAAAAAAAAAAAAAGGGGGGGAAGAGTTGAACCCTGAATGTTGAGGGTTGTAGCCAAACAGTTTACCAGTTAAGTTAAACATTGTCAGATGATTTATTGGGAAAGTGGTCTATGGTAGTGGGAAAATAGTTAAATTAATAAAAAAAAAAAAAAGGGATTTAATGACATTCGGTGTAAATGTGGGAGTATTTGGGGGGGGGAGTTTGCATAGACAAGGTTATTCATCGTTAAGTCCCCCTGGTGTGGCCGTCCCAAGTTTGTGGATCCAAGTTCTCTCCGCCCTCCTCCTCTGTCCATGTGTCCAAACGGTCATTACTTTCCAGACCTGATATAATTAGGTGGGTTGTCGGATGTGTTTGGAAATGTTGTACCAGTAGAGTTTCCAGTCGACCTGCCCCAATGTTATAGAGGTGTTGGGATAAGCGGGTGTGAATGGAATGTTTTGTTTCTCCAATGTAATGAGTGTGACAGAGGGTACAAGTGATGATATATACTACATTGGTGGTATTGATGGACAGGGAGCCTATGGTTGGAAATCCTGTCCCCGTATGACGATTTTTAATGAATTTTCCTGCATCTATAGTGTTGACTGTGGGGAAGTGGTGGGGTATTTTTATTTTCTGAGTATTTCGATCTGGTGAGTATGGACTGGAGGCTCTTGTGTTTTCTATATGCTGAATTATTTTTGTAATTCTGAAATGATGGAAGATGTCTCTGTAAGTTTTCTTAATTATTTATATGGAAGGCAATGGATTCTGTGAGAGAAAGGTGGAAAACGTAAGGGATGAGATGTTGTAGGAGATGTTGGATTATCCTGCGTCTGTATGGTGTGTGAGGAATGGTGGCTGACCAGCTCAGGAGTGGAGGGGATACAGACCCTCGTTCGGGTAGGGGGGTGGAGGAATCCGTTAGATTCCTTGCTTTAGGGGATGCATACCCTGGTTGGGGTAGGGGGAGGGGCTGGACAGCCAGAAGCCTGATCATGAGTTGGAATGGAAGGGGGGAGCGAGTGGGAGTAAGGGAAGCCAAGGGTGGAAATTTTAAGGGAGCGGAGGAATCTTTGGGAGTATCCTCGGAGTCTGAGGCTTTTAAAAAAGTATACTGGTGGCTTGGTGAAAGTCTGAAGGATTAGAGCAAATACGATAGAACCGGATGATTTGGGATTTATGATACCTTTGAATGTATGTTTGGGATGGTAACTAGATTTATGGAGTAGTGCATGTGTATCAGTGGGTTTAAAGAAGACTTTGGTCTGTAAAGAATTGTGGGTAGCGTTAGAGGCCGTGACGAAAACTGTTGTATCCAGAAAGTTGATTTGGTGGGATTCTATTGTGTGTTTAACTGAGATGGAGGGATGATGATTATTAAGAGTGTTGATAAAATCTTCGAATTGGATGGGAGAATGGGGCCATATGCCGAAAATGTCATCCAGGTAGCGGAGGAAGAGGATGGGTTTGAGGGGGCATTTGGCCAAGGCTTCCCTCTCCCACTCGCTCATATAGAGGTTGGCGTAAGAGGGAGCAAATCTCTGGCCCATGGCTGTCCCATTAATCTGAAGGAAATATTGCTCGTTGAATAAGAAATCATTATTGTTGAGACAAAGTTCTAGGAGTGATAAGAGTTCCTGGTCCGGTCTGTTGAGGTCTGGGTTATTGTGAAGGATGCGTTTAATAGTTTCTAGGCCTAATTGGGTGTTAATGTTTGTATAAAGGCTGTCTACATCCAAAGTAAAAAGGTAGGCGGATTTAGGGACAGCCATGGGCCGGATCATTTCGAGGAAGTGGTACGTATCTTTGACGTAGCTTGGATGTTTGGTGGAGAGGGGGCCAAGGAAATGTTCAATGTATTGTGAGACGTGATAGGTGGCGCTGTTGCAATCTGAGACTATAGGTCGTCCAGGAGGAACTTCAAAGGGAATGGTCCAGGTCTGTGGGTCTTTATGAATTTTTGGAAGTAAGTAAAAATATCGGGGATCGTGGTATGTCTGGTCCAAATAAAAAGTCTCGTTGTTTGGCTGTAATGTATTTTTTATTGTAAAGTGACTGAATTATGGTCCGGAGGGTGATTTGGGTTTGTGGTTGAATACAATTATCTATACGTCTGTAATATGTGGTGTCATTAAGTTGTCTGTTAGCCTCAAGTAAATATTGGTGACGGTCCATGATGACAATTTTTGATCCTTTATCTGCAGGTTTAATGATGATATTGGGGTTATGCATAAGTTCTTTGAGGGCCCTGCGTTCATCCCCCGACAGATTGTCTGAGACATCTCTCGGAGGACGAAACCGTTGCAGGGCCTGTTTGTCTGCCTGAATGAGGGTGTTGATGTGTTGGTGTAGTCTAGACTGTTCTGGTTCCCAGTGTGATTGATGAGTAAATGGAGTGTGTTCGTAGTCTGTGGTGGTGGTGGAAAAATAGTCAATCAGTTTGATTCTTCTATGATAGAAGTGAAGGTCCCTCTGAAGTTCCTCCCAGTCAAGACGGGTGGGTCTGGGAATAAAAGAGAGCCCCCTCTCAAGGATGTTGCATTGTGTGGGGGAGGGGGTGAAGAGGACGGAAAGATTCAGAATATTGGAATGAGAGTTCCAGCCCAGGTCCCGGGTTAAATGTGCGTTGGGTGTTTGGGATGGGGGTGTCGGTATAGACTTTGGATTTACTGTAAATTTAGTTGATCTACCCAGTTAAGAAAGATGAATTCCGCTGTTGCGGGGGTCCAGTGAATATTGTCTTTCTCTGTATGAAATGTGTCGTGAGGAATTTCGAGTAAGAACGGAACTGTATTAACCATTGTATTGTTGATTAGTTTTAAATTGTTTTTTTGAGGGGTGGTGAGCTTTGGTGAGAAGTTTATGACTGGAAAATAGATGTCGGCATTGGGGAAGGTCGACTTGGCCTGACGGAAGAGTGACTTGAGCTGTTTGATAGTGGTCTTCCTTGGATCCTCATCCTTATTGTTGATTCCCACAGAGAAGACAACAATCTTAACCTCGGGGTATGGCGGGGTCTTCTCAATGATTTTGAGAAAATGATAGGTCTTTGCTCCGGGGTAGCTGTCCAACTGTATTTGGTCAAAATTATGAGCCGGGATGCGTCTGATGTTCGAATCTCCTAATATGAGGACTGGTTTTTTTGGTTTGAAAAACCAGTCCTGAATTTTGCGGTGGGGTCGGGCAAGGTGGTTGGTGGGTTCAAAGAGTTTTGTACCCAATTTAGGGTGGGTGGCTAAAGAGGAGGTGGCTTGTTCTAAGCAGATTGGTTGATCTGTGGTAAAAGCCTGGGGAGAAGGGTGGGGTGGTGATGGAGGCTGGTGAGTAGGTGAGGAGTCCAGCAAGAGGGGGATCGGAGGAGACGGAGAGTTGAGTACAAGTGTGACCGGAGGGGATGAGTGGGTAGGTAAGGGGGAGCATGGGGGAGTGGGTGTCAAAGAGCACAATGAGGTAGGCATAACTGGAACTGAGGAAATAGCTACAGGGGAGACTGAGGAGATGGCTACATGAGAGGTTGAAGAGGTTACAGGGGAAACAAAAGAGGTAGCCAAGGGGGAGATTGAAGGGGGTACGGAAGTAAGCTCTGGTGGGGAATTGGAAGCCCCGGAGGCCCGGCCAAGCCACAAAGGTCCCCCTCTTGGTGGAGTGGAAGTATCAGAGTGGGCTAATTTTGGGTCTTGTTCGACCTTTGCATTGCCTCTCATCATGTGTTTTTCTTCCTCTCCTAGCAGGGTTGTGCTTTGAGGGAGGCTCCGCGATCCAGCCGGACATTCCAGGGCATTTGACTGTTGGGAAAAGGTGAGTATTTCGTCAGGTAAGTTAACTGCTACATTGGAATAACTACGTGACAGCATAGGTTGTTGGGCCTGTGTGGGGGGACTCTCCAATGGAGGTTGGTGAACCTGGACCAGTAAGTGGTCCTGCTGCCCCAGACTGAGCTGGAGGTCTCTGGAGTGAAGCAGCTGAAGGGTTGGAGGCAGGAGGGGTTGAAGTGGGGTTAGATAAAACTGATATCTGGGGGCCAGTCTTGGATGAGGCTGGTCCCCAGGTGTCCCTTCTATTTCTCTGTAACAAAGGGGTAGGAGTGCTAAGTGAAGGCTCAGCAGGGGTGGAGGGGTGGGATACTGGCTTGATGGGTCCTGTTCTGGTAGGAAGGGTAGAAGGAGATAACGAAAGCTCTGAGGATGAGTTGCAGGTAGTGTGATTGGAGTAGAAGGAAGATATTGTGAGTTTCTTCGGAGGGGCTGGTTTGGTTGTGGGTAAAGGGATGGTCCTGTTTAGGGCAAATAGGGCATGTGGAGCTTGGGCTCTAGGCAGAGGTGGAAAATCTTTATCCAGATCCAAAGGAATAGTGGGTAACATGGAGGTACCCGGGGACAGCCTGGCAGTGTTAGGGGGGCAAAGGATAGTTTGAGCGATTTGAGATGTGTCAGGGCGAAGTCTAGAACCATAGCGTTTGCGTGCCCAACCAGTGGCTATCTGGAAGGCCAAGGAGTTAAAATGACCAGTAGGAATAGATTCTATTGTTGATTGGTAGTGTTGTTGGAGTATGTGAATAGTGTTGGTCATCCATTGGGTAGTATTGTTGTAAATTTTGGTGCGTGTCTCTTTTGTAGGTGCCGAAGGTCTAATAAAATCTGTAAGCTTGGTAATTTGACGAAGCATCCCGGGTGGAAAGGTGTTTGTACTGGTTGCCTTGTCCATAATCAATTTGTGGTGTATTGCCTGTAATAGCTTGAAATATTGTTTGCTGGTTTGTCTAGTTTTGGGGTCTGGTGGATGGGTGAGTGACGGATTAAGGGAACTTTGGGCATCCATGAGTGGTTGTAAGGGAAGTCCTAAACTATGGGGTGTTGGACCAGAGAAAGTGCTGCTCTGAAATGTAAGCCCATGAGAGTGGGCCACAATGGAAGAGCTCTTACCTTTAAGCCGCTGGAGGTAGTCTTAGAACACTCCGGATGTAGGCGTGAGTCCAGGAGTGGAGTTGGCCTGAGGAGCAAATGTCCTTTTAGGGAATTGATGGAGTTCTGCCTGTGGTAGTGGGAGTTGTCCACTGGGTGCCACTGTAAAAGCTTGAAGGATGTAGTCCCACTCTGGGTTTGAACTCGGTTCCAGCAGTGGAGTTGCACCAGGAGGTAGTGTCCTTGGGTGGCGCGCCACAGGAGGGGTGTGCTGAGATGTGGAGTTTCTCCACGTGGAGGCAGACTTGTTCTCCAGCAGAGGAAAAAAAAGGGGTTTTTTCACAACTGTTAGAAACGTGCAGTTGAGCTGACCACAATGGGCAGGCTTGTATTTATGTAAAAAGACATTGTCCATGAGTTTAGCCAGGGCAGGCAGAGCTCTCCATTATGTTAGTAACCCACTTTACTTAACTAGAGCTGATAAGATTTTAAAAGAAAAAATGAAAAATACTTTATTTAAGAAAAATTTAAAAAGGAGTAAAAAATTAAAAAAAGGTTAAAACCTTTAGTAAAAAAGGAAGGCTTCAAATCCTTGATCAACAAGGTTAAAAAGGACTTACAAATCAGAGCAAGCAAAAGTCCCGACGTTTCGCAGTAGTACTGCTTCCTCAGGGGTTTACAGACTCTGGTCCAAAGCTGTCTCTTATGGTGTAGGGGACTGGATTAAGGCCAGCCCCCAACAAAAGGAGGCCAATGAGGTTGGTGGTGGCCCTAATTTTTAGAGGGAATGTATCTGATAGGTTAATGAGAGGGGTGTGAGTGGATGTTGGAGGGGAAATGCGGACTGGACTGCTGGACTGTTGGTCTATAGTGAGTAAAATGCACCCTTTGGAACAGGGGCTGTGATTCAATTAGCTGTGTTTAGCTCACATGGTTGGGCATCACAATCGCAAGGAGGAGAGCGCCGGTTCGAGTCCCAAAGGGGGCATTGAAAGAAGGGGCCAAAAATAATTTTTTGGAAGCTCAGTGGCACAGGCTCGGTTAGGGTTGGGGTTGGGGTTGGGGTTAGGTAAGGGTTGAGTTTAACGTTTTTTTAGCACGGGCCAACTGAGCTAAAAGGAGGAAACAGAGAAAAAAAAAATAAATAATTTTAAATTTTATTTCATTGGGGTGGAGGGAGCTGGAATTGAACCCTGGTCTCCAGCATGGTAGGCAAGAAAGGTCAATGGGAGCTAAGAACATTGTGTTGGCCATAAGTGAAAGTAGAAAGCAATGACAAAAAAAAAAAAAAAAAAAAAAAAAAAAAAAAAAAAAAAAACTTTTTGTTTTTGAGAAGAAAGGTTTCCAGGGGAAGTGCTTTAAAAAGTTAGTATTAAAAGTGCTTTAAACAAAAAAAATTCGTTAGAATATCATAACCTAAAACAAAATAAAATTCACACATTAGAATAAATATATACAACATGCAACATGCTAAAATAAAGTATTCCTAAAAGGTTAGTAATAAAACAGACAACCATAAGATCCTGGAGAACCTTAAGAAAGTGGAAAAAAAAAAAAAAAAAAAAAAAAAAAAAAAAAAAAAAAAAAAGGGGGGGAAGAGTTGAACCCTGAATGTTGAGGGTTGTAGCCAAACAGTTTACCAGTTAAGTTAAACATTGTCAGATGATTTATTGGGAAAGTGGTCTATGGTAGTGGGAAAATAGTTAAATTAATAAAAAAAAAAAGGGATTTAATGACATTCGGTGTAAATGTGGGAGTATTTGGGGGGGGGAGTTTGCATAGACAGAGTGGTTACTCGTCATTAAGCCCCCCCGGTGCGGCTGTCCCAAGTTTGTGTATCCAAATCCTTTCTGCCCTCCTCCTCTGCCCAGTGGTCCAGCGATCATTGCTTTCCAGGCCAGAAATGATGAGGTGAGTGGGTTTGTGGGATTGGAAATGTTGGACTAGATGGGTGCCAAGGCGACCTGCCCCAATGTTATAGAGATGTTGTGTCAAACGGGTGTGGATGGAGTGTTTAGTTTCCCCGATGTAATGAATATGGCAGAGTGTACAGGTGATGATGTAGACTACATTGGTGGTTGTGATGGAAAAAGAGCCTAATGTTGGAAAACCTGTGCCAGTATGAGGATTAGTGATGAATTTCCTTGGTTTGAAGTGCTGTTGATGGGGAAGCAGGGGAGTATTTGTGTTATCTGTATATTTTGACCTAGTGAGGATAGACTGGAGGCTCTTGTGTTTTCTGTAAGCTAATATAGTTTTATGATTTTGAAATGTCGGGTGGTGATTCTGAAAATTTGAAAAATTATGTTTGATAGTCCTGAGGAGAGGGGTAGTTCTATGTGAGAATGTGGAGACGAAGGGGATTAATTGAAGGGGACTTGAATTCGTTTGAGTCTGTTGTGTGTAAGGCGGGTCCTGGCCAACAAGCCCTGGGGTGGGGGGGTACCGACCCTGATTCGGGTAGGGGCTTGTAGAAGCCTGTTTAGACTCTTGGGAATGGGAGGGGAGGTTCGGGCTCTCAGGAGAGATGGGGCGGGGTTTGGGATACAGACCCTGATTAGGGTAGGGGGAAGGGCTTGGTGGCCAGAATGAGTGGACCTGGGCTGAAAAGAAGGGGGGAGAGCGAGTGGGAGCAAGAGAGGCCAAGGTGGAATATTTGATGGAGCGGAGGAATCGTTTGGAATAACCTCGAGGGCGAAGGCTTTTGAAAGAGTACTGGTGGCATTATGGAAGTCAGTGGGATTAGAACAAATACGATGGAATCGGATGATTTGTGATTTGATAATGCCTTTGAAGGTGTGTTTGGGATGGTAACTAGATTTATGGAGTAGTGCATGTGTAGCAGTGGTTTAAAGAAGACTTTGGATCTGTAAAGAATTGGTGGGTAGCGTAGAGGCCGTGAACGAAAACTGTTGTATCCAGAAAGTTGAATTTGGTTGGGATTCTATTGTGTGTTAAACTGAGATGGAGGGATGATGATTATTAAGAGTGTTGATAAATCTATCTTCGAATTGGATGGGAGAATGGGGCCAGATGCCGAAAAGTGTCATCAGGTATCGGAGGAAGAGGATGGGTTTGAGGGGGGCATTTGGCCAAGGCTTTCCCTCTCCCACCTCGCTCATATAGAGGTTGGCGTAAGAGGGAGGCAAGCTCTGGCCCATGGCTGTCCCATTAATCTGAAGGAAATATTGCGCGTTGAATAGAAATCATTATTGTTGAGACAAATTCTAGGAGTGATAAGAGTTCCTGGTCCGGTCTGTTGAGGTCTGGGTGTAGTTGTTGAAAGGATGCGTTTAATAGTTCTAGGCCTAATTGGGTGTTAATGTTTGTATAAAGGCTGTCTACATCCAAAGTAAAAAGGTAGGCGGATTTAGGGACAGCCATGGCCGGATCATTTCGAGGAAGTGGTACGTATCTTTGACGTAGCTTGGATGTTTGGTGGAGAGGGGGCCAAGAAATGTTCAATGTATTGTGAGACGTGATAGGTGGCGCTGTTGCAATCTGAGACTATAGGTCGTCCAGGAGGAACTTCAAAGGGAAATGGTCCAGGTCTGTGGGTCTTTATGAATTTTTGGAAGTAAGTAAAAATATCGGGGTCGGGTATGTCTGGTCCCAAATAAAAAGTCTCGTTGTTTGGCTGTAATGTATTTTTATTGTAAAGTGACTGAATTATGGTCCGGAGGGTGATTTGGGTTTGTGGTTGAATACAATTATCTATACGTCTGTAATATGTGGTGTCATTAAGTTGTCTGTTAGCCTCAAGTAAATATTGTGACGGTCCATGATGACAATTTTTTGATCCTTTATCTGCAGGTTTAATAATGATATTGGGGTTTTGGGCAAGTTCTTTAAGGGTCCTGCGTTCATCCCCCGACAGATTGTCTGGGACATCCATCGGAGGACGAAACCGTTGCAGGGCCCGATTGTCTGCCAGTATGAGAGTTTTGGTATGTTGGTGTAACCTTGATTGTTCCGGTTCCCAGTGTGATTGATGAGTAAATGGAGTGTGTTCGTAGTCTGTGGTGGTGGTGGAAAAATAGTCAATCAGTTTGATTCTTCTATGATAGAAGTGAAGGTCCCTCTGAAGTTCCTCCCAGTCAAGACGGGTGGGTCTGGGAATAAAAGAGAGCCCCCTCTCAAGGATGTTACATTGTGTGGGGGAGGGGGTGAAGAGGACGGAAAGATTCAGAATATTGGAATGAGAGTTCCAGCCCAGGTCCCGGGTTAGATGTGCGTTGGGTGTTTGGGATGGGGGTGTCGGTATAGACTTTGGATTTACTTTAAATTTAGTTGATCTACCCAGTTAAGAAAGATGAATTCCGCTGTTGCGGGGGTCCAGTGAATATTGTCTTTCTCTGTATGAAATGTGTCGTGAGGAATTTCGAGTAAGAACGGAACTGTATTAACCATTGTATTGTTGATTAGTTTTAAATTGTTTTTTTGAGGGGTGGTGAGCTTTGGTGAGAAGTTTATGACTGGAAAATAGATGTCGGCATTGGGGAAGGTCGACTTGGCCTGACGGAAGAGTGACTTGAGCTGTTTGATAGTGGTCTTCCTTGGATCCTCATCCTTATTGTTGATTCCCACAGAGAAGACAACAATCTTAACCTCGGGGTATGGCGGGGTCTTCTCAATGATTTTGAGAAAATGATAGGTCTTTGCTCCGGGGTAGCTGTCCAACTGTATTTGGTCAAAATTATGAGCCGGGATGCGTCTGATGTTCGAATCTCCTAATATGAGGACTGGTTTTTTTTGGTTTGAAAAACCAGTCCTGAATTTTGCGGTGGGGTCGGGCAAGGTGGTTGGTGGGTTCAAAGAGTTTTGTACCCAATTTAGGGTGGGTGGCTAAAGAGGAGGTGGCTTGTTCTAAGCAGATTGGTTGATCTGTGGTAAAAGCCTGGGGAGAAGGGTGGGGTGGTGATGGAGGCTGGTGAGTAGGTGAGGAGTCCAGCAAGAGGGGGATCGGAGGAGACGGAGAGTTGAGTACAAGTGTGACCGGAGGGGATGAGTGGGTAGGTAAGGGGGAGCATGGGGGAGTGGGTGTCAAAGAGCACAATGAGGTAGGCATAACTGGAACTGAGGAAATAGCTACAGGGGAGACTGAGGAGATGGCTACATGAGAGGTTGAAGAGGTTACAGGGGAAACAAAAGAGGTAGCCAAGGGGGAGATTGAAGGGGGTACGGAAGTAAGCTCTGGTGGGGAATTGGAAGCCCCGGAGGCCCGGCCAAGCCACAAAGGTCCCCCTCTTGGTGGAGTGGAAGTATCAGAGTGGGCTAATTTTGGGTCTTGTTCGACCTTTGCATTGCCTCTCATCATGTGTTTTTCTTCCTCTCCTAGCAGGGTTGTGCTTTGAGGGAGGCTCCGCGATCCAGCCGGACATTCCAGGGCATTTGACTGTTGGGAAAAGGTGAGTATTTCGTCAGGTAAGTTAACTGCTACATTGGAATAACTACGTGACAGCATAGGTTGTTGGGCCTGTGTGGGGGGACTCTCCAATGGAGGTTGGTGAACCTGGACCAGTAGTGGTCCTGCTGCCCCAGACTGAGCTGGAGGTCTCTGGAGTGAGGCAGCTGAAGGGTTGGAGGCAGGAGGGGTTGAAGTGGGGTTAGATAAAACTGATATCTGGGGGCCAGTCTTGGATGAGGCTGGTCCCCAGGTGTCCCTTCTATTTCTCTGTAACAAAGGGGTAGGAGTGCTAAGTGAAGGCTCAGCAGGGGTGGAGGGGTGGGATACTGGCTTGATGGGTCCTGTTCTGGTAGGAAGGGTAGAAGGAGATAACGAAAGCTCTGAGGATGAGTTGCAGGTAGTGTGATTGGAGTAGAAGGAAGATATTGTGAGTTTCTTCGGAGGGGCTGGTTTGGTTGTGGGTAAAGGGATGGTCCTGTTTAGGGCAAATAGGGCATGTGGAGCTTGGGCTCTAGGCAGAGGTGGAAAGGGTTAGGGTTAGGGTTAGGGTTAGGGGTTAGGGGTTAGGGTTAGGGTTAGGGGTTAGGGTTAGGGTTAGGGTTAGGGTTAGGGTTAGGGTTGGGTTAGGGTTGGGGTTTGCAGAAATACGTTTGTATTTTAATTGCACTGGCCTGCTGTACTAAAAAAGAGGGGGGGAGGAAAAGACAAAAATATATAAACAGTAAAATCAGTGAAGAAGAGTTCACACTCCAACTATCAGTCTGCCCAGTCTAGATTTGAACCCAGAATGCCTGCGTGAAAGGTAGTTAGCATGACCATTTGACTACCAAGCCTTACAAAAATCTATGGGTGCTACGAGGGATAAGAAAGGGAAGGGAAAAAAAAGGGAAACAAAAAAATAAATAAATAAATAAATAAGTAGATAATAATAAAAATAAGAAGTAAATAATTATAAAAGAAAAAAATACTAAGAATAACCAATGAAATAAATCAATTAATTGTAAATAATTAAAATTCTAATAGGACTAAAAACTCGTGGGTGAATTAGAAACAGCAAAACTAAAGTGCTACAAACAAGGTAAGCAACCATGTAAAATTGTTAGTATGTTAAAATAAGTGCTAAAATTAAGTGCTATGTCTTATTAAAACATATAAAAAAACCATGCAGATTAAAAGACATAAGTAAAAACATTTAAAATAGGTTAGTAAAAATGTATTGCTGTTCCTAAAAAAAGCCCTAGAGATCATAAATTGCAAATCTGATCTAGAAAGAAATAAATTTAAGGTTATATAAAAAAAAAAAAAAAAAAAAAAAAAAAATAATAATAAAAAAATAAAAAAACCCGGGGGAGGTACTCAGCTCCCTGATTAGGGATGCTAAGAGGTTAGGGTTAGGAAAAGGAGGGGGGGGGGGGGCTAGTTCCCTATTTAGGGTAACTAGAGGAGGGGGAGTGGGAAGAAGGGGGGAGGGAGGGATTGATTTAGCTCCCTGATTAGGGATGCTTCACCATTAGGTTAAGGAGAGAGGAGGGTGGGGCTAGTTCCCTGGTTAGGGTGACTAGAGGAGGGGGTAGGAAAGGGGGGAGGGGAGAGGGGTTGGTTTAGCTCCCTGATTAGGGACGCTTCACCATTAGGAAAGGGGAGGTAGGGGTGGGGGGCTAGTTCCCTGTTTAGGGTAACTAGAGGAGGGGGAGTGGGAAGAAGGGGGGAGGGAAGGATTGATTTAGCTCCCTGATTAGGGATGCTTCACCATTAGGTTAAGGAAAGAGGAGGGTGGGGCTAGTTCCCTGGTTAGGGTGACTAGAGGAGGGGGGTAGGAAAGGGGGGAGGGGAGAGGGGTTGGTTTAGCTCCCTGATTAGGGACGCTTCACCATTAGGAAAGGGGAGGGTGGGGTGGGGGGTGGGGGGCTAGTTCCCTATTTAGGGTAACTAGAGGAGGGGGAGTGGGAAGAAGGGGGGAGGGAGGGATTGATTTAGCTCCCTGATTAGGGATGCTTCACCATTAGGTTAAGGAAAGAGGAGGGTGGGGCTAGTTCCCTGGTTAGGGTGACTAGAGGAGGGGGGTAGGAAAGGGGGGAGGGGAGAGGGGTTGGTTTAGCTCCCTGATTAGGGACGCTTCACCATTTGGTTTGGGAAGGGGGAGGGTGGGGGTGGGTGGGGCTAGTTCCCTGTTTAGGGTAACTAGAGGAGGGGGGGGGGTTGGAAAAGGGGGGGAAGGGGGGGAGGAGAGGGGGTTGGTTTAGCTCCCTGATTAGGGAGCCTTCACCATTTGGTTTGGGAAAGGGGAGAGTGGGTGGGCGGGGAGGGGGGGGGGGCTAGTTCCCTGGTTAGGGTGACTAGAGGAGGGGGGTAGGAAAGGGGGGAGGGGAGAGGGGTTGGTTTAGCTCCCTGATTAGGGACGCTTCACCATTTGGTTTGGGAAGGGGGAGGGTGGGGGTGGGTGGGGTTAGGGTTAGGGTTAGGGTTAGGGTTAGGGTTAGGGTTAGGGTTAGGGTTAGGGTTAGGGTTAGGGTTAGGGTTAGGGTTAGGGTTAGGGTTAGGGTTAGGGTTAGGGTTAGGGTTAGGGTTAGGGTTAGGGTTAGGGGTTAGGGTTAGGGTTAGGGTTAGGGTTAGGGTTAGGGTTAGGGTTAGGGTTTAGGGTTAGGGTTAGGGTTAGGGTTAGGTTTGTGAAAAATAAGATCTCCAAGCAGTGTGCCTGGAGGTCTGATGTACGGGCCTTCCCTGTCCTCACCATGGCTCCACCCTCATCTCCCCTGGATTGTGCTCATTTCTTGTGTTTCAGGACTCTCTGGCTGCTGGAGAAGTCTGTCTGGTAACCGCTGCAGGTGAGTAAGTGTAAATATATACCTGACAAAGTGCTCATGGATCATACAGATTAGGGTTAGACCTCAAGTTCACTTAGGGTTAAGAAAAAAACCTTGGGTTAGGGTTAAGAATTAAAATCACTGGGTTAGGGTTAGAAAAGTCAATCACCTGGTGGGGATTAAGATGATCTGAAAGGAAATAATTAGAAGAAAAGCCAGAAAGCCATGGTGAGTTCAAATAACGGTTTCACATTAAGCATATATGCTCTTAAACGCCTTCTACTGGATGACCACAGAAGGGGAACTGCCTCTGATTGGGTTACTCATAAGCTCCCTCTGTTGGACAAAGAGGGAGTGAATCTGGTTCCGTCTTAATGGGATGCAACCTGTTGTGGTGAAACTGTACTAAAAACAAAAGGAGTTATAATACAGGTTATTGACTCCATCCTTTCCCTCCCTCTGAAGCAGATTGAGGGGGGAGAATTATTTTAACCTAGGACTCCAGTGTTTTAACATCATCAGGGCTGTGCCTGCAGTCCAGTGAACATTGTCATGCTCTGTCTCAATGGGGTCACCTGAAAAGTAAATGTGGTTAAGCAGTTCTTCAATATGTTCATTCAGGTGGTCCAGGACTGCTTTCTGTTGCTGTGGTAAACGAGATGAATAACCAATCATTGGGATGACAATTTTGGCCTCTGGAAAAAGTTGTTCTGCCACCTGGAATGTTTGAAACATTTCCATCACCGGGACATCCTTATCCTCATGAGTCCTCTGGTGGATGCCAAAGGACAGTAGAAGGGTCTTTGGTAAGGTGTAGCAGGTGGCGTTCCTTAAAAGGAGTTCAGCATCCTGCCATGTGGCTTCAGGAAAGCTATCAACCTGGATGTGGTCAGACTTAAAGGGTGGAAGTCTGCCAATATTGGAATCCCCCACAATGACAATCTCCTTACGTATGTGGAGATGCCAGTCTAGGGATTTGTGGGTAGTGATGGCATGCTGTGTTGGTCTGCATACCTGCACAGCTGCTGCAGAATTTGCTGCATGTCTCGCTGGGGTAAAGTGAGGAGCTTCTGTGTTTAGCTCCCGCGATGCACGCTGAGCGTGTGATGACTGCAGCTCCGAGATGAGAGATGGTTCTGCTGCAGGGGTGAACTTCACTCCTGAGGGAGGAGGAGTAGTCAGAGGAGACATATGAAGAGGAGAAGATGTAGAAGATGAACATTCTGCGTCACTCCTCTCTGTGAACTCGAGCAGAGGTGGAAAGGCCCGCTCTGTGTGTTTCTTCTTGGTCTTCTTGGTGGCACGATTACGTGCTTCTGCTGTGCTCTGTGGCCCCGTGGATGGGGGCCGGACTGCTGCTGGCGGAGATGATGGAGTCAGCTCCAAGCTCAGGTCCTCCTCCGGTTCCACTGTAAGTTCTGAGGGAGAGGGAGGAGGAGAGGGAGGGGCTGGTTCGCTTAGCCTGGTGATGAGCATTCTCTGGCAGCGGTCCAGGGTTTCCTGCTTCAGCCGCGCTCCCAGATGTCTCTTAGCCCAGCAGGTGGCGATCTCAAAGGGTCCTCTCCATCCTCCTGTGGAAAGCTGGGACAGGCTGTTCAGCTCCACGTTTATGCTATTCTCATAGTGTTCTCTCAGAATCAGGATGGTGGTGTAAACCCAGTTTTTAGCATTCCCCTCTATGAGACTAAATGTTTGTGAGTTGGGGGAGGCAGGTTTAATAATTGTAGACAGCTGTTGGCTAATTCTACGTAAGGACGGAGGATCTTCGTCTTTGGAAACATTATTAAGGTGGTGCACTGCTTTAATGAGTCTGTTTATGACACGCACCTTCTGTGTAAAGTCCGGGTCATCCGACTGGACCCTGTGTGGGGGCGCTCTGGCTCCAGTCCCCCGTGTTGTGACCCAGTGGTCGCCATCTTGGTATGGTCTGGTGTACCATCGGGGTCCCTGAGCGTGCAGATTGTCCTCTGGATCAGGGTAATCACGCCAGTGGAGGAATGCTGGCGGTGTACTGCGGCGTCTGGGCTCCCCCCTGGCGACATCAGCATAGGAGCGTCGGCTGCTCCATCGTGGATGACGTGAAGTTGTGCTCATGTCTGGCTCAAAAAATCGGCCTCCTCTTCTGCCTCTTCTGGACTGGACGAGGATCCAGCCATCATCATCATGCGGCCGTGGTGGCATAATGTCTCAAAAAGAGTTCTAGAGCGTAGCTGCGCAGTGCTATAGCTAACACAAAATGGAGGACCAAACGTGTTTTTCACCGATAAAATTCGGTTTATTGTTGGAGCGTTCAGGCATAAAAAATCTCTTTACAAGCCGAAGTTGCAACGTTTCGAACTATAAACATTCTTCATCAGGCAAATGGCTTTGAAAGACATGAAATAAAAATCGAAAACCTACAGATGTAGCTGCGCTCCGAGAATGATCCGCTCCGGCTGGAGGTGACGGTGGAAAGAGCGTCTTTCACCTGGGGTGGTAAACACAACGCCCCTAAGGGCTCTACGGACCAATCCCCTTCTGTCTCCGGGCAGAAAGGGTTAGGGTTAGGGTTAGGGTTAGGGTTAGGGTTAGGGTTAGGGTTAGGGTTAGGGTTAGGGTTGGGTTAGGGTTAGGGTTAGGGTTAGGGTTAGGGTTAGGGTTAGGGTTGGGGTTTGGGTTGGGGTTTGGGGTGGTACGTATGTACTTTAATTGCACGGGCCTGCTGTACTGAGGAGAGAAGAAAAAAAATAAATAGTAATAATGAAAAGTCAAAAGAAAAAACAAGACCAAGAACTCAAAGTTGAAATGAGCTAAGCCTGGACTTGAACCCTGGTTGTCTGTATGGAAGACGGATGCCTTAACCATTGGTCTATAGACTTCACTGAACATTGTGGGTTGGTGGGGGAATAAGAAAGGGAAGGGGGAAAAAATTAATTAAAAAAAAAAAAAAAAAAAAAAAAAAAAAAAAAAAGGGGGGGGTTTGGATAAATAAATAATTAAAGAAAAAGTAATTGCTTGAAATTCTAGTTTAATGTAAAATACTGTAGGTCATTTTGGAAGAGCAAATCTGTAAAAGTGCTAAAAACATGGTGAGTAAAAAATTAATAATACAAGGCCATGCAAAAGTGTTAGTAAGTTAAAATAAGTGCTAATAAGTGCTAAAATAAGTGCTATAATTAAGTGCTAAAAACGAGACATATAAAACAGACAGATTAAAAACACAAGTATTAGAATAAATAAGTCAAATGTTGCTGTCCCAAGAATACCTACAGATCCTACTATACGATAAAAATTGATAGAATGATTAAATTAATAACAATTACAAAGAAAAAGGGAGGAGAGGGGTTTAAAAAACTAAAAATATAAATAAACAAAAATTAAAGGGGGGCATTGGCTTTCTTGGGCTCCTTAGTTGGGGTAGCTGTTGGAGGATGTGGGTCCTTAATTCCCTGAGTAGGGATTCTAAGGGGTGGGGGTTTTCTAGGAAAGAATGGGGGAGACTAGTTCCCTGTTTAGGGATACTAGTTGGGGGGGTTTTGGAAGGGGGGGGGGGGGGTGGGCTTAGATCGTTAGATCCCTGGCTAGGGATGCTAACAAAGGATGGGGATAAGGGGAGGGGGAAAGGAAGGGGAGAGGAAGAGGGAGAGGGGTGGGTTTAGTTCCCTGGTTAGGGATACTGTACCCATTGGTTTAAAAAGGGGGAGGATGGGGCTAGTACCCTTTTTAGGTTTACTAGAGGGGGGGGGGGTTGGGAAAGGGGGAGGAAGAGGGGTGGGTTTAGCTCCCTGGTTCGGGAAGCTTCACCCGTTGGTTTAAGAAGGGGGAGGGGAGGGGAGGGGGGGCTAGTACCCTGTTTGGGGTGACTAGAGGAGGGGGGGTGGGAGAGAGGGAGAGGGGTGGGTTTAGCTCCCTGGTTCGGGACGCTTCACCCATTGGTTTAAGAAGGGGGAGGGGAGGGGGGGCTAGTACCCTGTTTGGGGTGACTAGAGGAGGGGGGGTGCGGGAAAGAGGGAGAGGAAGAGGGAGAGGGGTGGGTTTAGCTCCCTGGTTCGGGACGCTTCACCCGTTGGTTTAAGAAGGGGAGGGGGAAGGGGGGGGGGGGGCTAGTTCCCTGTTTAGGGTGACTAGTGGGGAGGGGGGTTGGGAGAGGGGGGAGGAAGAGGGAGCGGGGTGGGTTTAGCTCCCTGGTTCGGGACGCTTCACCCATTGGTTTTGAAGGGGGAGGGGAGGGGGGGCTAGTACCCTGTTTGGGGTGACTAGAGGAGGGGGGGTGGGAAAGAGGGAGAGGAAGAGGGAGAGGGGTGGGTTTAGCTCCCTGGTTCGGGACGCTTCACCCGTTGGTTTAAGAAGGGGAGGGGGAGGGGGGGGGGGCTAGTTCCCTCTTTAGGGTGACTAGTGGGGAGGGGGGTTGGGAAAGGGGGGAGGAAGAGGGAGCGGGGTGGGTTTAGCTCCCTGGTTCGGGACGCTTCACCCATTGGTTTATGAAGGGGGAGGGGAGGGGGGGCTAGTACCCTGTTTGGGGTGACTAGAGGAGGGGGGGTGGGAAAGAGGGAGAGGAAGAGGGAGAGGGGTGTGTTTAGCTACCTGTGTAGGGGTGCTAGAGGCATAGGGCAGAGAGGAAGGAGCCAAGGGTCCCGGTGGGCTGCAGAGAGGCCCCCCCTAAAGGTAGAGGAGGAATCAGAATAGGTTTTGTGCAGGTCAGGTTCGACCTCTGCATGCCTGTTCATCATGCTAATTTCCTCCTCCACTAGCATGGTTATGCTTCGAGGGGAACCACACTGCCCATCCGGAGACCCCGCGGGACATGACTGGGGAAATAAAAAGCTATAGTGAGATATTTGGAGAACCAGGGTTACAGAGATTATGGGGGCTTGTATAGAGTATGCAGGACTAAAAGCTATTACAGAGTCAGCTGTGCTCCGAGATGTAAGCCCATAAGGGTGGGCCATGGTAAAGACACTCTTACCTTGTCGCAGCTGTAAGTTTTCTATAGGTGCCAGGCAGGGGTTGATGTAGGTCCCATATGGCATTGCCCTGAGGTTGACGTAGAGAGAAGCTCAGTTGTTTCCTGGGTACCTCCGTTTCTGCTGCTCTTTGGCTTGAATCCAGGTCCTGGTGAGGAGTTAAACTGGACAGCAGTGTCTTTATGCAGTCAGTCACAGAAGGAGTGGCTTGTTGGTGGTGAGAAAAAAAGTCCTCAAAAGTAGAGGTGCCTCTCGGTCTAGAGAGCTTTATCCTCAGCAGTTCAAAGAGAGTTTTTGATGGAGGTTATTGTCAAAAGTGTACTTTTTTTGGAAAAAAATTGACAGAGCTTAACAGGCAGAGGCCTTCACCATGTGAGTAACCCACTTAGTTACAAAATGCTAAAAAATGTTTCAAAAGAAACTGTAAAAAATGTTTTTAAAAAAAAGGTCCCAAAAGGGATAAAAATATTAAAATCTTTACTAAAAAGAGGTTACAAAAGGGCTTACATTTCGGAGCAGAGCCTGAACCCGACGTTTCGCAACGTTTGTTGCTTCCTCAGGGGTTGCTGACTCTGTGTTATTAGATCTCTTATATAGAGTTTTAAATAATTAGCTAATGACCTGCAGCTGGTTGAAGTTGGACCCAGGTGGATGTCAGACTTACAAACAAAAAAAAAGGGGGAAATTGGAAATAAAATACAGTACAGCGGCACTGGCAGGGTTAGGGTTGGGGTTTGGGTTGGGGTTTGGGGTAGTACGTTTGTACTTTAATTGCACGGGCCTGCTGTACTGAGGAAAGAAAGAAGAAAAAATTAATAGTAATAATGAAACGTCAAAAGAAAAAACAAGACCAAGAACTCAAAGTTGAAATGAGCTAAGCCTGGACTTGAACCCTGGTTGCCTGTATGGAAGACGGATGCCTTAACCATTGGTCTATAGACTTCACTGAACATTGTGGGTTGGTGGGGGACTAAGAAAGGGAAGGGGGAAAAAATTAATTTAAAAAAAAAAAAAAAAAAAAAAAAAAAAAAAAAAAAAGGGGGGGGTTTCATAAATAAATAATTAAGGATAAAAAGTAATTGCTTGAAATTCTAGTTTAATGTAAAATACTGTAGGTCGTTTTGGAAGAGCAAATCTGTAAAAGTGCTAAAAACATGGTGAGTAAAAAATTAATAATACAAGGCCATGCAAAAGTGTTAGTAAGTTAAAATAAGTGCTAATAAGTGCTAAAATAAGTGCTAAAATTAAGTGCTAAAAACGAGACATATAAAACAAACAGATTAAAAACACAAGTATTAGAATAAATAAGTCAAATGTTGCTGTCCCAAGAATACCTACAGATCCTAATATACGATACAAATTGATAGAATTATTAAATTAGTAACAATTAAAAAGAAAAGGGAGGGGAGGGGTTTAAAAAACTAAAAATATAAATAAACAAAAATTAAAGGGGGCATTGGCTTTCTTGGGCTCCTTAGTTTGGGTAGCTGTTGGAGGATGTGGGTCCTTAATTCCCTGAGTGGGGATACTAAGGGGTGGGGGTTTTCTAGGAAAGAATGGGGGAGACTAGTTCCCTGTTTAGGGATACTAGTTGGGAGGGGTTTGGAAGGGGGGGTGGGTGGGCTTAGATCGTTAGATCCCTGGTTAGGGATGCTAACAAAGGATGGGGATAAGGGGAGGGGGAAAGGAAGGGGAGAGGGAAGGGGAGAGGAAGAGGGAGAGGGGTGGGTTTAGTTCCCTGGTTAGGGATACTGTACCCGTTGGTTTAAAAAGGGGGAGGATGGGGCTAGTACCCTTTTTAGGTTTACTAGAGGGGGGGGGGGTTGGGAAAAGGGGGAGGAAGAGGGGGGTTTAGCTCCCTGGTTCGGGACGCTTCACCCGTTGGTTTAAGAAGGGGGGGGGGGGGGGGGGGCTAGTACCCTGTTTGGGGTGACTAGAGGAGGGGGGTGGGAGAAAGGGAGAGGGGTGGGTTTAGCACCCTGGTTCGGGACTTCACCCATTGGTTTAAGAAGGGGGGGGGGGGGGGGCTAGTTCCCTGTTTAGGGTGACTAGAGGAGGGGGGGTGGGAAAGGGAGGAAGGGGAGAGGGGTGGGTTTAGCTCCCTGGTTCGGGACGCTTCACCCGTTGGTTTAAGAAGGGGAGGGGGAGGGGGGGGGGCTAGTTCCCTGTTTAGGGTGACTAGAGGAGGGGGGTGGGAAAAGGGGAGGAAGAGGGAGGGGTGGGTTTAGCTCCCTGGTTCGGGACGCTTCACCCATTGGTTTAAGAAGGGGGAGGGGGGGGCGGGGGGGGGGGGCTAGTACCCTGTTTAGGGTGACTAGAGGAGGGGGGATGGGAACAGGGGAAAGGAAGAGGGAGAGGGGTGGGTTTAGCTCCCTGGTTCGGGACGCTTCACCCATTGGTTTAAGAAGGGGGAGGGGAGGGGAGGGGGGGGCTAGTACCCTGTTTAGGGTGACTAGAGGAGGGGGGGTGGGAAAAGGGGAAAGGAAGAGGGAGAGGGGTGGGTTTAGCTCCCTAGTTAGGGATACTTTACCCATTGGTTTAAGAAGGGGGGAGGGGGGTAGTACCCTGTGTGGGGTGACCAAAGGAGGGGGGGTGGGAAAAGGGAAGACTGAGAGGGGTGGGTTTAGCTACCTGTGTAGGGGTGCTAGAGGCATAAGGGCAGAGAGGAAGGAGCCAAGGGTCCCGGTGGGCTGCAGAGAGGCCCCCCCTAAAGGTAGAGGAGGAATCAGAATAGGTTTTGTGCAGGTCAGGTTCGACCTCTGCATGCCTGTTCATCATGCTAATTTCCTCCTCCACTAGCATGGTTATGCTTCGAGGGGAACCACACTGCCCATCCGGAGACCCCGCGGGACATGACTGGGGAAATAAAAAGCTATAGTGAGATATTTGGAGAACCAGGGTTACAGAGATTATGGGGGCTTGTATAGAGTATGCAGGACTAAAAGCTATTACAGAGTCAGCTGTGCTCCGAGATGTAAGCCCATAAGGGTGGGCCATGGTAAAGACACTCTTACCTTGTCGCAGCTGTAAGTTTTCTATAGGTGCCAGGCAGGGGTTGATGTAGGTCCCATATGGCATTGCCCTGAGGTTGACGTAGAGAGAAGCTCAGTTGTTTCCTGGGTACCTCCGTTTCTGCTGCTCTTTGGCTTGAATCCAGGTCCTGGTGAGGAGTTAAACTGGACAGCAGTGTCTTTATGCAGTCAGTCACAGAAGGAGTGGCTTGTTGGTGGTGAGAAAAAAAGTCCTCAAAAGTAGAGGTGCCTCTCGGTCTAGAGAGCTTTATCCTCAGCAGTTCAAAGAGAGTTTTTGATGGAGGTTATTGTCAAAAGTGTACTTTTTTTGGAAAAAAATTGACAGAGCTTAACAGGCAGAGGCCTTCACCATGTGAGTAACCCACTTAGTTACAAAATGCTAAAAAATGTTTCAAAAGAAACTGTAAAAAAATGTTTTTAAAAAAAGGTCCCAAAAGGGATAAAAATATTAAAATCTTTACTAAAAAGAGGTTACAAAAGGGCTTACATTTCGGAGCAGAGCCTGAACCCGACGTTTCGCAACGTTTGTTGCTTCCTCAGGGGTTGCTGACTCTGTGTTATTAGATCTCTTATATAGAGTTTTAAATAATTAGCTAATGACCTGCAGCTGGTTGAAGTTGGACCCAGGTGGATGTCAGACTTACAAACAAAAAAAAAGGGGGGAAATTGGAAATAAAATACAGTACAGCGGCACTGGCAGGGTTAGGGTTGGGGTTTGGGTTGGGGTTTGGGGTAGTACGTTTGTACTTTAATTGCACGGGCCTGCTGTACTGAGGAAAGAAAGAAGAAAAATTAATAGTAATAATGAAACGTCAAAAGAAAAAACAAGACCAAGAACTCAAAGTTGAAATGAGCTAAGCCTGGACTTGAACCCTGGTTGCCTGTATGGAAGACGGATGCCTTAACCATTGGTCTATAGACTTCACTGAACATTGTGGGTTGGTGGGGGACTAAGAAAGGGAAGGGGGAAAAAATTAATTTAAAAAAAAAAAAAAAAAAAAAAAAAAAAAAAAAAAGGGGGGGGTTTCATAAATAAATAATTAAGGATAAAAAGTAATTGCTTGAAATTCTAGTTTAATGTAAAATACTGTAGGTCGTTTTGGAAGAGCAAATCTGTAAAAGTGCTAAAAACATGGTGAGTAAAAAATTAATAATACAAGGCCATGCAAAAGTGTTAGTAAGTTAAAATAAGTGCTAATAAGTGCTAAAATAAGTGCTAAAATTAAGTGCTAAAAACGAGACATATAAAACAAACAGATTAAAAACACAAGTATTAGAATAAATAAGTCAAATGTTGCTGTCCCAAGAATACCTACAGATCCTAATATACGATACAAATTGATAGAATTATTAAATTAGTAACAATTAAAAAGAAAAGGGAGGGGAGGGGTTTAAAAAACTAAAAATATAAATAAACAAAAATTAAAGGGGGCATTGGCTTTCTTGGGCTCCTTAGTTTGGGTAGCTGTTGGAGGATGTGGGTCCTTAATTCCCTGAGTGGGGATACTAAGGGGTGGGGGTTTTCTAGGAAAGAATGGGGGAGACTAGTTCCCTGTTTAGGGATACTAGTTGGGAGGGGTTTGGAAGGGGGGGTGGGTGGGCTTAGATCGTTAGATCCCTGGTTAGGGATGCTAACAAAGGATGGGGATAAGGGGAGGGGGAAAGGAAGGGGAGAGGGAAGGGGAGAGGAAGAGGGAGAGGGGTGGGTTTAGTTCCCTGGTTAGGGATACTGTACCCGTTGGTTTAAAAAGGGGGAGGATGGGGCTAGTACCCTTTTTAGGTTTACTAGAGGGGGGGGGGGGGGGGGTTGGGAAAAGGGGAGAGGAAGAGGGAGAGGGGTGGGTTTAGCTCCCTGGTTCGGGACGCTTCACCCGTTGGTTTAAGAAGGGGTAGGGGAGGGGAGGGGGGGGGGCTAGTACCCTGTTTGGGGTGACTAGAGGAGGGGGGGTGGGAAAAGGGGAAAGAAAGAGGGAGAGGAAGAGGGAGAGGGGTGGGTTTAGCACCCTGGTTCGGGAAGCTTCACCCATTGGTTTAAGAGGGGGGGGGGGGGGGGCTAGTTCCCTGTTTAGGGTGACTAGAGGAGGGGGGGTGGGAAAAGGGGAAAGGAAGAGGGAGAGGGGTGGGTTTAGCTCCCTGGTTCGGGAAGCTTCACCCATTGGTTTAAGAAGGGGGGGGGGGGGGCTAGTTCCCTGTTTAGGGTGACTAGAGGAGGGGGGGTGGGAAAAGGGGAAAGGAAGAGGGAGAGGGGTGGGTTTAGCTCCCTGGTTCGGGACGCTTCACCCATTGGTTTAAGAAGGGGGAGGGGGGGGGCGGGGGGGGGGGGCTAGTACCCTGTTTAGGGTTAGGGTTAGGGTTAGGGTTAGGGTTAGGGTTAGGGTTAGGGGTTAGGGTTAGGGTTAGGGTTAGGGTTAGGGTTAGGGTTAGGGTAGGGTTAGGGTTAGGGTTAGGGTTAGGGTTAGGGTTAGGGTTAGGTTAGGGTTAGGGTTAGGGTTAGGGTTAGGGTTAGGATTATGAAAAATAAGAACCCCATGCCATAAGCACGGGGCTCTGATGCACGGGCCATCCCTGTCTCAACCATGGCTCCCCCTTCACCTCCCCTTAATTTTATTTTTGCTTTTTATTTCAGGGTCCTGCTCGTGAATAGAGCTGTCTGGTGATCACAGCAGGTAAGTATGGGTCAAGTTATTACATTTTTTTGGGTCCAAATCTTTAAGTGGGTAAATGTAGGGCCTTATGGGTCAAAACAGGTTAAGATTAGGGCACTAAAATCATCTGGTTAGGGTTAGAAGACCAAATTCACCTGGTTAGGGTTAGCGGATATAATCCCCTGGCTGGGATTAGGGTTCGTGAAATAAAAATGGTTCAAAGAAGGTCAAACAGCCATGGTTGAGCCCAAAGAAATTCTCAGTCAAAATTAAACATTCAGATAATGTGACACTTTGGTTCCCTCTGCTGGACAAAAAAGAAAAAGAGAAAAGGACCTGATCGGTTTACATATAAGTTCCCTCTTCAGGATAGAGAGGGAGAGACGCTGGTTGCGAGCCGTCTTTTGTGCTGGGGCTGCACTGAAAACAAAGAAACAGATGTAAAATACATGTTAACTGTATTTTCCCTCCCTCCAAGGCAGATTTAGGGGGGAATTATTTTAACCAGGTACTCCAGTGTTGCAGAACTCTGATGGCTGTGTCTGCAGTCCAGTCCACATTGTTCTGGCCTGTCTCAACCAGGTCACTTGAAAGAGGGATGGGGTTAAACACCTCCAGGACATGCTCGTTCAGATGATCAAGAACGGCTTTCTGTTGTGGTGGCAGGCGAGGTGAGTAGCTGATCGCAGGGACCACAATTTTGGCCTCTGGAAAAAGTTCCTCTGCCACCTTCACAGTTTGGAACATTTCCAACACTGGGACATCTCTGTCCTCATACGCTCTCTGGTGAATGCCGAAGGATAATAAAAGAGTCTTTGGTTTAGTGTAGAAGGTGGCTGTCTTTAGCAGGAACTCATAAAATTCATTCATTCAATTCTGGTATGACTCAACCTGGGTTTGAACCCACGACCTTCCAGTCACAGGGCGGACACTCTACAGCAAGGCCACTGAGCTGGGTTAGGGTTAGGGTTAGGGTTAGGGTTAGGGTTAGGGTTAGGGTTAGGGTTAGGGGTTAGGGTTAGGGTTAGGGTTAGGGTTAGGGTTAGGAGTAAGAAATATAAGGACTCCCTGCTGTTAAGCAAGGAGCCCTGATGCACGCGCCATCTCTGTCTCCACCATGGCTCCACCTTCATCTCCCCTAAACTTTATTTTTTAACTTTTCTTTCAGGGTCTTTTCTCATGAAGAGAGCTGTCTGGTCATCACAGCAGGTAAGTATGGGTAAAATTATAGCATCATTTTGGATCCAAATGTTAAGGTGGGTAAGTATAAGGCCTTATGGGTCAAAACAGGTTAGGGTTAGAGCAAAAAAAACACCTGGTTAGGATTAGGGGACCAAATTCACCTGGTTAGGGTTAGAGAATGTATTCCCCTGGTTGGGATTAGGGTCAGTTAGGGTTAGGGTTAGGGTTAGGGTTAGGGTTAGGGTTAGGGTTAGGGGTTAGGGTTAGGGTTAGGGTTAGGGTTAGGGTTAGGGTAGGGTTAGGGTTAGGGTTAGGGTTAGGGTTAGGGTTAGGTGTTAGGGTTGGGGTGAGGGCTCCAAGCTGTACGCCTGGAGCCCTCGTGCACGGACCATTTCTGTCCCCACTCAGATCTCGCTCTCCCCTCTGGGTAGTATGAAATCAATTATTTTATTCAATCACAATCCAATTAGGTTTAGGGCTCTCAGGTTCAATGTGGTTAGGGTCAGGATTAAAAATCTTTGGGGCAGGGCCATATGAAAATAGATTCTGGAAAAAGAATTTACAGGGGGTGAAGAAATCTGGTGATGCAGAGGGACTGTTTAGCAACTCCCTCTGCTGGCCGAAATGGGGAAGAGCGGTTAAGTGTCTCTAATTAGAATAATGGTGTTTTTTTCTCATTCAGGCCTCTAGGATGGAGGGTGTCTAATTTGGAAATCCAATTTCTTTCATGTCTCCTTCTCTCAGGGGTTGACCATCTGGGATTCATCTGCACGGCTGTTGCTGTAACAGAATCCCATCCGTGGGAAATGAAGTGCTGGACCAGGTAAGTGTCTGTGTTTTTGTGTTTTGTGATGTTGTGTCTGTGTTGGGTGAATCTAACTAAGAGAGTGTTTCCAGTCTCCCCAACGTACTGTATCCCACAGGTGGAGCAGGAGATAACATAAATGCAGGTTTTGAGAGTGGGGGCTCCCCCTGCATAGAGACGGAAACACATTTTTGTTGTGGTGGCTACATATCCAATTGCAAATGTTGTAAAAAAGGAGGTGAGAGGCCCTAGATTTGGGTTGTGTAGGGGGAGGAAGCCTTGGCCTCTAATTAGAATGTCCTTAAGATTTTTATTCCTCCTGTAGGCTGGCAGAAATCTATGCTCCTTGAGCAGACCCTGGCTCTGAACAAGATCCCGGAAGTTCCTCCCTGAGGACTCTCACCATCCTGCATGTGGCTGCCGAATATGTTGTGACGATGGGTAAAAGGGGGGATATATCAATAGTTTTAATTTTTTGAAATGACTTGAAACATTTTCTTAGAAAGGTGCGGGAATAGCCCCTTTTGTATAATGCCGAAAAAAGAATTTTGGTTGCCTTTTTAAAGTCTGCCTGTTGGGTGCAGATTCTGTGGAAGCGGAGCAGCTGGGACTTAACCAGACCTGCAAATGTGTGTTTGGGATGGAAACTGGTTTTATGTAACAGTGCATGTGTGTCTGTGGGTTTAAAATAAACTTTAATGTCCAATTTGTGTGTGATGTGAAAGTTACTCCCCTTAAACGTGGTTGTGTCTAAAAAGTCGACTGAGGAGGCGTGGCATGTTGATTTGAGTTTGATGGAGGGGTTATGGCTGTTGAGAGTCCTCAGGAAGGTTCCAAACTCCTGCTCAGAGTGCGTCCAAACGCCCCAGATGTCGTCGAGGTATCTGTAATAACAGAGCGGCTTTAACGCACATTTCTGTAATGCAGACGCTTCCCACTCTGCCATGAAAATATTGGCATAAGCCGGTGCAAATTTCTTCCCCATAGCTGTGCCCTTAATTTGAACAAAAAATTCCCCATTAAATTCAAAATCATTTCTGTTCAGATTAATTTCTAATAATTGGAGCAGTTCTTTATCTGGTCGTTTTTTGTCTGGGTATTTTTGAAAAATTCTTTTAATACTGTCAATGCCCTCTTTATGGTCAATATTGGTATATAAGCTATCAATGTCCATGGTGAAGAGTAAGGAGTCTGCTGGGATGATTAGTTGTTTAATTTTTTCAATAAAATCATATGTGTCTTTAAGGTAACTATCATGTTTGTTGGATAACGGATTGAGAAAGAAGTCCAAATATTCAGCTGTATAATACGTCTCACTTTCACAGTCTGAAACGATGGGTCTGCCAGGAGGAATTTTAGATGGGACGGTCCATTTTTGGGGGTCTTTATGGATTTTGGGTAACATATAAAAGCGCCTGGGCCTCGGTTGCGAGTTGCCCTGCAGGTAAGTTTTTTGTTTTCGGTTAATGAATTTCTTTTTCAGTAAATTATTAATAATTGTATCTACTAGGGGGATTGTATCTAAATAAATAGGTTTATTGAGTTTACGATAATAGGTTACATCATTTAACTGTCTGTAACCTTCATATAAATAATCTTTTTTGTCCATAATTACTGTTAGACTGCCTTTATCGGCTGGTTTAATAACTATATCTTTATTTTGGATCAATTCCTTTAGAGCCCTGGTTTCCTCCCCACTCAAATTTGGTGCGTTGTGAATGATTTTAAAATCATTCTCAAAAAAGGAAATATCCTGGTCTATTAAAAAGTTAATTTGTGGAGGGAGAGTAGCAGATGGGGGTGTCCAATCAGATTTCTGCGTAAACGGCTGTGGTTGGGTGCTGCCTTTATCCTTATAGTGAGCGATTAATTTAATTCTGCGATGGTATTCCTGTAAATCATGTCTGGATTGAAAGGTCAAATTCTTACTGTTACATTTAGACGGGATGAAAGTGAGACCTCTGCTCAGCAGGGAGAGCTGTGTGAGAGAAAGAACAAAGTTATGACATAAATTCATCACTCCATCTTTCCCCTCCCTCTGTGATAGGTTAAGGGGAAGATTTAGTTTAACCAGGCAGCCCAATGCTCCAGCATCCTCTTGGCCGTAGCAGCAGTCCAGTGGATGCTGTCACTTTGGGTTTCAAAGATGCCACTGAATGGGGGGATGTAGTCTGTGAGTTCTTGCATGTGTTGATTGAGATGGATTAGGACGGCTTTTTCATCCGGTGGAAGGTGAGGTGAAAAGCTGACGTGAGGCACGAAGATCGTGGCGTCTGGGAACCTTTGTCCTGCAACCGTCAGGGCTTTGATCATCTCTGTCACCGGCGCTTTTTTGTCCCTCTGAGACCTGTTGTTGAGGCCGAAGGATAGAAGCAGAACCTCTGGCTCCGTATGGACGGTGGCCGTCTTAAGGAGGAATTCTGCGTGGTGCCATCTGGCGCCTGGAAAACTGTCCAACTGTACATTTCCACCCTTAAAAGGTGGAAGGCGGCTAATGTTGGAGTCTCCTATGATGACCTTCTTCTGGTGCATGTGTAGATGCCACTCCGTAAATTTACGGGGCGTGCTGTCGTGTCGTGTTGGAGCACACACCTGACTTTCTGCTGCAGAAGTTGTCGCCTGCTCTGCCGGTATAATGGCTAGTCGGGACTGCACGCTGGATCTCAGCTTGGAGAGAGTGGCAGGGGTGAGTGTGTGGTACCCTCTGCTCTCCATGGTGCTGGTTTGGATGGGAGGAGGAGAGCTTCCTTCTCTGTGGGGGGGGCGTCGCCTTCCTCCTCTCTGGCTCCGTGCTGTGATCTGCTCTTCTGCTGGTTCTGGCTCCAGGATGATGTCCTCTTCTGATTCAGAATCAGCCTTCTGCATGTCGAGAACTCTTACGACACTTTCTGCTGTAGAGCTTGTTTGTGAGCGATTCATGCGTGGTGGAAGAGGGAATTGTAGGAGAAAGACGAGGTGGAGATGTAGGAGGGGAGAGATCAATGTCACTTGCCTCTTCTAGGTCAAACAGAGGTGACCAGTCTCCCTGAGCGGGTTCCGTCATGGTCTCCGCATCCATCCGGGGGATTGGCGTGGATGGAGGCGGTGCGTGGATCTGGGCGATTGTGGTGATCTGATGACTGCCGCTTTGTGGTGGAGTGGGTGGTCGTGCTGCAGCTGGGCTCCGTGGTCTCGTGGAGGGAGGCTGGTTCGCTGGAGATGATGATGGAGCCAGCTCAATCACAGCATGTGGATCCTCTCCTGCTGCCTGGTCAGCCGTCTGTGTAGGAAAAGAAGGAGCAGCAGCAGCAGGAGGAGGAGGAGGAGGAGGAGGAGGAGGGGTGCTGTTTCTGTCATCCTGGCGATTATGACCGCCTGGGCCTGGTCCACCGTATCCTGTCTTAGGCGTCTGCCTAGATTGCGTTTAGCCCATGTTGTGGCTATTTCAAAGGGGCCCCTCCAGTCCGGTGAGGGAAACTGCGTGAGCTTTTGAATTTCAGAGTCAATGTTCTTTTGATAATGGTCTCTGAGGATGAGGATGGTGGTGAAGGCCCAATTTCTAGCATTGCCATCAATCAAGGTCTGTGTTAGTAGGTTGGGGGACGCCGGCTTAATTATCGTGGCCAGATTGTTAGTTATTCTGCCCAGGGAGGGAGGATGCTCCTCTCTGGACACATTGCTGAGGTGGTGTACGGCTTTTATCAGTCTGTTCATAACACGCACCTTCTCTGTGAAATGAGGGTCATTAGACTGTACCCTGTGGGGGGGGGGCTCATTCCGAGCACCTGCTGGTATAAAGACGTAGCGGCCATTTTGGTTGGGGGGACCGCGTGGTCTAGGTCTTGGCGCGCGTTGAGCGCCATCTTGAAACGGGTAGCGTGGCCCGCTATAGAACGGTTGCGGTGCAGGGCGACGTCTCACCTGCTGTCTGCCGTAGAAGGTCGGCTCCAGAAATTGCGTCCCCTCTCTGGTGACGTCCGCATAAGAGCGGCGCTCCTCTCGGCGTGGGTAGCTGGGAAAACGTGCAGCTGCCCATCTGTTCTGTGGCCTGTCCCGCTCGAAAATCCGCTCCCTCCGTCTGCCTCCTCTGGACTGGACCAGTGTCCATCCATCTTCGTGTGGCCACGGTGGCATGGCTAATTGTGGCCTGGATGTAATTCGGCCCGTTGAAAAAAAGCACCTCTGTCACACGTGGCTAACAGGCTATGCTAACAATCAACTGAGGGAGACGTGATTCACCGATCAACTTCGGTTTAATTAAAGAGCGTTCAGGCTTACAAAATTACAAAAGTAAAAAAGCCAAAGTTGCAACGTTTCGAACAAAGAACAGTCTTCATCAGGCAAAAAGGCTTTGAATAAATGTATATAGTTTGGAAAAACCTGCAGATGCAGCTGTGCTCCGAGTGGTCTGCTCCGTCTGGAGTTCAGAGTCAAAAGAACGTCTTCAGGACGGATCAACAACCATAATGCACCTGGAGTCCTCAGTGACCAATCGCTCCTTATCTCCGGGCAGAATGCGCCCTCCACTGGCCCGGTGGGGTGTTGGAATTTACGAACTCGGAGGGTTGCATTCAATAACAGTTGTAATTTTGTACTTATACATAGAAAAATCACTTTTAAACTATTTACACATAGAAAAGTCCCTTTTAAATTACTTGAACCATAACACATGAAATTATATTATATAAAGTTCCAAGTCAAATCTTCAAAGTGGCATTTAAACAAATACTTTTTCATTTTGTTTCAATTAAAATTAAACTAATTGCATATTTGCAGCATATGTCATTCCCAATGGAGGTAGATGATCTAGGAGAAAAGACAGAAGCCTGGCAAAGAAGCAGAGGGCTCTGGCTGGGTTAGGAGTAAGAAATATAAGGACTCCCTGCTGTTAAGCAAGGAGCCCTGATGCACGCGCCATCTCTGTCTCCACCATGGCTCCACCTTCATCTCCCCTAAACTTATTTTTTAACTTTTCTTCAGGGTCTTTTCTCATGAAGAGAGCTGTCTGGTCATCACAGCAGGTAAGTATGGGTAAAATTATAGCATCATTTTGGATCCAAATGTTAAGGTGGGTAAGTATAAGGCCTTATGGGTCAAAACAGGTTAGGGTTAGAGCAAAAAAAACACCTGGTTAGGATTAGGGGACCAAATTCACCTGGTTAGGGTTAGAGAATGTATTCCCCTGGTTGGGATTAGGGTCAGTTAGGGTTAGGGTTAGGGTTAGGGTTAGGGTTTAGGGTTAGGGTTAGGGGTTAGGGTTAGGGTTAGGGTTAGGGTTAGGGTTAGGGTTAGGGTTAGGGTTAGGGTTAGGGTTAGGGTTAGGGTTAGGGTTAGGGTTAGGGATTAAAGATTAGAAAATCACCGCCGAAGGCGGTGAATTTCAAGTGCATGGGCCTTCCTTCCGTCCAGAAAATCCAGAATCATCAGCCCCACACCCAAAAATTAGGATAAATGGACTTACATATTCAAAAAATTAGGCTCTCATCGTCCTGGATAACTTGTATCTTCAATTTTTTCTCCTCTTCTTTCTTCTTTGCAGGGAGATTTCCTCTATTTCTTCAGGTAAGTAGCCTTTCTTTTCTTTGCAGGATATTTTTCAGGCTCCTCCTGGTATCACTTGTTGCCCAGAGTTATGCACAATATTTCGAACGTCTTGGTTCTTCTTCAGGTGCTGATTTGGGCAAATTTTGTTTGAATATCCCTTGTGCATGAGAGCTTGGATGGAATAAAATTCTTTGTCCATAAATCCTGGTCTGATTGCCTTCTGTTTTATTGTGCCTCCATATGACAGGGCTGAGAGGTGAGTGAGTGAGATGCAAGAAGCAGGTCCGTTTAAATAGAGCAGGTGGGCGGAGTTAGCCTTCGTATTGCTCCTGAATGGCTGTGGATCCATGCTCTTACGAATTTGTCCGTAGCTTTATGGTTCTTTGAAGTATAATCTCACATATTGTTTTTAGGAGTAGGAGCTTACCCCCCCTCACCAAGATGAGGTCCCAACAGTTAAGGAAACCATCCAGCTTGCACAAACAATTTTTCTTTTTCCCTCTTCAGTCATTTGTCCTCCAAAATCCTCTGAGAATAGGTTTTTCTTACTTCTCCACTGAGGTTAGGGTCAGGATTAGGTGACTTGGAAGGGATGTATAGTCCAAAACATCATGTCTGAGAAAAGATCTTTTCTTCTGCAGCATGGAAGGAAGTGGGGCTTCAAATCCTGGCACCGGACTAAAAGGGGCACGAGCGAGTCAGGGATTAAAGATTAGAAAATCACCGCCGAAGGCGGTGAATTTCAAGTGCATGGGCCTTCCTTCCGTCCAGAAAATCCAGAATCATCAGCCCCACACCCAAAAATTAGGATAAATGGACTTACATATTCAAAAAATTAGGGTTAGGGTTAGGGTTAGGGTTAGGGTTAGGGTTAGGGTTAGGGGTAGGGTTAGGGTTAGGGTTAGGGTTAGGGTTAGGGTTAGGGGTTAGGGTTAGGGTTAGGGTTAGGGTTAGGGGTTGGGGGTTGGGGTTGGGGTTAGGTAAGGGTTGAGTTTAACGTTTTTTAGCACGGGCCAACTGAGCTAAAAGGAGGAAACAGAGAAAAAAAAAATAAATAATTTTAAATTTTATTTCATTGGGGTGGAGGGAGCTGGAATTGAACCCTGGTCTCCAGCATGGTAGGCAAGAAAGGTCAATGGGAGCTAAGAACATTGTGTTTGGCCATAAGTGAAAGTAGAAAGCATGACAAAAAAAAAAAAAAAAAAAAAAAAAAAAAAAAAAAAAAAAAAAAAAAAAAAAAACTTTTTTTGTTTTGAGAAGAAGGTTTCCAGGGGAAGTGCTTTAAAAAGTTAGTATTAAAAGTGCTTTACAATAGTAATAAGTGCTAAAAGTAAGTGCTAAAACAAAATAAAATTCACACATTAGAATAAATATATACAACATGCAACATGCTAAAATAAAGTATTCCTAAAAGGTTAGTAATAAAACAGACAACCATAAGGATCCTGGAGAACCTTAAGAAAGTGAAAAAAAAAAAAAAAAAACAAAAAAAAAAAAAAAAAAAAAAAAAAAAAAAAAAAAAAAAAAAAAAAAAAAAAAAAAAAATGTCATTTGATCTTTAAACATCTAATTTGACTCAGGGGCGGAGCTACCAGGGGGCATGCGGCCCCATCCTTTCCCCTGGTAGCTCCGCCCCTGTTTTAGGTTAAATCTCAAATGATTGAATTTCCAGAGACAGCTTTGCTTGATACAAGTAACTGGAAAGTTGTATTTGACTCTTATCACTTGCATATTAATATTGGACAAATTTATCTTAAATGATGTAATTCTAGTTTCACTTTAAGACCATTTTGTTCATGAAAAAAGGATAATTGGACAATTGTTACACTTAAAATAGCATATAGTAATGCAAATATGCATCAAACCACTTTGGCCTCAGAATTACCTTAATTCAGTATATACCTTTTTTTTAATAACTTAATAAACTTTAGCTCAAAATCTTTCAAAATAAGCACGTTTTGAGCAAAACGTGCTTATTTTGAAAGATCAGACTAAAATACCTAAAAAAAAGTGTTTATTGCTCATATCAAGCTGTAATTTAGTCCCATAAGGTCAGGAGATTCAAATGCATTTTTTTTTATCTCACCAAGACTACTTTTTCTACTTTTATTGGCAGATTGTTCCCCTATAACAAGGGAAGACATCTTGCTTTCTAAAAAGTGTTAGACCTATATTGAGAAGGGCTTGGTTGCTACCCAAAGAGCTTCGTTTGGGGATGTGGAGCTACTGAAATGAGTGAATCTCAAAACAAACACAAGCCGCTCTCAGATCAGACTGGAATTGGTCCCACGTGTTGGAACGATCTGCAAAGCTAAGAGTGCCACATAACAGCAGTCACAAGTCCGCATTCAGAGGTCGAATGCTCGAATAAAACAAGCAGACAATTTGCCCAGTGAGCGGATTGTGGCTGCCTTTGTTAACTGGCTGCAGCAGTAGGCTGACGGCTGAAGGAGGGAACCCGAAAACGTCTCTGCTGCGGCACAATGCAGCTTTTTCACCTCATCCCAGAGTCGCTGCTCGCCAGCAAAGTGGGACTTTTATTTTTCATTTAGGGACCTACAGATATGACCCAACTCTGTTTGATGTTAGCTCACACTAACCTGCTGTTTGTTTCTCTAACTAGAGCTGTCAATCTTTTATTCTGTAGTTAAAGTTAACTCGTAAGACTCTCAGTCAGTCATTGCGCGGCTATTTTTTTTTTTAATTTTACCTTTATTTACCCAAGAATTGTCCCACTGAGATTAAGAATCTCTTTTTCGAGGGAGTCCTGGCTGGGGGGGGACACAATAAGTTACATTTGCAATAAAAATGTCAACATTAAAAACATAAATAAAAAATGAGAGCTTATGAGCTGTTGATTTTGAGTAGAGAACTAAAATTCTACCTGGAAATTGTCAAAGCTGGTGTGATGTCGGTGTGTGTGTGTGTGTGGGGGGGGGGGGGGGGGGGGGGGGGGGGGGTTGGTGGTGGTGGTGGTGGTGGGGGGGGGTGTTGGCCCAAGTAAAGTCCCACTCTGACCATCTTCTGATCTACTTTCAAAGCGTTCCCAGTGGTCTTTTGGCGATGATGATACCATTTTTTACGGTGGCCCAGAAGGGTCACAATGCTTCAGATTCGCAACACAAACTAACACACTACTTTTCGTCACATTGCTGAAAAAAAGTTAACTTGCAGTTTGGAGAAGCATCAAGCTCAGCCGTCCTAAATCTTATGATATTTCTCTTGTTTTCATGGAGACAATAGCTCAGTGGCCCTGTGGTAGAGTGTCCGGCCTGTGACTGGAAGGTCATGAGTTCAAATCCAGACCGAGTCATACCAAAGACTCTAAAAATGGGACCCAATGCCTCCCTGCTTGACATTCAGCATTAAAGGGTTGGGTTGGGGGGGTTAAACCGATTTTACGAAGTGAAACTTGGCAAATCTAACGAAACTGACAAAAGGATTTGGGGCTAAACAGAAAAGAGGGACTAACCGACATGTAACTACTTCTGGTTCATGGGGGAAAAAATCTGCTTTTAGGACCCCCCCCCTCCTTTAAATACTTTTTTTGTTGGAACATTTTAATCGTTCCGTTAGTAAACTGTGGGCGTAAAGTTATTACTATTGAACGATTTAGTATTTTTTTTACCCGTAACAGGCCACGGCCTCCGTAGAAAACCGCTAAAAGAACATGTTGAAAACATTGTGGTGGGTATTTAAGAACATCCTCATGTAAAAGTCAGAAAGACATCAGGAAAAAAAGCTTTGATTGGACAAAATGTCATTATTGCGTAACTTACTTACTTTGCTGAGCAGCTCATCTATTCGTGCGTGGTTTGCATCCACACATGAATCTCTGTCTGCCTGACATTTACGATTGCAAATTGACTTAGAAAGCAGATTTGAGTGGAAAGTGTGGTCCGGTTCGCTGGAGTGGCTGGAATGTGGGCGGGGCTAATCAGAGGCCCGACATCCATCCCAGCTGTAGAGCACAAAGGTGTTCTCATCTGAAAGGGTCATATGTCATGAAAAATCACGTTTTTGAGCTTTTAAATGTATTTTAGCGTTAATTCCTTACAAAAAAACAACAATCCGAAGGTAATGGTGATTTTAACCATTCGCGTATTTCAGAGTATTCCTCTCTAAAAACCTGCGAGCGGGTTCTCACATTGTGATGTCACAAAGTGAGGGACAGCCCCCTCCAGGAAGGTATGGTTATACATATGGATATAGTTAACTCTGGAAGACTAAAGAGAAGATTTAGACCCTTTAACGTGATGCTTTTAACTCTGAGTGGGGCTGTGTGGAGGACCTGCCTCTCATCTGAAATCCTTTTCTGTGCAAACTGTTGAGCTTTCGTCAAAGTTCAGGATTGTATCACATGAAGACGGAAGTTGAAAAAGAGAAAGTGAAAAGAAAACGCTTTGGGCCAAAATGAAAGGATTTATTTTCTGTCAAGCAAACCTTCAACCTGCTGCACTGACATTTACGTGTCCTAAATAGTTGCCTTGCATGAAAATCAACAACGCCTCCGATCAGCAACATTAACGGCGGCGAGCGTTCAGAGCTTCCCTCGCCCCACGCCAAAGGCTGGAGGATCATGGAAACTCTTGAAAAATCTTTCATGACGTTTTGGAAACAGCAATCCACAGACAGGGGACCAAGCTGAGACATCCAGAGAGGCTCAGGAAGCATGAAGCTCAGGCAGGAAGCTCATGCAACAGTGGAGTCCTTCTGAACAGCAGTCCCTGGATGATCTGGCACTTCCACGCTTTCACTTAAGAGCCGTCTGCTTTTGGAGACTCTGTGGGAATGAAGGAGCTTCATGAAGATGGCGGCGACGGCGGCGGTCCATCATGGCCCGTTAGAAGAACTGGAAGGCTTCAGAAACGTTCTGGAAGAAGCAGAGAGAGTTGTTCCTGCGGGATCCGAACCAGCATCTTCCCTCAGATCGCTCCATGTTTGAGAGGAACCTCGGTGGGACAGATTCTCAGGTTCCTCTGAGGGGAATTGGATGGATTCGGGGGGCAGCTACCCCCCCCCCCTCCTCCTCCCCGGCAGAGGGAGGGGTTGGGCACCTCCGCAGCTTGTTGAAGAATGCAGCTTCAGTCGTTGTGGACACCTATCAATCAGCGTCGTGCACGCGCAGACTCATGTAGGACGTCAGAGGAGCACGCGGGGGGGGGGTCAGCATGATGGTGTGCGGGGGTGTTTCCTCGTGACAGGAAAGGGTCTCCCTGTGCAGGCGCGCGCTCTGGTCCCCATGTGGCTGAGCGTGCGTGCGTGCGCCAGCCCACAGAGTGTGGGTGGAATAAAAATGATCTGGGGGTGGGAGCAGAGGAGGGAGGGGGCAGAGAGGAGCAGAGGAGGCAGACGCAGAGGGACGCGGAGTCCGCACAGCTCTGCGGCGCACAGAGCCTCCTCCTTTCCCCGCGCACACGGCGCGCAGCGGCCGATGGCGCTGAGCGCCGAGCGCAGCCCCCGCAGGAGGCGCTGACGGGAGGACCGGTCCTCATGGAGCAGCAAAGTTTGCGCGTGGACGCGGAGGCGGCCGCTAACCCTGTGAGTACAGGCGCGTCTGGGTTGCGTGACGCCGGCGGTGCGTCTCGTCCGAACCCCGTTGGGGCTGCGTGTTATGGGACAGCGTTTCTGACACGTCGGTGTTCGAACCTGTGGCGTCTGAAAGTCCTGTTCTGGGTCGCTGATCTTTGTTGGTTTGGAGCAAACCTGATCTTAAAAAAGTGAAACTTTTAGTTTTGAGGCCAGACTCGGGAATGACAGGTCACGTGATCCACTCCAGCCAATCAGTGAGCTCCCCTGGTTTCCAGGACACCTGTTGAGACTCGGTTCAGTTCTGCTGGACCGCTGATGGAGCCCACTTCCTCCTGATTATCATTGAATTCTGATTCAATCCACGGATCTAATAGTTCTTTATGGTGATGAAAACGCTGCGTTTACGTCATCTCAGAGCGCGAGGCTTTTCCATGCAGGGCGCGCGCGCGGACACGCACGCAGAGCGGCATAAAAACTCATTCAGGACTTAAGATGTGAGAAGAAACAGGCTCAGATGTACAGAGATAAGGACCTGCAGACGCATGTCTTCCTTTGTGTGTGTGTGTGTGTGTGTGTGCGTGCGCGTGCGTGTGCTGCTCCTCGTGATTTCCCCTCAGAGCAGAGCGTGTTGGAGGAAGGTCAGATGATGGGAGGGGATCAACGCCGGTCCTGTACGTGAAACACCTCATGGGGGCCAGAAGTGTGACGTCAGAGAAAAACAACGGTTGTGGTTTTTGCCTAATGAGGTTCATTTGAATGTTTCAAAACCAGATGGTGACATTTACCAACACGGCCATCATGTGACGCAGTCATGGCTCCATATTTATACCGCTGGAAGCTTCGCTCACAAGAACTGTACCTCCTCTGTGGGGGTTGAACGCTGCTCCTCTGTGGGGCCCGAACGCTGCTCCTCTGTGGGGCCCGAACGCTGCTCCTCTGTGGGGCCCGAACGCTGCTCCTCTGTGGGGGCTGAACGCTGCTCCTCTGGTACGTTCTGCTCCCCCCTGTGAGCCAGCAGCCGGTGCTGGTCTGGGACCAGTCCTGTCTTCGTGTTTGGTGATGTTCTGACGTCCTTCAAGGGTTGGAGACTTTCCGGCGTCTGAATATTTGCACTGCAGCCGGACAGGATTTTCCTTTTCCAGCTTTGATGGATTTTTTTTTGAGGAGTTTCTGGTTTGGATCTGCAGATTTTTGCACGAGGAGCAGCCGTGCGAGGATCTGTGATGTCATCAGGCAGATCTACTTGAGTTCTGCAGCACGCTGCTCATAGTTTTGTGCTTCTTCTCGTCCCCAAAAAAAAGAGATTCAGCCTTCAGGCTTTATAAATACGACCATTCAGAATGTAGTGAACAGGCCTCGCGGCTTCTAAAGGACAAAAAGACAGAGGTGTGTCGGTTCCAATCCCGGCTCTAGTAACTGATCCTGCAGTTCGTTTACATTCACAGATTAAACATTTATTTTTTCTTTTTTAAATGTCTGTTTTTGTTCAGAAAAGGTGAAAGTTGCTTTAATTAGTGGAGCAGAGAAGCTGCTGTCTGCTGTGAGGAACACTGAAGGAACAATTGATCCGTGGACTCATTGAATGGAAGACGCTCTCGCACCTGAACACTGACTGGAATCGATTCATGGATGTTATCTTCCCTCACCCTGGGATCCATTAGACCCCGCCCCCCTCCAGCGGGGCGCCGAGCCGTTCCCAGGCCCGTCCAGAGATACCATCTCTCCTCATGCTTGATCATTCTCGTGACGCCTCCTTAGGACGCCGTCCTGTGATCAACACGTGTTCACGCTTCTGTAAAAATACAGATTCTGCTGTCCCGGAGCGTCTAGCTGTGATTAGAATTCAAAATCCAAGCCAAAACAAAGTCATCCATGCAGCGTAAAATCTCAGACTTCTTTTTCATTTCAAATTCTATTCTATATGTATTTAACAAAACCTATTTTATTTTAAATTATCCTTTGGAAATGGTCTTTAACAGAAAGTCCAACTAAACACAAACAGCAAAAGTGTTAGCAGAACAAAGCAGCAGATGTTTGGTGAAATAGCGCTAGCTTGAGCCTCTCCTAAAGAGAAACACTAGAGCGACTCAGAGAGGATCTTTTCAGGGGAAACTGCCTCAAAACGGACTTTGCTGTTTGATGCTCCAACTTTGAAGTCACACGTTCAGAGACCAAAATCTCATTTTTCACTCACCAACAAAAGGATTCCATTATTTAACAAAGAAAAACTATAATTGTTATTTAAAAAAAATGATATTCTTGTAAATACAAACAGAGAGGAAGTCACAAAATTATGAAAACATCAAATAAAAAGTTTTTTTTTTTTCTCTAAAGGAACTCCTGTATTGATTTCTAATCCATCTTTGCTCTCTGCTTTTGGCGTTTTCACGCTGTCAGTGAAATGGTTTATTTTCTATCCAAAATGAGGTGTTTGTGTTTTCTAGTTGAAAAAGCCCCCATGGGAAGGGGGGGGGGGGGGGGTCAGTCCATCACCTGCAGTCTGAACAACCTGTAAAGATTCGACCCTGCAAACAAGGACAGATTTACTGAAGGGGAGCAAACTGACAGAAAAAGCTTTTTTTTCTTCTTGATTCTGCCTCCTGTTGATAATTTTCACATGAAATCAGAACACCCCCCCCCCCCCTGAGAGTGATGGCTTTTTTCCACTCTATAAAGTTACAAAGGCACTTCTAATAAAGTTAGATAGCATTGTAGCATTTATCATCATAGCATGATAGCATCCAAGCACGATAGGGCGGTAGCATTTAACATCGAAGCATCATAGCATAGTAGCATTTAGCATCGTAGCATTTAGCATCGTAGCATTTAGCATGGTAGCATCATAGCATGATAGCATAGTAGCATTTAGCATGGTAGCATCATAGCATGATAACATTGTAGCATTTAGCATGGTAGCATCATAGCATGATAGCATTGTAGCATTTAGCATGGTAGCATCATAGCATGATAGGGCGGTAGCATTTAACATCGAAGCATCATAGCATAGTAGCATTTAGCATCGTAGCATTTAGCTTCATAGCATTTAGCATTGTAGCATTTAGCATCGTAGCATCATAGCATGATAGCATCCAAGCACGATAGGGCGGTAGCATTTAACATCGAAGCATCATAGCATGATAGCATAGTAGCATTTTGCATGGTAGCATCATAGCATTGTAGCATTTAGCATGGTAGCATCATAGCATGATAGAGCGGTAGCATTTAACATCGAAGCATCATAGCATAGTAGCATTTAGCATCGTAGCCTTTAGCATTGTAGCATTTAACATTGAAGCATCATAGCATAGTAGCATTTAGCATCGTAGCATTTAGCATTATAGCATTTAGCATGGTAGCATCATAGCATGATAGCATAGTAGCATTTAGAATGGTAGCATCATAGCATGATAGCATAGTAGCATTTAGCATGGTAGCATCATAGCATGATAGCATAGTAGGATTTAGCACGGTAGTAATCTGTAGAATAGTATTTAGTATAGTAGCAGGGTAACATAGTAGCATTTAGCATAGTAGCATTTATCATGTCAGCATGGTAGCATCAGTGTGTAACCACTCTGCTGTCTCCAAATCAACACTTCCTCTGAATTGTTCTGCTGCTGCTGGGAGTCCAACAGGTTTCTCCTCCGGTTCTGTCTGGGTCCTGGTAAAAATTCTCACATGTTCTGCTGCTTCATCAGCCTAAACTGAAGCTACATGGAGGAAACTAGCAGAAGTTATGGGGGTGAGGGGCGCTTCTCCTCCTGCTGGATTTTCTTTTCTTCTCAGCCTCGTGGAAGTAGCTCCACTTTATCTGCTGCTGTTTTCACATCTGAGCTTTGCGAGAGACCGACGGACTGACTTTACTCCAAACGACGGAAGGGAGCAGATGGGGAAATAACATTTGGATTTTTCCCCAAAAATAGATCGTCTGAAACAACAAACTAGAGTTAATCCATTAAATCGATTAATCGCCCAGCTCTACCTGAAGGGAATCAAACCCTCACACACATCAGAGTCCATGAAGGCCCAGCTGTTAGCGGGAGGTTATTCAGTCATTTCCAAGTAAAGTTCCCTCACAAGTGGAAACTGCTCAACAGAGAGCAGGTTGCAGCAGGTTGACACAAAAACACGATGATGCAACTTCAAGAAAAGCCTCAGAGCAACATCCCAGGTCCTGGAGGGCGGGTTCCACGCAGAGGAACCGAGCGTAGAGAGGAAATGTCTGTCCATGATGCCCAACCTTCCAGGTGATGTTCTGCACAACCCCATGGGAGGCACGGGGAGGGAAGCGTCATGATTGGGGCTTATTTTGCAGCTGCTGGATCCAGACAGAAACTGAACCAGACAGGAACTTTCTTCAGGTAAATTTGACCCCATCATCGGAGGCTTGTTGGACTGGTCCAACCCACGTCCTGCACCTCCACCCCACAGCCTCTTCATCAGAAGATGCCCCTCCTCCTCGCGCTTCTAAAGACCTCCGTAGAGCTGGATTGTTGGGGTGAAATTCTCAGACAGTTCAGATTTCCATCAGATGCAATGGAGCTAAAAAAAAGAGCTTGAAATGGTAAAGTCTGTTGCTTTTTATTTCCTGAGAGAATCCGACTTTTGGCTGTTCTTTGGAGACGCCGCTCGCTATCTGCTCAGTCCCTTTAACGACGACCCGTCCTGCAGAAGTGACGCTGCACCACCACCGGGGGGGGGTCAATAAAGACGGCGCCGTCCCCACAGATGTGGCCCTTTGCTGCATTGTCAGGGGAATGGATGTGAAGCTGTGTTCTGCACGGAAACAGCAGGGGGCAGTGTTTACCACGCTCTGGTCACAGGTTATAGGGAAACTGACGGTCTTAGTTTCTGTTACAGTCATTAAAATGTCTTTTTCTGGCTTTTTTTTTCTCACACAGGTTCAGGGAAAGGTCAGGGTTGGGGTTTTTGAGCGTTTGTTGGCCTGAGAGCCGCCGTGGTGCTGCTGCACTTCCGATGGCGTGAGTGTTAAATATTCAGGTTCCACTTGGCAGCCGGTTTAGCAGGAGATGCTCTGCTAATTAGTGCATTGGCAGCCGCCTCCGTGCGTGTGGTTGTGCATGTGTGTTGTGGTGTTCGGGGTGGGGGGGGGGGGCTGAATGCTGAGGCCATCGTTGACGTTGCTACGATACCGGGGATGTGGAAGGTTAACATTAACTTCACACAGCGTTGGGAGCGCTCTGTCCTCAGCCGCCGCTTGTGGAGCTGACAAAAAGCAGCCAGGCCTTTAAAAAAAAAAACACATCGGTTTGTTTTAAGTGGGAAAAGCAAAAACTTCTGAATGTTTGTGGCGTCTTTCAGCATTTTGGATTTTAGGAATGGAGGGGGATTTAATTAGTAAGTTGTTAATCAGAGGACTGGGATGGAAGCCTGAGAAGCTAAAGGCCGGATGGCCGGCAGGAAGGAACACTCGGGTCAAACCAAGATAGTTCACCTAAAAACGAATTCAAACAGGAAGCAGATCAAACTAAGCGGTGGAAAAGAAAAACCATCGACTGTATCAGAGAACTGGAGGATGTCACCCATAGAAAATGCTTTAGGCTCCAACCACATCAAGTCGATTCAGTCGCTATTTTTTCGCGATACGAACGGCGCCATGTTGGAGCCCGATGGCGTCGGTGAGCAGTGATTGGTCGGTCTGAGTCATCGTTTCTATGGCAGCCACTCTCACCAATCAGGGCGGAGCTTGTTGGAAGGCCACACCCCCCTCGTGCTGGAAAGCGTCCAACATGAGACCACCAGCTTTTATTGAGTGATTGGTCGGTTTATAACTGGGACCATTTTTGCTTCTCCCTCTTTGCTTTCAGTGTTAAGTTTCAATTTAGTTTTCTATGTGTGTCATATTTCAAAATAAAAGTCTATGCCGGAAATGCTTTTTGGTTTTCACAATAAAGCTGCATTCATTGTCTCAAAAATAAAATGAAAAATCAATCCGCTAAACCGCTTTTTCTTTTTCTTCTTCAACACCGCTCATTCTGTGACTTAATGAAGTGATGATGCAAAGAGGGGAGGGAATTTCGTTTTCACATCCACTGGACAAAAACAGTGGCATGAATTCTTTCCAGTCAGCACTTCCAGGGGGGAGGCGGGCCGACGACGTCAGTGCAATCCCCCCTCGCATTATTTGCACGCAATAATTCTTTCCCACAGTTTGGCACACCAGAGTGGGGTGACACGTGCAGCAACCTGAACGGACATCGTCCCAGAGCTCTTCGGGAATCATGGGAAATCTTGTCCCCAATGAGCTCAAAGCCCCGCCCCCACTTAAAAATACGATCAGCAAAAACTTGAAAGTTAAACCTGAAAACTGAAAGCAAAGAGGGAGAAATCAAGAAAAAAAGTGGAGAATATAAATAAACATTTTGTTTTATTAACAGTTTCAGGTTTATACTTTTCTTTTTATTCAAGCTTTAAATTTACAATGATTTTTTTCAAAACTTTTTTCAAATATTTCTTTCAATTTAACCATGTTTTTTGAGTTTATAACATTTTCTATTTCTTAAATTTGGCCTTTTATCTATTGCAAACGGATCCTAATGTGATCCCATACGTGTGGGAGTGGCCAATCTCTCATTCATAATGTACAGAAAACAAAGATTGGGTTGAGAGATCAGCTTTTTTATTTTTATTTTTTTTAAAGAGCTCTAAAAAAGCACCAGTAAACATTTCTCCACGTCTGGATTCATGAGATCATTCAGAGATTTTCTTTTCTGTTTTTATGTCAGTCTTTACATTCTGCGCTGCAGGAGCTGTGACTGAGCGATGGCGCTTTCTGTCTTTCTAGGAGGGACATTTTTTTTGTAATGACTCATTGCAAAGAAGTACTAATAAACAGAACCAAATACTAAAACACACACATACAGCGCCCTCTAGTGGCTGTTAGTGGGAAACAACCGCTAGAGGGCAACCGGTTCTTAGTAGGAAAAATACGAATAAATGATCCTATTTATGTTTGGAAAAAAATCTCAGATAAGTCACTCCTGAATATAAGTCGCACCTCACTCTAAAAAAGAACATATAGTCCGGAAAATATGGGTACTCCAGTAGTGTATGACATTTTAACTGTAATTTCTTTATTTATTTATTAGTGTATACTCCTAAATATTTATTTGTTTACTGAATTTTATATGGTTTAGGCTTATTTCTAATTTTGGTATTTTAAATAAGTAAAATTAAACCAGGCGATGTCAAATAAAGGAACATTCTCAGCTTTATTTGGAACCAGACTACAGGGGTCAAATCAGGATCACCTTAAAGTGAATGAAAAACCAGAGTTTAAATTTGAAAAACCAATTTAAACTTGTAGCAAATGTTTGAAAACTAGAAATTAAAATTCTACATTTGAAACCTGAATTTAAAAAGCTATAAACCTAAAACTGTTTAAAATTAAAAATATTAATGTATGATTTTAATAATATTAGTAACAGCTGCTGTTTTTTACTGTCAACTTTTGGCTTTACTGTTTCTCTCCTTCTCTGTCCCTAATTTCCAGTGTCACTGCAGACTTTGGTCTTTACTTTGGTGGCTCTCAGCTTGTTCTGCTGGACTCTAGAACAGGTTGTTGAACGGATCAGATTAAGGGGTTACTGTTCATTTCAGGGGTTTCTATTTTTGTACATGAAATGGGGTTTCCTTAAATCCCCGTTGCTCTTTAAAAGTCCCTTCTGTGTGTTTCCGGATTTCCTCTCTCCAGCGCTTCTGCCTCTGCTGCCATGAGTCTGTCAGGAGTGAAAGTGAGAGCTGAAGGTAAAGCGGCGGGCGGCTCTGTGCCTCGGCGTCCCAGTCGTCGCCTTTTAGCGCCGTCAGAAAGCTTTAGAGTTTTCTTTTTTTTTTTTTTTGCCAAAACAGGAAATTAGGGGGAAGCAGAGGTGTGGACCCGAGGTCAGGACTTCAAAGGCCGTCTTTGTGTGTTGTTGTGTGCATGTGTGATGTTTTTTTCTGCCTCCGCTGACCTTTTCACAGACCTGCAGGTTGTGTGCGGCGGCTCCCCTCGGGGGCCGTTTTGACAGAAGGAAGACGGTCGCTTTCCTGCGTTCAGACGCAGCCTGAAGCTGACTTTGAAGGATTCGAACGGGAGAAGAAGAGGAGCGGGGCGGCCTCAGCTCCCGCCCCTCCTCGCCCCCCTGTTGGGGAGTGTCGTCATGGAAACGGAGCAGAGTGTTTGAAACTTCCTCGTCCGTCTGCGGAGGAGAGCGGGGAGACTTTAGCGCTGGGCTCGGGCGCTTTCAGGCGCTGAGGCATGGCTCGGTCAGACGCGTAGACTCACTGCTCCTCCTCCTCCTCCTCTCCTGGAGGAGATGAGCCTGAGGAAGAGGCTCTCCTTCAAGCGGGTCTGGAGCTCCAACAACGTGAGTAGTCCGCACGCACAGGAGGGCTCCTCCACCTGTCAGGAAAAAGTGCTTCGTCTTCTGAAGCAGTCGGAGTTTTGATCTTTTTCCTGCCAATGTGGGAGCGGGGACGTAGGAGAATGAAGCTCGTGTTCTCGCTGCCAGAGAGGCCGACGTGGAAACTCTTTCCTGCAGCAAAACGCACAGAGAAAAAAAAGAGGGATTGCATTTCTCCGTTCTTCTAAAGAACAAAGGGATGTGAGATGAATGAGACAAAAAACCGCCTGGGGCTGTTTTCTCTGGAGCCGCCTTTTTCCACAAGTCGGATGGTTTCCTCTGGACGCCTGGTCCTGCATGTCATCAGGGGAGTCTCACCTTTTCTTTGTCTGCTGCCCTCCTGACATGCAGGACGCCGAGGCGTCCTGCATGTCAGGAGGGCAGCAGACAAAGAAAAGGTGAGAGGAGGAGTGGGCTGCATTGATTGCTGCCGTCTTTTTCCCACCTGCCTGAGTGTTTCTCCAGGCAGCGGGCCAACTCAAACAAGCGCTTATCAGCGTCCACGTCTCCCAGTCTTAGCCTTTTTTTTTTTTTAGGGGAGGAAAGACGGCAGGATCTTGGTGTTTTCTTTCATTCATTCAGGCGGCAAGGGTGTTTCTTGAGTGTCGACCGTCTGTCCTGAAATGCCGTTTTGCAGATGACGGTTGAGCGCCGGTTGAAGCCGTCCTGAAGTCAAGCTCGTGTGTGGCAGTCGGTTTTGGCAGGATGTCCCGGCCCGCTCAATGCAGGCCACTATTTAACCTCGTACTCAAAAGTAAACACGCGGGCCCGTTCAGACTTCAGCAGCTTCCTGGACGCTTGTGAGCGCACGCATGTGTGAGCTTTTTTTGCATTTGGGTTACATGAGCTGTACCCACAGGAACACGTGGACCTGACTCATCTCTTAGTTTTGTACCGTTGCGTATGAATACGTTTCTGCCCCTCAGTCTGTGACCTGTGGGCTATTTTTCTCAGTTCAATTCAATTTCAGTTTAATTGTATTTCTATAGCCCAATATTTACAACAGTAGTCGTCTCAATGATCTTCATACGGGTAACTGTAAAAAACAGGAATCATTAAGAATATAAAGTCATAGAATTCAACAGGTAATGACTAAAGTAAACTGGGCATCCCTCCCCTTAGATCCTCCTTCTCTGTAAGGAAAAGAATGGATTCTGGGGGGGGAAAAAGAAACCTCAGAGGTGTCCACGTGAAGGAGGGATCCTCCCCCAGGACGGACAGGCGATGCACCAGAATTCTTAGAGAGAATTAACTTATCTAACTCTACAACTACATGTTTGTAGTATAGTCCAGCAGATGGACTTCATCCACATGGAGTTGGGGGAGGGCTGGGGGCGCCAGACGAGCCAGAGGTATCACAGGACTGATATGAGATCAGTGAACCAAAACGGTCTGAATGTTTGACCAAAGCAAAGACGTCAAAGAGCAGAGGGAGCGTTCCCGCCACAGACGCACATCTGGGACGGTCGCTGCTGGTTTGGGTTTAGCTGTTCTGCGATGCTCAGATTTCAGTTTCCTCCTGGAGCTACGTTCACACCACCCTCAGCAGTGCACGTCCAAGCGACCGCTTCCGCTGAAAAGACTCTATGGAAATGTGTACTATGGTGTTCGCGCTGAGCTACACAAGTTCCTGCGACTGTATGTGGGCTGTACATGTGAAGTTGAACCAGGCAGAACTGTGACTAGGATTTGGTAGTATTGAATGGATGGCATTCCTTTTAATTGTGCCACCATTTGAAAATTGATGATGGATGAGCAATCAACAATTGCGGTTTGTGCCCGCCAAGTCTGACGCCAAGTCTTTCATACATCAGAATAAAGTTGTGAAAGAAAAAGCCTGGATCGAGATTTACCAGATTTACATCAGTTCGTACCAAGCCTCTTTCAAATGTAGGTAGAAGAAGAAGCCCCTCCCTGCTTGTCCAGTGTGAACACCATCTTCAGTCACAGCACACTAGGGTTCCCTGGGTCCCATCTACTGGAGTTTCTGGTCATCACATTTTCAGCTCTTGGTTCAGTTGCTCCTCTGTCGTCCGTTGGCTTGTCCTCCCCCCTATAGTTCCTCATGCTTTAGGCTCTCCTTTGTTTGTTTATTTTTTGTTCACACTTTGTTCGTTTATGTGAGGTTTGAGGGTTGAATGAAGTTCCTGTCCCCCGAGCTGTTCCCCTGTGTTTGGTTCCTGTATCCCTCACAGCATCAGTCTGAAAGGGTTAAAACATCTTCTATGAACAAAGCAAAGTTTAACATTTGAAAGTATTAATAGGTGAGTGTTGGAATGAAGATCTAGCGGTAAATTGAGAGCTCTGCTTCCAGGAATCCTGAACTATCGTGTTTTAAATAGATAACAGAAAAAACTCAAGACACCTACTATAAAACACAGTGGTGGAAGGATAATGATCTGGGCTTGATTTGCAGCTACAGAATGTGGACACTCAAAGACAGACAGCCATGTCTTTACTGAGCCTTTGACCGTCTAATGTGACTTCGGTTGGGGGACATTGTTGGGTGGTGAAAGGAATACCTTGAGGATCTCCTCAATCCTGCTGACACGCCTCCTGTTGAAGAAACAGAGGCTGAGGACTTTGGGGTGGGGCTGTCCAAATACCCAAGCTGAAGTCACAGAGGTAGTTGATGATCTCCTCCGTGGCAAGGGCACCGGGAGTATGTGGGTGTGTTCCAACCGGGCAATCACACTCCTAAACCACCATGGGAAAGTCTCTGCCAGGAACCTGATCCTGAGATCCAGGAACAACAGTGCGGTTTCCGTCCTGGTCGTGGAACAGTGGACCAGCTCTACACCCTCTTTAGGGTGCTGGACGGTTCCTGGGAGTTCGCTCATCCAGTCCAAATATGTTTTGTGGATTTTGAGAAGGTGTTCGAATGCGTCCCCTGTGGTGTCCTGTGGAGGGTGCTTTGGAAGTATGGGAGTATGGGGTCCACGGAGCCTACTTAGGGCTGTCCGGTCTCTGTAGGACCGGAGCAGGAATTTGATTTACATAGTCGGTAAGTTGGACCTGTTCCCGGTGCATCCTGGACTCTGGCAGGGCTACCCTTTACCACCGGTTCTGTTCATAGTTTTTATGGACAGAATTTCTAGGCGCAGCCAGGGGGCAGAGGGGTCTGGTTTGGGGACCACAGGATTTCCTCTCTGCTCTTTGCAGATGATGTTGTCCTGTTGTCTCCAGCATGCATTGGGGTGGTTTGTGGTCAAGTGTGAAGCGGCTGTTAAGAGTTTCTTTGGATCTTGTTCACGAGTGAGGGAAGATCGGAGCGTAGGATCGTCAGGTGGTTTTAAGTGGCGTCTGCTGTTATGCGGTTGTTGTTCCGGTCTGTTGTGGGGAGAGAGCTAAGCCGGAAAGCAAAGCTCTTAATTCACCTGTCAATCCTCGTTCCAATAGTCCCCCATAGTCATTTGCTCTGGGTCTTGACCGAAAGAACAAGGTTCCTAATCCAAGCACCATCCGAAGGGTAGCTGGGCGCTCCTTTAGAGATGGAGTGAGACCCTTCACCCGGAGAAAGTTTGGAGTAGAGCCGCCGCTCCTCCACATCCAGAAGAGCCAGTTGAGGGGTTGTTTCGGACAAGTCCCACTGGGCGGAGGCCTCATGGAAGAGCCAGGACACGCTGGAGACACTATGACGCGTTGACTGACCTGGGAACACCTCAGGGTCCTAGAGGAGGAAGAAGCTGGGAAGAGGGGAGTGTGGGCATCTTTTCGTAGAGTGTTGACTTCTGGATGGATGGAATTTTTGATCTTCTTGGCATCTGCTCTCATCCCAAGAAATTGTATTTTTTCTTTTGACCTGAAAACAAAACCCATCAGGATCTTGGCATAATTTGAGACTTCAAAGCGTTAATATTTTCAAAACTGCCATGTCCTTTTTTGGTCATCAGTTGTTCTTTTGGTTGAGTTGTCTGATATGCCCCGCCCCTTCCTCACCTTTCACACCTGATAAAGTACAAGACGATCCAAACAGGCCGAGCTAGCAGCTGCTTTATGTTTGTGGATCTGAGGACAGGTTTTCCCCGTCAGATAGAAATGTTTCCAAACTCTCCTCATCCTCGTGACTGTCCTGAAGCAACGGGACGACCAAACGCTGCTTCGTCCTGGATCGGCTCTGACTGAACTCTCCCTGGTTGCCAAGGAAACCCGAATAATATGAATAATGTGGAAGTGACAGAAAGGGCCTGTGGATGTTTTGCCCGTCAGTGTGTTGCTGCTGCCGCTGCCATGTGATTTGGTCGCCTTATCTTGTGTTGAAGTGGGTGTCACGCTGACGTGTGCTCATTGTGTAACTGTGGAGAAAACTCACTGTGTCAGTGTTCACAGTGTTCACTTCTCAGAATGTCGACCTCACAGAGTTTTGTCTGTTTGAGTCGAACTAAGGCAGCGTTTCTGTGAAAAGCCGTCATCCCACCCAGAAATGGGCTTACACAAGAGATCAAATTGGAACCAACAACTCTTTTATTTTTTACATAAATAGAATTAAGGCTGGGTAAAAAAAGTGTCATCCGATTAGTTTATACTTCAAAAGTGGAGGATCGGGCTACCAAATCCATGAGTTATCTGCCCTTTAAAGTAGTTTCTTGTGTTTTTTCTTTAAGCCAATATCATTTTCAGGAAGTTCTTTTGAATGTAAGAGCTTCTTATTAGTACATTTTAAGCTTTTTCTCTTTGAATCACGGTGGAAATTAACAGATAAAACTATATTTGGAGGGAAAAATGATTTTTCTGTCAAGTTTTGTTGTAAATCCGACTGATTTAGGACTTTGACAGTGATCCCAACCTATTTAGTAAACTGGGGAATATGCAGTATAGGGATACATCAAATGCAATCAAACTTTATTTATATAAAGTACTTCATATGCTTTGAGCAGCTCAAAGTGCTTTACAGTTTAAAAACTAGACAAAGGCACAGAAATTCAAATTAAAACCAAGCCACCCCTTTGACACCCCCCCTTACCCTCCATTGACACATACACCCCCTGACGCCCCCACAATGAATACTGGCCAAAAAAACAGGACTGTAATTATAAGATAAATCGTTGTTAGGTCCGAAATGACCACCACGGCAGCACCAGAACATGCTAACACCTGGGCTTTGACCCGCACACGGATGCTGGGGGATCTTGGGAAGTTGCCCAACGAGTGTTTGTGTTACGAACGTGTTTCCACAGGAAACGTGGAACGGGTTCTCAAGAGGGCGTGGTACAAACTTAAAAAAAAAAAACCCCTGCTTGTTTCATCTTCAGCTTTCTGAAGAGCTCTGTGACCAAACTCTGGAGAATGGAGATGTTCTCTACGAGCTGCTTTCTCTCATTTCTGCTTCTGTTCTCCACTTTTATGTCCCATTTTTAGCATATTCTGCCTGCAGCTGATGCAGAAACACCCACTCTGATCAAAATTGCGTTTTTAACATGTGGCAAAATGAACGCTTTAAACTTAATTTACGAGTATTTCCTCATTGGGAGCCAGTTTAGCTCGTGCTGGTTTGCGGCGCCTTCGCTCTGTGAAACCAGGGTTTGAATCCGGGCTGCTCACTGTTCCCTCCTCCACCTCTGTACCGGTCCCAAGCCCGGTTGCCTTGAGAAGGCTGCGTCAGGAAGGGCATCCGGCGTAAAACATCGCCAAGCTTACCATGCGACTCGTTCGCTGTGGCGACCCCTGATGGGAAAAGCCGAAAGGGAAAGAAGACGACGAGTATTTCTTTATTCAAAGGTTGTGAATCAGGAGCAGACAAAAAAAAAACAGTGGGCGGAGTCACAAACTCCCTGCCCTTCTCCATTCCGATGCATCCACCATGAACGTCTTTGGACGGATGGATAGCATAACATAGCAGAACATAAACAGCTGGATGATGTGAAGAGCGCCGGCTTACTCCATGCCAACATCCTGCCTGCAACTCAAGTTTCTGATGAACTCCTGCAGAAACTACGTCCTAGAAAACGACAGTTCTTTTTCAATTTTGGCTAAAAACAGCATCATCATAATTGAAAGACCACTGGGAACACGTTAAAAAAATAGATCCAGAGATGATGGGAGTGGGACTTTGAGAGGTGACCTTCATCAAATTCTGGGGATTTTGTGGCTGAGTGTGGAGTCTGAAAACGGACTGTACCAAGCGGAAGTCTGTGGTCCTACAGCAAAGAAACGCTTTCCCGGGAGAAGCTTTCAACAACGAACGGTGAAACATCTTCCCAAAAATTCCCAAGTGTTGCTGTGAGCACACATTTGATCAAACCTTTGGAGGTTTTCTCTTAAATCTCTGTTGAAAAGGCCCTTGTTGTGTTTATCACAGCGGATGCACAACACCAGGAGAGGGAATGTCTGGAGGGGAATGTCTGGAAAACCCCAGGCATTCTCTGTGGGCTCCCAGGAATGACCAGGATCTGCCAAGAGAGGAGGGGAAACACCACTGGAATGACAGAAGAGAGGAGAAAGGAGGGAAAGGGACCAACCTGAGGGAGCAGTGGGGAGAGAAGTCATTGAGTTGGCGATAGAAACTGGGGGGGCAAAGAGGTTTGATGGGAAACGAAGGGAAGACTGAGCGTTTCCACCACACGGCAGGAGTGTCGCACTGCAGGCCTCCTGCTGGTTTTTACAGAAATCCTGCCGTATCTGCTGCTGATTACCTGGATCAGGTGTTTGGGCGGAAAAAGGCAGGTCGGTTGTGTCTGTCTGAGCGCCCGCATGCCTCATCTCTGAGGGTGTTTGACGGACAATCCAGTAAAGGACCAAAATCTATCACAACAGCCTGCTGACATCATGGATGTCCCTCAAGAGGACAGGAAAAGAACACAAATCTCTTGGAGAAATTTCCTAGAAAGTGGTAAAAAGATCTGTCTATGCAGCAAGTCGGTTTACATATTAAAATCTAGAAACAAGGAGTTCCACACACACATTTAAAAAAATTAAGCTAAAAATCTCACTGATGGATGGAAATGATTTTATTTTATTTTTTTATTTTACGGCCCTATAAGAAGTATATTTTTGCTAGTTCTACGTAAATGGTTTGTGTTTTTGGAGTTGTTGTGTATTGAATTGTAGTTTATTTTGTTTGCAATGATTAAAAAGCTGGTATAATAAGTGGAAATGAGAAGTGCAGGGATCTGAGTGCAAGTTGGTCTTTCTGAATAAATCCTCATACAAAACTAGCACTTTTTAAATCTAAGCTTTTGTTTCCAAAATAATTAATACATTTTTAAATCTAAAATATCATCCTTTAAATTAAACCATTCAGTGGTAGAGTTACATAAGCTAATTTGTTTTTCCTAACACAGAAGGAGGGTCTAAGGGCAGGAATGTCCAGTTTAGTTTAGCCACTATTGAATTTTACAACTCTCTGTTTTTTATGATTCATGTTTATAACACAATTACCAGTATGAAGCCCATTGAGACGACTATTGTTGTTATATTGAGGCTATAGAAATTAAATTGGATTGAATTGTTGTCTTAAATGAAGTTTTTCTATTGTCAAGAGTTTGGAGCAAAAGGATTTAGACTCTTTTTAATAATAATTTCCCTATTTTTTTTAGATTCTAGCTCCTAATGAGACAAAACGTTCTGGACTGTATTGAATGTGAGAAGCTAAAACAACCGAAAACCTGCTTAAATATATTTAATGTAAAAAAAAAAAAAAAAGGTTTGAAATCTTTGCAGGGATCAAATAGTTTGTAGCGTAGAAGATCAGTCGGCCTTAAAATGCTCCAGTTTGGTCAGAGTCGCCTCCCTGTGGTCATTCTGGAAACACCAGCAATCATATTTTGATCCTGTTCAGAAATGCAGCATCAGTTACAGTGTCCGGTGAGGGTCAAACCTCGGTTCTGGTTCAGTGTGGAGTTCAGGTTCGGCTGTGGAAACTAGAGCGTCTACACCCGCAAATCCAGGCCTGGAGGGCCAGCTTCTGGCTAGTTTTCCAGAGGCCCTACCTTTTCTGCTGCTGACTATCTGCATCAGGTGTGTTTAGCCCTTAAGGAGCTTCGATGGCAGGTTGGCAGGAAAACACGTAGGACACCGGCCCCCGGGGCCTGGAGTTGGGCTCCCCTGATTTACGCAGATGGAGGAGGTCTTGGAGTTCATTAATGTCACAGCTTTGAACCCTAAATCAAACTTCTACAGATCTTCATCTTCTGATGCTCTCACAGTGGACGTTTCCGTCTCTCAGCTGAAACCACTGACTATATATGAGAACTGGACTGAGTGTTTTCTAGAATCAAGAATATAATCAATGCATAGTTATATATGTCTCCAGCCTTTCCTATCTATCTATATGATTCTCTGATAATGTAGCCCTAATATGTATAGTTAACAGAAGGTATGATGGTTAGTTCAAGCTTGTGGATGGACTTCTCTCTCGTTGTTCTTACACCGCACACACACGCACACACGCACAACCACGCACTTTTCCTTTTTATTTTTTATTTTAATTTTTTATTTCTTTTACCTCCTGTTTTTGTGTGTTAGTATTGGCTGTTGTCTGTGTTTGTCGGATCTGTTTTTCCAGTGTATTTTCGTTTGTTTGTTGGTTTTATGTTGTTGTCTCACTTAAATAAAAATTAATTAAAAAAAAAAAAAGAACTGGACTGAGTGACCCCTCCCCTCAAATCCCATTAGACTTCTATAAAAACATAAATAACTATAGCTGCCTCTTTTTTCCCCCTCATGTTCTTGGTTATTCTAATTTTTTCCCTAAATTCTTTTCTAAAGCTCAATTAAAAGTAGGTGGAGCCTGCCGGCCCCCACGCTCAACGTTTGAAACATTTCAGGTGGTAGGGGTGTGGCCTTCCTACAAGCTCACTCCTGATTGGAGAAGGTGGTTGCCATAGAAACGGGGACTCAGACCAGCGTGGGGGTGCACATCTGGGTCGATGTTTAGTAAAACCTACCAAACATGAAAGCTAAACGTGTGTGGAGACATGTCTGCATTGAAGATGAGGGCCTGAAAACACAAAGGACAATGAGAAGCCTCGAGTTTTCTCAGAAACGGCGATTTTGTAACCAACAGCTGTGGAATAAGCCTATGGAAACATCCAGTCGTCCACAAGACCTGCATGTGTTGGCGCCGTCTCAGCCATATGAATACGAGCAGTCATCAGGCGGATGGAGAGAGCCCAACCCGTTTTTTCCTGTCTTCCTGTTGACGTTGGGTTCATTTCCCCGTCCTCCTTCCATTGGTCTGACGCCTCGCCGTGGTCTTTTCTTCTGTCTTCCCTCCGCCTCACAGCGGTTCATTGTTTCTGTGAATAATGGCGTGCAGCTTTCAGCATGGGTCATACAAACGTTTCCAGTCTCTGTCTGAAGCTTCAGTGAGAATACCTGATTTAGGACGCTGTGACTTCTCAGGTTGTTGAAACACGCCCAAACTTTCCCCCTCATTTTACGTGCTTTTTCTTTCTCCGTGTTGCAGGTTTACTGTTCAGCAGATGAGAAGTTGTATTAGACCTACCTTTTTAATCTAGCTTTTAGTTGAAATTAAGGAATTTATTTGATAGTTTAATTATTTATGTTATTTTCTACCAATGTGATGCATGTGTATATATTTATATTATTTTGATTTTATTTATTTATCTATTTTTAATTTGAATATATTTATTCACATCTACCATTTTATATGTCTATTAAGGTTTATTTATGTCCTTATTTGGTTATTTATCTATTTCAGTTTTTATTTGATTCCATTTTATTGTAACTCCAGTGTTTTCCTCCACATCAGTGACTGACAGTGAATGGGTCACTGCAATGGGATGTCCCGGGTCTGGCTCTTGGTTTAGATCTGGGGGGGGGTCTTGTGGTAGTGTACTCTGTGAACTTGAGTGGGGGTGGTCACTGATGTGGACATGTCCCCAAAACATTGTTTCCCCACTTCAGTACAAAGCCTGGTTTCTATGTGTGTGTGTGTGTGGAGGGGGGGCATTGTGCAGGTTTTAAACTAAATATTCGTTTAAACTAAATGTCTTTTGTTGTACATTTTGATTATGCTTTTACGTTAATCGCTTTGAGTAGCTCGCGTTGTAAAAGTTTGATTTGATCAGTTTCCCTCTGCTGACTTTTTACAGTGTGCTTCATTACGGAGGGGTGTCTGTGTTTTCGTAACGTGGGGGGGCTTGTTGAGAAGTGTCGGTGCATGAACAGAGCTGGACTGTGAGATACTCTAGCTCTCAGGTGGGGAGCGTCCCGCCCGTGCGAGGAGGTATTCTGGCAGAGCAAGCATAGCCGGTTGACACAAGTCCGCCCACGAGGAAGACAATGAGGCGTGGGCGCCACCCTGTTACGGTGATGGGAGCAGCCACCGGCGGGCCGGGGGGTTGCATGTCCAGGCAGCCCTCCCCAGACAAGGCGTCTGTTCTAAAAAAGTGTAGGCTCAGTCAGGCGCAGAGATCCTAATCCATGTCTTTCTGTTTCTCCCCACAGTCTGCTGCAGTCTCTGATGGAGGTGAGTACATGCACCTTTACCTTCTGTCTCACATTTGCTCCCACACTCCGTGGAACCAAAGGGATCCACGAGGTGGGTAGGCCGTTTTCATGAAAGTGTGGCCTCCCCCTGCAACATTCGGCTGCACCGATAAAGCAGCCGCAGGTCACGGATGGAGCCAAATGTTTGTTGGTTGGTTTTTTACAACTGGAAGGAGAATTTCTTCTGTCCTGCTCCACACCTTCCAGGTGTTTCTGTGACGTCACACACCAAAAGCCTGTCAGTTCAGAGGAGTTTCAGTCTCTTCAGCGTATTGGACGGGAAGAGGGAGCAGCGTTTTGTTGTGCTGTGTCGATAAAAAGTGTCTGCTTACAACACTTTTACACAAATGTCCACAAAAGACGTGACGGTGAGGAGAGTCTTTAGTGTGTCTTTATGGTATTTGCCTCTGTTTTGGATGAAAATGCTGAATTTCCATTGGAGAACATCGCTGGTGTAGATGTTGCATCACTCTGGAGGTTCTCTGTGACTCGATGGAGGCAAAACTCTCATCTGTGGTGCTAAAGGAGTCCAGCCCTCGACAGGAACTAGATGCACAAATCTGTGCGATAAAATGTCCTCAGAGGATGTTTCCTGTTAGGAAATCTTTAAAAATGACTGAAGTAATATTTGTTTCAATGAATCCAAGAGTCTTGATGCCAAAGCTTCACATGCTCGGTCCTGCCGTACCCGGATGGCTTGATGTTGTCCAGGTGAGGGATGCCTCCAGCATCTAGTTATTTTACAACTCACTCAATCAGCAAAAAGGCACAAGAACTGGAAAGGTTCCTACCGCATCAGGTTTCTTCAAAATAGGGTTGTGCCGATGGACGATATCATCGTCCATCGTGATGGGTGACTGACATCCCGATGGAGAGACCACCATCGTGATGCCACGCCCCCGCCACGTTGCGAGTGGACCCCATAAGCCGCGGTTACATGAACAAAATATCTTGATGGGATCAATGGTCGGATTAGAATCCAACCGTGTACATGAGCCCAGAAAAATGTTTTCAGAATATAAAAACGTTCACTAAGGTCACACTTTCCGTCGGAATAAAAACCGGAAGGATATAAATTCCGCCGAGCTGCTTTTTTTTTCAAACTTTATTGAATGTAACAATTAAATACAAAACGACAGCGCCGAGCGGCTATATTCATTGACATGTCAGCTCGGTAAAATACGAGATGATCTTCTAAACGTGCTTTTAATAATGTTACGGTTACTATGAAACACCTGTTCGCTCATCATTTGAATCCTAATCCGTGTGGTCAGCGCTTTTTCTGAGCGCTGTTGTTAACCCATGTTAGCATACTGCTATGCTAACATGGGCTAACAACATTAGCTTTGGGTGGCGCTGCATCCTGGGAATAACATCAGCCGTTATTTAGTCGGGACACGACTGGAAACACAAATCCACGTCATTGTTTGAATGTTTTCTAAGGACTGAGCGACATTTCTGCTTTGAAGCCCAAACCGCTGTGTCTGCTGACGATCCGAGCTGTGCTCAGACACACACTTCTAGACCCGGTTCTGAGTTCGGTAGCTCGTACCCCTAGAGCTGCGGGACGGATCGCAGTCTTAAATCTCCCACACATACCGCTCACGTAACCCCCCCTTCCCATCAAACACAAAGCTGTAAGTCCGCACTCCGCCGGTCCACTTCGCTAGTTAAGTGCGGGAGCGGACTACTTCTTTTCTATTTTGTTTGTTACTTTTTTTGTTGAAGTCACTTCCCTCAGTTTATACTGGATCACGCGGATGAGTCATTAGTTGGGAAATAAAATGAAAAAAGCAAAATAACGAATAGCAGTTATATAACAACGAAAAATGTTTTTAAAAAAATCCCCCCCCCCCCGATCATCCCGATGGTTGACAGCAAACATCGTCAACGGCCAATTTAGGGGACATCGCCCAACCCTACTTCAAAACCATGTGGTCTGGTTTGCAGGGGTGCTGGTTCTTTGGAGGAGTTTGTCAGAAAACAAGGGTCTTGCTTTGGGTGTGGTGCCATTTACAGCAACGTCAACACAGGTGAACCGTCCACCGGATGAAAGGGAAGAAGTAACGGTAAAGCTCAGCATGTTAGACGTGAACTCCAACGTTTCGCAGGAGGGTCTTGCGAAACACTGAGGGTCAGTGTTGGCACAGGTTTATAATGGCTTATAAAGGAATCAAGCAATCATATCCACAATTTCTGGAAAGTACTAGGGGTCAGGGGGTTTTGGGGGTACTGGGGCCGGACTTTGGACATGCCTTGCCCAGATTGTCTTGTTAGCTGTGTAATAAAGAGGTGCAGGTTCTCGTCAATATTCTTCTTCCGGTTCTCAGAGAAGACGCCACGCAGGCATAGAGCAGCTGCACTTCTCAACTGTCTGAGGAATATGAGGACTTGAGGAAGATGCTTGATTTCGTGCTGGAAGAGATCAAAGCTATGAAAATTGTTCATGGACAAATTCTGGATGCAATCGGAGAGGTGAAGCAGTCCGGGCTCTGCAGGAGCAGTGTTTCAACAGGATGGATATAATCCAAAAACGAATGGATGACCAAGAGCAGATCTCCAGATCTAACGACGTGATAATCACCGGATTGAAAATCAAACCCCGGTCCTACGCGCATGCAGTGACCGCTGGGAACGGTGAGGAATCCGACGAGCAGGAGACGAGCTCTGTGGAAAAACAGGTGGAGGAGTTCCTAAAGTCCAATGGAATTTCTCTGGACACCAACAATGTGGAGATCTGCCGACCGCTTCCCAGGAAAAGAGACACCGACAAACCAGCGATCCTACTAAAGTTTGTCAATCGGAAACACAAAGCAGCTTTATTGAAGCAAGGAAGAAATCTGAGGGGAACCAACGTTTTCATGAATGACAATCTCACGAAAAGGAATGCCGACATCGCCAGAAGAGCACGTTACTTGAAAAAGCAGGGGAAAATTCAAGGAACCTGGGTGAAAGACTGTAAAATTTATGCCAAACTCTGTGGCTCCCCTGAGCAGTCCAAGGTTGTTCTTATCAGGAGCATGCAAGATCTGGGAAAATATTTACCAACTACAGTCTAAACAAGAGATACGTGAAGATGCTGGTCTTCTGAGATGAGGAGACGAACTCTACTATCCATGGCTTCTAAAAAAAACAACCCTTTTTCTTCAACAGTCACCTGCAACCACAACTCTCAGAGAGATCTGAATGGTGAGCAAACCGACCTTAAAATATTCAGTGATAACGACAACAACCTTCAAGACATCCACCCTGATCAATTCTTTTCCACTGTTAACATGGACTGCAAATATTACAGCATAGATGACTTTAAAAACTCTGTAAACCCAGAAGGAAGACTTTCAATCATTCACTTTAACAGCAGAAGCATGTAGACCAACTTTGAAGACATCAGGGTCTATTTACAGAACATCGGGCATTCCTTTGATATCATAACCATATCTGAGACTTGGTTCAGCCGCGACAAAGACGCTGACTTTGAATTGGAAAACTATGAACTTAACTATGTGAACAGAGCAAACAAAAAAGGTGGAGTCGCAAAATATGTGAAAAAAAATATGAAGTTTACGGTAATTGATAAATTGTCTGTTGCAGTGGATGGAATACTGGAATGTCTAGCAATTGAAATATGTAACAATTCAGGGAAAAATGTCATTATAAGCTGTGTTTATAGGTCGCCAGGGTCAAGCTTAGAGGTGTTCAGTGACTGGATGGAAAAGATGTTTACCTCTCTAAATAACAAAATATTATGTGGAGACTTCAACATCGATCTGATAAACCCCAGCAAACATAAAGCCACCGACGACTTTATCAGCACAATGTATGCTATGAGTTTATATCCAACCATAACAACACCCAGCAGAATCACTACTCAAAGTGCTCCTCTTATTGATAATATTTTTACAAATCATGTAGAATACACTCATATGAGTGGATTAATGATATGTGACATAACTGATCATTTACCAATTTTTGCACTATTTGACATCAAGGTGAAGAAAAAGAAAATTATAAAAGAACCAGTCTTCAAAAGGTTAAGAAATGAAAACACCATGAATGCTCTAAAGCAGGGGTCTCAAACTCAATTTACCTGGGGGCCACTGAAGGTGGGGTCTAGCTGAGGGAGGGCCTCAACTTCAATGCACACACACACAACTTGTGAGTGTCTGAGAGCCAATACATTTGTATGGAAAATGTACTATACTATTAACTATACTCTATTATTAACTGTTTTTATGTACAAAATGTACTTATACAACTCTCAAATAAAATACGTAAATAAAAAGTCAATTTAAAAAAATCAATTATTTAGTCTTCTATATCTGCTGTTTTCTAATTTGAACATCCTTATCAACACAGTTCACTTAACACTGTTGAATTATAACTATTAAACACTAAAGAAGACTCCAGTTCTACAGTTCTGTAAATCCATCAATGGTTCTTCTGAACACGGTTCTCTTGTCTTCTCACTGCTGGACACTTGGCAGCTCTTCCTCCCAAACAGCTGAGACCCTCAGTGTGGATGAAGATGATTGACAGGAAATCTGGACTGAACTTGGACTGATTGAGGTTGAAGGTGGAGAAGTCAGAGAGGATGTGCTCCCAGTGCTGAGTCTGTGTTGAATTTTTTCTTTTTTAAGTTTACTTTTTAAAACACAAATCAGTAAAGGAGAAACAAAATTCAGTAACCATTTTTGGGTTTTCTTTCTGATGACTTTTTGCACATTTAAACCCCGGTCACAAGTTATTGTAGAGCAGCTGGTCAGCCACTCCTATATTTTCATTTTGAATTAAAAAAACAACGGGCGCTGCTCACTGGAGATCAGAACAACTGTTACCGATACCTGAGATCAGAGAAAGGCTCAGAAACGGATGGAAATTCATGTTGGTGACACCAAATATGTGCAGCCAAGATGCATAATAAGCGCGTTTGAGATCACCCAGGTGGACGAAATGCTGCGCTGATCACCTGGTGAGTGACGGATGTCTTTGCTCCACCAGAAATCACCAGAAAGGGGCGGGATCAAGGCCCCAACCTGAGCGAACGCTGGAAACTTAGTACTGCACTGACTGCAAACCGCCCTGATGACTACAAAACAATGCATTATGGGAAATGTGTCCTGACGGTTTTTGTAGTTGGGTGATCAGTTTATATTTATACATATATTTTTAGTGTGTCTAGGACTACATCTTGTTGCCGCTCGCACGTGTTAAAGCCCCGTTAGCTGTCACGCATGTAGGTGGGGGACATTGCTTCTCCACAGTGACCCACCCCCCGCGGGAGCAGTGTGCGGCAGTGAGAACCGTTTGGTCGGGGTTGATACGCACGCCTAACCGTAACCATAACCTTAACCCTCCTCTGGATCCGTGCGACCCAGAGAAAAGTTCGGCACAGACTTCATGTATGTAGAAAATTACGAGCGAATAGATACGTTCTAAAAAGGAAAGTAAGGAACACTTTAATGTGGTCCAGGGAGGGAGGGGGCGGCCAGGTGTCCTGCCTTAAATCTTCCCATGCTTTCAAGCCTGGTCATTGTCACGCCCCCAAGAGTCATATACAAACTGGCGGGCCGCATTAACATTAAACTTTCATATTACTTTCAAATAGCCTGCGGGCCGCGAGTTTGAGACCCCTCCTCTAAATAATGACTTATCCAGACAAAACTGGAACTCTGTGTACAGAGAGAAAGATGTCGATATCGCTTATAAATGTTTTTTAGAAATATTTAGCTCACTTTACAATAAGAACTGTCCAATTTATAAATTCAAGAAGAAATTTGCCAAATGCCCTTGGTTAACTACCGCTCTACAAAATGCTTGTAAAAAGAAAAATAACCTCTATAAAAACTTCTGAAAACAGAGGACAAGAGAAACTGAACAAAGATATAAGTCATATAAAAATAAACTAACTGTAATAACACGTTACAGTAAAAAAGTGTACTTCAATAATCTACTGAATGAAAATAAATACAACGTAAAGCGAGTTTGGGAAATATTACATAACATCATTAGAAATGGGACTAAAAAGCGAACTTATCCAGATTACTTTACAGATGAAAAGGGTCACAGCCTCAATAAATATTTTGAAAACGTGGGTCCAGAGTTGGCAGCAGAAATTCCAAAATGTAAAACCAGCAAAGACGAGGCAAAGACATTACTAGACACTGGATTTAGTAACTTGAAGAGAATCTATCGGATCATCAGAACCGGAGTTAAAACCCTGTAAAACTATCAAATGAATGAACTCAGTAGGGGGGGGGTTATATAAGCGCGTTTCTTCCCACTCCTTTTCAAGCAATAAATCAAACTCTACTTATACTTTAGTTAATGATCACTGTATTTAACTAAGCAAATGTGATTAAAGTGACATTTTTGTTTTATTTTCTGTCTTATTAATCTATGCATTTCATCATTTCTGTAATGAGTTTGATAAATATGTGTAATTTCTTTATTGCTTTGACTACAATGCTTGAAAAAAATCAATACATTAAATATGTAACTGTTAAAGACTATCTAGATTGGACATTTTCTTTGGAGTTTTAATCCCCGGCCAGCAGCGGAAAAACGTCCCACAAACAAGCAGCTGCTGAAATTTGTTTTTCCGGGCGGTTTTGTCTGCAAAAGAAAATCAAAAAACAGACAGAGAAGCAGCAGTGACTGAGGCTCAGGAGATCTGAGAAAAAATGTGGCAGCAGAAATAGAGACTCCTCAGACCAGACAACGTTTGTCCATCTTCTAGGGTCCAGTGTTGGTGAGTCTGTGTGAATTGTAGCCTCAGTTTCCTGTTCTTAGCTGACAGCAGTGGTACCCGCTGTGGTCTTCTGCTGCTGTCGTCCATCTGCCTCCAGGTTGGACGTGTTGCAGTTCAGAGATGCTCTCCTGCAGACCTCGGCTGGAACCAGCGGTTCTTTGAGTTCCTGTTGTCTTTCTATCAGCTGGAACCAGTCTGACCTCTGACCTCTGGCATCAGCAGAACTGGATATTTTCTTTTTTTTGGACCGTTCTCTGTAAACCCCGGAGATGGTTGTGGCTGAAAATCCCAGTGGATCAGCAGTTTCTGGGATCCTCAGACCAGCCCGTCTGGCACCAACAACCACGCCACATTCAGAGTCCTTTCAGTCCCCTTTCTTCCTCGTTCTGATGTTAGAACTGCCGCAGATCGAGGACCGTGTCTGCAGAAATGCATTGAGTTGCTGCCGTGTGATTGATGACATGGGCCTTCACGTCTTTTCATGTTTTGAGTCGGTGAGACCCCCTAACAGGAAACAGCTGTCTCTGTCAGGTGTCCTTCATGCGTCTCACTTGAATGGATTGTGGTGGTTTTTGAGAATCGAACCTGCCCCTGTCCTGCTGGGTCAGCTCCAGTGCCCCCCGGTGGAGGATCCTGTCTCTGGTGGCTCTGGTGACGGTGTGTCCGCCGTTGCAGACATTATTTGTGGCCGTCCTCTAACAGGCCTCACATCACTACTGCTCTGCATTTGTGTTCTCTTTGGTTTCCTCCTCCCTCGTCTTTGAATTATTCATCCCCCTGACGCTTGTGTGTGCGTGTATCACTTACCTGGCTGTGAGCGGGCGGATGTGTGTGAATGCGCACGCACGTGCTCGTGCACGGCGCGACCTGACTCCCTCCATGGTTTCTCAGGTTTTCATCCAGGTTGCTAACAACCAGCAGCCTCTCCCTCCGTTTTGATGTTTCTCTCCGCGCTTTGTGCCGCGTGTGCGCTCTCGCCAGACGGTGGCCTGGACCCGATGTGTTAGAGCTCCTGACGGACCCTGACAGGGGTCGGGGGTCGGGGGGGGGGATTATGGATGGAGGGGCCTGGTTGCCTCTCAGAAGTCGATACATGCCCCGCTGGCACCACACAGGCTCCTACCAGCTGTACCCAGGTGAGGAGGCACTTCGTCAGCCTGACGTACTTCTGTTTGGAAAAATCAAGCTGCTGTACAGATTGGATTTCTGTGGCGGTTTACGACGGTGATTAAACAGGCGTCCAGACTCGCACGTTAAGGCCGGGTTCGGTCAAAAACAGGGTTCTGATGCTCTGCTCCGTCCGGCATCTCACTAGACTTCTGATACCAGAGGACTCTTGGGAAGAAGAATGTGTTTACTTGCAAGTGAAGTCTGGTGCGGTTTACTTCAGTGTGAATGCACACAGACTCTTCATGGACTTAAGCTTGTGGAGAACAAATAAAAGCGCAGAATCTGAGAGGCTTGAACCGTGAAAAGGTTGTGTTCGTAAACGTGGAGGTGCAGTCAGAGGACTTCTTGGACTAGCATCTTCTTTTCGTCCTGGTCAGGCAGTAGCGCCCCTTTATGAGATTCTGAGCTGTTTTTTGTCCAGGTCGTTTGGTGCGCATCCGTTCCTGCAGAGGGTGGGTTGTGCTACCCAACCCCGCCCTCACTTTCCCCTTCCGCCACCCTGGTCAGAGCTGCATGTAACAAATTCATTTTAAAAAAGCGCTTTTTTTTTTTTGTCGCCATAGCAACCATTTTAGCTTTTAGTCACCTGGGGGTAACAAACAGATCTATGGTATTTTTAGAAGAATATGCAAAGGTAAAGTTTTGAATTTCCTTGGCAGCTGAGGTTTTTTTTTGTTTTTTTGTTAGGGACGTCCACATTCTTGCTTTAGTTGTATCGTTTGTCGTGTCTTCTCGTTCAGCTTGAGCCAGGGATTCATCTCCGGCCTTTTCACTATTCTCTTGAAAACAATGTGAGCAACAGGGGAACGTCACATTTATGAGCTCTACAGACTTTAAAACCACATTTATGTCCAAAGTAGCTTCCCAGCTAAGGTCGAGGAACTGATAGATCATAAAGAGGAGTTTAAATTTGTAGAAGGTACTAAAGGTTTAAAAAAACATTTAAGATTGCAACCCCTTCCTGAGGTCAAAGGTCAATGAAAGGTCTGTTGTAGTTGTAGATATAACCTGGTGGGGCATGTGTGAGATTTTCGGAAGATTGCTCAAATGAAATTGTTCTTTTCCCATATTGCAGGAAAATGCAGGTCCTGTGGCCATCCCATAATAGTTTTAAAATGTCCTTTTTTGACGGGTGTGTTTTGCTTTTGTTGGTGGATTTTGAAATCCTTTTTTTTTCTTTAGCTCCATGGGACATTTTGGGCAGATTCATTTCTTTTTTCTGGTGATGTCATCATTTTTTGGGAAGCCTCTCTACGGAAGAGGATGAGGGCCACGGAGAAAGAATCTGTTAACCAAATGTCGTATTTTCTGAAGGCTGTAAAAAAGAGATTATAAGCTGGTTGTTCATACAAACGGGCACAATGGGGGTGCAGAAAGTGTCGATTCTGACGGTAAAACGTGCATATCGTACATTTGTAAAAGAACCTGCGACCTAAATATCAGTAAAACTGTGATCTGTGCTTCAGGTACACGTATTGGACCCTGGTAAATTAGCAGCATTCTGCACATTGAAAAAAATGACTTCATATCCGTGTAAATGTCCGATAGCTGTTGCAAAATGCTAGCATAGGCTTAAAACAAGCAGTTTATTGTTATTATGACTTTTATTTTAACCCCTAACCTTCTGTTTAGACCTGCGCAATAAATCACATATTTGTCGTAATCGCGATATCAAGCTGTGCAAAAGTTGACGAAAACTGCCGTAAATGCTTACTTTAAATGTACTAAAACAGTCTTATGGCAGCTTGAAGTATGTAACGAATCAAATAAATCCATTGATGCATTTGACCAATCGGATGGACGCCTTCACGTTGTTGACCAATCAGGATGGAGCTTTTTAATCTATTTACTTGTTTTGGAGCTCTTCTATGTCAGATGTTCTCCTCCTATGTAAACGAAGGTCATCTGGACTGTAATTTAAGCTATGTTGACTCTTGTTTACATTAAACTGTTGCGATGAAATGCAAATGATGTTTTTGGTTGTTTTGCTTTTCGTTCTTAAACATCATCGCAATATTGATCACTAATATTGCATATTGCGAGTTTTCCCTCATGTTGGGCAGCACTACTCCTGTACCGCCATTAGTGAAATGACCTCCTCCGGTGAGCCTCGAGCACGCCAAAAGACACTTGGAGACGTCATTTTTGATGGTTTCACGCCTGCAGCTCCTCAGACTCTGCAGTGCAGTGCTGTGCTGAAGGAAGCGGCTCACATGCGCATGTAGTCCATAATTCTAAGATTAAAGTCAGAATTTTCGATGCCCTCCTTATTTTCTTTCTCCGTGGTCCTAATCCTCTTCCGTATGTCCTTCACTGTTTTCCAAGATGAATTTTCAGCGGCTGCTAGGTGCGTGTAAGATGTTGGTGAGTTTTGGAGAATGTTTCCCTCAAAGCTGCATTAAGAAAGCAGAATTGTGAAATCCGTCTGATCCTTCAGTCCTGGACGGAAATGTTGACCGGGGCTCCTTTAGTTTGGTTTTTTGGTGCTTTCCTTTCTGCAGTATGTTATTTAAATAGCTAAGAGAGTCAGAGAAAAAGCAACTTTTCTCTGTTTAGGACATATTGGTGATGCGCAGTGGTGTAGTGGTCACCGCCTCAGGAGAAGGTTTGAATCCTTTGTGTGTGGAGTTTGCGTGTTCTGCTCGTGCCTGCGGGGTTTCCTCTGGCTTCCTCCCACCGTCTAAAAACAGTGCCTGAGTGTGGCCCTGCAACAGACTGGTGGCCTGTCCAACCCCGTGAGCCCCCCCTGCTGGTGTTTGCAGTCCGCTACCCCCCCGTGTTGGGTAACGCCGTACCTCTGACATAACGAGGAAGTATGTTTCTGTGAAAGAGGATGTCCGCTGCAGGCAGGAAACTTTTTTCCCGAACTTCATTTCCAGCGCTTGCGTCGTCCCGGGCCGCCTGACCGGCGATGTCCCCCCCCCCCGGCCGTTTTTGTGTCTTATTATATCTCAGCTGAGCCGCCCACATTCAGTTCATCAGGCCCGGGGCTTCTGCCTGGTTATTCTGGGCATTTCTTTGTGAGGCTGCCTCCTGATCACAGCCTCACATTAGGAAGCGGTTTGCAAAAGAGACAAACCCTGAATAGACTGGGGGTGTCCTCAAAATATCCTTTCAATGGGCATTTATGAACCTTTTAGTGCTTTGTAGGTAAGGTTGACCTTAGAAAAGTAGAAATAGCTGCTGAATGTTAAACAATACAAAGTGTAAATGAGGTCAAGTTAGAAAAAAGGGCCTCAGCAAACACACAAAAGCGGCCATCTTGCAGCTGTAGGGTCCCTTTGGAGGCTGTGGTGGGACAGCTGTCAACCAAAGCTTTGCTGGTTCACGTCCTGGCCCCAGAAGAACTGACTCTCCATGGCGCCCTCGTGGAGTGGAGCCGTCCGGTGACCACGGGCATCCAGTCCCAGCATGCACGAGGATCCGCGCAAAGGCCAACCAGGCTGTCTTGCATAAGCGAGAGGATCAGTTAGCAGCAGAGGTCACGGCAGGACACGGCGCCGTTGCAAAAGTGAACGAGTCCCTTGAATTCAAATCCCATTCGCCTTAATTTAGTGTTGCAGCTTCGCCATAAAAAATGCTTTTGCGTGCTTCCTGCCAATTAGATGGTCTGTTTATGGTTGTTAGAGCTGAAGCAATTCTTTCCATCTTAGCCATAAAAAAGACACCCAAAAATCTTGTTTTGCAACATGGAGAAGAAAACATTGAGCCTGCTAAATCTAGCCTGTGCTTTATTTTTATGTTTTTATTTTAATTTCATTTCCGGCAGCCATTCTGGACCGCAAGGACCCGATTATTGCAAAACTTCTTTCTTACTGGGCCTTTAAGCAAAGCATGTCTCTGCCGCCACATTCTCAGAAAACACACCAAGAACCAAGACAAAGGACACCTAGAACCCGCTGAAAATGAATTTGGGTCATAGTGACCCCCCCCAAAAGATGACATTACAGTGGGAGAAACCATTAAAAAATAACATGAATGAGCCCCAAAGCTCTTAAGAAGCTCAAAAGAATATTTCAAAATCCACCAACAAACCCAAAACACACGTGTCTGGGATCTCCAAAGCAAGTTTTGAAGTAATTATGGGATGGCCGCATGACCTACGGCTTGGTGGTCATTGCGTGGCAAAGTGTAAAATTTGCTGATTTTTCACCTTTTTACACAATACGTGAGAATACAAATTTCACACGCAGTGTAAGTTTAGAACAACAACTGAAACTCTGTTGACCTTTGACCTCGGCAAAAGAGACCCATTTTCCTAAAAAACATCACCTTTAAAGCCGTGTCACACAGCCACTACGCATCAAAATTGGTCATACGTAGAAAAAGTGAGCAAAGTTGTGGTCTTTACGTCAAATTTTCACAGACATATCAGGAATGAACCACGTTAAAATCACGGAAAAAGTAGGAATAAGCCACGCAAAGAACAGGAAACCAACGTAGAACATTCAATTCAATTCAATTTTATTTATATTGTCCAAATTCACAACAACAGTCGTCTCAATGGGCTTCGTACCGGTAATTGTAAGGTAAACGTACAATCAAAAAGGATCATAAATGCATAGAATTCAATAGGATAATACTAAAACTTTAACTAAACAGACTAAACTAAACTGGCATCTCTGTCCTTAGACCCCCCTTCGCGGTAAGGATGTGATCTCTTCTGCTAGTTCCTGCTAACAATCTAGCTGCTACGTTCTGAACAAGCTGGAGACTTCTTCAGGAACTCTTAGGACACGCTGCTAACAAGGAGTTACAGTAATCCAGCCTCGACGTAACAAATGCATGGATGAGTTTTTCAGCATCACTCTTAGAAAGTAGATTTCTGATCTTAGCAATGTTCCGCAGGTGAAAAAATGCAGTTCTACACGCCTGAGATATGTGAGCCTTAAATGATAAATCCTGGTCAAATAAGACCCCAAGGTTTCTAACTGTGGAATTGGGGGCTATACTTACACCATCCAGGGAGACTATCTGAGCAGACAGAGCATCTCTCAGATTTTTAGGACCTAGTATAATAACCTCAGTTTTTTTTGGGTTCAAGAGGAGGTCATTGATTGTCATCCAGGTCTTGATGTCTCTGATGCAGGCGTTCAGTTTCTTTATATGGTCATTTTCTTCAGGTTTCATGGATAAATACAACTGAGTATCGTCTGCATAGCAGTGGAAATGAATGCTGTGTTTCCTAAGGTTTAGAGCCGTGACGGTGTGGGATTTTTGACCGCGTCGTAAATAAATACAATGACAACGCAGTATTCTTTATTAATAAATAACATTAACAACTAACTACGACCTATCTAACTAATGAACTAACTATATAGGTGTTGTAGAATGACTGTGTGTGTGTGTGTGTCTGTCAGCGCGCTGCGTGTGTAGGAGGAAGCAGCGCACACAAGTGTGTTGGGGGTGAGTTTTAGTGCAGATGTAAAAAAAAAACTGTTTTTTTTTTTTCTAATTGAAACATTTAATTTGTATCAGATGTTTAAAAAAGTGGATGAGACACAATTAAAAAAGAAAAAGACAAAACAGTACAATCTAGCTGTCAGTATGCACAGACTCACACCAGCAAACACAACAGTGTTGATTCCTCTGCAGCGGACCTGGAGCTGCAGGTGAGCCTTCTCTCTGCTACAGACATCTTCTCAGAATATTAAATATTGCCCCGTAATAAACAGACTGCAGACACTTTGTCACCTTTCCGGTAGCCATGAGCCTGACACCCATGAAGAACGCGGGGCAGGAGGCTCCGCCTTTGTTTATACAGACACGTAACTTTGCGCTGCACAAAATAGTTCCCAAACAGAACATGTAGGGATGTTCATGGAAATCTAACAGTGCGCGTTCATGTTTGGTGTTACAGAGTGAAGGACAACAGTTCAACAGCTCACTTTCTTTCCAATCTCATATTAATAACATCACCCGTTCTGCTTACTTTCATCTCCGTAATTCAGTTAACACAACTTCATTTGTCTGTTTTTCCATCCTGTTTTTATGTCGTATAGATGCTTATCTTTATGTTTTTTCATGTTTTACTCTGTTACTCGTGTAACTGGGAGGGGGGGGGTTGCTTCATTCAGTCTAACATAGTCATCCCGTTGGAGCCAAGTTTCTGTTAAGGCCAGTAAACTAAGGTTGTTATCAGTGATTAACTCATTGACTAAGAGGGACTTAGAGGAAATGGATCGAATGTTTAATAAACCACATTTAATGACGTCATAATTCTGCTTGTGAGAACTGCTGTCTGTCACTGTAAGGTTTCTATGACGCGCTCCTTTTACTTGTCTTTCAGCACATAAGCTAAAGCTAGGACCTGCTTGACTTTCCCTGCATGGGTTTTGCACCAGCACTAACCCTAAGGGAGGCTCAGAGGAGCGTTTTCCACTGCTGCTCTGCGCCCGGGTCTCGTCTGATTATTGTGCTGTTTATATGCCATTTATTAGAGAGTCGTGAACGTGATATATATATACATATAAAAGTTATACATCGGTGGTTCATGCAGGAAAATAAGGTTAGATGGAACGGTCGTCGAAAGACAAACATTTGTGTATGCATTTAGCAAAAATCTGTGATATTCATGTAATAATTACGTATAAATTACATAAAATACTGCACAATTCTCAACCGACCAAAAATTCCGAACAGCTTAAAACCGAATTCACGTAAAGACCAAAAACCTTCGACGGACATCTGAGCACATCGACGAATGACGAACGCACAAAACACGTATGAATGCCGTAGATGCCGCATGGATCACCGAAGACTGACATGTGTGACACGGCCTTTAGAACCTTCTACCAATTTAAAACCCCACCTAGAGATTTTATCCTTCTAACGCCTCGAGCATCAATGGGAAGCTATTTGTGGGAAAAAATTGTCAGTTTTAGAAGTTGTAGATTTTAAATAGCGTGAGAGTGGCGACCTACAAAAATGACGTTTCCCTGTTGCTCGCACATTTGTTTCCATGACGTTGTGATACTGAGATACGAAACTATATGACGTACAATAAAACATGTCAGAAATGTAGGCGTGGGTCTCAAAAAACCTCCGTTGCCATGGAAATCTAAAATTTTAGTTCAACCGATTCTTCTAAAAATGACATAGACTTGTCCGTCACCCTCAAGCAACTAAAAATGGAAATGGTTGCTATGGAGATAAAACCAACACAGAAGCCACCATTTTGGAAAAAAGTTTTTTTTTTTTCTTCATGAATTTCCAGCTCTGACCTGGCAGTGGGGGCAGGTACAAAGGGGGGAGTGGGGGTGATTTATATATGTGATGTATATGTATAAAACATACATTTGCGATTTTAACCTAAAACAAAAAGCAAAATACATGAAGCAAAAAGAGGAGGAGGAGGAGGAGGAGGAGGAAGAGGAGGCCTCTTTGGACGTGTTAATTGCTTGCAGGGGTGTTTGGATCCCAAATCTCTTCTGTCTCCTCCGGTTGCTTCACTGTAGAGACAAAAATGGCTTCTGATCCATTTAAACAACTTTTTTTTTAAGCCAAATTGGACGCTATGTTTGTGTTGATGTGTTGACCTGTGTGCATTGTTTCGGTGTAGGGGACTAAAAAAAAGACTCCTTCTCACATGTGTGAACAGAGCTGAACAGCGCGGAGCTGCAGGGCTGCAGCAGCGACAGCCTCAACAGCAACGCCAGCCTCCCCAGCGTGCAGAGTCACCGGCGCCACACGGAGAGGAGGGTGGCCAGCTGGGCCGTCTGCTTCGAGAGGCTGCTGCAGGATCCCGTGGGAATCCGCTACTTCTCGGTACGTCACACGGACGGACGCTGGGCAGAGAACCTCATCACTTCAAACGGATTCAGTCACACTAAAAAGGAAAATAAAACTCATGATTAGGAGGCGTTCAGTGGAACAAAATAGAGATTTTTGATTTTTCCTTCAGAAGTTTGAATACAGCCCCCCCCCCCCACTCTCTCTCTTTACCAATTCTTTGCTAACAGCGCCCCCTTCAGACCAAAAGGCAATTTACCAAAAGATTTTAAATGCAAACATTTTGTTTTTTGGTGCATTTCTGATCCACGTTTTATCTCCGTCTGCAGGAATTTCTAAAGAAAGAGTTCAGCGAGGAGAACATTCTCTTCTGGCAGGCCTGTGAGTTCTTCAGCCACTTACCTGAGAATGACGCCAAACAGGTAACAAACACAGGGTGAAGAAAACAAAACCCCAAAAGCTGATTATTGTGTCTTAACCTGCAGGTACGACTGGACCCACTGCCATGTTTAGTTGTAGAAACACCTTGAACTGTCCTTTTCCAACCTCAGACTTTCGCTAAAGCTGTGCTCCTCACTTGTTTTCTTTATACCCCACATATGAAGAACTTACCCCAACGGCTTTCTGCTGCAACTGGGATAAGGTCCAAATTCCTTCCCTACTCACCACTTAGTGCACTAAATAGAGCGTTTGCCGTTTTCTAGTGCTGTCCGAATCTACAATTCCAAAATCCAGAGCCCTAGAAATTTCCCAGAAGTCTCTGCAAAAAAGCAGTGTGCATCGATGCTCACTAGATCGGCGAATATAGACCATTTATTTATTGTTATCGTTTATCCATACGTTTTTTTTTCTTTTTAAATGATAATAAGGATACAATGTTTTGTGGAGATATACGTTGAACTTGAGCAACAGCTGTGTCCAAATTCCTGCCCTACCTACAAAAAAACTACAGAGTGGGACTATGTAGTGCCCTGAATTATAAAAACAATTCACCATGCCCACTACTTTTTAATTTTTTTAACAGCGGATATGATGTCATTGATTTCAAGAAGTTAAAATCTCATATGAATGGAATCCCATTTCTGCGTGGTTTATTCGTGATACACCTGTAAAGGACCACAGGATGCTCACGCATGACCAGCTTTTACCTGTGCAGATTGTACGTAGCCGGCGTGTGGCACGGCCTTTAGGACAGTGTGAGGGTCTCTTAAATTCTGCGCTGCAATTCTCCAACAGCTTACTCAGCGGGCCAGAGAGATCTACAACAGCTTCCTGTCCAGCAAGGCCACCACGCCGGTCAACATCGACAGCCAGGCGCAGCTTGCAGATGACATCCTCAATGCGCCAAAGCCCGACATGTTCAAGGAGCAGCAACTGCAGGTACGACTCCCCCAACTCCCACGCAGGCGGGAGAGTCAGGGCTACAGCTGCTGAAAGCAAGCGGTGAAGGACAGTTTCCTCATCACTCCCTAAAATCAGAATCCAGTGATGAAGGTCTTCCGGGAATTCCCGGAAATCCGGGTTTTTGAGCAAACCGAACGTACTTTCCGGGAAATAAAGACCTGATCTCTACGGACAAATCGCTTTCCGGATGAAAACATTGTCTGAAATTGGCTAATTTTAGCTTTATTTTCTATATTTCTCCGTGGATCGCTTCCTCTATGGGCGTGGCCATCTCTCGTCTTCCCGGCCTCATTGACCAATGACGGGACGTTTAGTTGCTTTTGGCTCTGTCTGAACCACGTGGTCAGCGTGACGGATTCCCTAGAGACCAAAACTGGCGGACCCACGCTAAACTTTCACAAACAAATCTGAAGAGTTTGCGATCAAATTAGTGTTAAAATAATGGCGGGCATCGTCATTATTGAGCGTGGTCACGACCTCAGTTGTGAGAAGTGGTCTTGGCTGGAAGAAAAAGATTTTTAAGGTAGTGTAGGTCCAATACATTTTATGTAAAATAATCTCAAAACCAAATTTTGAAATTATTTCAGTTTTCTTATTTTGAAGACATTTTTCTGTATCTAATTTATTTGTATTTCCTAATTACCATGATTTAGTTCACTATTATTGACATTAATTACAAGTATTTGGTGGTTTGGACTCAGACTCCCTTAAAAAGAATGTTTACAATGTTTAGTTTAGTTTGTATGTTTCTTTTGATATTTCCCAGATTACTTAGTATTGGTGGTAAAGAATTGATGTATTATGTTATAGAAAGATAGTTTAAAGCAGATCCCATATTTTGATATAATTATAGTTTGTGGATGTTTTCCATCTGTCATTTCTAAAGCAGAAATCATATACAAACGAGGTACTTTCATAGAATATCATAGTTACTGGTGTTCTTTTTGCCATTACTGGGGCTTTGATGTTACTATATTTTAGCAGTTGTATGTTTTGCAGCTTTAAGGAAAAGCTTAGATTGTAGGATTGTGTTACTTTTAGCAATGATCCAAATTCTTTTTCAGGACCAGCAAGTCCTTCATGGTTAGTCAAACTAGGGCTTTGAATGACAAATCATGATGCTCCAATTAGTCTTAGTTTCTTGATTAAGAAGTGAATAACTAGCAGCCAGAATGCATCTAAGACCATGGAGTTTTCCAGAATTTCGCTCCGCGCCGCCATATCGCTCAAAGAAAAGTTCAGGGATTTTTTCCTTGCCTGACTTTCATCACTGAGAATCAAGACGGGCATCAGCAGGACCTCCGGTCCATAAAACAGAAGGTCGGTTCATCTCTGCTTCTTATCGCATGCAGGGATGTGGACAGAGAGTGACGAGTCACTATTGAACACACACAGACACAGGAAAACCTGTTGTCCCGTTGCTGCCGGGCCAACGGTTCTCACACAAACTCACTTCCGCTCCAGCATGGTAGATTTGAAGGTAAATGAAGATCAGGCGGTGCGTTTGTGAGTTCATGCCCAGAACTCCCTGTGCAGGAAACGTTTCTCAGACGCCATGGGATTCGATGCCGCCTTTAGGCCAGAGGACCTGGCTGCAGACAACAAGATTAACAGTAGTTAACAGCTTCTCGTTTTGAGCTTCATCAGTACGTTTTTATAATTGCTAATGTTGATTTTGAAAGCTATAAAGCGATGACCTTTTTTTTTTTTTTTTTTTTTTTTACCTCCTGCCCGCTAAAACATTATTTTGTAACTGTTTATTCACACTATTAGGCTTCAATACCAGCACAATTCAGAAAAAAAGGTCCTCCTGATTTTTTAACTGTTCCAATGAGGAGAAGGAAAGTGAAGAGGAGCAGAAGATGGAAGGGAGTTTCCTTTTGGGGCCTCAGATCTGTTCAGCAGCACCACCGTCTGGATGAATGCCCTGATTTCTGTCTGGTGGAGAACAGGAATCGTTACTGCATCAGTGGACATCCACCTCTCGTTTCTTGTCGTATCTGCCTGGACCCCCCCCCCCCTCCGTTCTCCTCAGATCTTTGTTCTCACTTGTCGTCTCTTCAGATTTTCAACCTGATGAAGTTCGACAGCTACACCCGCTTCCTGAAGTCTCTGCTGTACCAGGAGTGCATGGTGGCGGAGGTGGAGGGCAGGCCGCTCCCCGATCCCTATCACATCCCCAGCAGCCCCACCTCCAAGCACAGCACCACCGGCTCCGACCGCTCCAACCTCTCCACGCCCAAGAAGGTGGGGATCACACGGAGGTTTGGGGGCTGGAGCTTCACCAGGTTCCCTCAGGTTTGAACTCTGCGTGTCCCACAGGAGGACAAGCCCAAGAGCAAATCCGGTCGGTCGTTGAACGAAGACAGCAGGGAGGACTCCGGGGACCGCCGGAGGGGCATGTTTTTTTCATGGTCCCGCAACAGGAGCTTCGGAAAGGGCCCCAAGAAAAGAGAGCTGGCGGACTTCAACTACAGTCAGTCGTTCCTCCTTTCATGTGTCTCCTGAAGACACAGTCTGCTCCGGTTTTCATAGAAAAAGTTTCAAACTCTGAGCTTCCTTGGCGTTCCAGATTTCCCCGGCAGTAACGGCCGCCGCGAGTCTCAGGGCTCGCTGTCGTCGGGAGCCAGTCTGGAACTGGGAACGTCGGCTTCAGGGAAGAACGAGGTCAGTCCGGGTCGGAAGGCCGTCAGGTTCTGATCGTTCAGGGTCATGCACCCATTCTCCCAGCAGGCTCTTTGATTTCAGGAGTAAAACTGCAGAAACCACGTCTGCATGTCGCTTATCAGCCGTCGCAGAGGATGGTTGAGGAGCTTTAGGGTCTGGATCTTTATTTACTATTGATTAAAAACTCAAATGTTCAGTGAAAAACCTGTTTGAGATTTGTTTAGAAACAATCTGCATACACTAAATTATAAATAACCTAATAAATAAATGAAATGAACTTGAGAGAAAAGAAAAGGGGAAGCAGAATAAATGATGTGAGAACAAGTATCTGCATGAGTATGATGAAGAAAGCAAATATAAACGTCTAAAATGTAACGCAGAAGCAGGAAGTGACATTAAAGGGGAGAAATACTTCCTGTTTTTGGTTGGAAACACATTTTTCTCGCTGAAGTGTCCAAACTGGCAGACAACAGTTTGAGTAAATAAATACTCAGAAAAGCGATCATGAGCTGAACTTTCTTCGTCCGTCAACAAAAAAAACGCCACAAAAACATGTGAAAGACGCCAAAAACATGATTTTTTTGTATTTGCTGATGCTTGTTAAAAAACGGGAAGTACCGGGCTGTCCTGTCGGGAGGGGGTTCGGGACCTGGCCCCCTCTGACCCCACCCATCTTTGTTCTGCAGGGTGGTGGAACATCAGAGCAGGGGGGAAGCAGCGCCCCCTTGAGGCAGTGTAACATAAGCCTGCCGGACGGCTCCTGCTGCTCCGTGCCGCTCAGGGCCGGGGTGTCCATCAGGGACCTGCTGCAGGGGCTCTGCGAGAAGCTGTGCATCAGCCTGGCGGCCGTGGACCTCTTCCTGGTGGGAGGGGAGAAGGTACAGGCAGCGAAAACATCTGCATGTGCGAAACCCCAGCACGCCACGGGAAATGAGACTGCTTTCTCTTTCTTAGCCACTAGTTTTGGATCAAGACTGCATGACGCTCTGTTCAAGAGACCTGAGATTGGAAAAACGGACCCTGTTCAGGTACTGGATTTACGATGGAATCTCAAAACTAGACTAGACTTAACGACGTTCTCTTCCTGCGCAGGCTTGACCTGGTCCCCATCAACCGCTCGGTGGGTCTCAAAGCCAAGCCGACAAAGCCCGTGACGGAGGTCCTCAGGCCTGTGGTGGCCAAGTACGGCCTGCACCTGTCCGGCTTGGTGGCCCGGATTGTAAGGCCTGCTCGGCTGCAGACGGACACGAGTGGCGGCGCCGGCGGTCACCTCCTAACCGCTCTGTGTTTGTGTGTGTCGGTGCAGAGCGGGGAGTCGGAACCCTTGGATCTGGGTCTGCCCATTTCTAACCTGGATGGACTTCGGGTGGTTCTAGATGTTGCAGAGAATGCTGCTGGAAAAGGTGAGACCGCTCAGCTGGTTAGCTCTTCCTCATCCGTGCAGACAACAGGGCTAAATGACGGCACAGAGGACATTTTTAACCCTTGTGCTATCTTGTGGGGTCCAGGTGACCCCTCTCCCAACGTGAACGTACGTTCACGTTGGGAGAGGGGTCACCTGGACCCCACAAGGGCTTAAAGCCATGATTCCAGATTTAGAAGCTGTCCTTTCACCAGCAAATTCAAATTCATTTTATTTATAAAGCACCTTTCATGTCAAACAGAAGGCGCTCTCCATAAAAAAAACAAACAAACCCCACACATGAAATAAAATCATGAAATAAGCCCCTCATAATGAAACGCACAAAAACAAGCACAAGTAAAAGAGAAATGACAGAGCTTAAGAAAAGAGAACCCGGAAGGCGCCGTCCGCCCCCGTCCTCCTGTTGGCCGGGGTGTCAGCATCCATGCAGCACAAGCACAACTCATCCCCAGCACCCCCCGCCCCAGAGACCCCGTAAAATAACAAGTAAATTAAGAAAAAGTTGAAATATAAAAGTTAAAGTTAAAATATAAAATAAAATAAGATAAGATGATTTAGTGCCTAAAAGTCTAAAGTATAAATTAGAATAAGTTAAGATATAAAAGGACTAAAAGACATATAAAATATAAGAGTAAAGATACCACATATAAGATCTAATTAAAAGCTAAGTTAAATAGATGAGTCTTTAGTTTCTTTTTAAAAACCTCACATCCTCACATCCTCACATCCTCACAAGTACAGAGACTTGTTGGCAGTTTAAAGGCTGTTGTTGCTCACTGCTTATTGCTATTAATGAATACACAGAACACCAATGGGTAGGGTTGGGTACCGTGCCCCGGTATTGAACCAGCCCCGGGGCCACATTCTTCAAGACCGCAGTATCGTTAAGATCTGACCTGAACGGTTCTGCTATCGGTACTGGAGAAGTTACTTTTTCTTTTTTCTGTTTTTTGTGTCCCACATAATATAAGCGTTATCTGCCATATTTAACTCACCAAATCAGTCAATTTTCCGTTAATTAATGATGATATTAATGTCGGTATTCTCATTGAAGCGGAGAGCTCTGTCTGTCTATATGTGTGCACGGGGGGCGGGGCTGTTGTTCAGACAGCACGCGCCGCGCACACACACACACAAGACAAGGCAGCGCACACACAGTCAGTGGTGATCTGGTAGGGGACACGTGAGCGTCCTACACTAAGAACACCCGTTTCTGGGTAAAATTAAATACGTTTGCATCAAGGAGCCCCCACCATGCTGACACCTTGCTGCTACGATGACCGTATGTTGCGCTGTTTGTGTAGAACAGGCGGGGGGGGTTGCACGCGGAGCAAACAACAACAGGTAGAGAGACGGGGGCGGGGCTTAGACTCACCGCTCATGATTCCAGACCCGCTACAAACTATCAGCTGCTTCCTAATACTTCATAATAATTAATGACTAATGATGGTTGTTATCTGTAAAATTAATATAATTTATTGGGTTTACTGGATTTAAAGAAAAATAAATAAATAGAAAGGAGTCTGCATCAAAGTGAATTTGTTTCCATCATCTTCATCATCTTAAATCTGGTGTTTGACAGACAGAAAAGTCTATTCAAGGTTGTGGAAAATGGACAAAAGATCAAAGGAAACATCACGCTCATAAAGAATACAAATAATTAGATTAAATAATTGAATAAATATCCTGTCTGGAACATTCTCATGTATAAAGTAAAATGTTTTGTTAAAAAAAACAATGTTGTTGCATAATGAGGAAATAAAACACTTTATGTTCTTAATTTGCTATTTATTTATTTTTCGTCCTCAAAAAGTTTCGATAAGAGTACCGATAAAATACTGACTTAAAGCAAAGAGCTCAAGGTCAGACTTTCTGGACGAGTCTTTTTATCGTAGAAACGTGTGACCTTCAGTCCAAACGGACGCCATAACAGGACGCAGTAGGGCCGCACGGCAACTATTAGTGATCGATATTGCGATGATGATATAACTTGCGGTAAATGAACAGATAGCAACTAATTCCATCATTACCCTCCAAACGACCCCCGTCTACTTGAGAGGCAAACATCTAACATGAAAGAGCTTCATCCGATTGGTCAACAACTTGAAGGCGTCCATCTGATTGGTCAAATCCATAAAAGGATTTATTTGATTGGTTAAATACTTCAAGCTGCCATCCAAGGTAACCATTCATTACGGTTTTTGCCGTCTTTTGCGATGTGCGTGTTGCTGATATGGCGGTGACGATGCGATTCGTGGTTCAGGCCTAGAACTGTTAGCTCCAGCAGAGCTCCGACAAACACCGTTTACTCCTCGGGTCGGTACTTGTTCCTCATGTTGCATCTGTTTCTCTTCTTGTTCTAGTAGCAGACAAGCAGAAGGCCGTTTCCCCCAAGAGCCTCCTCCCAGCCTCTGCAGGCAGAAACCAGTCCGCACCAGTAAGACTCCTCCAGCTTCTGGCCGTTTTTCTTCCGCTCTGGAATGTTCCATAACCCACACATGTCTCCGCTGTCTGGTTCATGATGCCACGCTACTAAGTGTCTCTCCTGCTGTTCCTCAGCCGCACATGCCTGTTTGGTGTCGCACACACGTGTCTGTGGTTCTCTCTCTGGTTTGCTGGTTTCCTCTCCTTCCTGAAGACTCTTTCGGTCGTGGAGCAGGCTGGGCTTCAGGACTTCCTGAGCTTCTCTGTAGGCCTGTACTGTAGGTGGTGTCTGTAGAGCAGGGCTGTCCGACCCCCCGGCCCCTGAGATCTACCACCCTGCTGCCCACTCCCTTCTCCCGGCGGATAGACGGATCAGGTGGTTCCGGATTCATTAAAGGAAAAACCAAACGGGCAGGGTGGTGGATCTGAAGGGCTGGGCGTGGCTGGGCGTCTCCTCCGTAGAGCTGATAGTGCTTTGTGGGGATTTTGCCTTCAGTAGTGATGTAGCGGGCTCTGTTTCAGCTCTGCTCGCTCTGCAGCAGTGCAGCTTGGAGCAGTGACCTTCTCTCATGTTGTGCGTGAGCCTTTGTGTTAGCACACAAAGTGGACATTCTGGCTGTCTTGTATGGAACATCCCATCTGTCTTCAAACATCTCAGTGTTCCCCTCAGCCCTTAGCTCCTCTGATGTGACTGCAGACCAGGTCCCCATCGTCAAACATGTCACCCTTCTCCCCACCAGCAGCGCCGGCGCCCGCTGTTGTCACTGTTCCCCGTGCCTGCATGTCAGGGCTCTAACGGCCCGCTACAATCTCCTTGTGGCCCCCAGGGGGACGACAGGTCACCAAGGAAAGCTGGTCCTGCTCACCCACATGGGGAAAACGGCAAGGCGTTGCCCAGCATTGAGTCGAGCCGCCAGCCCTTACCCAACCACTCTGTCCCTCTGCATAAGGCTCCGGAGAAAAGAAAGCAGAAAAAGATTAACATAGACGAAGCCGAAGGTAACGACTGAAAGACCTGCCTGTGTCATGTTTGTGTTGCTGTGATCAGACTAACCTGGGAGCCCGTCTGCAGGACTGCAGACACACCGGCTGCTTTCAGAGCTGCGTGTCACCTCTGCTTGTCCCGAATGAACCCCTCCTGTTTGATTAATACTCGATGCTGCATGTTTTCTACATTCGTATAAAGATTTGTTGTGATTTTTTGGTGTTTACTGGTGTGTGCTTGCACTTGTTCATGCGTTTGTGTGTCCCGGCCGTGCTGTGTGCGTCCGCAGAGTTCTTCGACCTCATATCCAAAGCTCAGAGCAACCGAAACGACGACCAGCGAGGCCTGCTGAACAAAAGCCACCTGCAGCTGCCCGACTTCCTGCGCCTGTCGCCCGCGCCTCCCGACTTCAACTCCTCCACCCCACACTCACGCAACCCCCAAAACGGCGGCTTCCCCGGCAACGGTCGTCGCGGTAACAAGCCGAACGGCGGCGAGCGAGGCCTTCTGGGTGGCGTCCACCTTCTGAGCGCGAGCCACCACTCCCAGAGCCTGGACTCTGGCCTTGGCCCCGACAGGGACAGAAAAACCCGGCCGCCCCCCTCGTTCCCCACCACCGTCTCCCCCATCCGCCCCACCCAGCCCACCCGGCACCAGGACACGATCCAAATGCCGGAGGAGGACGCCATGTCTGATCTGACTCTGGTGGGGGAGGGCGACATTAACAGCCCCAACCTGCACTACATAACCCCCGCGGCTCTGCCGTGCACGTCCCAGCCCTCGTCCCAACAGCAAATGCAGGACCGCCAACCCAGCTCAGGTACTCCCCCGGTGTGAACTCTTGACCTCTCTGACCTTTCACCTCCTCCTCCTCCTCCTCTTCTATCTGAGTGAGACTCACCTGTCCGTGTGGAGCTTCTCTCTGCCCTCCCCTCGGGAAAATGCATCTTTCCTTCCAACGACCAGAGGACAAGCTTCCGTTTGGTGACTTCTACGTAGTTTGATGCACAGTTGGTGCATTGAAGTGCTTTTCGATTTGGCCAAAAAGGCGCTCGGCTGGAGTTGAAACCGCAGAGAGGCTCTCAGAGTCGTCTGGACATCGTCTAAAGACAGAAAGACGTCCTGCAGCCAACCATCTGCTGACTCTACAAGAAAACAAACGGGTCAACCAGAGGGGAGGCGGGGGCGCTCTGTCCGCGGCCTTTCCTGTGTGCTGTTCTTCTGAGTGGACCTGCTGTGGTTTCTCATGTCTAGTGAACCGTGTGATGGTTTGGTGACAAACTCCCCCCTCCACTGTACAGAATCTAACAAAGCACTTTAGCCTGTTACAAAGAAGACGTTACACATTTAGAATATGTTTTCCCTTCTCCGTCTTGTTTCCTTTGCCTCATTTAAAGTGTCTGCTGGAGATATGTGAGGTTCAGAAAGCCACTGATACCTGTAGGGTTGCATAGCGGGACTCGTAGAGGCAGAAGCAGACCTGTGACACGGTAGACCTGACCACGGAAAGCCGAACTCAGGCTGCTGCATCAAAACAAACGGACCCTCTTGAGTCCGGCACCGGCCGATCCACGAACCCTGACAGTGAGCCTCCGCTGTCTTCACTGGTTCAGTCCAAAAAGCTTTGAGCTGTCTCTGAAACCAAGGAGTCAAAGCTGTTTCCCTTCTGAAACGCTGTACCTTATCTAATGTTAATTTATCCACCATTCTCCAGTGTCTCCACCTCTCTGATAAAGTATTAATTTGTACATAGTCCACTCCCTGACTCCGCCCTGTTGTCCTAGTTTAAGCCTTCAAAGTTGTGTCTCAATAGAAATCAACTCTGCTTTTCTGTCCTCTGCTGACTTTACTGTGTCAAATAAATGTTTTAGAGGTGCAACAATCTGCCGCTTCATGCCCGCCGTCTGCTTTCTGTCCGTAGAACTTCAGTTACACCACTTCTGTTTGACTGTTGACATCTCTGAATTCAACTGCAAACATCCATTTATTCGTCTTCTAAACCCATTTTGTCCCTTTTGGGGGGGGGGGGTCACGGGGTTGCTGGAGCCTATCCATCCTATGTCACTCGTGGGCGAAGGCAGGGGACACCCTGGACAGGTCGCCAGTCTGTCGCAGGGCCACAACCACATGCACACTCACATGCACACCTAGGCACAATTTAGAGTAACCAATGAACCTATGAAGCCTGTTTTTGGACGGTGGGAGGAAGTCAGACATCCAAAAAACATCCAAATCGTCTTCTGTCAATTTCTGTCAATGTTTTTTCTCTGGATCGTTTTTTCCTCAGACCTCTGAGAGTCTCGGGTGGCTCTCTACCTGTTTGATAACGCAAAAAGACACAAACATGCACACGTTTACATGTAGACACAGTGATTCTGCACATGTTCATGTTCAATCCACTGCATTATTTTGACCATTCAGCCTATTTCAGGGTCTTTTTGAATAACAAATGAGAGAGCACTAGAAACGGTCCAGATCCCCAAAACGTCTGGAATTTCTTTAAAGTCAGACAATCACATACAGAACAGAAGAAAAACCCCAGTCTGCAATTGATGTTAGTGCATGTAAATCGAGACTTTGTACTCAATTGTTTGTCAGATTTAAATTAGAAGGAAGTTAAAGTCACTGATGCTTCTTCAGAAGTCAACAGAAAGAGAAAAACACCCTGCATTCGTTTGAACTGCAAAGCAAAATGGAACCGATTGGTGTTCATGATTTCCTCTTCATCACAGGTGGAGTTCTCAAACATGTAGAGAAATCAAGCAGATTTTTTTTATTCATTCATGTTTTTCCGTCTGCAGATTCAGATTTAAGCAGGAGACATCTGAACGTTTCCATTTCTTCTCAGTTAACCAATAGAGTCCACAGAAAAAGAAAAAAAAAGAAAAGACAGTCTTAATGAAGCAAATAATGTAGACAACATAACATCCACATATTATAAATCAAAGGCAGTAGCTGGGGACACTGTCCTCTTTTGTCCAGTAGATGGCAGCAGCCCGTGTTCAGAGGGAACCGAGCATCTTTCCCATGAAGCCACACCCCTCAGACCATAGCATGAACACATCTTTAACATCTGTCTTTTCTGCTGCATCTCTCTGTGGTTTGCCGTTTTTTACATTTATATTGCTGGTTATAGTTTTTTTTTAACATAAGGTGATTGGAATTGAAGGTAAAACAGAGCAGCGTGGGATTCCACGGCCTGGTTTGGTGTGTGACCTCCGTGTTTGCTGCTGCTCCTCTGCATGCGTGCAGCCTGCCGTGTGGTTGAAGCGATCGGCCCTTCCTCCTCTCTGTCTAAGGCAGCCTCTTCCTCCTCAGGCAGGGACAGGGCTGGATGGAGGGGAAGGGACAAAGGTGGAGGCGGTTTCAAAACGCCCGGCAGACATCCTTCCAACCCCGTCCCATGGTCCCCCCCTCCCCCGCGGCCCCCTCTTCGCTCCCGACGGAAATCCAAGTCGCCGTCCTCCCGCCCCGCCCACTCCACCTCAAAACAAGCCTTGGATCTGGACAGACTTGGAGGCGGGCCGGATCCAGAAGACGACGGGCAGCCTCGATCGGGGAGGCGAGCCCTTCGGGGGGAGCCCCAGTGCTCCGAGCTGGACAGGAAGTGGGCGGGTGTTGCCATGGAGCTGCAGAGCCGGGGCAGCAGGATGAGGTCGGCCGTGTATCAGACCTCAGACCTGCCCTCTATGGTCAAGGCCAGGAGGCAGCTGGACCCTCGTGAGGGCAGAGCTCAGACGGATCGCAGTAAACTTAAAGCCACTTTTGTTTAGGAAGCGTGACGTTTTGTGGCTGTCCGGCCTCTGCTGAGGTCAGAAGGACACAGCCCCGTGTCAAAAGGAGGAAGCTTCATCAGAGGGTCTTCCTCCTGGTTGGAAGTCCTCCTTCATCTTCACAGGAAGTTTGTTTTCTTGATCTGGCAGCTGGGGGTGGCTATAGATGGCAGATTCACAGATGCCCCGCCCCCTGCACTGATGAACACTGTTTTTGGGTCTTCAGGGTCTTAAAGTGTTGCCAATGTATGGGTTTACAATTGAGTGAAAGGTCATCAGGAACCCGGCGGATCCAAGCGTTCAAAGTGTCCCGGGGACATGAGGAGCACCGGATAATCAGAAAGAGGTAAACGGGTCCGGAGGCTCAGAAACCATCACCACAAAGCGAAGCCCCTTTTTGGAGGCAACTGCTCATCTCAACTGACAGTATTGTTAGCCCGCCAGTGTCATATGTAGACCTTATGCCTTCGTCCAAACTGCCTTTACGAGTGGATCCGGGCCGTCAAACTGGTACGGGGACGCAGCAGGTGGTCTCTACCACGAACCCCTAGAGAGAAATGGTTATGCACATTTTTCTATGAGCATGCTGAAGGTGACAGGTTGTAGTGAACATCTATACAACACGTACAGGTAAGTCAGGGATTTTTCGTGTACTCAACCCTAAAATCCTGTGGACTTGATAAGTGCACGCCCATTGCTGCAGCCTGACTGTTGGAAATGAGGAAATTGTGTCTTACGGCCACTTGTGTATCACGTGCACACCCCGTGCGTCCAGCATTTGCGCCTTACTAAGAACTAGAAAAGTTCAGCCCTTACAAAGGCTTAGCCCCTCCCACAGGCCAATTAACCAAACACTTCTTTAAAACAAATTCCAGTCTTGCAACCTGAAGGACTCGTAACCCTTGTGCTATCCTAGGCACTTTACCGTTGGGAGTTGGGTCATCTAGACCCACTAGACAGTGCGCTGAACCTTTTTTTTTCAATGATTTGTGATCTTCACTGGTTCAATGGATTACATAAAATTTTTCCACCTTTATCCACCTTTGTCATGGTAGGGAGAACACATCAAAGTAAGGGTGGGGTCATCTAAGATAGCACAAGGGTTAAACCACTCCAAAATGACAGATATTTAAGAAAAGAAAAGATAGTCGTAACAATTGAAATACAGAAATAGGTTTGAAACAAAATCAATTAGACAGAAAGCGAAATAAAGCAAAAAACGATTCTGACGTGAACACTTCCTGTTTCCTGTGGATATTTCTGCTGATGTGTGCAATGCTCTGGTTTGTGGAGGGAAACTTAGATGGTGAGTAAGAGTCTGTTTAAAACCAAGTGTGCAGCCTTAGAATGACATTAAATGTGAAATGTGAATGATTTGTTTGCCTGGGTGTGTGCATGTGTCCCGTGAAACTGTCAAGTGCTTCTGGGCTGGGAGAAAAGAGACAAAACAAACAGCTGAGGCTGGCAAAACACCGTACGACGGCATCACCCTTACATCGTAAGCTTTTGTGGCTTCCATTGGCCTTACCAATAATTCACGCTTACCGCACGCACGACGATGGTACGCTCCATGATCATGACGTCCCTTGAGGTAGGGACCGCAAGCCACAAATTTCTAAGGTCCAGAGATAAAGGTCGGTGACCACAAACAATAGAGCTTCCAATTCTGAAAACAGAACTAAACAAAATAGCCCAACAGACTTCAAACTTTCACAATTTTGCAAGTTATTAATATTTTACATCTTGCTGATTTCCTTGGTTTTGTGGATAGTAAACGATGGGAAAACTTGGTAATCACAGGCAGATACATCAAGGATTTTTGGTCTTTTTCGAAACTGTGCTCTAAACACCATCAATTTGTGACAGGACATTGTAAAAGTGATTCTGAAGTTCATATTTTAGCATATTTGTAGAAGATTGTTCATTTAGTGTTATTACGTGCTTCACATTCTCTGAGTGCTGTTTATTATGCTGTATTAAGGGCTTGAACCCGTGACCGGTCCTTACCGCGCTCATGTACATTATTCGTCATGATGTGACATGCCAGACTCGGTTCTGCGACGACGAATGCCGTGCGTTTCATCAAGTTTGCTCAATGTTTCAGGGGTGCTTTTGGGGACCTCATTTACCTTGTACCTTTCACAAAGCTGTGAAATCGATCCAAAGTCATGAGAAAACTGCCGTTGGCTCACAAATATCCGCTAGGTCCACTTTACCTTTTTCCAAATCAAAATCAAAGTATGAGCTATCCCAGTAAGCACCGCGATGCATATTTTAAGACTGTACATTTTCCAATGCGGAAACCAAGTTCTTCAACGGTGAAGTGAACAGGTGCTCCCGGCGTGTGCAGTGACACCCTTGGCGGTTTCTACTTGAGGTGGCCATACGAGCCTCAAGGGAACTGCGAGACACACCTGCGCTCCCCTTATGATGTAGCTGCTCCTCTCTGCGACCCTCTATGGTCCCGAAACAACCCCCAAACCCACAGCACCTGTACAGGTCAACCCCCGTACGGGTGCATGTGACTGACTAAGGCATGAACAGAGCTCTTACTGGACTTTTGTCTTTGTATGTCAGGACATTTTTTTTCTGAAAGTTTGGAAGTTTCTTAATGTTTTTTGGATTGGTTTAAAAAGAGCTGAATAAAAGGTCGTCTTTTTTTTTGTCTGCAGTTTTCTTTTATAGAAGTCACATTTCATTATTTAGCCACACATTTGACCTTCACAATTCTCCACTGTCTGCCTCGCCTTCATCCACCATCTTCTTAAAAACATACATAAATACCAGAATTGGCAAAGCAAGTTAACAGTACACTAATGTTGGCAGTAATATCATAACAAACATGACACTGATACCACAGCTTAGTGTCAAAATTAGCTTAAAACATATGAATAGCTAATATTATCTAAATGATCTAGTTATAATCATTTTACCCGTCTAATTGTAGAATTGTTTTAAATTGTGTTTGAACACCAAACTTGGCTAAATGAGCTAACATAATACTATCTCTTGTTTGTCTTTTGGCTTCTCCCTTCAGTCATTACTGTGAATAATCATCTCCATCTAATTGTCTCTGCTTGCTCCTCCCTCATCTCCTCCTTCTGTACCTCCATGAACCTCCTGTGTAGTCTTCCTCTCTTTCCTGGTAGCTCCAACCCCAGCATCCTTTTCCCAACATCATCATCACTGTTCCTCCTCTCAATGTGTCCAAACCATCTCCAACTGCTTCCCTGCATTGATCTCCAGAACATCTGCTATGATCTGTTCCATTCCTGATTCATCCTGGTCTCTTCCAAAGAGAACCTCGGTATCTTCATCTCTGCTGCCTCCAGCTCTGCATTAGAGTCTCAAATTCAACAACACGGCTGCTCTCACCACACTCAGTACACACCACATTGTCATCTGCAAACATAGAGATTCCTGTCATCTGTCATCACAGTAAACAGGGTGGAGCTCAAAGCTAATCTTTGGTGCAGTCCCACCTCCACCTTCTCTGTCACACCTACAGAGCATCTCACCATTGTCTTACAGCTCTCATCTATGTTCTGTAGAACTCCAACGTTTTCTGACCCTTCCTCATAAACCACAGCTCCTCTCTCTGGATCCTGTCCCAGACTTTCTCTAGATCTGCAAAGACACGTTGCAGATCTTTCTAACCTTCTCTGTTCTTCTCCAGAAGGATCCTCAAATCAAATATTTCATCTGTGGTTCTCTTTCTCTGCATGAAACCAAACTGTTGTTGTCAATCGTTCTCTTCTGACCTCAGCCTGGAGCTTCTGATGATCTTTCCTATAACTCCATTGTGAGAAGCAGCAGCTTTGTTCTTCTGTGGAACACTTCTCCATTCCTATCAGTCTCTTAATACAGATTCATCCCTTGTGTTTGAGTACTTAGTCAGCCTCCTTTCTGCTAGATTTTACTTGATTTTATGACATTTAAATTACCTTCTAAGACTTTTGAGGACACATTCTTCAAAGTCTTTCTTTGAGCTTAGACCAAAGGAAACAATGTAGAGTTGCTTTCTCTAACGCTGTTACTTTTGTGTTTTAGAGGCTTTCAGGGCTTTTTTGAGCTCCATCAAATTTGCCAGGATGTCCTCGTCCTTGTTTTTGCAGATTTCTTTATTTTCTTCTTGTCTTCTAGACAGTCTTTTGTTTTGTTAAAGATGCTTTGTTGTCTTCCTAACACTTCATTTTAAATGTTCTTTTTAGTTTCACTCTTTTTCTTTCATCCTCCTTGTATTTGAGCTGTTCTGTTTGCCCAAACACCACATGGTCCTGATGGGCAAATATTTCTTTGGAAAATTGTCAGGGTAATAGTCGTGTTGTACATCCTAATTTCTATTAAAAGCATTAATGTTGTATTCTTTCAAATGGGAGGCAGATTGTCAGTATTTTTGTTAGTTTGCAGCTTTTAAAGTTGTTCAGCCTGTCTTCTCTAGCACACCTTTGTTTCAAAGATAAAATACAAAGTATTATCAGTTCTTTTTAAGAACCCTGCATTTTTGCTAAAATTACCATGATCTTTTTCTAGTATAGTTTAATTTTATAGTATGGTAATAGTATATTATTTTGGGTTTTTTCAAAGGAACTAGAAATTTCAACCACCTGTTCTTCTATAAGTAGCACGAAGTAATAGATTTCCTCAAATGCCATCAGCCCTCCAGAAATACTTTTCCAAGCAAATTAAATCTCATAGAATAGAAACAAAGTTTGGACCAAGTTGTGTTCAGTTCCCACAACGATCTCAGTGACTTTTACTACTGTGGGTTGAGACCGTACCTCTCCGTTGTCATGGTAACGTGGGAACCTTTGCAGAGACCTGCCTTTTCAACATTTCAGCGATACCTGACCTGGCACAGAGACTGCTCCCTTCTTCAGGTCTGAACTTCAGAAGCAAATCCCACGAGCAGATCCGTCCTTACAGTCCACGGGCCCTGAAGGCTCTCAGACCCTAAACATTGGAATTACATATACTTATGTTAACAAATGTTACATGAGCTTTCATAGGGCTTTCTAATTATAAGTGCTAAATGCATAGACAACTGGTGTATTTTTCAAACAAATGCTACAAACACATATCTAGAAAACATCCTCAGTAAAGCTTACTCTGTACTTTAATCCTTTAAGTTACAGGGTTAACTCCAGGTTATAACTCTTGATACGGGTTCCTTTTTCTCTCTTTTTTTTTTTTAAACTTGTAATATCCAGCAGCTGAACCAACAGAGTTGTTAGCCTGTTGTGTTGGACAGACTTCACTGTTACAATTGGGGGTTATGAATCTTCTGACTCATGAGGTGTATATTTGTATAAACCCCTTCTGCTTAACATGATATTAATTATGCTCGTACACATTTCTTGTTGGACTGGACGGAAAAAGAGATGAGAAAAGGAAAGAGTGGGATGTTAGGGATGGGGGATATGGATACAAAAGAAATGGGGTGGGGGGGTGGGGGGGGGGTTAAAGGAGTAGGCCCGTAGGGGGAAGGGTAGAATCCTAAAGCAATGAACTGCTGGAGGATTATCATCCCTACTGTCATGTTAGTCAGAAGGGTGAGGGACTGTCCACTGACACTCTAAAATGTTACACCTGTTGGCTCCAAAAATCTTCACACACAAACATGTTAACACGTACACAACACAACTGTAGCTCCCACGCACAAACCTATGCGTACAAACAAACATGTCAGGTACCATTCTGTCATGCATAGTATTGGTGCATAGGTGAGCCGACACCTGTGCTCAGGTGAGTCGTTTGTTTTCTACTGAGCTTGATGATGGGGTGTCAAAAGAAGTAGCAGCCAGCCCCCCCCCCCCCAACATACCCACTTGGGCCGCTACAAGCCAGAGAACAGGCCTCCAGCCGCGCCTAGGTCGCACAACACGGCCCCACCCACCAGCGAGGCCCAACCCACCCTCTAGCCCCAGACAACTACCCCACCCCACCTAAGCTCAGGCGCGATCCGGGGCCCGCCAAGGGTGACCCACCCCATCCGACCTTTACTTAGTAAACCGTAGTGAATCCCTCACTGCGGTTCACCTTCAGCCTATTGGAATTCACCTGAACTGGTAGAAGCTTGTGATTGGACGGCTTTTTTTGTTTGCGTCACATGAACACAACAGGAAGAGAAACTAGCAAAGCTTGACAGAAATCCTAAACCTTTATATATACATTTACCTATATAACAATACTCAGTGGTTGCTGGATTTTTCAATACATATTTAATATAATTTAGGTGCCACCTGCTAACCTAGGTGCTCCAGATCAGATGATTTCTACAAACATCCATAAACTTCCACTTTAAATAGAAGCAGTCATGTGGAGCCCGAAAGTGCACAATGGAGTCCATCTTCCTTCACTTTGATGTTTTGAAACGAATGTCACCGTGACGGCCATTTGGTGGCTTAATTTCAGTCAAAGGAAGATGTTCCACAGAACCAGGGTGAGCACTAACTCGTGCACACGCCTGCAGCTTTCTACAGACGGAGCTGAGACTCCACAGGTCAGACCCCCCCCCCCATAAATCCCGTCTAACGCACAGCTAAGACAGAGTCCCCCCGGGTTAAGTCAAAGTCGCGCCAGTTATATGCGTTAATCACATTATCTGCATTGTAAATTATTTTCAAGTGAGACGACAACTGCCCCGACTCCCCCCCTGCCTGCGTGGTGGGGGCAGGGGGGGGGGGGGCTGTGCTCCAAAGGCTATTTTAAAAAAAGGGACCCCCCCCCTCCCTCCCAACACACACAGCTGCTCGGAACCATGACAGAAGATGACGGATACGGTTGTGGCAGAGGGACAAGTCAAGTTTAGAGATGGAAAAAAGGTGAATTCTTCAGCTTTTCTTCTCCGTTCTGACCCCTGCTGCCGTGTCCTCAGACTGAGGAATGGTCTCCATGACTGATCGTGTCCTAACCTCTCTGCAGTGGAAGACTCGCTGGGTCGCTCTTCACAAGCCCTCTCCTGTTGCAGGTATGAGTCCACACCTTCCTCTGGTCGTTCCTCACCAGCACCACCAGCCTCTTTACGCCAAGCGCAGACCCGCTGATTGATCCATCCAGCAGTGATCTAAAGGCTTTGGGGTTTTCTGCTGTCAAACTCCTCTCCACCTGTTGATCAGTCTTTTGGCTGCACAGACCGTGTAGATCTGGGGTGTCAAACTCCAATTCCCCATGGGGGCAAAATGAAGTAATGACGTAAAGTCACGGGCCAAACTCAATATTTGTAGAAAAAGTTAACTGCAGCTGATGTGTAATGTTTAACATCTTCACATAGAAACAAATTGTCAGTTTTGCTTAAACACAGCATCTGGAACAAGCAAAGCTTGATATTACAAACATGTGAGAAATTTAATTTGAAATAAAAGACACATCAGAGGTATTCTTTTGTTATATTTTAGTATTTCTCTCCCCGAATCCTTTCAAGTTCCTCTTTAAAGTAAATCTTTGCCAAAGCCAACAACAAAAGAACCAACATTAATTATGTCATTCAATAAAAATCCAACATTTCAACTATTAACAGACCAGGCCTTGCAGTAGAAAAACAGCATAAGAAACAGAGATATTCTAGCTCAGTTTGCTACTCTCTGCTTTACTCTGCACACTGGTCTAAGCCGGATGCCTGGCATCTTTTCTGAGATGCAGGTTCATCAAAGTCTGGGGTCAGAATCTGAGCCGAGGAAAACCTCGTATTCTAGCAAACCTGTCTTCAAAGCTCCTGTTGTCCATCTTTCCTTTGGCCATTTTTGTTGAGGCTGAAATGAATTAGTGCGATGTGACTGGAGCTTTGGTGTCAACGACTGTCTACAGAAAAAGGAGTGCTCCAACGTACTAGCAAAGCATTGTGGGATTTGTAGTATAGGTGGTACAATATGTACCACGGACCAGCTCTGATGCACATTTAATATGATCTCGCGGGCAAATTGTAATTACACCGCGGGCCAAATCTGACCCCTGGGCCTGAGTTTGACACGCGGGGTGTAGATGTTGCGACAGAAATCCGTTTAGAAATGATTCTGGCTCGCCTCGCCTTGAGTTCTGATGTTCTTTTCAGTGCAGTTAAATGCGAATGTCTTGTCTCGCTGAAACCATAATCCCACTGTGTGAAAAGCAGCCTCAAATTAGAACGTGAACGAGAACGGACTCAAAAAACCAACGGCTGAGAGGGCTGCGTCCAGACTGCACGTCTGCGACAGACAGACAGTCAGGAAGGCAGACAGACAGGCAGGCAGACAGACAGACAGACACGCAGACAGACAGACAGACAGACAGACAGACAGGCAGACAGACAGGCAGACAGGCAGGCAGGCAGACAGGCAGGCAGGCAGACAGGCAGGCAGGCAGACGGGCAGCAGGGATCATAAAAAATGACACTCTAATTAGTGCGTTTGGTGACACTCTGATGCTGAACATCTAATTAAGGAGGTGTATATGTGCCAGCTTGTAAAGTGTGTCCGTCTGTGTTCGCCTCAGACTGCTTGACGTTGCTGGTGTATAAAAAGAAGAAGAGAAGAAAAAGCAGCCGCCGGAAGGAGAAACTCAGCGTAACCCTGGAGGTACATGCAGCAGCAGCAGCAGCAGCAGCAGCAGCAGCAGCAGATCAGGCTCTTCTCTCCTGGAGTTTGACTTTTCCCTCTCATGCTGGAAACTGATTTCTGCTCACAGATAGAAATCTACAATCGATAGTCCCAAAGCGATTCCATGGCCTTGTAGGATGTACTGCTCACATGAATAAAAGTCTGAATGCTTAAACATTTGCAGACAAAGTCAGTTTAAAAGCTATACAATTATGAGCGTAGGGAAATTGAATACACAAATACACAAACTTCACTGTATTTTAGTTTGGATTAACAAAAGGAAGGCGCCACTCTGATGAAACATGTTTTCTAGCGTGTTCTTGTGGCATTTTTCTGATGATGGAGGACAGGTTGCTGTTCACCTTTCATGGGTCGCCGCAGTAAATCAGCTTCCACTGATTTGCACAGGTGGGCAGAGATTTTTGACCCCGGATGTCCTTCCTGACACAACCCCATATTCTATCCGGGCTGCGGACCGGCACAGGGGGGTCCATAGTTAGGACCCACACTGGATGAAGGCTATCCCTTGGTCTATCCTAGGCACTTTACCGTTGGGAGTGGGGTCATCTAGACCCACTAGACAGAGCTCTGAACCTTTGTTCTTCAATGATTTGTGATCTTCACTGGTGTCCATGGATTACATGAAATCCTCTCCACCTTTATCCACCTTTGTCATGGTAGGGAGAACACGTCAATGTAAGGGGGGGGTCATCTCAGATAGCACAGGGGTTATTGTGCGTCCTGGGGAATGAACCCTGGTTTGCCCCGTGCGCCGGCCCTTTACACAGCCAACTGAGCCCTCCAGCCGCTCTGATGAAGGACGAACATAAAATAAAGGAAATTAAGCTTAACATTACATTTCTGAAGATTCCTTTATTCAAAGCGTTGTGAATCAGGAGCAGACAGGAAACATTTTGGTCCACTTGGGACGTCGAAAATGGTGGGCCACAAGCTCCCTGCTATTAGCTCTCAGCAACAGGGAAGGGAAGGGGGGGTGGGGTTACTACCATCGGCTACATATGACAGTGACATCACCCATAGAAAAAGGACTTACTACCGGCTCCAACCAAATGAAGTCAATTCAGTCGCCATTTTTGATGCGGACGCTGCCATGTTGGAGCCAGACGACGTCAGTGAGCAGTAAGAGTCATCGTTTCAATGGCTACCACTCCCACCAACCAGGAGTGAGCTTGTTGGACTTGCACACCTCCTCCAATCGAAGGTCCCATTCTTCTATTGAGGCATCTGATCGGTCAGTTTAGAATTTGAATAACTTGAACTACAGCAAAAAATGTTATGAAAAGAAAAGAGGACCAGATCCAGAACGGTTCTTCTGACCAAGTAACAGCAGTTTACTTCTCTGTAGAAGTTGGCTTCTGGGAGCCAGCGAGTACTTCCTGTTTGGAATGGGGGGGGGTCATTGTTTACAGTCAAAGGCTGCTCTGCGCCAAAGGTCCAGCCCACAACTCAGAGGTCAAATTTAGGGGTGTAGTGATTTATCTGAGCTACAGTTCAATTTGCTTCATAATCTGTGGTCGCCGATCCGATTCGTGGTCAATGTTGGTCGATGGAAATCGATTTATCATTACACACCTTGTTCATTTTCTGATGATTTCCTGCTGCTCCGCAGAAACTATGTCACAGAGAGTGACGTTTTGTGGGATTTTGGCTACAAACGGCATAATCATTGTTTAAAGACCACTGGGAACACTTCAGAAAGAGATCAGAAGATGATCTGAGTGTAAAAAAGGTCCAAACATTTACTAAATAATAACTACTGATAAAAAATGTTCACTGCATCTCATACATCTATGTTGTCTTGATTTCTCTTTTTCTTTTGCTCAAAATAACCACATATTGATAATCAAATCTGGGAAATGTGAGGTGGAATCCTGGAAGCACTTCCACTCCCCGTAAAGCTGGGGGATCCCCTGCAGTTCATGTGGTTCTCCAGTGGTCCACACAGAGATGCTCCTCTGTGGTGTCTTTGTGTTCCCGCCTCACGGGAACCCCTCCGTGGAACACCCCCCCCCCCGTTATTACTGCATGCTGCATTTCCGTCTTCAGGACGTCTGCGGCGTGGAGCCAGGGCCCGGGTTCGACGGCGTGTCCTACACTCTGTCCATCCTCTGCCTGGCACACACCCCGGTGCTGGGCTTCAGCAGCCGGGACGCCCTCCTGGCTTGGGACGCCAGCATCCGCCGCAGCCTGGGGGAAGGTTGGTGGTGTGGCTGCATGTGGAGTCAGAGTCAGGTCAGGCTTTGAGGGCAAACCGCATGAACGTCCACGGCTGTGCCGACCGGATTCCCTAAAACCTGAGAGATTTTCTTCCCTCTGATGGAGCTCCAGTCAGACTCTGAAGGAACTCTGATGCTGACTGACCCTGTAGGACAGAAACCGAGTCCTCCGTTAAGAAGGAGGAATTCTGATGGAAAGTGGGGTTTTTTATGAAAAGGGCTTGAAAAGTCCACAACACACCTGGACCATGTTTGCTTGATATGAAACGTCTTTTCATCAAACATACTGAGCAGAGACGATGGGCTAAAGCTGTGCAGTTCCAGCTCAGAGAACAGGAAAACAAATCTTTGGTTTCTGCAATGACAAGATTTTAATAAATAATAGAAATACAATTCTGACAGAGAGTCTGACTGGCAGTTTCCAGAAGTGAGAGCTCCTGCAGCCGTGGAAGCTGTTTTTCTGCAGAACATGCAGGAGTCAAAGGGAAACGAGGTAAAGAACGATGCACAACCATCAGTCCAATGCTGCTGCATTCAAAGTGACGGAGATTTGTTCAGCGTCATCTGAGGAGGGAAATAGGAGCTGCCTCCAACTGTGGGGAGCAGCTACTTCCAGAAAACCATTTCTTCAACTCAGTTTGGATTCTCTGCCATAAGTAAATAAAGCAAAGACTTTCTGCTTTTTGTAGTCTAGAGGAATGATTAAAAAACAAACAAGAAAAAGAGCCAGGAGCAGACCGTCTGTTGACTTTTGATTCCAAGAGAGGGATCAGATTTAAAAACTCTTAAAGTTTTTACATTTCTTTTCATTAATCTTCCTGCAGAATAAAAAAAAGGCATTTTTGGAGATCAGGCAGGAAACTGAAAAACTGAAAACCTCCTCTCTGCGTGATCCAGTCTACAGGTTCTGTGTTACCGTGGAAGCAGGAACAAAGCTGGAGAGCGGGCCGGCCTCCCTCCACCTGTGCAACAACCTGCTGGTCCTCAGCCGAGGCCTCCCTCCCGCCGTGATTGGCCACTGGAAGCTGTCAGCTCTGCGCCAGTATGGTGCCGTGCCCAACGGCTTCGTGTTCGAGGGCGGGACCCGCTGTGGACCCTGTGAGTAACGGTTTGAGCTGGAAAGCTTTTGGTGAACTGGCCCGAAGTTCGACAGTGGAGGAGACAGTTGCTCATTGTGAACACGTTTGTGCATTCATGGTCAGACGGTAAAAGAGGCTGCTGGGTGTGCATCAAAAAGCGATAACCGCATGCCTAAAAAAGTAGTCCCGGTCACTTTAAATGTTCTGTATCACTCCGCCGGCTTCTTCAAAACAAACTTTAACTTCATCATCTGGACAAAAAACCAGCGGGAAGAGGAAACTTTCTCTCTGAACTGATGCTTTATTTAACACATCGTGATCATCAGCATAGATATCGCTTCCCTTTGCACTCGAGGTCTGAGCCGGCTAAGGGGGGTGTTGTCATGCAACCATGACAACGCGCCGCACTACGTAACAAATAGTCCACTTTTTGTGAAAAAAGCGATCCAAACCGAAAGAATAACAAGAATAAAGTACAAAAACTGGTTGAATATTTGTTTCTTTTGTAAGTGGCCATGGTATAAGCGGGTTAATGGCCTTTGGAACGTGCATTATCGGAAATGAACGCAGAACATAGAAGCCTGAACCGTCGGATGGTTCAACGAACACAACGTGCGTTCATTTCTGAAAATGCACGTTCCAAAGGCCATTAACTCTTACTAAAAAACGTTTCAAGATCAGAACTTTTTCAGTTTTGGAAGCAATGTAGCGATTCCTGTTTTTACCTCTTTCCACGTGGATCTCGCTGGCTGAGTTTGTACTGTTTACTCACATTTTTAAGCTTAGATAATAGATGTTGCAATTCTGAAGAATGTTTTCAAGGCCAATTCAAAGTATTTTTTACCGCCTCCTCCCCATCCAGATTTGATTAAAATTGTTAAAGGTGCTGTATTTAAGGGGCACAGGGTGAAGCGACATGAAATCCCGCCGTGAGCCTCTGTGGGGGGAGAGTCACAACCTTCATGCAGCTGGCAGCCATCTGTTGGATGGCGTCCTCTTGACCAGCAGGTCAGCTGTGTGGTTTTAGGATCTGAGCGGCTGGCTCGGATCCATCCGGGTTCCATCTGGTCCACTCCCAGATTCCAGAGGTAGTTTCTGGAGCTTCCATTGTGTGTGTGTGTGTGTGTGTGTGTGTGTGTGTGTGTGTGTGCGCAGCCTTTCATCATATAGAGGAAAAAGTTCAGTCCAAGACTTTTGATAAATCTCCTAAAGTTGAAGTCCCATCATCTGTCACGCACCTGGGGGGCTGAAATTTGTTCTCCGCATTTGACCCCTCCCCTAGGGGAGCGGTGAGCTGTGGTTCAACCCCCCCAATCCAACCCCTTAATGCTGAGTGTCAAGCAGGGGTAGGGCATGGTAGGGAGAACATGTCAATGTAAGGGTGGGGTCATTTTGACCCCACAAGATAGCACAAGGGTTAAAGAGTCTTTGGTATGACTTTTCTTTACTATACATCAGTTATTTATTTGCTGCCCCCCCCCCCCCCCCGTGTGTGCGTTTACAGCGGTTCTGCTTTAGCCAAAACCAGGACCGAACCAGCTGAAGATCTCCTGAACTGTCTACGGCTTCAGCTTGTTGTAGAACAGATGCCCAAACTTTGCACTTGAGTCCTTCCTGCTTCACACAGCAGTTGTGTTTTCATCGTTTGCTTGGTGCTCACACAGCGCTGGCAGCTTGTCGGACCTCCAAAGGATGTCGACAAAGGCACACAATCCAGGTGTGGAATGCGATTCTTCTTATGAACCGTGGGTTTGCTCGTTCAGGGACCTGAGCCTGAGGTTGTTCTGGTTGTTCGGTTAGACTCCGCTGCGGCTGCTGCGCCATGATGTTTTGGAAATCGGAGTGTGCGCGTGCGTGTGCGTGTGCGCGTGCGTGTACAAGAATAACCTGGAGGTTTTCAGCCTCCAGTTTCAATGCTCTCACGAGTGGCATCAGTAAATGCCAGCCAGACTTGAGCCAACCACAGAGAGCCTTGTGGCCACACACATCCAACCGCAGGGTCTCCTTTTCCCTGTCCGCATATTACCCAGCAGACACTGGGGCAGCACGGGGGGGCAGCAGAAGTGCACAATGACAGAAGCAGAGACGGGGGAAGGCAGGTCACATTCCTGGAACGTCCACAGCGTAAAGCAGAGGCTCGGTTTACATTTTTACATGTTTCCTTTTTGTCAGTGAATGCCACAGAATAGATGTGACACTCCAATCTACTTTCTTAATGATACATACCTCAACGGAAAATTTTTGTCCTGGACATCCAATACAAATGAATTGTCCCTTATTTATTTCTCTGGTTTCTCTGATTCTTTTGATGATTTCATGCATTAACGGATGATATTTACTTTGCAGGAGGAACATGGTTTGCAGACTGTTCTTCTATGTTTTATTGGAGAGACTTACTTTCCAGAATTCAGAGTCTACACCAGTGTTTTTCAACCATTTTCTGAGCCACGGCACACTTTAACCTTGACAAAAATCCCGCGGCTCACCATCATCCAAAAAAAAAAGAGCAGAAACTCCAAGTCTGTATTGATCTACAGTCCCTCCATGATCTCACGTGCATTTTTGTGATAATTGTGGCAGAAAAAGCTGGAAGCTGCAGCTGTTTTTTCTAACAGGATGAATAAAAGTTAAGTTAGAAGATTTAAGAACTGTCTGATGTTTGTTCATTGTGGTTTCAAGACGTTTAACAAGGACGACTCATTGTGCACTGAGGCGCTATCGCTTTAACCCAATGCATCATGGGAGATGTAGTGTGAAAACTGCCGCAGAAGGGGAGAAAGACTAGCGTCTCTGAGCTTCATGGTTTTGTTCTCTTGTTCCACGGTCTGATACCGGATTCTGTGGAAAGCTACACCGCTAAAGACGAGCTTTAGCTGGTATTCATGTTAGAACTGAGAGACTTTATGAGCTAAATCTAAACAAGGAAGTTAAGACTTTAACCACTTCTGATTGGTCAGACTGATGACTGATGTGATTAAGCCTCCAACAATGATTGGAGGAGATAGTTGAAGGGGCGGGACTTTGCCGCAAACAGCTTTAGTTGCAGCTAAATCGCTGTACCGTTATTCTTATCAAAATGTCTTTAATAGAATCAAATAAACAAAAAGAAAAAAGTATTTGATGATCTGTCATAATCCTAACTACTCAGTGTTTTATCAGGGCCTGTTTGGATGAACAAAGAGCTGAAATCCTGGAGATGGAAAATGTTTCTAGATCAGTTAATGAGGGCAATTTCCCACGGCACACTTGAACTTCTCCCACGGCACACGAGTTGAGAAACACTGGTCTAAACTATTGCTGACACTAAGGGTGACGTGACACAATAATCTCTCTAGTGTTTGCAGTACAGTTTGGTGTATTTTGTTTATTCTCATGGGGGAGGGACTTTCTATCTGATTTACAGGTAACATTGTTGGTCCCAAAATGTATTCCAAAGAAAGCAAAAATAATGGGGTCTAAGACGGGGCCCTGTGGCACACCTCAGCTAATTGGGTTGACGAGGAAGACTGGAGTCACCTTAAAGATGCACCTTTTAATGTTGATATGCAATTTAAAGGTGGTGAAGCGTGAGACATAAAATGATCTTTGCTTCCTTTCTGCTCTGTTTTTGGGAGAAAGTCAGAAGGGTTCATCCGTGGGACAGTAGTTTGGCTTTTAACGATTCTTTCTCACAATCTTTAATTTCAAGACAAAAGGAAGTGAATAAAATAGTTTAAGACCAAATTTTTTTGTCCTCAGAATGAACCTCTTTCATGAGACCCACATTTTAATGTCTGTTTCTGTTTATTTGCTCCTTTTTCATGAAGAGAACCACATTACATGAACATATTCAGTCCACACATCTTCATGACTGGGAAGGAGCAGTGAGAAGAATACAATTCTGATTTTATGTCTGCCTCTATACCACATCCTAAAGAAAAGGGGGATAAAAGAAGAGACAATGCTTTAGCTTTAACTATATATTACATATTCCTCAAGGTTCTCCTTTACAAATATATATTTTTAAATAATTCTTTATACTTTTCAGAGTTTCCTGTTCCAAACATTTACCCCACAAAAGAAAAATTTGTCTGCTTCAAAGCAGTGCGAAGAATTGAAGCTTAAAATTAAATTTCCTCCTGTGATTTTCATCTTCTGAGGTAAAAAATTAGAAAAAAAACTCATGGGCTGATCATCAGCTTTAACCCTTAGTAATCTGGAGCCTTTGTGAGTGTTTTAAAAAGTTACTTTACAATATCTTTTGTGTGAGAGTGTTTGATTTCCATCTTTTAGGGACAAGCACAGCTTATTTTTGTGTATATTTTCTTTAGAGCACACAATGAGGCTAAAACTATACAAAAAGTCAATTCTGAGGAATAAATGTCATTTTTCTACTGCAAAAATCAGTTTGAGATCAAACAATTTTTATGTTTTATGACAAAAATTAACCATGTAGGGACAATAAAAATGTAAAAACCCCAAAACAAAGCAAACAAGGTCAAAAATGAAAGGAAAAAAACAGGCGAAGCTCCGCTAAACTTTGTAAAATAATTTACTTTAAGGGGAATCAGAATTATTCCTCATTTCTTCCTATATCCAGTATATATTATTGTAACTTAAAAATGTCATTTTTCAAACAATAATATAATATTGTTCGTTGAGGGTTCGTCGTTCTCTTGCATCCACAGAATCAATCAGCTCGTGTTCAGTGTCATCAGGCTGTTTCCTGTATGTTCTGTGTTTTCTTTGAAGCTTGTCAGATTCTTGCTGAGTCCTTCTGACCGTGTGACACACAGCCCTAAAGACCCCCGCCTGCTCCGCCTGGGTGTAAATGACCCTGTGCAGAGTTCAGACGCCCACCGAGTCCCAGATAAAAGCCCCCCATGCTCCGTCAGCACACTTTCCATGCCGTCTACGCGGCTGGCTGCACGTGTGGTCGTTTATCACGCGTGTTGTATTTTCAGAGTCCTTGTCTTCAGAGGGCATCTGGAAGGTAAATGCAGTTCCTTTGCCAGGTGGCATTAAAGTGTGAGTGACCCACTGAGGGAAAGTGTCGGATTCTCCACCTGTCACATAGATGTGGTGAAGTGTCCGCCGTGCCAAAAGGCCTTCCAGAACACCACCTGTCGAGGATCTGACACAGAACGGAGGTTTGGAGTCCTGTGGCTGCAGGCCGGTGCTGGTTCTTCACATATAAAAGCTACTTTGGTGTGATCGTCTGTCCCAGGGTTTTAAATCCATCAACAGAAATACGTTCCTGGTTTTTGCAAGTCTGTACAAAAAAGAAATCCATTTCCTCTTCTTCATTTGTTGTCTGACATCTTCCGGAAGCTCCTGAAGTTCCTGCATCCAATAAAGACGCAGAAAGGCTCAAAGCTGCCGAGTTGATTTCCTGTTTCACCGTCATTTAATCTCATCTAAACGCTCTGATCTGTGAGAAAGTTCTCTAACTCCCCGATTCAGCTGAACACAAAACTTTTGATCTGTTTTGGGCAGCATTGAAAAGATGAGGTCACATGGTTCAGAATCTTCTTTAAAGCCAGTTTCAGTTTTTGTGACAGAGTGTGACACTTTCACATTTTGTAATGCACACTGCATGCATACACAGCATCACAAGCAAATTAACTGCAGTTTAGCCAAAAACCAAACAGTTTGGTCGTTGCATATCAGCACACATTTTCCTCAGAAAGCCCTTCTAAACAAAAACAACAAAAACCCAAAAACAGTAAAAGGAGAACTGGACAGAGCAGCCCAGCAGGGGTTTGGAGTGAACCAACAACTCCTCCACATCCAAACGTTGTTCGATTCCTTCTTGGTGAGATCAGCTGGAAATTCTGATGCGCTCTTAGCTGGAGAGACCCCCCCCCAACTTCCTCCTGGAAGGGTTGGAATAGAGGGACCAGAAAAAGGGAGCCTGGGCGCCCTGCTTTAGTCATTGCCCTCACAACCAAACCTACATAAGCAGGAAATGGATGGATGGATGGATGGATAAACTGATAGATGGATGGATGATGGACGGATGGGTAGATGGATAATGAATGGTTAAATGGACGGATGGGTAGACCACGGATGGATGGACAGCCACAGTACGTAGGCTAAACTCCTGCTACTATAGAACTTGTACCATCAAAGTATTTTTTAATGGAAAAACACGTCTCTCTCTTTGGACGACAGGAAGTGGGTTGTTCCATTCTCACAGACGCATTTGAATTCATTTTTTCAGTTTAAATGGTTTACCTTTGCTAAAAATATAATACCTGTATGCTTCCTGTTTGATAGAGTTGATAAAAAAAACTTTAGTCTGACACAGAAGTCTCCCCGTCATCCGATGTTCTGCAGGTTTTCTTTTTTTAGTGGCGGCCCTACAAGACTGGAGGTTAAGATTGAGACCCGCCTCCTGAGTGACGCTTCCTTTGCGTGTACCGTGTTCTGCAGCTCTGCCCTATGAATCATCATCCGTCGGCTGTGTCACGTGTTATTCCTCGATTCCCAGGTTGCAGTTGAACGTCTCTGTGCTCGTGTGTCTCAGGGGCCGGAGTTTTCTTCCTGTCCTGTTCAGAGGGAGAGCAGATCAGTTTCCTGTTCGACTGCATGGTCAGGGGCGTGTCTCCCAGCGGGGCCCGGCACGGTCGGCAGCCCCCACAGCCAGGTGGGTCAGCTCATGGTAACAGCAGCACCAATGCAACCCCCTCAACATTACAAGATGCAGCAGCAGCAGCATTCATACACACTCACGCTGTGTTTTCACTCCAATCTGCTGTTTCATTGCATAACTAGAGTCATAGCACTGACTCTGAGGTCAGGAAAATGTGAAATGAATCTTCATTGGTTGGTTCATTCTGATGCAACAGTATCCCAAAACAAGAAGGAAAACACAGAAGACAATTATTTATCATCTTTGTGTTCAAATGCAGAAGCTGGAAAAGACACAGATGAGTAAAATAATAATTTTAAAAGTTTTAAGGGGAACATCCATGACGATCAGAGGCTTCAGTTTTCCATGTTGTAACCCTTGCTCTATCCTAGACACGTTAACATTGGGGGTTGGGTCATCTAGACCAGTGTTTTTCAACCAGTGTGCCGCGGCACACTAGTGTGCCGTGGGAGATGGTCAAGTGTGCCGTGGGAAATTCCCCTCATTAACTGATCTAAAAACATTTCCCATCTCCAGGAAATCAGCTCTGTGTTCATCCAAACAGGCCCTGATAAAACACTGAGTAGTTAGGAATATAAAAGATCATAAAATAATTTTTTCTTTGTGTTTATTTGATTCTATTAAAGACATTTTGATAAGAATGAATTTACCGCGATTTAGCTACAACTAAAGGTGTTTGCGGAAAAGTCCCTCCCCTCCCCTTTAACTGTCTCCACCAATCATTCTTGAAGGCTTAATCACATGTCATCAGTCTGGCCAATCAGAAGTGGTTAAAGTCTTCACTTTCTTGTTCAGATTCTTCTCATAAAGTCTCTCAGTTCCAACAGAAATACCAGCTAAAGCTCGTCTTTAGCGGTGTAGCTTTCCACAGAATCCGATATCAGACCGTGGAACAAGAGAACAAAACCATGAAGCTCAGAGAAGCTGGTCTTTCTGCCCTTTAGCGTCCTGTAGCGTCAGATTTTACACTACATCTCCCATGATGCATTGGCTTAAAGGAACAGCGTCTGAGCTTACAATGAGTTGTCCTTGTTATACGTCTTGAAACCACAAAGAACACGCATCAAACAGATTTTTAATTTTCTAACTTATCTTTTATTTTATCTTTTAGAAAAAACTGCTGCAACTTCCATCTTTTTCTGCCACAATTATCACGAAAATGCACGTGAGATTGCGGGGGGGGGGGGGGGGGGCGCTGTCAATCAATACAGACTGCGTTTTTGCTTTATTTTTTTTCTGGATGCTGGTGTGCCGCGGGATTTTTGTCAAGGTTAAAGTGTGCCGTGGCTCAAAAATGGTTGAAAAACACTGATCTAGACCCACTAGACAGAGCTCAGAACCTTTGTTCTTCAATGATTTGTGATCTTCACTGGTGTCCATGGATTACATGAAATCCTCTCCACCTTTATCCACCTTTGTCATGGAAGGGGGGGGTCATAGGATAGCACAAGGGTTACAAGTTAATTTTTGAGCAATCACATGTCCGTTTCAAACTCAGACATTAATCCCCAGAGAGTAGGAAGACTCCTGAAGTTTCTGTAGACCAGAGGTCAGCGACCTTTACCACTCATAGAGCCGTTTGGATCCGTTTCCCACAGAAATGAAAACACAGGGAGCCACAACAGCCTTTGGAAAACCCCGTGTTTCTGGTGGACGGCGTCATTTCACTCGTTTTTGTAACGTTGGGGAAGACATGTTTTGTATCGTCTTTCATTCAATGCGTTCCGATGAGAACTATTTCCAGAGAGGCCACAAAACTAACAAATGTATGGTAATTAATTAACCAGCAGTTAATCTGCTTCTCTGATTGATTTTTGTCAACAATCAACTTTTTTCTCATCTGGATCAGGATGTTTTGGACAAAAGCTGCGTGTTTTTTTTCTGGGATGTCTCGCCACATTTGAGGCTTTGTTACATATGAATCATAAATTGTTGAAAAGCAAAGAAATCTGCCCAGGTGGCATTAAACGTGCTGTGTTCTACAGGAACTTCCATGTTCTCTAAATTCTCCATCGTTGGCCTGTCTGGGTGGGAACATTGCTGGGATACGGGACGGTTTTATCCGTTTATTAAAATTATTTTTTTGAACCTTTTCTGTTTACTGCTTGCCGGCCGTAGTCGTCAGCATCAACGGCAGCTCGCCTGGTTCCGACCCACTTCCCATCCCACGACAGACTGTGGTCGGCGTTCGCGGCCGCAGACACGCCCCCTCCGCGCGTTCACGCCGCTCTCTCTGGTGTTAAAGGCTCAACGGCAATCTTAGAACACAATAGTCGTTTGACAAAACCCCAGACAGAGCGCCGCAGCACGGGCATGAAAGAGCCGCAGGTCGCCGACCCCTGCTCCAGAATTATTCCTGTCCTGTCGGCATGCAGCTGTTTTACTGACAGGTATCAGTGCCGTGGCCACAAATCACGCAAACACACTGAAGACTCGCTCCCATCGTTGTCAGAGCTTCTGGGATTTAAACTCCAAAACGTTTGGACACATAAAAAAAAAAAAAACGAGGTTGTGTGAAAACGGGACTACAGTTTCCTTTGACCTGATCCTCTTCGGGTTCTGAGTGTAGTTAGGGATGCTGGGGTCCGGTGGTACCCGCCTGACATGTGCCTCTTCATAAGTTTAGCACATGTTTCCTTCCAGGAGAGAAGATGAGACAAACAATCCCTGTGAGGCTGTTTAGCTGCACGGGCCTTTAGGGACGCTCATGCCGCATTTCCATCTTCAAGATCTGACTCCAGAGGAGGATTTGTTAAATTATCTCCTCGTCTCATCTCTGCATATCTTCAGGCTGAAATGAATTCTTTGCAGCTACAGTTTAAAAGACCAATCATGCAGACATTTTATATTAATTTCCATAAGTCTGAGGCGCATGCAGACACGAGTAACCAGAGACCACCAATCAAAATAAAGTGGTAAAAAATGCAAAAAAAAACCCCATAAAAAGGTGGGTATTATGCGACATCAGTGATTGGATGATGACGATTGTTTACCTTTCTAACAGGAAGTCATTCGTCATGACAGTAACTTCTGAAAGAAGGATTTCTTTGAGCTTCTGGCCACGCCCACTGTTTGGGGTAAAACATCCTTCTGCTGTCCCTGTTCTTCACGCCTCATCATCCAATCAGTGACATCCCATAATTTTATTTTGTTGTAATTTATTTTGATTTCTGGAAATTACTTTCAGAAATGTTTTTTTTTTTTTTTAACATTTCACTTTCTGGATTTTTTCTTCTTCTAAACTTTAATGTTGTTTTTTTTAATCATTTTTTAAGTTATGATCTTTAATGTTTTGAGCTATTTGTTGATGTGATTTGCACTTCAGGGCCACCGAACTGCCAGAGCGAAAAAATAAAAAAATGTCCAGTTAAACTTTTTAAAATCCACTAAAAACTACAATTCCCAGAGCTCCGCCCCTTTACATTTGGAATACAAATACACCAGAAGGAGTTTATTCAGAAGTCTGCAGTGGTTGGGAAGCATTCAGGTTTAGAAATGTTCTCTACAGAGAACTCATTTTGCATTGCGGTTATTTCAAAATAAAAGCACTGACTCTTCAGAAGAACAAACCAATTTCACCAACAAAAAGGTTTACAGTGTAAAAAAAAAGCCTTTTATTCCTTTGGTTTGGAAAGATGTGATTTCTCTTGAGAGTCTGATTTGCTTGTTTTACAATTACTGACATTTTGTCAGTCGTGTGCAAATTTTACACACAAAGTTTCCCAAAATGTTTGCGTAAAGGAAACTGAGGGTGGAAGCAGCGTTTACTGTAAACAGCTCGCCTGCTCTGCTTACTGCAGCGTTTGCTCCACCGCATTCACCGCGTGTGAAGAAGCTATAATTACAGCAGAGGAGCTCGGAGAGCCGCTCCGACGCCCGCATAATGGGTGACGAGGGTGGTTGGTGGCTGCGGGAGAGGTGTGGCCACGCAACTGGGGGGGGGCCGTTGCGCTGATAATGTGTGTGGTTGACGAAGGCCGCCATGTGCACGCTTGCTGCAATCGAGCTGCAGAGATACAGCAGCAGGTCGTTGGCAAACACATGAACACCTCCAGCTGCTGCATTGCACCATGAGCTCTGCGGTACGGAGCCACGTGATTTGCCTCCAGATCCAAACCAAAGGTTGTAATGAGACAATGTAAATATTTGCTTACAGATAATTTTTCTTTGCTTTATTATTATTTTTTTTTGTTCTAAACGTGCCTTTATTGTTGCTACGATTAATATTGAATGCGTGTTCGCTTATAGTTTTTTTAATCCGTGCTTTATTAATGACAGAACGGACCCAGAAGAAGAACATTTAGCCGTGCTGACAACATCTTCAGCCACGGCTGAACTTAAACTGGAGTAACGAGCGGATTGTGGCAACATGTCTTTATAAAAATGACAAAGAATATTGTCAGACACAATTTATGAGGGAAAACGACTTTAGGTCACAAAAGACAACGTGAAATGAAAATTTGTAGAGCCCGAGCAGATGTCGACGCTCCGTAGTTTGTCCACGTGGGGTTACCGTAGTAGTGTGATGTTATACGCAGTCGAAAGGACCCCGAAGGGAAGTTCCATGCCGAACGGTTATGGTACTTACACCGGCTATGTTTACCCTCGATTTTGATAGGAAAAAAGCAAAATGAGACACAATGCATGCAAAAACATTTGTGTGTTGCAAACGCAAAAATGTCTTTTGAAAGCAAAAATAAAAAAAAAAACGTTAAAGCACAAACTCTTTTTGAAAGAAAATGTTTAACATTTTCAAATGTAAGTTAGAAAGTGTTGTTTTCAGCGTGGTGGCATAAATATCACTCCATACACCGGCACCACCTAGCAGGGCAGCTGCACCTTGGCGCCCACACCACCCGCCTCTGCCGCCTGTGTGCAGCAGAGGCGGGTAATGAGGCTAAACTGGTGTTACTACATACAGTTTAGGCGCCGTTGATGCCACCTGGGAGATGTTCAATTTGCCAGCGAGTGTGCCGCCTGATCAGAGAAGCATGCACATCAGCTGTCTGTAAAGTGAGCCAAAGCTCACGGCTCAGTGGAAGGATCCGGAGGCCGGAAGGATCGGGCCTCGTGAAACGGGATCATAGAGAGAGGAGATTTTCAGACACCGAGGCTCCTGGACAAGGACCAGAAGTTTCCATCACGATGAATAGGTTTCAAATGTTTATGCTGCAAGATGTGATGCGAAGAAATTCTGTCAAATAGTAGTTCCTGTTTCCGCTGCGGCTCTGTGGCTGGGAGCTGCACAGTCTGTCCTCCTAAAGGTCGGTTCATTTGAAGAGAGGTATTGAAAATTTGATCCCCTAGTAACCATTCAGAGTTCTGGCTCACACCGACCAGTTAGACTCTCCTTATCAACCTGTCTGTCCCCTGTTTGAACTGGTCACCTGTAGAAAAGACACCTGTCCACAGAATCAGTCCATCAGACTAAAGAGCTTTCAGTGGATTTAAGGGAGAAGATTGTAGACCTGCACCACACCAGACTGGACTACAAAAAGCCTCAGCAAGAAGCAGGAGGTTACCATGACAACTGTTGGTGCAACATCACCATCAACCCACCTGTAGGTCTGGAGCTCCAAACCAGATCTGACCTGGTGGGGTTTCTGTGATCATGAGAACAGAGAAATCAGGAGTTAGTTGATGATCTCACTGGTGATGCTTTCCATGGAACATCTAGCAGAGCTCACAAAGTCCCCCCGCTCTAGAAGACACATGTGCAGACCCGCCTGAAGTGTGAAGGATTTAGAGAGAGACTGGGAGGAGGAGCTGTGGTCAGAGGAGACCAACATGGAGCTCTTCGGCATCACCTCAAGCCGTCGTGTTTGGAGGAGGACAAATGCTGCCTGTGACCCCAAGAACGCCGTCCCCACTGTCAGGCACGGAGGTGGAAGCATTATGGTTTGGGGGAGTTTTTCTGCACAGGGCTGCTTCTCTGTGTGGATGGGCGGAGCCATGTACCGTCAAATCCTGAATGAGAACGTCCTTCCCTCCACCAGGAGGATTAAATGGGGGGGGGTGGATGGGTCCCCCAACAGGATCATGACCCAAAACATACGAGACGACCAAGAAACAAAGAAGAAGCAGCAGATCAGGGTCATGGAGCGGTCCAGCCGGTCTCTGGACCTCAGCCTAGAGAGAGAGCTGAAGCTCAGGGTTGCTAAGCAACAGCCACCAAATCTGAATGATTTAGAAATCATCTGTGAAGAAGAGTGGAGCAGAATTCCTCCTGATCTGTGCAGAAACCTGATCATCAACTAGAAGAAACCTCTGACCTGCTGCTGCTGCTGATGAGGATGAGGATGAGGATGAGGATGAGGATGAGGGTTTGCCACAAAGTACTACATCTGTCTGGGTTCAAATACTTATTTCCCTCAATTTAATGTGTATACATTTTTGGTGATTTTAATATCTCTGTGTTCAAATGAACCTATATTAGGATGACAGACTGTCCATTTATGTTTACCTACAAAATCCCCAAGGGATCAGATCCTGATTTCCTTTACAGATAAACCCTGAAACTCCATGAAAGCCCTTGGCTGACTGCTATGGGACACTTCTACAGCTCCTCTGCCTGCTCGAGGAGGACCAAACCTCTCCGAGGCTTCAGGCTGCTGTTCAATCGGTCGTTCTGTCCAGCTCTGCAGCTGTTTTTTTAGTCTTTGTGTGACTCAAACCAACAGTTCAGGTTGAGATTCTCCGTTTCATTGGACACCAGTGAAAACGTATGAAGCTCTTGGTGTCCATGTGCAGCTGCAAGCTCCATTCTGCCTTTGTGTGGCACTGTGGTGCAGCGTCTTTGTCCTCCCTGTGTGGTTCTGCAGCTCATTTTTTGGTGCAGATGTCACAGCACTGTGGAAAGAAAAACATCCAGCTGCCTTCAGCCGCATTTTTAGATGTTTCTTTCTGCCTCATTTGCACATTATCCCTTGTGCTATTCTAGGCCCTTTAACATTGGGAGGTGGGTCATCTAGACCCACTAGACAGAGCTCTGAACCTTTTTCCTTCAATGATTTGTGATCTTCACTGGTGTCCATGGATTACATGAAATCCTCTTCACCTTTATCCACCTTTGTCATGGTAGGAGAACACCTCAATGGAAGGGGGGGGGGGTCATAGGATAGAACAAGGGTTAAAAATGTGAACGTTTGCCAAAGTAGGAGGTTGGCGGAGCCTGTGTCCAGAGTGAGCTGGACCCGCTGAGATTCCCTGTGATTCTTGGATTCTGGTCCTAGATGGAGGGCAGGTTTGCAGATGTAACGGTCTGAACCAACCGGACGGTGATGGACGTGTGCGTGACGGTCTTAAGCTGCTGCAGGCAGCTCAAACTTCTCGATCATGGCCTTGTTGGAAGAAATCCCTATTCCACCGTCACCTTGCTCGCTGGTTCCCTGCGTGGCGTCGGCTCCTGGTTATTCTGACGACCCTGTTGGATTCTCGTATTCCATTTGAATGCAGATCTGATCCCGTCATGGGTGAGGGAATGAAAGAGGTCTCCACTGCACACTGTTGAGTTTTACAGCCTCTGAGGTGCAGCCACTCCATGAGAAAAAAAACAAAAATAATAATAATAAACCTTATTTATATAGCACTTTTGGAAATCAAGTGCTGTACGATTAACATAAAACATAAGACCAGGATGTTTGACAGTACGACAAAATAAAACAGCATACAAAACAGTGATGGCGGTTAAAATGGATCAAGTTTACATTTAACCCTTGTGCTATCTTGTGGGGTCCAGATGACCCCCACTCCCAACGTGAACGTGCCTCGGAGGCACCTAAGGACCTGGTTAACCTGGTTAACTGGTTAACACTAAAGCGCAGGAGTACGGTTTCTCTCACGATGACTTGAATTTGGATGTTTTTTGTGTCCGAGCAGCAGATCCCGGCTGGGACCCGGCTTCGGCAGAGAAGCGGATCAGCCTGGAGACGTCGGAGCTGGAGAAGAGGCTCAGCATGCTGTCTCACTGCAGCCTGACGAGCAGCACGGGTAGGTGGAGCGGTGACCTCAGGTCACCACCTGCCAGCACCTCCTCACACCTTTCCTTTCAGTTAAACTTGACAGAAAAGCAATGAAAACAGTCCTAAAAAATGAAAATGAATTAAAGCAGAAAACACAGGACAATCACGCACAGATAGGACCCCTCCCTCACCAGATTCCTCCCTCCACCCACCCAGTTTTTACCTGAACAGAAACGTAAGAACTGCAGCTTAAAGAGACATTCTGGCTCGGTTCTGCTGTGAGGAAACGATATCATGGGGCCCAGTCCGACCACGGGGGTCATCACCACAGCCCCCGCCTAGGGCCCACTCTACGGCTATTAAACCAGGGACCCCAGCCGGCCCAATGAGAACGAGCACTGCAGCAACAGCGCCCCCTACAGGCGGAGCTAGTAGTGCCCCAGAACAATGGATCCCCAACATGAAACACCGACTGGAGAAAGAAACATCAGAATATAAATCATAATAAAATAACAACAATAACAATAAAATATATCAATATTAGTAATTAAATAATAAAATATGTAAAATGATTAAAACATAACCTTAAATATCATGAATACGTATATAAAAAAACTAAAAATAATAATAAAAGTCCTTATATAATTAAAAGAAATGTATTAAGTAGAGAAAACAGATCAAGAAAAAAAGACCAAAGTCACGTAAAAACCAGATAAGTTCAGATAAGATCAGAAAAGTTCCATCTCTGCGTCTTTGTGGAAAACCTTTGACCTCTGCTCCTCATCAGCATCTGTCGCCTCCCTCAGCCTCCACTTACAGCTGCAGCACATCTGTTGCCGGGGACGACCACAGCCTCTCCGGCGCCTCCTCCTGTCAGTCAGAAGCCAGCTACGGAGGGCGGCCGGCGTGCTGGGTGGAGCCGTCAGTCCGACCCCACCTCTCCGGCGAGATGGCGCCGGACAGGCTGAACGCTCTGACCAGGTCCGACGACCGGCTGCACGAGGCTGTGACCCGCCCGGCCTCCGCCCAGCTCCGCCCTCGCTGCCTCCATGACAGCGGGCGGCAGAGCTCCCTGGACAGCGGGATCGGAATCACCACGGGGAGCCAGTCCTCCTTCTCCTCACGCACAGGGAGCCTGGAGATGGCCGGGCAAGGGGTGGGAGAGGAGTGCTGCTCCCCGACCACTCTGCCCCCTCCTCCTCACCCCCCTTCTTCACCTCCTTGTGCTCTAACCGCGACCCCTCCGCCGTTATCCCTCCAGCTCCCAGAGCAGACCCCCGCCTCCTCCTGCTCTGGAGCGTCCCGCCGGCACAGTGCTGAGTACCAGATCCCCAGCCTGCTCAGACTGTGGTACGACACTCCCAGGCGGCTCCTGCAGCCGCAGACCCAACCCCCAGCTCCCCCTGTGATGGGGAGGGCGGAGAACAGAGGCGGCGCGGGCGGCGCTCAGGTGCAGACGGCTGGCAGCAGACCGAAGGCTCCGCCTCAGGCCGCCATGCAGCGCTGGGGCAGTGAGAGAGCGCCCTCTGTGGACAGAGATGGCAGCTGCACAGCCACGCCCTCCCAGAACCAGGTACTCCGTCTTAATTTGTCTTCGCTCTAGTAGTGTCTGTTTAAAAGACTGAAGCATGGAGTTTGAAGGATCCTCCTGCTGCTCACCTCAGAATCTGGACTTTATGTTGCTCTGAACATTTAGGATCTGGTGTAAGAGAGGCGCCAATGCTCAGAGAAAAGTCGGGATGCTGACAGCAAGAGATGCTCGTTCCTTCGGGTTCAAACATTCAAAGCTGTTTTAAGAGAATCCGGGTTTTTCCTGCAACATGAAACTAGCTCTTGATGCAAAATCATCACAGAAATAGAAGCTAGTGAGTAAATGTCCTCGCATGACGTCTCATTTTCAACATTTGACCAACAAATTACAAAAAAGGGGGGAAAAGGTTTTATTTTTTTTGACCTGTCCAACCAAATCCCAGAGCCACGGGCCTTCACGCCATCGTGGTTCAGCAAAACTTTATCAGACAGAAACAGACTTTTGAGTCTGGCGTACAGACGAGTGATTGTAACCCGCTCAGGTGATGATCTTTTTAACAAAAAGCCCAGTTCATTAACCCTCCACCACCGTGCTTGCAATGGGACTGACCACCGTAAACTGTTTCCTCATTGAATCTCGTGTTTGGCTGAATTTTGTAGTAAAAGTTTGATGCGTTTGTTTTTGGAATTCAGTTGTTCCGAGGCAGGAAGCTGCTTCTTGCGTTTCAGATTGTTTGTTGGGTTCCTTCGGCTTGGTCTGGAGTTTGGGCTGAACTGACAGGAACCCGTTTTGAAAGCTTGACTCTTCCTCCTGATGAAAGTGTTTTTCCCCTCCGTTTCAATTCCATGCCGTCTTTCTGTTCTCCAGCTGCGCTTTTTCCTGCACATCCCATGTCCTCGTGACACTTGGGATGGCCTTCCTTCCGTTCCCGGATCACACCTCCCTTACGGGTGGATATGTGCCGTCCGTGGGCTGAAAAGAGGGCAAACCTGTACGGAAATATTGAAGTTGTGGAACGCTCAGTGAGCCTGTAGTAGGGCGACGGTGTTCAGGCGTCAGGTTGTAGCGATCACTGACACAACATGTAAGGGTTAAGGGGGCAGAAGGTGAGACGACGTAAGGATTTGAACGTTTTTTACACCCCTAAGTCTTGTGCAAAGAGCCCGTTAGTGCTGTTCACGTGAAAGGTGCACAAGACACACCTGTGCTCACCTGAAGGCCGTGTCACACAGCCACTGTGTACGTTTTGTGCACATTGCACATATGACCATTTGTCGTGCACGTGGAAGGATTGAGAAAAGTTGTGGTCTTATGCGCGAGAAGTCCGTGGAAAGCCACAAATGTGCGTATGCATCTCGCAAAAATCACGAACAACTGTAGCATTTGACGTAATAATTGCGTATGTAAAATGTTATGTCTGCGTATCTTTCCCGCTCCTGCGATTCAGTATGCATCTCCATACGCGGCCCATGGAAGTAAAAAGGAGCTAAATCGATACAATCTAGACATTTAATGTTCCTTTGCCATTCAGAACCATAAATCCAAACTCTTCTTCTGACTGATGCGTTTCTGTTTTCCCTCTGAACCTGAAAGCCTCTCACAGGACTCTGCTGTTGTCACAGAGCCACTTCCCTCTTGTCGCGGGCAAATTGGCATCAGAGCGGCGAGGAGGCGGCCTGCCTGCCTGCCTCCTGAAACGACAGCTTATGTGGGAGTGTGTAGAAAAACGCAGACGCGTGGTGATGAAACGGACGGAAACCCTCAGAGGAAAGTCCCGATGCCCTGAACACAAACGCCTCTTTCAAGTCTCTCTTGGTTACGGCGGTGAGGACGTGGCTCTTCCAGAGGAAACCTGCGTGGCGGGAACTGAAGGGAGGAGGCGTCAGATCATCATCTGAGCCTTCTGTCTCCTGTCTGCCACCTCTGCCGCCTGTCGCTCCCTCACACGGCTCTCCTCCTCATTACTCCTCCTCTGTAGCTCCTTTCCCACCACCCTATGAGGCGGCTCTCCACCGGGCGGCTGTGACTGCAGCCATAATGGAGGAAGACTTGAATGAAGCTCTCCTTGTCTCCTCACACAGGGCTGTCGAGGTCTGAGCGGCTACATAACGTCGGAGGAGCTGCGATCAGTGAGGAGCTCCCCTCAGGTGAGCTTTGTGGCATGAATAGATTCACAGAACTCCTTTTTTGTATGCCTGGGGGGTGACGGACAGGTCCGTGTCAGTTTAAGAAGAATCTGCCGAAGAAAACGTTTGGGTTTCCTCGGCAACAGAGGTTTCTGTGTGAACCACGCCCACACTCCTATTATGGTCATATGGTCTTTTCAGCTTGAGTCAGTGACTCTCCTATAAACTTTTCCACAATATTCTACTAAAAAAATTGAACTTTTTTACTTTATCTTTCGTTTTTGCTTCCCTTCAATGCTGGAGGAGTTAAGAAGGTGATAGATCCAAAACCCTGGGAGGCATTTCAATTTGTTTTGTTTTTTTCTTTTTAATTCAAGATGCTTCATTGAGGTCAATGCAACTTCAGTTGTGCTCGTAGACTGATGGCATGTTTGTGAAATGTCCTTAAAATTCGCTCAAACAAACGTTTAACTGTCCCATATTGTGGAAAAAAGGTGAAATCTCTCACTCTGCCACAAAATCACCATTAAGCCATAAAACCAGTGGCCATCCCATAATAATTTTAAACATTAATTGGACAGGTTTTTGTTTTTTTAGTGGACAGTTTTGACATTTTTATTCTGAACCTCATAAGAGATTTTGGCCAACTTCTCTTTTTGGACGCTTTCTTCTGCTGTAATGTCATTTTAGATTTTTTTGGGGGGTGGGGTAGTTCACTATTTCACCCTAGAGCCCCATTGCCGGGTGATTTTTCACCCGAGCTAAACTTTTTACATGAATTTTAATATGTGGCGTGTGGAGGAGTCTGCTCCTTCACCAGGGACGTCTCACATGACTCAGGAATGGGAGGACCAGAGACCGAGTGTCTAATATCATTTTATTATGTTTTGTTCTCAAATTCCTAACTAATCAGGAATTTTTGAGCACGTTTTTAGGAACGTCCGATGTTTTTCTTTTCATTTTAAACCGTTGAAAATAAAAGACAACCGCTCTAACTTATCGTGTGATGTCCTGTTTTTTTTATGCATTTTTTTATGACAAGCACTTTTTGTTTGAATATATTATATCGGGTAAAAGTTACCCGGCAAACGTGTGGGTGTAACTTTTTAAAGTGAAAGGGTTGAAAATAAATCATTTTCAGCAAGTATAGATGCATGAATGCTGTGGTGAGTTTTTGAGAATGGAGGAATTTTTGCTGAAAGGAAGAATTGTGAAAACTAAAGTGGATCTGAACATTTAACCCTTGTGCTATCCTATGACCCCCCCCTTCCATTGACGTGTTCTTCCTACCATGACAAAGGTGGATAAAGGTGGAGAGGATTTCATGTAATCCATGGACACCAGTGAAGATCACACATCATTGAAGAACAAAGGTTCAGAGCTCTGTCTAGTGCAGAGGTGGGCACTGAGGGCCGCATTCCTGCATGTTTTCCAGCATACCCTGCTCTGGCATGTTCTAATTGGCTGGACACACCTGAACCAGGTAATCAGCCATGAGTAGAGCAAGACTATCTAGAAATCATGCAGACACACCGGCCCTCGAGGCCTGGAATTGCCCACCCCTGGTCTAGTGGGTCTAGATCAGTGTTTTTCAACCTTTTTTGAGCCACGGCACACTTTAACCTTGACAAAAATCTCACATGCATTTTTGTGATAATTGTGGCAGAAAAAGCTGGAAGCTGCAGCTGTTCTTTTCTAAAAGATGTAATAAAAGTTAAGTTAGAAGATTTAAAAACAGTTTGAGGTGTGTTCGTTGGTTTCAAGACGTTTAACAACAGATCTCCTTGTGCGCTGTCACTCTCACAACCCAATGCATCATGGGAGATGTAGGGCATTAAACGGCCGGAGATCGCTTTTCAGAGCTTCATTGTTTCGTTCTCTTGTTCCACGGTCTGATACCGGATTCTGTGGAAAGCTACACCGCTAAAGACGAGCTTTAGCTGGTATTTTTGTTGGAACTGAGAGACTTTACGAGCTAAATCGGGACAAGGAAGTGAAGACTTTAACCACTTCTGATTGGTCAGACTGATGACATGTGATTAAGCCTTCAACAATGATTGGAGGAGACAGTTAAAGGGGTGGGACTTTTCCAAAATACAGTTATAGCTGCAGCTAAATGGCGGTACCGTCATTCTGATCAAAATGTCTTTAATAAAATAAAATAAACGCAAAGAAAAAAGTATTTTATGATCTTTTATATCCCTAACTCCTCAGTGTTTTATCAGGACCTGTTTGGATGAACAAAGAGCTGAAATCCTGGAGATGGGAAATGTTTTTACATCAGTTAATGAGGGCAATTTCCCACGGCACACTGGTTGAAAAACACTGGTCTAGATGACCCACCTCCCAATGTTAACGTGCCTAGGATAGAACAAGGGTTATGAAAAATCTGCAGCACTAGAAATCCTCTTCACAGGGCTTCCTGTCATGTTTGAGTGTTTTCTTGTCTTGACCAGAGCATCTGGAGGTTTTGTTCATTGGGAATAAAGTCTAAAACGTGACCCTGTGTGTGTTTGCTGTGAAGGCCAACAGCCCTCCGTCAGCGGACCCGGCGCCCTGCAGAACCTGCAGAACCTCCGCCACACACGGTGCGTCTGTATGTGCGTGAACGCTCAGACTAAGGTCGTGTCCGAACTCCTTTCCTACTCACTATTACAGTGCACCATAGAGTGCGTTCGCCATTTTTTATAGTGCTGTCTGAATCTACAATTTCAAAATCCAGAGCCCTAGAAATTTCCCAGAAGTCTCTGCGAAAAAAACCAGTGTGCATCGATGCTCACTAGATTGGCGAATATGGACCACAATGCATTGCGTCGGGAACAACTTTTGGCAAAAAAAATGTATTTTTTTTAAATAAACCATCAACGTTTTTATCCTCAGAAGACACTGGACTCCTAAATAATCGTCTCAAAACGCTCATACTCATTAGATTTTAATTTTGTGAAATCGATGACGTCATATCTGCTGTTCCAAAAAAAAAAAAAAAAGTAGTGAGCGTGGCGTCCGGAGTGCTTTTAAATTCAGGGCACCTTATGGTGCTGCACTGAATCCTTATTTGGAAGTTAGGGTGGGAATCGGACATGGCTAAATAGTGCAGTCTTCTCACTACACTTCCTGCTCAGTTCAGTGGAAATTAATTTTCCACCAAAAGGAAGAACTTCTTATTTTCCTCCGAATAAATGAGGAGATTTTCTCTCAGCAGAGCCCCCCCCCTGTGTGGACGGCAGCTTTAGTGCATGGAGAGGTCAGAGGAAGGCCACGCTGTCTCCTCCTCCCTCCTCAGCGCCTCCGCCTCCTCCCGTCACATCCATCCTCCGCAGGCCGTCGTCAGCGTGTGGTAGGATGACCTCCTCTGTGCGGCGTGGAGAGCGTGCTCCTCCTCATGCTTGTGTTTCCCCATCAGCGCCGCTCCAGTTTCCTCTCCAGTCTCCTCCGTTGGCACGTCTTCACGCCGGGCCTCACCGTGGCGTGCGCCTCCTGTCAGCCGAGGAGCGTCTGCACACGGAGCCGGAGCTGCAGGAGCGCAGCTCTGCTCCCGTGCCCCGTCCTCTGCAGAAGCCCAGTGAGAGCCAGCGTTCACCTCCTTTTCTCCACTCCTCCTCTAAGGGTTTCCATCACTTTGGCTCCTCCTTTGCATCGTGAAAACAGAGGAGACTGAAGCTTCCCGTCCTCAGAATGAACTCTTCTCACTTGCAGCAGCTGCAGCTCACATTGGACGTTTTGACTTTATTTTCTGTCCTTTAGAAAGACGACGAGGCAATTCGAAGGGACTTTCAGTCTCTTCGTCAGCCTAATGTTACCATGGTAACATCGATTGACAGGCCGTGTGTACTTGTTTGGTTTCTTTCTTGGTGTTAAAGCTTTTGCAAACATCTGCTCCTCCAAAGATCCATTTGGGGAAAAAACTGGAAACATTGCTTCAAAAAAAAAGAAAAAAGAAAGAAAAGGTCTAAACTTCCGTTACCTGCCGGTGCTGCCATGTGTGGACTGTTGCCATGGTAACGTGGTTGGCCTCCAAAGTGTGTAATTTTTTTTCTTGAACTTTTAAAAGTCGTCCCCCGCCCCCCCCCGTAACATCACCTAGCAAAAACTTTTAAAGGTCTTTCTTGAAGGCACCTGCAGGCGCCTCATGCTCACCGTAACCATGGCAACGCGCCACACGGGCTGTGGCGCCTGTCGTCCTTTTATTTCCAGACTCCTGAGGTTTGAATTCTCTCTAGTCCCAAAACCCCTGAAAGACCGTCTAGTGCCCGGGATTTGAACACACGTTTGGGCGCCACGCCCATTACCAAAAGTAGAACCAAGAAATGTGAACATTTTTCCCAAAAGTGTTCATGAATCCAGTTTTGACGATGAAAACTTGGATGAGTTACAGTAGTAGGTTTAGGGGCTGTCATCTGGATTTAGTTTTTTAAAGTTTTATGAATTGACAAAGCCTTTTGGATTAGAGGTGAAACGTCTTCTAACTGTAACCCTTGTTCTATCCTAGGCACTCTAACATTGGGAACATCCTCTCCACCTTTATCCACCTTTGTCACGGTAGGGGGAACACGTCGATGGAAGGGGGGGGGGGTGTCATAGGATAGCACAAGGGTTAAAGACCACCTACTTTTTTAGAGGCATCTGATTGGTCAGTATAACTTTAATAACTTGAACTATTGAAAAAATATGAAAAAGAATTAGGTTTTTAGCTTCTTGGATATCCTGTTTGGAACGCCGGAGGGGGGGGCGAAGTCACTCAGTCTTTGCGTGCATCGATGGACACGAGTTTATGAGACTCCTGGGAAATGTTTGTAATTGTATATTTCAAACAGGCAAACGTCCCGTACGAAGACGTGAGAGAATTCAAACTGAAATGAAAGTTTTGAGGCTTCTGTAAACGTAAACGAACAATAAAGTTTTATTTCCACATCACTGAAGGTGGTAGAGAGAGGATCACATGGTTTCCGGTCCCCCCACCCAGACATGGAGACGGCGTGGAGGGGGGGGCGGACCACATCCAGAGCAGGGAAGACAGGCTGGGTCAGCTGGAGCGGGGGCCACCAAACAGACTCTGACCCCCCTCCCCCGGTGGTCCTGGCAGCGGGTCCGTTAACGGGATCTGCTCCCCCCTGAACCACCAGCATTGGGATGGGTGGTGGTGGGGGCTTTTCACGCTGCCCCCCCAAAGCAAACTTCCACGTTTCTCATCACCATTTTTTTTATGTTTTCACTATGTGCATGTTTTTATTAGTATGTGTATTTTAGATGATCATTTAATTGTAAATGTATATTTTTAATTAATGTATTTAATTGATGTTTTTAGGTTTTTAGGTCGACAATTTTGAACACCTTTTGAAAAATAGCCTTTTGGCTAATTCTGGCTCATTGCAGTGATGCTTTTAATGTGCACTGTCCCTGTTAAATAAACGAATAAATACATTTCCCACAATTCTCCTGGTGACTTTTATGCAAGGAAACTATGGAGTGATATTTATGCCCCCCTGTGCTCACAATACTTTCTAAGTTGCAAATGAATATATTAAATATTTGCTTTCAATTTTTTTTTTTTTTGCTTTGAAATATATTTTTTTTTGCTTTCAAAAATTTTTTTTATTCAATTATTTATTGCTTTCAAAATTTTCTCTTTTCTTTCAAAAACTTTTTTTTTTCTCAACGTTTTTTTTCCTTTCAAGAACTTTTATTTTCGCTTTCAAATTTTTTTTTTTTGCTTTCAAAAAAACACATTTGAGACACAAACGTTTTCGCGTGAGTTTTGGCGGAAGCGATGTCACCCTAAACTGAAGCCTAAGAGAACAAAATCAAAGACAGGAAAAAAGCCAGATGAGACATTCAGTGAAAACATTTGGGTTGCAAATGCAAAAATATTCTTCGAAAGCAAAAAAAAGAATAAAAAATGGAAAACTTGCTCCTGCAGACCGATCTGTTTGGTTTTTAGAGAGCGACGTGTGAAGCTATCAAGAATTTATGGCTGCAAAGCGGACATAAGCAGCTTAGCCTTAATCTTAGGTGAAAATTACATTTATCCATTTACACCCCCCCCCCCCCCCACCCCACCAGAGCGGGACACGTCAGTCAGGAGCTGTCAGTCATCAGTAATCGATGCAACAACTGAACATTTGATTCTAGAAAGAAGAAAAGACCAGTCAGGAGAAAGTGGGGCTGTTTTTATTCAGACTAGACCATGACATGTTGTGTTGTTCTATAGCGCGTTAGTGTTGTTCATGTTTCTGGACAATAAAGGTTTCATTTTCCTCTCTGTATCTCTCTCCGTATCAAACTCACATTCAGCAGGAAAAGAACAAAGCCTCAGGGGATCGGTTGGGCAAAGCCGCCCGCCTTCCTGATCTCGCATTTATTTTCACAATTATCGGCGGGCCGCCCGGGAAGAACCACGGCGCCGTTTCAACGGGGGGTGGGGGGGCGCAGCAGCCCTCCATTTGTCTCTAAACTAAACTGCTGGTTTGCGTTAAAATCAAACTTCCTAAACTAAAATGCTTCAAACAACAAAAACAAAACAACAAAATCACCAAACCTGAAACGAGGATTTACAAGATTTACAGTCAGATTCTTCAGTGATGCCTACGCTCACCAGAAAAAGTAGAAAATCGTCCGTAAAAACCTGATTATTTTACCATGACGTTCTTAGAAGGAGATGGTCGTACCCGCCGGGTTCTGCTCCAGAACCGGTGAGCCCATCAGAGCTCGTTGTGCTGGAGACCCTGACCAGAGATCTTGTTGGACAGGTCCTGCATGTGCTTCTTCATCTGGAATCAAACCAGGAGACACGCGTGACACGTGTGGGGAAAACCAAGCAACACAGATGCATTTCCTGTCATGTCCAGCAGGGGGAAACGGGATAACCAAGGGCTCTAGTCCGTTTGATATGGACGTTTTTCTGTTCCATCAGAGTCTGAGTTTTTTCATCCTTTGAAATTTCATTCAGAATTTTTTTTTAATTTGAATATTTATTTGGACTTTTTTTTTTTTTTTACATTTGCATTTTCAAACAGCTAAGGTCATGGTGGTGTCATGATTTACTGGGTTGGATATTGATGTTTACTACTTGTTGTAATGAGACAGTAAAAGTGACGTCTTTCCAAACAGTTTTTTTCCATGGAATTTCTGGGCCATCAAAATGTTGATTCTTGAAATTAAAAACACTGAAATATTTAACATAGAAAACAATATTTTATGAAAAACATTTTTGCGGTTTAAAGATCAATTTCAAAGGTTTAAAAAATATTGAATCTGACGCAACAGAAAAACGTCCATAGCTTGAAATGACGAGCGGCGGCGCTGTGCAGGCATCAACAGCTTCACGCTGGTTCTTCTTCAACAGCGAATGACGTTTTGATTTATCTTCTAAAAACACGGATTACTGGACTATTGTAGCATTTATGCAGTTATTGAAAACTAAATCCCAATTCTGCGTCTCAAATGGAATGTTTCATGGAGTTTCTGCGTTCTCTCAGTGCGTCTCCACCTGCTGGTCTGCATGGACGGCTGCGTCTGCAGCAGGGATTCCTGCAGACACACGGGGGACGCCGTCTCACCTTGTAGCCCATCTCCCGCGTCTTCTCGGAGAGCGTGTTGTACTTCTCCTGGGTTCTCCTGAGGTGCTCCTTGTCCCCTAAAGCCTCCACGTGTTGTAGCTTCTGGTGCGACAGCTCCAGCTGCTCCTTGTAATGGCTGTGCTTCTCCACCTTCGTCTCAAAGTGATGCAGCTCCTCCTGGAAGAAAAAAGGCAGACGAGGTCGGGTCATCCGTCGCTTATAGGCAGAGCAGAGCGGAGAGGAAATGTCAGATGACTCTGGCTTCAGGTGCTCCCAAACTCAGATGAGATAAGGAAGTTCATGTGCAGGAGAGGATGAAGGGAGAACAAGGAGATCCGGGAGAAAGACGGACTGGATTATAATCAATAATTATTGATGAGACACAGACTAACTTCAGTTTAGCAGCTTTGGCTCAAGTCATGTTGAACAGGAAAGTTAGTACAAGAAAAGAATAGACCCTGTGTGGACCAGGACCCTGTGTGGGTCAGGACCCCGTGTGGGCCAGGACCCCGTGTGGGCCAGGACCCCGTGTGGGCCAGGACCCCGTGTGGGCCAGGACCCCGTGTGGGCCAGGGCCGTGTGTGGGCCAGGGCCGTGTGTGGGCCAGGGCCGTGTGTGGGTCAGGACCACAGGACAGTGTGTGGACCAGGACCCTGTGTGGGTCAGGACCCCGTGTGGGCCAGGACCCCGTGTGGGCCAGGACCCCGTGTGGGCCAGGACCCCGTGTGGGCCAGGACCTTGTGTGGGCCAGGGCCGTGTGTGGGTCAGGACCACAGGACTGTGTGGGCCAGGACCCTGTGTGGGTCAGGACCATGTGTGGGCCAGAACCGTGTGTGGGTCAGGCCCACAGGACCGTGTGTGGGCCAGGACTGTGTGTGGGCCAGGACCGTGTGTGGGCAGGCCCACAGGACCGTGTGTGGGCCAGGACCGTGTGGGTCAGGCCCACAGGACCGTGTGTGGGCCAGGACCGTGTGTGGGTCAGGCCCACAGGACCGTGTGTGGGCCAGGACCCTGTGTGGGTCAGGCCCACAGGACCCTGTGTGGGTCAGGACGCACAGGACACTGTGGTGGGCCAGGACCGTGTGTGGGGCCAGGACCCTTGTGTGGGTCGGACCCCGTTGGGGGCCATGGACCCCGTGTGGGCCAGGACCCTTGTGTGGGCCAGTGACCTTGTTGTGGGCCAGGGCCTGTGTGGGTCAGGACCACAGGACAGTGTGTGGACTCAGGACCCTGTGGTGGGTCAGGACCCCGTGTGGGCCAGGACCCCGTGTGGGCCAGGACCTTGTGTGGGCCAGGGCCGTGTGTGGGTCAGGACCACAGGACAGTGTGTGGGCCAGGACCCTGTGTGGGCCAGGACCCTGTGTGGGTCAGGACCGTGTGTGGGCCAGGACCCTGTGTGGGCCAGGACCCTGTGTGGGCCAGGACCCTGTGTGGGCCAGGACCCTGTGTGGGCCAGGACCCTGTGTGGGTCAGGACCGTGTGTGGGTCAGGACCCTGTGTGGGTCAGGACTCTGTGTGGGCCAAGACCCTGTGTGGCCCAGGACTCTGTGTGGGTCAGGACCCTTTTCATATATATCTTGCATATTGTTCATTTCAGTGTTTTTCAACCTTTTTTGAGCCACGGCACACTTTAACCTTGACAAAAATCCCGCGGCACAACAGCATCCAAAAAAAAAAAGGAAAAGCTCATAGTCTGTATTGATCTACAGCCCATCCACGATCTCGTGCATTTTTGTGATAATTGTGGCAGAAAAAGCTGGAAGCTGCAGCTGTTTTTTTTCTAACAGATGGAATAAAAGTTAAGTTAGAAGATTTAAAAACTGTTTGATGTGAGTTGGTTGTTGTTTTAAGACATTAAGAGGAGAGACTCATTGTGCGCTAAGGCAGTCACTTTAACCCAATGCATCATGGGAGATGTAGTGCCGAAAAGCCGCTGACCGCAGAAAGACTCTCTTCTCTGAGCTTCATTGTTTTGTTCACTTGTTCCACGGTCTGACACCGGATTCTGTGGAAAGCTACACCGCTAAAGACGAGCTTTAGCTGGTATTTTTGTTAGAACTGAGCGACTTTGTGAGCTAAATCAGGACAAAGAAGTGAAGACTTTAACCACTTCTGATTGGTCAGACTGATGACATGTGATTAAGCCTCCAAGAATGATTGGTGGAGACAGTTAAAGGGGCGAGACTTTTCCAAAAAACAGCTAAGATACGGCTAAATCGCGTTACCGTCATTCTGATCAAAATGTCTTTAATAGAATCAAATAAACACAAAGAAAAAAGTATTTAATGATCTTTCATATTCCTAATTTCTCAGTGTTTTATCTTGGTTTGGTTGGATGAACACAGAGCTGAAATCCTGGAGATGGGAAATGTTTTTAGATCAGTTAATGAGGGCAATTTCCCACGGCATACTTGAACTTCTCCCACGGCACACGAGTTGAGAAACACTGGTTCATTTAGCCGATCACCGCTAGATCTACAGAGGAAGTGTGTGTGTGTTTATGTTAGCCTGGGGGCGGAGCTGTCAGCACAGACTCTTCCTCAAAGGGGCGGTTCCTCACTCAGTGATGTCAGAATGTGAGGACCTGCTCGTTTTGGTGGATTGTGAGATTCTGGAGCTCAGAGAGCAGGTTTTTATAGAGGACTACTCAGACATGCATGAATGGATCAAAATACCACTTTTATTATGAAATTAACATTATAATAAACTTAAAAAGCTACAACAAAAAAAAAAAAGATTTTCCTTTAAATAGTTTCCTTCTTGGGACGAACTATTTAAAACGGGCTTTGTGACCAGAACTACTTTTTTAGGTTGAACATGATCACTTTTTAATGGACACCCTGCAGCCAATCAGAACGGGGGAACCAACCCCACCACGGTATAGGAATGGCAGAAAGAATCTGGGGCAGTACCTTCAGAGAGTCCAGCTCGTCTCTGCTCAGGTTGGCCCTCTTGGCGGCCTCCCACAGTTCAATCACACGAGGCTCTCGAAACTCTACGAGGCAGCGAGACAGAGACAGAGGGGTGAGGAGACGATGCAGACAGACAGGCTGGAGGACAGACGCGTCCCGACGGTGATCCAGTTCTGCTCCTCCGACCACAACATCCAGCTGATTCAGACCACAACAAAAGCACGACACTAACATCTGGAGAAGAGCTGCAGTGTGTGAGGAGGGGATGCAGCTCACAGAGCGTTACTACGGTTACGAGGACCAAGCTGCAGCCATGAGGATGTGTCTCTCACCGCTGTCTTCGCTGAAGCCCTTGTGGCTGATTTCGCGGAGGCGTTCGAAGCCGTGGTTCAGGTCCCTCATCTTCTGCTTCAGCTCCGTGTGCTTCTGCTGCAGCACGTGCTCCTTGGCGTCGCCCTCCAGGGGCGAGATCACGTTCTTGTGCGTTTCTGCAGAGACGAGGAAAAAGCGACACGAGGAGACAAAGTGAGCATTCAGCAGCAGCTGGGACAAACAGAGGATCTTCCTGCAGGATGCAACCGGAAGGACTTGGAGCGGCTGAGCACTTCCTGTCTGCTTCACACCTGAACCCTGGCGAGGAGGACCCAAAGAAAAGCCGCTGACGGCAGAATGTCAGCTGACATTTAGAACAAGAGACAAAGACAACAGAGGGGGAAACGGGGGGCGTTGTAAAGGTGACCCCCCCCTCAAGGCAACATACCAACCTCTCACGGCTCAAAAGGTATCAGATGGGCGGAAAAATGCCCCTGGACTGTTGGGGGGGAACGTCAGGCACCAGCCATCTGAGACCGGCAGACCTGCCCCCCCCCTGAAGTCCTGAGGGGGCTGTCAGCTCAGCTCTCAGATCGATGTGACTGAACCTGACAGAGGAGCGGGTGGGGTGGGGGGTGGGGGGGCTAATGCCTGACCACCGACACCATCGACGCTCACTTCCCCGCTCTGCAAAACGCCCGCATCTGTAAATCACGGCCCCGCCTTCCGGTTGAAATGATTCTCAGGAACGAGGAAAAAACCTCCGGAGAGTTTTCCGGTTTCCCTTCTGGATCTGCGCTCCGGACGTCAGAGCTGCTTCCTGCTGAAGCACAGGACAAACGGCCAACAGAACAGAGAACCTCTAACGGAACGTTCTTGACCACATTAACACTGCGCAAGCTGAGAGGGGCTTCTTCTTCTTCTACTGTTTTTTTAATCGCGTTGCCGCCAGCTTCAATTGAAAGAAGCTTGGTGTGAAATGTGGTGAATCTTGCTTCAAGCTTTTCCCTCCACAGCTCTATTCCGTTAAATGAACGACTTGGTGTCATAGGTCATAAGCCGCAATTACGGTTGGGACTTCTGTGAATTGAAAGAGATGTTATCCATGCATCACTAGCAAATCTGAGTCCCTGATTGGTTAAAGTTCAACCTGGTTTAGCGTTCATCATGCTTTCAATGGCCGCGTGTGTTGTACGTACAGTCGAAAAGGATTGGAGAAACTTGCAAAGCTACACATGAATGTGAAAGTTAAACGCCGACGCCCAAAAAGCACATTGTTCAGAATTGCTGTCAGTGTCACTCTGACTCTGAGGTAAATTCAGTCCTGAGCTCGCGCTTTTCTCTCCGTCACGCAGCAGAGCGGCTTTTCCAAAGCCGTTGGTGATGGTGGATTTATCACACTGCTTTGAACGATTGCTGTGAACTTGAAAGCTGCGTCATATTGTAGTGGCAGTCACGTGCACCTTGGGTCTAATAGCAGCAAGGGATTGTGGGATGCGGCCAAAATAGAGCTGAGCATGGGTGTTTCTTAGTGTTTCACCATGACTGAGGGGTCTTAGAGCAGAAGTGACGTCCATGCTGTTTGGCTGATTGTGGGGGTGTCAAAATAAAACGGCATGTATCTGCAAATGAGATTCAGCTTTTCTCACTTGCTCCTCCCTGAAACTGATTGAGTTAATGGGAGCATACATTCAACATGTGGTCATCTGTCTTACCTCTTACCTTTTCTGTTTGAGCGCCCCTAGCGGCGGCCGTCACATAAATACATAAATTAGCCGCATCCTTGAATAAGCCGCAGGGTCGACAGCGTGTGACAAAAGTAGCGTCTTATAATCCGGAAATTACGGTTATCAAACCATCTTCTTAAAGTCTGTTTTCCCTTTTTTATCTGATAATCATCTAGTGGACTTGAGGAAAAATTGGCACGAGTGCTTAGTTGAAACCAAACTTAACCAAAATTCATCTTCAGGAGTTGAGCTGAGAAAATAAGTAGAAAGAAACAAAAGTACAGAGAAAAACCGTCCTTCAGGAAGCCTGAGGGACAGTTTTTTAAGCCTAAGCTTTTCTCTGAAAAACCTGGACCTGAAATCGTCGATTATGAATTCTGGAGAATCATTTAGCATGAAAGCTTAGACCTAGAATCTGTTTTTTTTGTTTTTATTTCCAAACAACTGATGTGTTTCCAGGAACAGGTTTTTTCCCCCCCAGAACAAAACTCAGTCAGACAATCTTTGCAACAGGAAGTGATGCGAGGGATTTAACGATGCGTTCATTTGCAGCATTAAACCAGTGTCCTGTGTCCATTCAATGTGACAATCAGAACCAATGAAAACTGAATGAATGATGCAGCTGAGCTTGTCTGTGCATTCATCCTGTCCAATCCTTTGCGGTTAGCGTCAACTTTAAAAGGTGAAGCGTGGGGGCAGGAAGCCGGCCCCCGGCAGTGACTCACCCTCAGTCCTGCTGACCGTGTCCATCAGCAGGTTGTACTCCTGGATCTTCTCCCTGTGGTGCTGGAACTCTCTCTTCAGGTTCGCCAGCTCCTCCTCAGAAAATTTTGCAGAGTTCCTGGCCTGGTGGAGATCCCCACCCCCCCCAAAAAAGAGAAATATTAGGTAGGTTTGTTTAGATTCCTGAGAAGTTGGAATCAGTAGTGAAAGTGTTGTTTTCTGGTCCGCCCCCACTACCCCTGGATGAGTGGTTTGTCCTGCCACCCCCATGTCAAATAGTGATCCAAAGACCTTTGGCAGTCATGCCCCAGGCCCTCTCCTTCCTCACCAAGGCTTTGTATAATGCATGATTTGGGTCATAAATGATGTTTTGTACTGTTTTTGTACTTCTAAAATTAAACTTGATGCTGCTATTATCAGCTGCCTTAACGTGCGTTAACAGGCATGTCACCTTAAACATAAAATGTTATGCTTTTTTTTTTTTTTCCCTGAAAGGACAGCAGACACTTTTATTTTGAAATCCGGACCCGCTTCCCACAATCACATGGTCAGTAAGCAGTGGTTAGACTTAGTCAATGCTTTTATGGCAAGTCACTCTCCCCAATCAGGAGTGAGCTTACTGCGAGACCACACCCCTACGGCTGGAACGCGGTCTCAGGAGAATCTGTCAAACGTCGACCGTGTTGGGGCATCCGATTGGCTAATTCATAACTAAAATAAAGAAAGAATTTCCTAAAAAAAGGAGGATTATTAAGAACCTGTTACAATATTTTGGAGGAGTGATTCTGACCAACAGAATGATGGAGTAAGAGGTCTTTGGGGTTTTGGATTCATGGACCCACTTCCTGTTTAGAACGCCGGGGGCGGGCGGGGTCACTCAGTCCAGTTCTCAGATACAATCCATGGTCTGAACTTAAATCCTGGTTTCCTTCCAATTCTCTCTAACTAAACAGGATTAAGACTGAGGGTCTCGTCATCGGCACCAAATCTACTCTCTTCAAAGTCCACCAACAACTCGTCAGTCACCTCCACCCCCCCGTCTGTCAACCTGGACAGCTCCCTCTCTTTCTACGCCCACATCAATGGCATCACCCGGGCTCGCCTCAGAAACACTCCTCACCCCCCCAGACTGCCTCCCTCCTGGTTCACAGCCTCATCATCACCAGTCGCATTGACTACTGTAAATCCCTCCTCTTCGGCCTCCCTCACAAACGTCTCCGGCAGCTGGGGGCGCCGCCAAACCCCCCCCTCTCCCACCGCATCACGCCGATACTCCAGCAGCTGCACCGGCTCCCAATTCAATCCAGAATCTGCTTCAAAATCCTCCCACGGACGTTTACAAAATGCAACGCCGTCCCGCTCCTCGAGATCTGCATCCTCTCCACACCCGACTGTTGCCTTTGCCCGTCCAGAGCTGCTCCGCCCCCAAAACTCTGGAACTCCCTTTCATCTGACATTATGAACACAGAAAACCTTCCTTCCTACCTTTAAGACAAAACCCAAAACCAAACTATCCCATTCCTAGCTGTATTCACCACCACTTTGCTGTTCTTAATCGGTTTATGGCTTTTAATTGTGTTTTTAACTTGTGTTCAGCATCCTCGAGGGCCCTGTAAGGCGCTGTTAAAACATATTATTATTATTATAATTATTAGTGGAAAACCTGAAAAGATTGCATCGCACCTGTTCTGCAAAAGTGAAAATAAACAGCAGGAAAGACAGATGTACTTTTAGGAGGTAGCAGTGTGTTTGACAAGAAAAACAAACTAATTTTGTACAAATGAGACACCAAGAGCTTAAATATTAGCAAGCAGCAGCTAGCCAGCACTGGCTCCATTTCCTGTATCTTGAGCATTTAAAATGGACCCTTTTAGCTGCACCGAACTGGACCATTTAATTTAGGCTTCTATGGACCAGTACTCGCACCCTACGGGTGACTAGTATAGGGCGTATAGGGGCAGTGACACCTCCAGAAATGTTTCATGGGGGTGGCCGTTAGGGGGCCACATTAAATCTTGGGGTGGCACACAAAAACCATGAGCTATATTTTTAAAATTCATTCTACTAAATGTAGTAAAACAACCATTAGAAAACCAACAGAAAGTTAAATGCCTACTGATATTTTGTAGAACATGAACTTATAGTAGAAACTACTATAGATACTAGTAGATACCATAAGTAGATACTACTACTGATATATTTTTATTTGTTTTGTTTCTTTTTAATGCTTAAGTGTGTCTGCTTGGGGTGTTCGGCTCTTGACTCAGAGATATCTATAATGAAGAAAAAGCGAAATCAGTTGTTCTGAAATGGTAAATGGTCAATGGCGTATACTTATATAGCGCTTTCTACCTTCTTACGAAGGCCCAAAGCGCTTTACAGTCACAGTCCCATTCACCCATGCACACACACAGTCACACACACATGCACACACACATGCACACACACAGTCACACATTGGCGGCGGCTCCGCTGCCGAACACTGGCACCAACCTCCCACCAGAGGCAAGGTGGGGTTCAGTGTCTTGCCCAAGGACACTTCGACACATGGGCGTGCAAGGCGAGAATCGAACCTGCAATCTTACGATCATGAGTCGACTGCCCTACCGGTCGCCCCCCGTGTTGCCCTTAATAACAATAATACCCTTCCATGGTAATTATTCATTATATCTGTAGACATTTCTACTCAGGCTAATAAACATTAAACAGTTTCATTATTGGGGCAACATTATTCCAACTCCACCTGTTGGTCCAGGATCAGGTGGAGCCCCTTTAGCCGAGTTCTGCTTTGTTTCTCTGACCAGTGATGCTGACTGTCCCTCCTCTGATGCCGTCTCATCTTTGTCTTCCTCATTCTCTTCTGTCATTCATGCTGCTCTGTCTCATCTTCCTCCTCTGTTGCTCTCCTACCATCTCTTTCCCTCCTTCTGCTGGACTTTTCTTCTTAAAATAAGAATATATGTTGAATTTCTCTTCATTCTCTGAAAATTGACAGACACAAGCATCAACTAATGATTATAGGTAACTCTGTGGTAACAGGACAAAAACACATCAAAATGTTGCGGTAACACAACAACCAGTGCATCAATAGTGCCATGAAATGAGAGGCGCATGTGACAGGGACATCCCTTTTTACGTATTACTAAAAAGTAATGGCACATCCACCATGATGATGATGATGTGGTGATGTGGTGAATTTGCACACAATACAGATCAGGTGATCTAAAGTACAGTAAAGAGATTGTTAAAAGACCCACAAAAAATATTTGAAAGTCATGTAAAGAAATGTGGTGTTTTGGGATTGTGTGCACGTGTGCGTGCGTGTGTGTGTGTGCTGAAACTGGTGCTTGCGCGATACAGGAAGAGAGGGGGGGAGAGCGCATGTGAGGGTGTGGAGCGCATACACCCGTGATCAGTCGCCGTTTTGGACTTAAGGAAAAAGTAATAAAAAAGTTCATCTTTAGTGACTGAGACTGGTTCTTTTGTCTGACCGGCCCGGAGGCTCTGAGGGTTCGAACGCGGAAGTGAACCCCGCGTCTTATTCATTCTGCGTCCAGCGGCTCGTCTGTAGATGTCTGCGCACTCAAAGGCAGCAGGGAGGGGAGGGGGTGGGGGCCGGTTTAGGTGATCAGAGCGACTTGCCGCCTGCTTGCTGGCTGTGCATTTGGGATGAAACGCACAACTGATGCTACCACAGCTTATAGTGGCTAGTGGGGTGGCCATGTGTCGGCCACCCCTGGTGGCACCACTGCGTAGGGGTACCATACGATGGTAACACCCGTACATCATAAGTGCGTGTATCTACTACTAGCCATACAAATTCTTCAAGATACACCACCGAATGCAGGACAATGCTACGCTCCATTTTCCCCCTTGAGGTGTGCGTACGAGTCTTAAGGGAACTTTAAGAAGCTCCTCTACCACCCTCCAGGGGCCCAGCCAACCCACAGACCCGTACGGGTTGGCCCCCCCAGAAACTCTTTGGGGACAGAAATGATCCATTTTAAATAACAAACTAGAAGGAGCTGCAGTTCCAGAAGAAAATGCAGGGTTGAGTGATAGATTGCTGAATGAAAATGAAACTTAAAAGGTAAAATTGGCAAAAAAAAAAGAAAGAAAGAAAGAAGAAATGATCAAAGTTGACCATAAATAAAGTGGAAACAGCACCATAACAAAAAAGATATGTTTGTGAAAAAAGCCAGAGGTGGGTATTGAACCAGCGAGCTTCTGCACCAAAAGATTCCCCGTGTATTTCAATGGAGGCAGAAATCCTGGAAATCCTGGAATATTTTGAAGAGTTCAAGGATTTGAAGGAGCAAAAGTCACAGCTGGAAAAAGCTGAAAGGTTTCCTTCTCCTTCTTCATCTTTTTACAAACTGCAGATAAAACGTCAATTTTGCATTAAGGTTGTGAAATAGAAACCCTCACTCTGTCCACCCTTGATCTGATTGGACCTGAACCCCTTTTCTTCCTCAGCATTACCCAAACTCCAACCCTGCTGCTGCTGCTCTTCCCTCCTGGTCCACACAAACCTTGTTCCAGAGTTTGTCCAGGCGCGGATCCTCAAAAGTGTCTCCCTCTTTGGGCTCGTGGTCCTTCAGGGAATTGCTCTCCAGCGGCCGTGTGTCCCTCTTCCCATCCATCCCGTACTTGGCGAGGATCACTGCACGACACCGACGTGACACTTTAAAATACACGCTGCTGTGAAAGAGCGAGCCTCTCAGCTCGAAACAATCAAGGAGAAGCACAGGGAACAACGCACACGTTAAACGAGACAACGGGGAGACGCTCGTCGATTCACCTGAGAGCTGCAGCGCTGGAAAGAGCAGCAGCAGCGAGCGGCACCGGTAACCAAGGCTAACGGGCTGCGGTTCAGCAGGAAATGAGAGGTGCCGTTGGTTCAATGACGGAGTCAACCGCTCGTCATAAACACTTTAATACATTCAACGTGATTTACCGGCTGCAATCCGGTACCTAGAGCTGTGACGGTGTTGGATTTTTGATCACCGCGGTGATCAACCACCAGGGGGCGCGGTGTTGCGGTTAACCGCAGCGCCCCCCCCCCAAAAAAAAAAAAAAACACAAAATCCCCCGGCGGCCGCATCAGAAATAAATACAATTACAACGCAGTATTCTTTATTAACAAATAACAGTAACAACTAACTACTATCTAACTAATGAACTAACTATGTAGGCGTTGTAGATTGACTGTGTGTGAGCGCTGCGTCGTGTGTAGAACTAGGAGGAGGAGCGCACACGTGTGTTGAGGGTGGGTGTTGATCCTTCTGCAGCAGACAGCTCTCTAGCTGCATGACAGGCAACATTTAGTGATTTTCATCGCACTTTAACAGCGCGCGTTCATGTTTGGTGTTACAGAGTGACTGAGAAAAGTAATAACCCCCCCCCCAACACAAAATCCTCCGGCGGGCGGCCGTGTCGCGCACTTAAGAACGCACGCAGTTTGTAATGGAAAAGAATGCAATGGAAATGAATAATTAGAATGCAGTTAATTTGTCGTATTTCCTCGTGAGAGGGAAACCTCTGTTGTAGAATGAGTGTGTGCGCTTCTGAAAGCGCGCTCCTGTGTGTGTACAGGGAGCCGCGTGGCACGTGCAGCGCGGAGGCACTGAGAGCGCGTGCGCAGACTAGAGAGAGTGACAGGCGCGGTGGGAGAAAAGGAGAGAACAGTCTGAAAGAAAGAAGGAAAGTCTGAACACAGGACTAGCAGAAAAAGTAAATTATTAGCAAAGATGAATGTGTTTAATGTGTTTATTATAGTTCCAATCACGGACCATATGCTGAACTAAAAAAAAAAAAAAAAACAACGAAAAAAAAAAGTGCGGTGATGCGGTGATGACCTCATCACCGCGGTGATGACCTCATCACCGCGGTGATGCGGTGATGCGGTTATCGTCACAGCCCTACCGGTACCACCAACGGGGGACCTGAACCTGAACACCAACGGGGGACCTGAACCAGAACACCAACGGGGGACCTGAACCAGAACACCAACGGGGGACCTGAACCAGAACACCAACGGGGGACCTGAACCAGAACACCAACGGGGGACCTGAACCAGAACACCAACTGGGGACCTGAACCAGAACACCAACGGGGGACCTGAACCAGAACACCAACGGGGGACCTGAACCAGAACACCAACTGGGGACCTGAACCAGAACACCAACGGGGGACCTAAAACCAGAACACCAACGGGGGACCTGAACCAGAACACCAACGGGGGACCTGAACCAGAACACCAACGGGGGACCTGAACCAGAACACCAACGGGGGACCTGAACCAGAACACCAACGGGGGACCTGAACCAGAACACCAACTGGGGACCTGAACCAGAACACCAACGGGGGACCTGAACCAGAACACCAACGGGGGACCTGAACCAGAACACCAACTGGGGACCTGAACCAGAACACCAACGGGGGACCTAAAACCAGAACACCAACGGGGGACCTGAACCAGAACACCAACGGGGGACCTGAACCAGAACACCAACGGGGGACCTGAACCAGAACACCAACTGGGGACCTGAACCAGAACACCAACGGGGGACCTAAAACCAGAACACCAACGGGGGACCTGAACCAGAACACCAACGGGGGACCTGCATCAGAACACCAACGGGGGACCTGAACCACAACACCAACGGGGGACCTGAACCACAACACCAACGGGGGACCTGAACCAGAACACCAACTGGGGACCTGAACCAGAACACCAACGGGGGACCTAAAACCAGAACACCAATAGGGGACCTGAACCAGAACACCAATAGGGGACCTGAACAAGAACAAATGTAACATGGGGGCGGCGGTGACAGCTGAAACCTTAGAATCCCCGTTCGTGCAGCTGCTCCTGTCTGTGTCACACGCGGCTGCGTGAGAGAGAACGAAAGGGGAAGGGTGGTGTGGTCTCTGACTACCAGGTGACACGGGGCACGCGGACACCGGGATCACTACGTGCCTTCAGCTCATGTTAATAATGTCATTATTTATGAACTATTGTAGACATTTTAATGACGTCTTTATTTTCCATCTAGAGATAGACATAGAGTGAACCTAATAGGTGAAGAAATAGCATTTTGAACTGTAAAAAAGTATTCCCTTTATGTAAAAAAGAACTTGTTTTGTTTTTGGATTTTTTTTTTTGTTCATAGCTGCAGATTTTGTCACAGAGTGTAATTGTAGAATAATGCTTTTTATATTGTGTGCATTTACTGTTAAAATTGTCCTCGTTGGTCACCCATAAGCCATTTTTATTGGGTCTACTCTTCTGAGAAAACAGGACTTCGACTCTTTATAATCTACAAAATCGTGCCCTCTGCCAGTCAAACACACTAAGGTCTACGTATGTAAAGATCTGCTGGCTTCAGCTGCTTAATAAACTCGTTCTGAGCTGCCTGGTTGGAATGAGGTTTCATTGTCTGAGTGAATGTTTCATTTTCACGTGCGCTTGTTTAATGTGGCACAGATCAGCATCACTGCTCCCACTGAGAGCAATGTTCTTCACATTATAGGTGAGTTAGAAATACACAGTAATCATGTGTCAACAGGACACCTCTTGTGTGCGGCCCGGACCTTTGCTCATTTTTCTGTATTTGGCCCTCACCAAAAAAAACTTTGGACACCCCTGCTCTAAATTGTCCCTAGGTGTGAGTATGGGTGTGCGATTGTGGCCCTGCGACAGATTGTCCAGATGTCCGGGGTGTCCCCGGCCTTCGCCCACGAGGGGCCGGGTTAGGCCCCGGCAGCCCCGTGACCCCGAGAGGGAACACGCGGATTAGAAGTCGAATGAATGGGATTTAGGGGAAAACTGCAGCGAACTCGGAGGAAACCAAACTTCCCATTCTGGTCCAGTTACGGGAACAGCTGACTCAGCGCCGCGTCAGCAGCAGCGCCGCCATGACCCGACAGTCACACTCGACCCCATTTATGCTGCTCTCATGAAAGTTACTTCCAGAGGAGAAAAGTGCTGGAAATCAAGAACAACCTGATGAGGAGGGCGACGGTGGAGGAACGCCGACCCTGAAGTGGTAGTTTGACCCCTTTAGGGGGTTGGTGTTCCTCCACCGACCCCAGTGGTCGGTGGAGGAACACCAACCCCCTAAAGGGGTCAAACTACCACTAAAGGAGCTGGAAGTTGACGATCATTCCTCCCCTAAGCAGCATCATGAACTTAGAAAACCTAAGTGGACTTTGAGAAGCCGAAGACGGTGAAGTTGCATGTGAGAAGGGGGAAAAACAGCAGACGTCAGGAATCCTTTACGAGCATGCTCGGGTCCAAAGTTTTCCTTCTTTGCTTGGAGGCCACTTTGTAAAACGATTGCTGCTGCTCTTCGTGCCTGACTCCCACCCTGAGGCCTCTTGAGGCAATTCAAACCAACTCCACGCTGTGACAGCCGTCAAAGTGGCTGACGGAGATGTGCGTCTCTCACGTCTTCACTCCACTGCTGAAGAACCGGACTTTTATGGGACGGTCGCAGAGTAGGGTCCCACTCCCATCCTCTTCTGCTCCACTGTTGAAACTCGCAGAATCCTAACCAAAAGGAACACTGGGAGCGCTTTCACTACACTGTAAACCCGAACGTTCAGAGTAATTAAATATAATGAGTAGCTAATACTCAAATTAGTTGTTGACATTTTTCTTCTGATCAGGCATTCATTCCCATTACTTTTGTCCGTGGAAAAGCAGCTACTGATGCTGTTCCACAGGAGTCTGGACTAGGACCACCTCAGTTCACACACACACATGTAATCTTGCACGAGCATCACCAGAAATGTAAATTCGTCTGCTGAAACAGAAATGGGATCAAGGGAGCAGTCTCCGGTTTTACACGCTGAAACTCTAAATAAAGAGATTTTTGAGTTTTAATGATTACGTTTGCATTAAAGCTCCCCGTGCATACGTGGGTTTTCTCCGGGCGCTCCGCCTTCCCTCCACAGTCCAAAAACATGCGTCATCGGTTACTCTATGCGTGGGTGAGCGATTGTCCTGTCCAGGACGTCCTCCGCCTTCGCCCAACAGTAGCCGAGTCTCCGGTTATAGCAGGGTAAGAAGATGGACGGGTGGACGGATGCATTAGTGCCTTTCCAGCATCATTTGTAGGACTTTCTAAACAAATCCACTTCAACACCAAGTCACAGTGGTTTTCCTTGGACTTGTGTTTACGTATCACAACAGAAAAGATGCCAACTAGAAGTTTTTCTGACCTTGAAGTTAACCTCAATAAGAGCATCCAAGGCAAAGATATGATTCAAATAATCTCTTATTTTGAAAGCTGAGATACCAGGGCCTCTCTTTTTGCCAGCAGATTATTCAAACGACGGTCGCTGATACAAAATAAACAACTGCTGGACAAGAATTTAAGGAAGAAACCCATTTCGCATTGATCTCTTTATGGCATTTTGAGAAGCAAAAAGAACGTCTACAAGCTGTGGAGGTCAGAGAAAGCCAGGAGCCCGTCTGAAAGTCGTCCCGACTGCAGAGGGCCTGGCGCCGGCTCACCATGGAAGTTGCGTCTGAGCTGAGCCTCCTTCTCCCCGCTTTCATCCAGTCCTTCCACCTTCAGCTTCTTCCACTGCAGCTCGTCTTTCTCCTGGATCTTCAGGTCGCTGTGCAGCTCGGCCTGCCGGACCGGCGGCATCTGCATCTGCGGGGAGCAGACACCAAACCATCTGTTCCGGTGTTCAGGGAAAACCTTTGCTCTGCATCAAACGCGCTTCAGGAAAAGGGTTTGCTTTGGGATGCCAACTTCTTAAAGGTTTCAGGATGAAAGTCTGACTTTTTCAAGTAGACTTTGTCACTCAAGTTAAGTCTCATCTATGACGCATTGAGTTCATTCATTCATTCATTTGTCTTCTTCTAAACCCAATTTGTTCCTCTCTGGGTCACGGGGCGAAGGCAGGGGGTATCATACACCCCACGCACACTGACATCCACACTTAGGGGCAATTTAGAGTGACCAATTCACCCACGAAGCATGTTTTTGGATGGTGGGGGGAAGCCAGAGTCCCGGGAGAAAACCCACGCATGAACGGTGAGAACATGCTAACTCCACACAGAGAGGTCCCCCATTGGTGTTCTGGTTCAGGTCCCCCAGCCGGGACTTGAACCAGGGGCCTTCTTTTAGCCACATTGAGTTCATATGAATATTTAATGGTCACAGGTTTTCATGAAACGACTGTAACCAGTTTGTGGAGACAAAAAGCAGGACTTCTTTGAGGTCGAGTGTCAAGTTAAGTCCCCAAACTTTGAGGTCAAGTCTCAAGTCTTCAACGTCCTGTCCCAAGACTTTATGGTCGAGTCTCATACATCAAGTCTCTAGTCAGTACGGTTGAGTTTTAAGTCAGGTCTCAAGTTTTGAGAAAGAGTTCCAAATCTTTAGGGTCAAGTCTCAAATCTTTGAGGACCTGTCTTAAGACTTTGTGATGGTGTTTCATAACTCAAGTCTCTAGTCAGTACGGTTGAGTCTTAAGTCAAGTCTCAAGTCTTTGAGAATGAGTTCCAAGTCTTTAAGGGCAGGTTTCAAGTCAAATTTAGAGCCTTTGAGGTCAAGTCTCAAGACTTTATGGACAAGTCTGATATCTCAAGTCTCTAGTCAGTATGGTTGAGTCTTAAGTCAAGTTCCAAGTCTTTGAGAATGAGTTCCAAATCTTTAGGGTCGAGTCTCAACTCTTTGAGGACCTGTCGTAAGACTTTGTGATGGTGTTTCATACCTCAAGTCTCCAGTCTGTACGGTTGAGTCTTAAGTCAAGTTCCAAGTCTTTGAGAATGAGTTCCAAGTCTTTAAGGGCAGGTTTCAAGTCAAATTTAGAGCCTTTGAGGTCAAGTCTCAAAAGTAAAGTTTCAAGTCTGCGTGTGAGACTTTAGATGTGACTCAAGTCCCTTAACTACAAGCAGTACACTGGAAGTTTGCATATTTGAGTATTAGTAGAGCAGGTTGTGTACTAACTGAATACTTATTCAGGCTAAATTGGAACATTTTAAGATTACAACATTAACATTTAAATAGTAACAGTATATAAAAAAAGCAATCTTCAAGTAAACTGCCTCTGTTTTTGGATAGACCGAGGATGTAGCACACTTTTGATAGGGGACCCTACCTCGTACACATTTTTGCATCTTGGTGTGACATCATGGGCTGCACAGCCTGGCAGCGAGAAAGGCGCTGGTTCAAATCCTGACTGGGTCCTTTCTGTGTGGACTTTGCATGCTCTCCTCATGGGTTTTCTGCGGTCTCCTCCCACAGTCCAAAAACACGCCTCAGAAGTTAGTTGGTGTCTCTAAAATGACCTTAAGTGTGTAAGCGTGAGGCCCTGCAGCCCAACAGCAGCTGGGATAGGCTCCAGCAACCTCGTGACCCCGTAAGCGTGAGAACCTGCAGCCCAACAGCAGCTGGGATAGGCTCCAGCAACCTCATGACCCCGTAAGCGTGAGGCCCTGCAGCCCAACAGCAGCTGGGATAGGCTCCAGCAACCTCGTGACCCCGAAAGCGTGAGGCCCTGCAGCCCAACAGCAGCTGGGATAGGCTCCAGCAACCTCGTGACCCCGTAAGCGTGAGGCCCTGCAGCCCAACAGCAGCTGGGATAGGCTCCAGCAACCTCGTGACCCGTAAGCGTGAGGCCCTGCAGCCCAACAGCAGCTGGGATAGGCTCCAGCAACCTCTTGACCCCGTAAGCGTGAGGCCCTGCAGCCCAACAGCAGCTGGGATAGGCTCCAGCAACCTCATGACCCCGTAAGCGTGAGGCCCTGCAGCCCAACAGCAGCTGGGATAGGCTCCAGCAACCTCGTGACCCCGTAAGCGTGAGGCCCTGCAGCCCAACAGCAGCTGGGATAGGCTCCAGCAACCTCATGACCCCGTAAGCGTGAGGCCCTGCAGCCCAACAGCAGCTGGGATAGGCTCCAGCAACCTCGTGACCCCGTAAGCGTGAGGCCCTGCAGCCCAACAGCAGCTGGGATAGGCTCCAGCAACCTCATGACCCCGTAAGCGTGAGAACCTGCAGCCCAACAGCAGCTGGGATAGGCTCCAGCAACCTCGTGACCCCGTAAGGGTTCCAACAGGTTCTGAAGATCAGGGATGGATGGCGTGACGTGACGTCACAAGTGGTTTGAGGTCAAACGAATAACGGGAGATCTGTTTCACGCCGGGTACAAAACGCGTTTCCGGTCTGCTGGACCCCCGGTACCGAAACCTAACCAGCTCGTGCGTGGTGAACCAACGGCGTACGTACCCGCTTCGCCTTCTCCCACACCTGGTTGAGCTTCGCTATCCTGAACTCCACCGTCTGCTCATCCGCGCTGCCCGGCCTGGGCTCGTTCACCTCCCGGGAATACTTTCCCGCCATGGCACGCGCCCCGAGACACAGAACCGCGGCGAACCAGTGCAGCTTCATGCTGAGGCAGAAACGGAGCCTCGTATTCCAGCGGCGAAGCAACGAGCTGTCGGCGACTGCAGCCCGGAGCCAGCACGTCACGTGACCGAAAGGGGCGAGCTCTTCTGGAACCGTTGCACCTTGGGAAATGTAGTTTTTAGCTGGCTGTGTACATGTCAGGGTTATCCCTTTGTAAAACAAATGACTACAACCCCCAGAATGCATTGCCATACAATTACCTAGCAACGAAGCTTCCAAAGCTCAGCGAATCGAAAGTCTCCACGCGTTGACGGCGCTGGATGCTGTTTACATCTGCAGCTTTGAATCCCCCTTAAATAAAAAAAAATATATATATTTTTTACAAAATTCAGTAATGTCACGAAAATCATCCTTTCAGGGTTATCACCTGGCGAAACATGCAACAACAAACAAAAAACAATAACTAAATCCAGACACCGACACTTTTTAAAAGTTTTTTCTTTTTGTTGTTGCTATAAATCCATCCTGAACGACTGAACCTTCACAGCTCGGGTTGCCCCGTTCACACGCTTTCAGCTGTGCAAAAGAATTTCCATCCAACCCCGGGAACCCCATCAAAAAGATGGTGAAACTATTCATAGAATTTGTGGGGCGGCCGTGGTGCACAGGCAGAGTGTCGGCCTGTGATCAGAGGATCGCAGGTTCAGTTTCCGCACTGCACGCCTACGTGTCAAGGTGTCCTTGGGCGGCCGGCCGTGGTGCTGCAAAAGGGTGGCTGACCCATGATTGTAAGATTGCAGGTTCGATTCCCGGCTTGCATGCCCATATGTCGAAGTGTCCTTGGGCAAGACACTGTACCCCCGCCTTGCCTCTGGTGGGAGGTGAACGTGAATGGGTCTGTGGCTGTAAAGCGCTTTGAGCCTTCAAAAGAGGGTAGAAAAAGCGCTATATAAGTATACGCCATTTACCATTTTACCAAGACATTGAACCCCACATTGCTCCTTGTGGTCACAGGTTGGCACCATTGTGTGGGCCTTCAATGCGCTATTCACGTATACACCATTTATAAAATTCAGTGGTCTAGTTCTATGCTATATAAGAAGCAATCTGAAAGGTAAATTTCTGCTTTTTAATGGAAAAATATAATATATAAACATTCAAAATCCTATATCTTTGCCTTTCAGCTGCCCTGCTTAGACTATGATCACATATCCGAAAACGCCACCGTGGACGATGACCCAGAGATGCAAGTTTTTCAGCAAATCCAGCAGATGAGTGCGTGGCTGCAGTCGCATTTGATGGTCGCCGTGGTTTTAAGAAGAAGGTTAAGATTAAACAGTAATGGAGTATTTTTTGACATGTGGCGGCATTTGGAGGTCGTGTGGCGGCAGTCCAGCGGCAGGCAGGTGGCAGGAAGGCAGCAGGGCGATAATTGACCATTAGGAGCGTTTCTAAAGTCCCCAAAATCATGTGATGATTGGATTTCAGACTGCCACCCCTCTGCCCCCGTGCTGCTGTCCCATTGCCACCAGGTAGCAGCACGGGCCCTGGACGAGGGCTGTCGACGTCAATCTGGCGATTCTGGCCACAGTGGGTCCAAATGGGCGGACGGCACTGATGCTGCACAAAACTCATCATGATGTTGATAGCACCACAGCGACACAGAGGCCTGCGGATTGATGAACTACGGTTGACGCGGAGAAGAATATGCAGACGACAGAACTTTGTGCTTTCTTGGGGGGCAAGTTGTCTATAATTGTGTACATTTGTAAATTGACAACAGTATTCAGTTTACTCCAAATCAGAATTGGGATTGACCAGTGGTACTGAACGGCCCACACTTTATATATTCTCAGGCCATAGAGCGGTCGGAGACATTTACGCATCGTCCAATCAGAGCTGCTGTTGGCTGGCGATCCAGATGCCGCCGCCCTGCGGCTGCCCAGCTGTCGCCCTATCTCATAAAGGCAGTCATACCCACCTGGCTGACTGCTGCTGTCTGCATTCACAATCACGGCAATGACTCCCAAACAAATCGGGCGTCGGCAGCTAATCTTGAAGATGTTTGCCGATGCCTCCCGGTCGCGCTGTGGCCGTTGTTTTTGTGACCATGGCATTCGCGGCACACCCGTCTCTATTCTCCGATTCCTCCTTGCTAACAGTACTGACCCTCATATCCTCCATTAAATCCATGAACTTCCTCTTTGGCCTTCTTCTATGCCTCTTTTTCATGTAGCTCCAGCCTCAGCTTCCTTTGACCTCTTGTCTAAACTGCATTCAACAAATACACAAATGTCCCACACGGTTCAGATAAAGCCTCATTTGTATCCCTGAGCTTTCATCACATCTTTACATTTTTCATCTTTGACGCTTCCATTAAAGGCTTCCTTCCATCGGGAGAAATGAAAGCAGACAAACCCGAGATAAATCCTGGGAGGAGGATCAAGCAATCCAAACACCAGTGATTGATACTGTTCATTGTGTATTCATGACGGTCTAGATAATTAGCTTTAGTGGGAGAAAGACTGAAACGCAGATTCATTTGATTCTTTTTTGTTACTCGTTAGGTTGGTGGGTACAAAAGGGCTTTGTACAACATTTGTGTCTTAACGTCACAAAAGGGTAACTGAATTAAAAAACAGAAAAGAGGGCTTGGTGGGCTTAGATGGGACTGATTACAGTGTTTTACATGATTCCCCTCTGTCTGAATTAAATACGTTTCAAACTTTAATAGTAATACATTTAATAGAGTTCAATTGAGATTAGTCTGAAGAGCATGTGTGCGAGAGAAAAGGAGGATGAATAATTGAGTTGTGGGTGAGGATCATGCAGCAGTTCACTCAAGGCACCCAGCAAAAGACCAGAACAAATCACATAATCTCTCTGAGTGGCTTTAACCTGAGCGCAGAGGTTCTTTCAATGCACACTTGACTGGAGAAGTCTCAGGAAAACCGCTATACGACCTTCACATATGTTGTTGGAAGAGAGCCGTCAGCGTCAGGCAGCAGTCCAGTCTACACCTTTCTGAGCTTCTTTCTCAAAATCAGAACAGTGATGATTTTTTTTTTGTCTCATTAAGAGAGGATCTATAGATAAGGAAATTATCTTTAAAAGGAGTCCAAATCCTTTTGCTCAATACTTTTCACAATAAAAATGATCAATTTAAGAGTCAAAAAATTCCAAATTGCTTTGGGTTTTGGGTTTTTCAATTTTTAAGTTCCATAAAGGCTGACAGGTTACACTGGCATTCATTGTCAAGAGAGAAAAGTTATGTTTAAGTGCTAGTTTTAGGTATTTTGAGGAGTGATTAAGATGGATCTCATTTTTCTTCACATTTTCTTTCTGGTTACTATAATAAAAAGGAACTACAATTGGAGACATAAAAACCAAAAAAAAATACACAAATTTACTCAAAACTAGTATAAAAAAATAGATAAAAAATTTATGGGCATTATATTTGTGGTAAATCGATCTAAAGGGCCGTGTCCCACAGCCACTACTTACATTTAGAGCATATAGCACAGATGACAATTGGTCATACGTGAGTCCACGTGGAAAACGTGATAAAAGTCGTGGGTCTTTATCATGGAAAGCCACAAATCGCAAACAGCTGCATAAGATTTACGTTATTAGTGCGTATAAACTAAGTGAAATACGCATAAACTGCAAAATTCACAACCGATCAAAAATGTTGAACAGTTCAAAACTGAATTCACGTAAAGAACCGTCGGCCGAAACCCTCGATGGACGTCTGCGCACATCGACGAATGACGAACGCTAGAAACACTTATGAGTTACGTAAATCACGCATAGATTATGAAAGACATATTTTGATCAGACAAGTTTTGCAGTTTTCTATAGCCAAATATAATATGCTTGGTTTTATTTATATTTAAGGACAGTTTGTTTGTATCAAACCATCGTTTAATTATGGATAATTCTTTTGTTTTATCTGCAAGAAGCTGGTCCAGATTATCTTCTGATAAATACAAAGTGGTGTCATCAGCATATGAAACACAATTCAACAAATCAGATACTTTGCAAAGGTCGTTTATGTATAAAATAAATAATATTGGACCCAGTGAGGACCCCTGAGGTACTCCACATGTTACAGGACACATTTCAGATTTTTCGTTATTGAAATAAACATACTGATGTCTGTTAATTAGATCTTTCCAACCAGGAAGATGCTATTCCTCTGAAACAATATTTCTCTAAACTACTAAGTAACATAGTGTAATTTAATGTATCAAACGCTTTTTGAAGTGCAATAAAAATGCCTACAGTAAATTTCTTCTTCTCTCTCGAGGAAGAAATATGATCAACCAGCTGCATTATCGCTATTGAAGTAGATCTACCAGCCCTAAAACCATATTGATCCTCATGCAATAAATTCAACTTATCAATAAAATCATTCAGTCTTTTAACAAGAGGATTGAGATAATAGTGAAATTGGTCTGTAATTTGTAAATAAATGATGATCTCTATTTTTAAAAATTTGAATAATTTTTGCTATTTACATGTTATTTGGAAAAATGCCCTCTTTGAAAGACACATTAAATATGAGTTAGTGGTTCAACAATGAACTCAATTGTGTTTTTGATTAAAAACATATCAATGTCATCGACGTTGCTGCATTGACAGATTGTTTTACTGCTTGTAATTTTTCTAGAGTGTTGCTCTTTTCTATTTTTAGGCGACTTATTTTGCAGTAAAAGCGAGAAAAGTTCAGGTTGAGAGCCTCCCTGCTCACTGAAGGATTCAGGAGTTTCAGGCACTAAGGTCAAATCCAGACAATGACAAGTGGCTCACTGAGTGTCCAACACTTGTTCTGAAATTAACCTTTTCATAGACCGTCTAACTTGTTTGAATAGTCAAACTAATATTCTGTAATCTGGCCGTTTTACTGCCCCTTGAGCAGAACTGTTCTTTGCATTTGTTGGGCTTTGACTGGCGTTCTGCGCTCATGTACCTCTGCCTCTGCTGGTGTGCTGCATCTCTGTAAACCAGCTTTTGGCTTTAATGAGCAACAACCTGTCACCAGAGGGGCCTTGCTTAATGAATGTGTCTGTCTGCCCAGGAGGACAGTGGCAGCATGAAAGGTCAACAGAGCAGTTGTCTGGAAACCAGTGAACTTTCATTTGGACGTCTCAGCTCCTGGCAGTAACGTGGCTCACCTGTGCTGTGATGGTTTTTACAGAGGAGTCCCTGAGCCGGCTTGACATTTCTTCCCGTGGCTTGAGCTCTGTAACAACCCAACTAAGTCTGGATGGGAAAACAGAATCAGTTGCTGCAGCTGTAGCTGATGTGACGCACCGCTGTTTGTGGCTCTCGTTTAGTTTTTTAGCCTTTCACATTTCATTTGTGAGGTTAATTCCTTCCAGTGATGACAAACACTTCAAACTGCATGAATGATGTAGGTTTTGACCGGTGGAACTGGAACCTTCTGAAGGAGTATCTTAAAGGTGCATCTCCTAATCTCATGCAAGAGGAAACTTTGGGGTTCTATGTTTGCTGTCACTCGTGCCAGTGTAGGAACCAAAACTCTTCCGCTTGCAATAAGTGTTTCGGGGCCTGACACTAATGATGACGTCACACCATTTGAGTGACTGTACGTTGGTCCGATGAGGTGTAAGGTAGTGATTGGTCCAGAGAAATTACTGTACAGCCGCAGAAGAAGAAATTGTAAGTTCCGTTGTAAACAAACAAAGCTGCGGCATAGAGTGAGATGATCTAAATGTGCTTTTATTATTGTTAGGATTATTATTAAGTGTCTGTTCGCTTATAGTTTTTTAAATCCGTGCGGTCAGTGCTTTATTGTTGGCAGAACGGACCTGGAAGAAGGGTTAGGATTAGGTTAATACGTGCCGTCAACAAAAAATGTATGCCGTGGACGAACTTAAACTTTATTTAGTCTGGACCCGACTGGAAACACAGATTCACCATTGTTTGCACGGTTTCTCAGGACTCTAGCGCCCACAGCGTTCCAAAGCCACTCCTCTGCTTGTAGACACAAATCTCCTGGAAGACTGGCAGTCCGGCAGCTCGCTCACGTAGAGCAGCCGGGCGGACTGCGGTCTGGAGGAGACTTCGGACAAAGCACCCTCCCCTGCCTGCACACCCAAAGCCAATAGTCCGGGTTATTCTAACAGCTACAGATCTTTTTACAAAGTGGGTTAAGGCGAAATCTCTCTATAAACACCACAAAGAACAATATCAAACACAACTTATGAGGGAAAAGAACATTAGGATACAAAAGGAAACATGAAATGAAAATATTTAGAGCCCAAGCAGATCTCCACGTCATCATCAGTGTCAAGCCCCCCGAACACTTTTTGCAGGCCGAACAGTTTTGGTACCTACACCGGTTACTTAGCTTTCACATCACTCAAGGTAAATCTAAATCCTCATAAAATCCAAACATTATAATTAATTTATAGAGTTATTTTCTAAGTCCTCATCCTTTGGAGATTCTCAGCCTTTAGTTCACTAAACAGGATTCAGAGTTAGAAGGGATCTGGATTAAACTAGTTTGGAAGGAACATTTTTGTCAGCATTGTTTTTATTGCTGAGCAGACGTCAAGAGTTATTTATATATGTTGAAATTCTGTGGCTGTGAGGAAATATGAAGCTGAGTTTCTCCCCATTTTTCAGATCAGCTCCATAATGAGCAATGACTTTATTCAGAAAATGAACCGATGACCTCAGTGTGGCACGCAGGGAATTAGAAAAGACTGCCGTTGTGCCTTCTTACCCCTATGAGAATACAGAACCGGACTTAAAAGACATGAGGCTCTGGTACGTGTGCAGCTGCTAGTAAAGCCAGAATGTGCGTGCTGCAGCACATCAGGGAGAAGTCAGAAGTCCAAAGAGCTCCTTTACCAACCGTACAGCAGATATTTAAGCTTTAAGAACTCCAAAATGTAAAAAAACTCAAACTTTGGGTGCACACAATAGCTGTGTTTCCATCACGTGCAAAACTTGATCAAAATTCTAAAAATGTCAAAAAACACAATTTGACAATTACACTGCTAAATCCTTATTATACATCATTATGAGATTTGTTTACTGTTTTGTTTATTCAGTTCATTAGAGGCTACAGGAAGCTGGTTTCTGCATCGTAAAATGGTTCATGAGGGGTTGAGGGATTCAGACGTAGCACTGCTGAAGGCCCGGCTGTGTAATGCACGGTCCGCCACAGTCAGGGGCGGAGCCAATTGGGGGCAAGTGGGGGGGCACTCACCCCTCAATTTTAAAGTCAATATTTGTATCATTATTGACAAAGATTAAGCAAACTTCTTGAGCATCAATAATAGCAACACATAAAATTTCCCAGCTCCACCACTGATGGCAGATCCTCCCCAGCAGAGGTTTATCCTCTATAACCCACAGCCATGTAGTCCCTCTTTTTAACCTTTGTGCTATCCTATGGGGTCCAGATGACCCCCCCCCCCCTTCCATGGAGGTGTTCTCCCTACCATGACAAAGGTGGATAAAGGTGGAGAGGATTTCATGTAATCCACGGACACCAGTGAAGATCACAAATCATTGAAGAACAAAGGTTCAGAGCTCTGTCTAGTGGGTCTAGATGACCCAACTCCCAATGTTAACGTGCCTAGGATAGAACAAGGGTTAAAACATTTCAGAAGGGTTTAGTGTTTGTCATTGTTGGCAAAGTTGCCAAAGTTAGAAGTATCCAGTTACAAAAGCAATGTATTACTTTTTTGTTGTTATAAAGTAGTGGGAACAAGCATTAAATTTGAGAACTTTACCAAACTCAGTCCATATTTACTCATTCTTGTTCAGACCTAAAGCCCATTAGTGTTACAGTCTGTGAGTTTCCCTTTGTTTCTGTGTGTAGACTGGCTGTGGCTCCTGGAGGACTCCTCCTCCTCCTCTTCTGTCATTCCTGACGTGTGCACAGCTGCTTGCATTTAGTTTATTGGTTTCTTGTATTATTTAAGCTCACCTGTTTCAGCAGTCTGTGTGGCAGTATAGTTTCTGTTTGTTCACTATGTTCCTGGTTTACTTGGCTTGTTTCATTGGAGAGGATTCCTTAGTTACATTAAATAATTCTCCTCACTTCCCTTGCTTCTTTGTTCCTGCATTTGGGTCATCTTGATTCCCCGTGACAAAAAGTTAATTGCTCAGTAGGTTTGGACAGTAAATACTTCAAACTTTACTTTATTTGTTGGTATCTCTATCACATGAAATGTCTCAATGATATCTCGAATTATTAAAAAAATACCTTTTTAGTTTCATCCCAATAATCAGGAGATTCCCGGACCCACTCTGATCATTTTTTAGGTATTTTCAAAGCGTTCCCTGTGGTTTTGTTGAAATATGATTATCCTCTTCTACCTAGTTTTTCTTCCGTCTGCTCCTGAATCCCAATGCTTTGAAAAATTTGAGCTTAATGTTCATTATACAGTAATTGTGCTCCATCAACAGAAACATGTCAATGACCCCAGATGCTCTTCAATGCGTTTTGCTTTGGGTAATGGGTCGTGTCTTCTGCTGGCTGCTTCCTAACAGGTCTGTTGGATTCGGCCATTCGTGGACCGAGCGGAGCTTTCCAGCGGTCTGACGGAAGTTAAAATGTTCAAACTGCATTTGCAGGAAAACCGCTGGACTTCTTTTTGCACCACCGGGAGCTTGAAAGCAGCAGACATGGAGCTGCATGAGGGATGCTGGGTTTGGCTGCAATCAAATGCAGAAACCTGATGTGTCTGTTGACAGGCGTCATGCCGGCGACAGAGATGCCAGACCGGAGCAAAGCTGTGCCTCAGCGAGCAGCCGGCGACGCCACCACTGTTACATAAACACAGATGATGATGGCATCACTTTGAGCCCCTACGGCATCCATTACGACAAAAGAGGGGGGGGGGGGGGTGCTCTAGGGGCAAAATACATAGAAGACGGGGAGCTAGAAGGTATTTAATCATGTCATAGGTGCTGGGAAAGCCTTGAGGAAATAAAGAGCCTATTCAATCACTGACCATGAACTAACACAGTCATTAGGCCAAGTGATTGCAGTACAGCCACTCTGATGATCTTTTCCTTTGAGCTAAAATGAGCAGGGTAAAACAGGAAAGACACCACAGTAGCTCGGACTCCAGCTTGACTCAAATTACCGCTTCGTTTCTCAGCCTTTGTCCAAGTGATTCATTTGCTCTTTCTGCAGAGAAGCAGACGGCACGCCAGAGAATGAACAACTGGTCGGGAATGTGCAGCGTTTAAATGCTAAATGTCTTCTCCAAACTGCATAAATATTTAAACACTTCATCTTTGCAGGTAGGAAAAAAAAGGGGAAATTTAGTCCTTCTACCTCCCACTCACTGATTTCTACTTCAAAACAAAAGATAAGCGTTTATGCCCAAAGTGTAATTCCGCATAAAAATGGCAGTAAGCAGTTCATCTTCTGCCAAATTTTTGATAATCAGTTAGTGAAGAAGGCTATTTCTGTTTGATCTGATACTAAATGCATTCCGTGTTTTTAGTCAGATTTTCTGAACCAAAAAAGGCAATTTGTGCCCCTCAATACAGAAAAACCAGTAGGAAAAATGTGTTGGATCGGTAGAACGTTGTGTTGTTTATGTGTAAGGTGGCGCAGGTGTTTAGTTCCAACCTGAGCGTGATCGGACCGCTGACTGTCTCTGCACGCTTGATCCTTCAGCCTCTTCCTCTCACCAATATTTAGACTACTGTGCTTGTGAACCAGAGCAACACCCCAAGTGATGCAAGTCACATGTGAAAGATGCTACACGCATATGTCACATGCATTTGGCTCTCTGAAGCAGCTCCATCCTCCACATAAACATTGGGAGGTTGCAGACTAAACCAGCTGTAAACTAGAAGATTTTGTTTTCAGACTGGAGAAATCAGAGTCCGCTTAATTTGGTGCGGATTGAGTCCTGAACCTTGCACTTGGTCTGTATTCAGACTGCCATTAAGCGGACTTTCCTGTTTTGAGCCAAAGCTTTTAAACAAAAACACTTGACTGAAGATCTCACCAGACATTGGCCTAGAATTAGGAGGGTGGGGCAAAGCAACTTCAGGCAGAACTTATGGAAGTCCCGCGCTTTGCAGTCCTTGTTGGGATGGTTCAGTGATTCAGACTCTATATTTCGCTTACCAGTTTTGAACGTCTGTATCAACGTCAGGTTCAACACTTTCTACTGCTAATTTGGTCCTGAGGAGGCGGAGCCGACGGCTAAGAGGGAACCCTGATACGAGTTTTTGGCAAATAGATTGTCGGGAATACAGCGAGAAGCAACGTGTGTCACGTTAAAAGTTGCTTCAATGAGTCTTTGAAAGATGGAAGGAGCATTGGTCAAACCAAATGGCATGACCAGGTATTCGTAGTGCCCTAAGGGGGTGTTAAAGGCGCTCTTCCATTCATCTCCCTCTTTGACACGGACCAGATGGTAAGCGTTACGGAGATCTAATTTGGAGAAGATGTGGGCCTCCTGAACGGAGTTGAAGATGGAACTGATGAGCGGAAGGGAATATTTGTCCTTGACGGTAATTTGATTGAGTTCTCTATAGTCTATGCAGGGTCTTAAGGATTTATCTTTCTGTTGGACAAAGAAAAACCCTGCACCAATGGGAGACGAAGAGAGGCAAATGTGTCCTGAAGAAAGAGCCTCCTGGATGTACTTTTCCATGGCTGCTTTCTCAGGACTGGAAAAGTTAAAAAGTCTACTTTTAGGTAATGTTGCCCCAGCGAGCAAATCAATAGAACAGTCGTATGGCCTATGGGGAGGTAATGAACTGGCTTCAACCTTGCTGAAGACCGTTCTTAAATCGTGGTAACAGGCGGGTACCTTAGAGAGGTCAATGTCTTCAGCAGGTTTAGTGATAGAGGGAGGAACAGAAGGAATGGCGGACTGTAGGCAGTTAGTCATACAGAAAGAGCTCCAACTGGCAAAGCGGCTATTAGCCCAGTCAAAATGGGGGTTATGTAGCCTGAGCCAGGAGAACCCTAATACAACAGTAGTCTGAGGGGTGTGCGTGACGAAGAAACAAGTTAGTTTCCTATGACTACCAGAGGTGATGAGAAGTACCGGCCGAGTGTGATGCGTGATCAGGGAGAGGTGTTGTCCTCCCAGTCCAGTGGCTTTGACAGGAGAGTCTAACAGTTCAGTGGGTAGGGATAGGTGAGAGACGAGACTGTGATCAATTAAGCTTTGCTCTGCTCTGGAGTCAATGAGAGCTTCTAATTCAGTAATCTTTGACTGGTGACAAATCTTGACAGGGACGTATAGGAAGTCTTTAGCAGAAATATCCCCCTGTAGCCTGTCACCTAGCGAGGGGTCCGGGAGTTTAAACGTAATGGACAGAGATTTACTTGATGGCCTTGTTTGCCACAATAGAAACACGCACCCTCCTCTGGCGCTCTTCCGCGTAAAGCTTGGAGTGCCCAATCTGCATGGGTTCATCGGAGAGGTTACGAGAGGTTTCTGAGAAAACATGAGGTGGTGATTGTGAAGATTTGAGTGGTACCTTACGAGGAAGATGGTTGCGTTCACTGTAATGTTCTCTGAGACGAGCATCAGAGCGGTAGATGGAAAATGGGGCTGGCTGCCAGGCTTGAGCCCACTGTAGCGCCTTGTTCCTGAGAGAGTTAACAATGAGTGTGATTTTGCTATGATCAGAAAAATAATACCTGGGGGCTTGTTGAAACAGAAGCTGACATTGGAGCAAAAACCCCCACAGGCTTCAACATCGCCAAAGAAAGGCTCGGGTTGTAGGCGGAAGTTTCTCAGGAGCCATGGCGGTAACGGAAGTGGGAGCGTTGCCGGAAGGTGGAAGCGAGGCTGTGACTGTGGGAATAGAAAATTGTCCTGTTAGTTCTATTAGAGTTTGTGTCATACTGTCCAGACGTCTGAAGAGGTCCTATTGTGCAGAAGCCATCTGCGATATAGCATCAGCTTGACGTCCCAGAGTGATTCCTTGTTGGCTAACAGCATAGCGGAGAACTTCCGGGTCAGCTGGATCTGGAGTTTGGCCAGTTCATTCTGTCATGATTCAGCTACAAGACAGATCCAGACGCATGGTTAGAGGACTTGACAAGGCGTGGCTTGAGATCTTGACGGGGTGTGGCAACCTCAGGAAGCTTCAGAAATGCTGGAGCTGCTCGTGGTGACTTCTACTCAGGTGATACTCGTGTTGTGAGGGTCCTGAGACAGGGAAACAAGATTAGCAGGGTTTGAAGAAACAAAGAACAAAGCATGAACTTAGACTGGACCAGGTTTAGTCACCATAAGGGGCAACGAACTGGCGTTGAATGCTGAAGCTGGGTCTCCTAAAGTTTTGATTTGATTTGAAATGGTTTATTTCAAGCAATCAAGTAGAAACAATACACAAAAGCAATATAATCGACAGTTATACATTCATACAGTAACTAATCAAACTTAGGATAATTAGACATATTAATAAATATTGCTTGAAAGGGAGTGGAAGGAAGTGAACTTATATAATCCCACCCCGTTATACTATAACCATTTTATTACATGATTTATCAATATCCGGTTCCTAGTTTTTATCAGACAGAATTAAAAATCATAAGGTATCGATAAAGCACATGACAAAGATGAATTACTTAATTATTATGTAAAAAAAATTTTTTTTTTAAACTCTTTTAGAAATCAACATGGCAAATGCAGATCAGTCATCTAAAATATATGTTACTCATAAAAGTCAGTCATATGATTAAAACATAATGCTATATCAGTAAAATAGACATAACACTGTTTCAGGAATTTTCATAGCAAAATTTCTTCAAGTATCAAAAGTTAAAAATATGTGCAAAGTTATGCTACATTAGGAAAGATTTTTGAATCAATTTATCCATTTTTGGAGTGAAGTAATATCACTAAACATCGATCAATTTAACCATTTTCAATAAGTGATCAAGTAATCATTTGTTTTACTTTTTTTACTTACTTTTTTTACTTTTACTTTTTTATATGTTTTTCTATTTTTTTTTTTTTTTAATATAATAAAGTAATGCTTCAAGGGAGAAATAAAAGGGTCCATATTCCGTCGATTATCCAAGGTTGGTATTTCTTCTTCTGCTGAATAACAGCTGATCTTCTGGGTTCAAAACAGTTTCTAGTCTCTTCCATGTTATGTCTGCAGACATTAGATAGAGGTCCATATCCTTCTTCAGCTGATATCAGCTCGGTGAAAGTTGAGGTCAAGTTGTCTGCAGGTCAGAAATCTCTGCTGTTATTCAGGTGACGTCAGACGATGGAGAAAGTGATGAATCCAGGTGTCATATTTCTTGAAATTATTTGACTCTTTGATTTATTACTCCATGTTGTTTCTGACAACCGTGATCAAACACTTCTCAAAGTCCTTCATGGTGTTCACAACCAGAACCTTGGACCGGTCCGGTGGACCGAGTGGTTTGACGTAAATCCTGCAGCCTTTAACCCAAGTGTTCTCAATCTGCTTCTGCTTCCTGAGAAGCCGTGCATGTTTGGAGATTTCAGCATTCCTCCTGGTCAGATGGTCGTTCAGATAAACAGCAGAACCTCTGAGGTTTTTACGCTGATTCATCAGAGCTAGCTTGTGTTTCTGATTCACAAACCTGATGAGGATCGCTGGTTTATCCGTCTCCTTTCTCCTGGGGAGCGGGTGGCAGGTCTCGATGGTATTGAGATCCAGGGAAATCCCTTTAGATGTGAGAAATGAATGTATTTGCTGCTCCAGAGACTCTGCACCACGCTCCGTATTAGCACTGCTAGCTACGCTAGCGCTAGCATTAGCAGTGCTAGCTCCTGCTGTTAGCTTCGCTCCAGGTTTAATTGGTACTCCAGTGAGAATGACATTATTCATCCTTACTTGCTGTTCCACATCATCCAGTCATTTCTCCAGAATGTCGACCCGGTTTTCTCGTTGCTCGTTTTGAGCCCGAAATCTTCGGAACTCTTCCATCATCTCCCACAGTGGTGTTAGCTTAGCCGACACCTGATCCATAAAACTTTTCAGCGTAATTGGAACATCGTCAAGAGTCTTTTTGAGGTCTTGGTAGTGCCCTAAGGGTCATGGTCAGCTCTCTTTTTGGAGAAAATCAACTTTTTAAGTAATTTGAAGATAGTTGTATCCGCAGAGAGGCACGCCACGCGCCCTGCCCGCAACCCGGAAACGGAAGCCAAAAAAGAAGCTCTCCTAAAGTAGAGCAGAGCTTGATTAGGTGAGAGATCACAGCTGGTGGAGTCACGAGCAGAGCAGAGGGGGAGGAGAACTGACAGAGGCACCATGACAAAAACAACAGCATGATTGTTCAAAGTGATGGTCTGAAGGCTGAAATCACCAAGTTAAAAAAGAAACTGGAAGCCTCTGCCCTGCAAAAATTCACAACCATGGAAATGAGAGAAGGAGCTTGAAAAGGAGAAAAGGGAACTTGAGGAACTCAGGGAATAAGAATCAGACAGAAAAAAGGAATGGGAAAAGAATCTGGAAGCCTCTGCCCAGTTTGAATCCAACATCACTGAGCTGAGCGAGCAGCTGAAGGAAAAGAACGAGGCGCTGAAAGAACTCATGGAAGAATGGAGTCGGAACAACTGAAGGGAAACATGGAAGAGGAAAAAAAAAACACCAGGAACAAAAGTTGTCACACGTCACGGAAACACTGAAAGACCTCAAATGCAAACATAAAATACTGGAGGAACAATCTGGAAGACCTGCTGGAAGAGATGGAAAGAGCGGAAAACCGTGAAGCTAAAGAGAGGAAAACAGCCTCAGTGCAGACTGACTGTGAAACAGGAAGACATCGTCCAGACGGAAGAGAAGACATCGGGAGCTGAAGGAAGAAAAATGAAGGCACTGAGCAGGAAAAGGGAGAGGACCAACAAAGGAGAATCTCCAAGCAATCAGTGAGGAACCTTCCAACCAAAACGTCAAAAGCAGCAGAAACACACGGAGAAAAGGTTGAGCTGGAAGAAAGGAAAGAGGTTCCATTTTGGAACAACAAACTAAGAAAAAAACAAAAACATGAATACAAAAACTCAGACTTGTAAAATTACTGTTAACGTTTGCATGTTCTTCACATGCATGCATGTTCTTCACATGCATGCATGTTCTTCACATGCATGCATGTGAAGAACATGCATGTTCTTCACATGCATGTTCTTCACATACATGCATGTGAAGAACATGCATGCTCACTTGTGTGCAACTTAAATTAATCTTGACCTTCATTAGAATATCTTGCTTTTACATGTTTTTTTAATTTAAAATTGAATGACTGACATCTGCATCAAAAGTAAATAATTTATTAAATATTAATACATTGCAATGAGTCAGTTTATACTTTGGAGTTGTAATCCAACAAGTGCTGAGTTATAATTTAACTGGCTGCGATATTCACTCTCCACCTTCCTGCTCACACTCATTCAGCCAAACGGCATGCAGCTCAATTCAGCTAACAGCTACCTGGCTGATGGTTTTACACTCAAAATTCCCCACTTCCCATGACTCTTAGGGGCTGAAGGCGGGGCTAAACCCCAGGCCAGTTGTAGCCTCTCTGATCAGCTCCTTTTGGTGAGTGTCGGTCAGAACGGAGCGATGTCTGTTCTCCACATTATAACAGGGCCTTCTTCCAGAGAGATTTCTGCTCATTTATCTCCGGATCTCTCTGCCTCATCAGTGACCAGCGGGGATCTCATCAGTCAGTCTCTGCATTAAAGGATCCATGAGAAAAGTGATCTGCGGTCGTTTCTGTTCAGTTGCCCAAGCAGCGTCACGTTCTGCTTTGTTCATTCTGAGTGCAGCTTCTGCTGTGAGCTCCACAAAGAAGGAACGTGGAATGATTGTTGTTTTGAATGTGGACTTAGAAAAGCTTCAACTTGTTCATAAAGGAGACAGTTTGTGTCAGATGATCAGGAAGAGTTTTTAATTTTCTCCAGGATACGTTTTGTTCTTTTCTGCCATGACCAATGTTACTGCTTCCAGAAGCTCATAATGAGAAACATTGTGACTTTCCATTCTGTTCAGTAAAAAGTAAGAATCTTCCCGTTCTTCCAGAAACGTCCTGTGTTTATCTTATACTCTGAATTTCACCATTTTGACCATGAGGGTAACAGTCTGCACGCACATCAAATCCATATCTGTGTGTTCCAGCAGTGGGCGTAACCCGGGCAAATGATTGGCGGTCACGTATGTGTCGGGAGCAGCATCAAACACACACACTGCCAAATCACTTTTATTATTAATTACTATTTATTTTTAATACCCTCTGATGGTTTGAGTGTGGTTTAAGAGGAAAAAAACTATGAAATGAGGCAAAGTATATAGAAAATATGATGAGATGCAAAGAGCCGCACGCTCATTGGCCAAGAGCCACATGCGACTCACATGTTCGCCGCGTGTTCACCACCCCTGCACTAGACTGTCTGGGGCCAGTGCCCATGGACTGGTCTCATGGCAGACAGATAAGCTAGACCAGGGGTCACCAACCTTTTTGCGACTGAGGGCCATTTCATGGCCACCGAGTCGTATGAAGGGCGCCACAGGACCTGTTTACTAAAAACTTCCTAAATAACATAACTGGATGGATAACTACTGTTATACTAACAACTGCTTCTTTAATATCACTTATAACACTATGTGAAGTGATTCAATAATATCAAAAATCAAATCAATAATACATAAATTGTTATGTACTATGTTACAAATAATTACTATATCTATAATTATTTTACACAATTATCAGTGATTTACGTGTCAATAAAAATCAGAAAAACAGGTTTATAATCAAACATTTATATTTATTTGCTCAAACATTTGAAAGTCAGGATAAACACCTGCTGGATGCAATGTAATTGATCATAAATGAACATTTTTAGGCCAAGGAAACAAACTGACAAAAAAACTGAACAAGATCTTTCTGAACATTTAACATTTTGTGAAATATTTTTTGATAAATGTTGTTGATGTAAATAACAGAAAAATGGTATCTGTGATTCGTCTGCTCGTTTAGTGAGAGGTCTGGCACTGCATGCTGCTCACCAGTGCATTATAATCTGGTGAATAATTTGATACTGCAATTCTCAGTGAGTCTTGCAAATGTGCATCAGTCAGGCATGTTCTGTGTTTGTTCTTGATAAAATTCATGTTGGAAAAGGCTGATTCACAGAGATAGGTTGAACCAAAAAAGCAGGCTATTTTCATAGCTGCTGTGCACACACCACTATACTTCTCCTTGTCCACAAGGCACCAAAAGTTTGGTGCAGACTGATGAGCTTTGAGGAGGAGGTCATTCTGTAATGTTAAGATTTCCATCTCTACATCACCAGCGTTCAAAGTGAACAAAGCACTGAGCTGCTCAGCAGTGGATGTCACATCTACTTGCATGAAAGGATTTGTAACAAATGACACGCATGGTTCAAGCTGCTCAAAGTCACAAAACCTGTCTTCAAACTCCTGTCCTAGCCTGTTTATGACTTGGGAGTACTTTTTTACAGCTTCATTTAACGCTGCGGATGCGGAAACATTGTCATTTAATGCTGCCTGCACAGAGGGAAAATGCAGCATTTTTTTCTTCTGTAGCTGCGTGGAGAAAATGCTCAGCTTGGCTCTAAATGCGTTTACCGCACTGATCATGTGAGCCACAGTCTTATCTTTACCTTGCAGTTCCCGGTTAAGATGGTTCAGATTCCCAGTCAAATCCGTTAAAAAGGCAAGGTCAAGTACCCACTCTGGGTCCTCCAGCAGAGATGTGTCTTCCCCCTTGGATTTCATGAACTCCTTGATTTCACCCAGAAGTGACAAAAAACGCTGAAGAATCCGTCCCCTGCTGAGCCATCTAATTTCGGTGTGTAAAAGTAAGTCACCATATTCTGCAGACAGCTCATCCATTAGCATCTTGAACATTCTGTGTTGTTTAGCTTTGGAGCGGATGCTGTTTATAATCTTTACAACAGGAGTCATCACGTGATCAAAGCCGGTCACTTTGGCACAAATCGCTTGTTGATGTATGATGCAGTGGTAGTGCAGAAACTTTGGAAAGTCTGGATCATTTTTGCATTGTGCAATGAAGCCCACATGCCGGCCCGTCATAGCTGGTGCCCCATCTGTTGTTACAGATACCAACTTTTGTACCGGCACCTTTTTCTCCACAAAAAAGTTTTTGACTGTGGTGTATATGTCAACTCCCCGTGTTGTTGTCTTCAGTGGCAGAAGTGTCAGTAGTTCTTCCTTTGTAGAAAAATCCTCAAACACCATTCGGATAAATATCATTAGCTGAGCCGTGCTGGCGCTGTCTACCGACTCATCACATTGGACACTAAACCACCTGCAGGCAGCGAGATCCCGGTCCAGCTTCTCTGTTAAGTTCTCAGACAAAGATGTGACTCGTCTAGCAATTGTACTTGCTCCAAGCTGGACATCGGAGAGTGTAGAGATGACATCGGGAGCATATTTCTCATCTTTGAATAGTGTGTTAGCGACAAGCATCATAGCTTCTTTTAACACCTCCCCATCTGAAAAAGGTTTCTTGTTTTTAATCAAAAAATGTGCAGCTCTAAACAAAGCTTCGGTTGCGTTGTGAGATTTTTTTGCTGGCCTCGTGAAAAAAGTCCTTTGCATGTCCAAAGCTGCCTTTAACCCACGGGCTTTTTCTGTCCGTAATGTGCTGCCGGGCGGGTAGTTAGCGTCAAAGTTTTTGTGGCAGGTTTTGAAGTGCCTCTCCACGTTGTGCCGCTTTGGTACAGCAATAGCTGTCCCACAAATAAGGCACACACATTTATCATTAAATGATGTAGAAAAGAACTCTACCTTCCAATCATCTTGAAAATGGTATACTCTTTTTCGCTTTTCTGTCATATTTTTGGCAGCAAGCAGGCTAACTCCTCATCATCACCTCACCCAGTTGGCCTGTCAGGAAAACCTGGAATGACCGCGAAAAAATGAGAACATGGCCGCGCACGAATGACGTTTGACTTAGAAAAAGGAGAGTTCAATATCAAATATTTCCATTAAATTTTTTCAGTTCCATATAACATATTTTAAAAATCTATATAATACAGAGCCTTAGATATATTTATTTTATGGGTAAAATAAATAAATAAAGCGATCCCACAAAATAATATTTCGGTCCCACGCGATAATTATGCGTTCCCACAAAATAGTATTCTGATATAAATGTATCCTGTTGTAATTGAATGCACCACAGGTACAGGGGCATTATGGGAAATGTGGGATGAGACGGATACTACATAGCATTTAGCTTTCGGATGTAAAGTGACTGCTAACAACAATGTTGATCGAAGACAAGTTACCTCAGCATGTCCTGAGTATTATTAATCCTATTTGCCCCTAAACTACAACATAACATAGTGCAGCCAGCTGCCCGAATGCCGGCATGACAACCGAACGAGCCCCGCGGCGGGCCGGGGCTCGTTTGCCGGCATGCCGGCATTCGGGCAACTGGCTGTCCGTCTGCCGGCCAGCCAGCTGCGGTATCATCAGCAGCAAGCTCGGGCATCCTAAATCTTATGATATTTTTCTTATTTCCATTGAAACAATAATAAATGGATCATTCTTGTTTTTATTTTACCCCTCTTAAACTAATGTGGGTCACGGAGACATGGAAGTAGCGGTAGAAAGCGACTTTAGCGGGAGAACGGAGACCGTACCGCAATGTGAATGAACACACACATGCATGGTGGAGACACGATTACCAATGCTTTTGTAGAGCTTTTTAAGATAAATAAATCTGATATCTGAACATCATGTGTCTTCCATGAATTGTAACGAGACAAACAGAAATGTGGAAGGATCTGCTGTAAATCTCAGTATCTCGCACACATGCGTGTATATTGATTTGCAATAAGAGCATTGCTATTTCTGGAGCCTTCCCCGCGGGCGCCACAGAGGGTGCTCGGGGGCGCATGGGCGCCCGCGGGCACAGGGTTGGTGACCCCTGAGCTAGACTAAGAGCGGTTCAGACCCCCCCTTTTGAGTCAGCAACAGCAGACTGACACCACTGGGGCCCCACCCTGGAGCCAGGTCGAGGGTTGGGTCTCTGTCCATGGGCCCCGTATGGAACCCGCTCAAAGGGATAACATGTGATCACTCCTCAATGGGTGTCCACCACAAAGAGCTCAAAAAGGGGCGGGTGCAGTGTGGTTTGGGCAGTGGTCGAAGGCAGGTGGCCCAACCTAGGAATCTGGCTTTTGGAAGATGGATTGTCACCTCCATGGGGGGAAAGGAGCTTAAGTTGAGAGGGCGGTTGCGAGGTAGCCTACCGGCTGGACGTAGTCCGGTTCACCTCTACACACAGCCTGGGCTCTGAAAGTCAATCCCTCGCCAGGCGGTGGACGTTGCTGTCTTTTGCTAATAAGGAGATGCTGCTGCATGCCTGCATCATCAATGATGATTGGAGCTCCTCACTAGTCTTTAAAAAAAAACAGTGGAAATGATATTACCAGTGACAGAACATGTACGCAGACAGGGTCTGTCCCTGATTTTAGAAGCCCCCAAACGAGTGTGTTCAGGGGAGGGGCATGTAAGAAATAAATCCATGTGAGCGTGAACACAAGGTCCCACAGGAGGAGGTCCATGGTCCACGGTTGACCAACATTTGCACCAAACGTCCCCTTAACAGGATCAACTTCACTTTGGTCTCAAAAGCAAAAATCTCTCAAACTGATCACTTTGACTACTTATTGATAAATGCAGGGGGGGTTTAAACCAGCAAACGTGTCAAAGTGTGGTTTCTTTGCCAGGTTTTTTTTTAGTTGAATCCACTTTAGAGGACTTTCTTCTGATCCTGTTCTCCTCTGAATTAGCTGGCAGAATCTCCAAAAGCCTCTTTTCTATTTAAATCCCCTCCCATCAGAGCCTGTGGTGAGTGGAGCAGAATGGGCTTCATCCCTTCAGGGTTCGGTCCTGCTCACATCAACTCACTGCTAACAAAATGCACACAGACGCTTTTCAATTGGGAAAGCGTTAACCCTCACTGAGTTAAGACTATCACCTATTTTTTTATTTTTATTTTTTACTACTGAGGAGCTGGAAATACGTTTTAGTCTGCAATTGAAACTTTATTGAAACATCCTGGTGTGTCAGTGAAAGTCTACTAGAAGAATGATCTCTGTATTTATAAAGAAGGATAACTTTAAATTGGATGCTAACGAGGAGGAGTATCCAAACTCTGCTGGAAATTGAGTTTTTTATTTCAAAATCAAAGTTTTTTATTCAGGCTTTTTAATTCTTAATTCAGCTGCTCATTCATAACCTTTATGTCTGATTTAAAAACTATGAACAAATGGAGTAACAGAGAAGAGAACATTCAGACAGAAGTCAATCCGTCTTTTGTCTGCACCTGCTTTATCCTTTTTAGCATCACGGGGCTGCAGTCTCCAGTCTGCTGCAGGACCACACAGTCACACTCACCGTGGGAGAAGAGTAACAAATCAACCTAGGAAGCATTTCTTTGGACGGTGGGAGGATGCCAGAGAGTGCCTGGAGAAAGCCCACACATGCACGGGGGGAGCATGCAAACTCCACGTAGAAAGCCCCCAGCTGGGATTTGAACCAGGCCAAAGCACGAACCGCTGCTCCACCGTGCAGCCCTTGACCGTGAGTCACAATTCCAATCAAACCTGGATTTCCTTTTCAACTTTGTGAGCCACACAGCTGTAAAATAGATTTTTTTTTTATCTTGTCCTGTCCAACAGCTGGGCAAACAGATGAGAGCTGAAGGCCTCTCGTGTTGGATATATTTTACTTTTACAACAGGGGTTATTAATCTTCAGACAAACCAGAGGAATGTCTGAATAAACCCCTTTTGGAATCGAGGCCAAACTTTATTCATTTTAATTATTTTTGAAATTCTTTGGTGTTGAACCGGACGGAAAAGGAAAGAAGGGAAGAAGAGAGAGGGATGTTAGAGAGAGAGGGATAGGAGGGTGATCATAGGAGGGGGGAGGGGGGTAAAACCATGAAGCAGCATAAAGCAACAAGCTACTGGATGTTTATCATTTCGGTAGAGTACAGATAGAATACAAATCTCAAAGGGGCGGGGCCTGTCCACACACACACACTCAAAGGTTATATACCCACCTGTTAGCTGCAAAAAAGAACACACTTCAACATGAACACAATACAGATAACGTTCACACACGCATACTTATGCCTACAAGCCAACTAGTGTGAAATATTTCATTCATTCACGCAAATTTTTTGTGTAAAGGTGAGCTAACACCTGTGCTCAGGTGAATGTTTATGTTCTTCTAAATTGGATGATGGACTGTGGAAAGAAGGAGGGAGAGTGACCAGCCATCCCCACACCAAGACCCCCGCCTCGACAGCAGCCAGAACCCCCCAACGCCACACGGCAGCAGGCAGAGAACAACCACCCCCCGGGCGACCACCCCCGCCACCAGGCCAAGGCCAGCAGGACCGCCGCGAGGCCCCCAGAGCCAGAGAGCAGGGAGGCACGGGGGGAAGAGAGCGCCGCCCCAGCCCAACCAGGAGAGCAGCCCCCCCGCAGCGCCAGGAGGGCCCAACGCCGGGCCCCACCAGAGAAGGGCGCCCACAGCCCCAGACGAGCACCCCATCACCACCCAGGAGTTCTGGGCATCCCCCCGCCCCAACCCCAGGTACGAGCCAGGACCCCCTAAAGGAGACCCGCTCCGCGAAAATAGAAAATAGATTTTCTATAATTCTTAGGCCCAAATTAAGCTGATCACCTTTGAATATTGTGTTCGGTGGGTGTCTGATCACAGGGAAGCACACACTTACATCTAAAGTCAGGTTCCTCAAATGAAGTTTACATTCCATTCAGCTTGATTTCTAAACTGATTTTTGGCTTCATTTCAATCAGAGGAATTGTTGGAGCAAAGGCAGGAACACCAGCAGGGAAGTCAGGCGGGGAATAGTGCTGCAGTTTAAGGCCGTGTGTGTCACACAGCCGCTACGCACATTTTGTGCGCATTGCATGGATAAAAACTGGTCATACGTGGAAAAAGTGAGAAAAGTGGAATGAACCACATTAAATCCACGAAAGAAGTACGAATAAACCTCGCAAAGAACACGTAAATGTGCACAGAACACATGCATAGAATTCAACACCAACGTAGAACTTTTAAATTGGGTATACGGCACGCATATTACATTCAATTGACACAATTGACGCATGACTCACTAATTGCAGAAAAACAGTGCAATAATAACCCATGGTTCTTTTGGTTCTACGTTGATTTACGTATGGTTTCCGTGGTCAATACGTCTCTGTGGTTTTAACGTGTTTCATTCGTGATACGTCTGTGAAAAAAACCTCAACTTTTCTCGCTTTTTCCACATATATTCACGTATGACCAATCATCTGTGCGGTATGTGCGAAAGGTATACGTGGTGGCTGAGGGATAAAAGTCCCAGAGGTCTTTGCAGGCTGACAAACAAACAATAAAACCCCAAAATAGTTGACCGACGTGTTGACCGGGGGAGAAGACTCATTCTTTCTTCTTGCACTGTTCCCTCTTTATTTACTTGACTAACTGGAAGTTAATTGTGAAAAAGCTGCTGTGCAATCTCCAAGCAATTCCTCTGTCCCTTGATGTTTGCAGCATCATTTTCTGCAAATTAGAAAGAATCATTTCCACGGTCTGAAAAAATCATCTGCAGCTGATTTTTGCTGTAATTGTGTCTTGGAAAAGCATCTGCCACTTCTCCTGGTGACATAGGTATCTACTTCTCTGTTATCAGTGATTACTGCACCTAGAAAGCAAATAAAATGCTCTTTTTTACATTCCCCGTCTTGTGTTTTGCACATATGGGTGTGTTTCTGGAGAGAAATGAAGAAAATGGTCAATTCTGCTTTCATTTAATTCTCTCTACGTCTGCTGACCTTTTTCTTTCCTCCTTCCCTGAGACCCATGCTTTATTTAATTCAATAAGAGATGTTAATTTCAAAGCAAATCCTCTCTCAGAGATTTATTTCCTGAGGGCTGTGCTCTGTGGAGTGGAGAGGAATAATAATCAACTGGAAGGAGGTAGACTCTGGTCAAATGGGAGGACAGGGGTTAAGACAAATACATCGTTTTTATGCACCATTTCAAAGCTGTTGTTAGGAGTGAAAAAAACTCCATATGGAGCTGAGAATCATGGGACATTTTATTGAGGGTGCAGCTTAAAATGATGTATTTTTGTTGTTGTTCATAAGTTGTGAAATTTGTAAAACTAAGACTGAATCTGAATTCTTCCCCTACCCCTACATTTAGCCCTCCAAATGGAAAAAAAGTAGTGCCTTCTAATTCAGACGTCTCTCCCACTCGATGACGTCATCAATAGTCGCCGGCCAACGCAGAACAACAACAGCTGTATAACTTTAAAAAGGCATGCTAAAACAAAAGATGCATTACATGGAAACTTTAGAGAAGACCCATGTTAAGAAAAAGTGTGTTTCTCCTCTGTGGCACAGCTCAAAAACAACTATTTCGGACACCCCCATCCCTCCAAATATCCCCTGCAATTGGAGAGATAGGCTGACTCTGGCACATTGATTAATATGCGCGGTCGTAATTCAAATAAATAAAAAAATAAACTAACTAAAACTATTCTGCATGTCATAAACGGATCGTAACACTGTAAAGAGCAGCAGAATAAGACACTAGTTTAAAGAGGTCTCTACCCGATCTGTAACGGCTACCCGACTGGTACCCTCAATGTGTGAAAAGCGTCTTACTGCTCATAATATCTCCTAACATGTTTTTAATAATAATAATAATAATCTCTTAATAGGTTAACAATAATGTAAAAAAGTTTTTTTTATATGTATAAAAAGAGAAACGTACCGATCAGGACTGAGCATGTGCAAAGTTGGGTCTACTCCATCTGAACCGCGCATGAGCAAATGTTTTTCTCTTTTTCTGTTTCGCTTTCTGGCGTTTTCTCCCCAGTGTCAGGGAAAGAAATTTTGGAGAATCATTTTCCATGTAGATGTCCTCCATCGTCAGAAAAATGCCACAAAAACGTGTTAAAAACACCAAAAACACAAACTTCCGAGGAGTCTCAGAGCTCTCAGATGATCAGGTGCATCGCTGTTGCAGAACAGTGTTATGACTTTGGTGAAGTTTTGTCTTTGATAACCTGAACTAAGACTAAACGCTGCTCATCCCACTCATTAGCAGTGATAGAGGGATGCAGAGGGATGCGCTGGGACAAGCGTGCATTAACCATGCACACACGTGGATTGATTAAATTGGTTACATTTGCTCTGCCTGAACTTGCAGGGTTTTGTAAAGGGTTTCCAGGTAAAACGAATTCTGTCTCGTCACACTCATTGAAGCAGACATATGCTTCTACGAGTGTGTGTGAAAGGAGCAATTTGTTGCCGTAAATGGAAATTACTGTGAAAATGTTGAGCTTAGAAGCAGATATTTTTTTACTTTAAGCTCCCTCTGAAAGTACCTCAGATTTTCTCAACCATTGGAAGTGCAGTCATTTAGGATCTTATGCCTTAGTCACGTAAACTCGAACAGGCGCTGCAGAAAATGGAACCGATGGATTGATACTCAGATAGACTCATATTTTAGATCCTCTGCTTGTCTCCATTGTTGTTTTGGGCAACAGATGAGTGAAATGTGCCGTGCTGTGACTGTCCTAAAAAAAATTAATCCTCCAAACTCTTTCTTTCATCAACAGATCAAGAGAAAAAAAGAGTTAGATCTGAAGAGAACGCTCTGTGGCTCATCCATTTATTCCATTTATTCTTTTCTTCTTAGTGAAGCAGCAACATCTACTCGCTGAGTAGATTTAGAATAAGCTCCCAGCTCATGTAAGAGAGGCCGACACAGTTTCTACATTCAAAGTTAGACTGAAAACATTCCTCTGTGGACAGGATTATTGTCAGACTAGCTAGTATTCAGAGATGATTTAACTTAATGTTAATTGTTTAAATTAAACTTAATAACAATAACTATTTATTTTAAAAGGCTGCTAGAAGTTGAAGCTGGGGTAACTATGGTGCTCTGGGGTTCTGTCCTCTTTTCTCATCTACTTCTACCCTTCATCTCTTCTCTATTTTTGATCATCATTCATCATTTAGTTCTCCATGCCTCTGGTTGGTGCAGTGATTCATGTATTGTCCCTCTTTCCCTCTCCCCTCCTGGGGAGTGGGAGTGCTTCCAGACTCCAGTTGGCTCCTCCGTGCTCCTGTTCCTGACTGTGTACCTCGTCTCTGCTCCTACTCCTGGCTGTGGATCCGGCCTCTGGCTCGTCTGGCGCCCCCAGCCGTCCCCCCCCAACTTCATCTGGATGAAGATCATTTGCTGGACTATGCAAACATGTAGTTGTAGAGTTAGATAAGTTAATTCTTCTATATGAGTTCTGGTACATCACCTGTCAGTCCCGGGGGAGGATCCCTCCTTCATGTGGACACCCCTGAGGTTTCTTCCTTTTTTCCAGAATCCGTTTTTTAGGAATTTTTCCTAACCGCTAAGGGGGGTCTAAGGGTAGAGATGCCAGTTTAGTTTAGTCTGTTTCGTTAAAGTTTTAGTATTATCCTTTTGAATTCTATGCATTTATGATCCTTTTTGATTGTTTGTTCAATTTACAATTACCGGTACGAAGCCCATCGAGACGACTGTTGTTGTGAATTTGGGCTATACAAATAAAGTTGAATTGAATTGAATTGAGGGATGGTACAACCATGCTTCATAGTGCCATGGTTTGGGTTTCTTTGTCTGGGGTTTTGCTTTCTGTCTTGTTCTGTCATGGTTGAGTTCTGTTTCCTGTTTTATTTTGAAAGGTTTCCTGTTTTGTCATGTTCTTGAGTTTTACTTCCTCTGTCCCAATCTGCCCTGATCATGTTCCCCTGTGTCTTGTCATTCCTGTTTGTATTTAAGTCTTGCCTCTGCCTTCTTCTTGTGCTGGTCCATTAACGTCTCTCATGTAATGTCTGTAACGTCTTTATCGTCGCTTCCCTCCTGCCATGTATTCATATCTTGCTCTCTGTCAGTTTAGTTTTGTGTTCCTGCTCTGCAGCGCCTTTTGTTATTTAGATTAAATCCCTTGTCCTGGAGCCGTGTGCCTCCTGTATCTGCATTTTGGGTCCTTCCTGCTCACCAGCTTTAGCGTTTGGAATTGACACCACTTGCCATGTTTGTAGGGGGACGAATGCTGAGTTACGTCCCAAGACCACTACGCCAACTGTGAAGCACGGGGGTAGAGCCATCATGCTTTGGGGAGGATTTGGATAAAAACCTCAGTTCATCAGTGAGAACATCAAAGATGAAACATGGCTGGAAATATTTATTTTCTTCACCATAATACAAATCAATTCTTTGAAAATCAACGGGATTTTCTGGATTCTGTCTTTCACAGTTGTAGCAGTGATGAGCATAGACAGAGCGGCATTCAGAAGGGAGCACAGACAAATACTGGTCGACTCTTATTCCAAAGAGCAACTCTGTTGACAGGAATCTATTTTCTGAAGCCCGGGGGTTTTCTTCATAGACCTGAGAGTGAAAATGCATCTTTCTCTTGTTCTCTCAGATGTCCTGCTGCTTGTGTTGAACTGAAAGCTGCGTGCTCTAAGGCAGGCGAGATCTTTCTCTGCTGATCACTAAGCTTCAGTTTAGGACAGTTTATTTATTGTTTTCTCCTTGAAGTGACATACGTCTTTTGGGAAACATTTTTCTTCTATACAAAAGGTGGTTTTCTTTCCTTTCCTTGTTTTCTTGTTGATTAGTTTTCAAACCAGATCTGATGCTGAACATATAAGTGTGTAAGCATCAGACAGTCTTACATTTATATTTCAGACTCAACAAAACAGTTAATTTTGTACTTTTCTTGTATGGAATTCTCTAAAACAAACGTCCCAGTCTGTTTGGATCTGATGCACTGCTTTTTTTTTGGAAAAAAGCAAGGAACTCTCACCTTTCAGAGGCTGGCAGGCACTGGACAACTGGAACTTTCTGGCTCTGCAGTCATCAGAATGTCATGTTAAAGAAACAATTCAGTGAGCTGGGAATGTGTGTAATTCTGCGTCAGACCAGAATCTAGTTGAGTTCTCCAAAGATACCATTCGAGGAAAATTGTGTTTATGGTGTTCTTCTGGCATTTTTCTGATCATAGAGGACATATATATATATAGAAAACGAAGCTTAAAATGATATTTCTGAGTATTTCTTTATTTAAATCTATGTGAATGAGGAGCAGAGGAAAAAATGCTGTTATTTGTGGCAGAAAATACTCTGGACGGGCACAAGCTCCCTGCTCCTCTCCATTCTGATGCGTTGGTTTGTTGACGACTAGATCCATGTACGTCTTTGTTTTCCTCGTCTGAGCTGGAATCTGACTCAAAACCATACAGCTGGATCGCTCCAACATTGATGCCATTTTTTGTTGGGCTGGTAATGCTAAGTTGGGGGTGTGAGGGGCTGTAAGCTAGCGGGACAAGGGTATAAACAGGGCCTTCATCAATGGGAGGGGAAGTAGGTGCAGGCCTGCTCTCGTCAACAGTCCCGGCCTCAACTCAGAGGTGACTTTCTAATGCACTCCTGCCGCTCTGCAGAAACTATGTCCAAGAAAACGACATGTTTTTAGATTTTGGCTAATTGGGACATATTCCTAATTAAAAGTCCAATAGGAATGCTCTGAAAATAGATCAAAAGTGGGGCTTGAACGAGCGTTAGCTTTCTGCTCTTATGCACGGAAAACAAAGTATTTAAAATGTCACCAATGAAATTATAAACTCAGTGATTTTTAAAAAGATCAAAATGATTTTGGCAGAGAAAGACAAATCTGTTTGCTTCCTCAAAGGTCATGCATGGTGGGCAGCAGTGGATGCAGTTTGTTTTTCCATCATGAAGCTTTTTTAAATCTTCTAAACAGCATGGAGTTTCAGCAGCATGTCACACAGCCAACTCACAACAGGGGACACACCCTGGACCTTGTCATCACTTATGGTCTGTCCACTGGGGTGTCCTCTGTTGTTGACTTGGCCATATCAGACCACTATTGTGTGTTTTTCAATGTCACCAGTGAAATCCAGCAGGAAGCCTCAGTGAGAACTGTGAGGAAGCGGTATTTAACTCCTGAAGTGGCTGCGAGTTTTATTGATATTTTTAAACAAACTCCTGCTCAGATTTTACCTGCACCCTGTGATTTTATCGTTGATCATTTTAATAACAGAATCCAGTCTTCCATAGAAGCAGTGGCTCCATTCAAAACAAAAACAATAAGAACCACTCCTAAAAATCAATGCTATAAGATCAAACATTTCATCTATGCAGTACACGGATCTTAACAGACCTCTAGCGTTGTTTTTACCAGAAGAAACACTGGGGAGTTTTGTCCTGGTTGACGCGGAGATGCTTGGTCGAGTTATATCCCAAGTAAACACCACAACCTGCCTTTTAGATCCCATTGCAACTTCACTTTTTAAAACATTTTATGGATTCTTTGAGTCAGAGCTTTTAAACATAGTTAACTGCTCTCTTCAGACGGGGGTCTTCCCCTCTGCCTGTAAGACGGCGGTGGTGAGGCCCCTTCTGAAGAAGAGTCAATTAGATCCAAAAAATCTGGATAACTATAGACCTGTATCCAACTTGCCATTTTTAAGTAAAATTATAGAAAAAAGTGTCGCTACTCAACTGCATGAGTTTTTAAATGCCCACAAAATTTTAGAAAAATATCAGTCTGGTTTTAGGAAAAACCATAGTACAGAGACGGTTCTTTTAAAGATCGTTAATGATCTTAAATTAAACTATGACTCACAGAAACTTTCTGTTCTGGTGCTACTGGATCTTAGTGCCGCTTTTGATACGGTAGATCACCAGATTTTATTAGACAGACTTAGGAGTCTAGTGCGCCTCTCTGGAAATGTTCTTAAGTGGTTTTACTCTTACCTTACAGATCGACACTGTTATGTAAGTATGGATACGTGCTCTTCAGGAATCCATGAAATAAGTTGTGGGGTTCCCCAAGGGTCAATTTTAGGGCTACTGTTTAATTTATATATGTTGCCTCTTGGGGAGGTCATCAGGAGACATGGCGTTGACTTTCACAGCTATGCTGATGATACACAGCTTTACATCGCCATGTCTCCTGATGACCTTGAACCTATTAACACTCTTTTAAATTGTATTTTAGATATAAAGTCATGGATGGCAGAAACCTTCTTACAGCTCAACCAGGACTAAACTGAAGTTTTAATCATCGGTTCTGAAGACGAGAGAGATGATTTTACCAAATCTTCATAATTTTAAACCTTCTCAATGTGTGAGAAACCTGGGCGTACTTTTTGACTCTGAGCTCAATTTTATCCCACACATTAAAAATGTCGTTAAGACAGGATTTTATCATCTTAAAACATTGCCAGAGTCGCCCGTTCCTCTCTCTTGCCAGCACAGAGGTGCTAATGCATGCTTTTATTTTTAGTCGTTTAGATTATTGTAATGACCTGCTCTCTGGTTTAACCAAAATTCGATCTCAAATCTACAACTTCTACAGAACTCAGCAGCACGAGTTCTGACGAGGACCAGAGGGCGGGAACACATTACACCGGTTTTAAAATGGCTGCATTGGCTCCCTGTGCGTTTCAGGATTGATTTTAAAATTCTTTTAATGGTTTATAAATGTTTTTATGGTCTTGGGCGTTCTTATTTAAATGATATTATTTTAAAATATGAGCCCTCGCGGACCCTGAGGTCCTCCGGTTCTGGCCTCTTAGTTGTTCCTAAAGTGAGTACCAAAACTTATGGTGAGGCTTCGTTCTGCCATTATGGTCCTCGTCTGTGGAACGGCCTTCCAGAGAACCTCAGGGCCGCAGAGACTGTAGAGGTTTTTAAGAAGAGGCTCAAGGCCCACCTTTTTAATTTAGCTTTTAGTTAATTTTAACTGCTAATTTATTCTATTAGTCTTAGTCTATGCTATTTTAGGTATTTATTTTCATTTTATCCATCTTATTCTCAATTTTATGTTTTTATATACATCTTATGTTTTTAATTTTAGTATCTTATCATGATTTTAGCCCCAGTGTTTCTTGTGGGGATCTTTTCCTCCAGGGCTTGCCGGCTTGGCCGTTGGCTGTTCCTGCAGTTCTTGCCCTTGCTGGGGCGGCTGGCGTCTAACTTTGCAGCTTCACGGCTGTGAAGTGGACCCCAGTGTTGTCCCGGTTGGGGTGGGCGCTGTGGCGATGCTCCCATGGCCGGGCTGGCTCCTGGTATGAAAGGATTCCCAAATGCCGTTTCCTCACAGCAGAGCCAAGCCATACTTGTATGTTTGTTTGCTTATTTATTTACTTACTTACTTACTTATTTATTTATTTAAGCTACATAGTCATCAGTCTTTGTACGTGGGGGCCATGGGTCATATGTTTTAACGGAGGGGAGTGGGAAGGGTGAAGGATGGGTTGGGTTTTTACTGTAATTTGTGTGTTCTGTTTTTAATGTAAAAGCGCTTCGAGCTGCACAAAATGCATGAGAAGCGCTATTTTATAAATAAAGTTTGAGTGATTGATTGATTGGAATCCGTTGAGAATCTGGAAAGTGTGAGTGTCTCAAAGGTTTTATCAACATGTATATACATATGTTATTGTAGCCAAGAAAAAGGACATTTCCAATTAGAGTTTAGACCACACATGTATTAAGTTAAAAAGTCACTGCAACATGTAACAGAAGACCAAAGATGTGTGCAGAATCACACGTTTGTGTAAAAGACTGAGATCCTAACAAAGAAATCATATCAAGCCTACAGTGACAAATAAAATTCCCTTATTGTTACTGAACAGAGTAAGTTTCAAATGGAGACAAAATCCTGCAGGAATGACCTCAAGCTTTTGACGTCAAGGATTGCCTCTAATTTCCAGAATAATTACCGTTTTGATTCATTGAGCACCTGCGGCTGAATTTCCACAACAGTCTAATCAGAGAACCTATTGTCGGAGGAAGACTGTCAGTTACAGCAGGCTGTCCGAGTCCCCCCCTTAAGCACTTTAGCACATTAGCAAAAATCACTGTTGTAGTTTTCAGTTAATAAAACTCATGTCTGTGTAATACAGAAGATTTCTATTTGTGGTTAGATTATTATTTCTTTTTAGTGGCTTGTTGGGAAAGTTACAAAAAGTGACCCTCAGTGTTAAACATAGACATACATAAATCCTCATTCATAAATACTTGATGAGGCTTTTTAAGGCAGAAGCTTTGGGTGACCGTACGATGTTTTCCCCCTGAAACCATTTAACACACTGCAGCGTTAGAAACCATGAGATGATTGATTTTGTCTGCAGCTTTGAAGAGCCGTCTTATATGGAACTTCAACTGAAGTTCTGCCACATACGTGATAATGCACTCACAAAGAGCCCAGAGTACCTGAGAAGGAACAAAGAACATTTCTCCGTCCTTGAAAGTCAGAAGTAAAACAAAAAAAAGAAATCCCAGCGGTCCTGGCCAGCCGCCACGTTTTTACACGGACAAAGGAGAAGAATCAGAACGTGAATTTTCAGGCACTTGGTCACCGGCAATCCAAGGCAGCGACGTCCATGGTGGGCAGAGGATTGGGACAAAATGCAGACTACTGCACATTATGTGTGGCATGCTTTCAGTGGGGATTTCAGCTCATTATAAGCCAATTCCAGGGTTACCATGGCTGTACTTTTGGTTTTCTCTGCATTAAAGTTACATTTGCACTGAGCAGCAATGCATGGGGAACACAAAGGTCCCTGACAATGAAAGAACTACATCAGAACTAAAAGTGTGTTTGTGGGGGCAAAGCAGAATGTTTTTTAGGACTGACATTGTTTGAAACTAATTTGCCACTGTTGTGTCAAACGTACACAAAAACTCAGATTTCCTTTAAAAAAAGAATCTGTTTGTTTTAAACGGGAGCTCACACTTTGTGTCTGTGGACTCCTCTCCTGTCTTGCACTCTTTCTGTGGAAAGGGACATTTATTTAGATGAGACATTTACCTGCTGTCTCTGTCCATTTCTGGAGGGATGTGTGGGAATGATTTGGGCTGCAGAGGTTTTCAGAAAATACTGTTTTCATGGAACGCGAGTGTCGTTGAAGGCTTAAGGGATGTGTTATGAGTGAGCCGCAGAAAAAAGGAGGAGTCATTTTTTATTCATAAGCAGAGAAGGACTGTAATGTTTCAAAGAAACATCAGTCCAGAGGGACCAAAAATGAAAATGAATGATGGCTGTGGAGCGAGAGCCTGCCTCGTAGAGTACAGGACAACTACTCACCTGTGGACTCTGCAGATTCCTCCAAGGAGAGTACGCATTTCTGTGATTTATAGAGGAAAACATACACTACCAGTCAAAACGGACCAGTGTGTCTAAACATTAGCATTCAGGGAAGTTCTGCTCATAGTAAACAGCTTTTTAAATGTGAAACTACAGGCATGCAGACTGTTTTTACAAACATTTGTGAAATAATGGGCCGCTCCCAGGAGCTCAGTGAATTCAAGCGTAGGACGCCACCTCTGGAACAAATCCAGCGGGGAAATGTCCTCGCTCCTAAATATTCCACAGTCAGCTGTCAGCTCTATCAGAACAAAATGAAAGAGTTTGGGGACAACAGCAACTCAGCCACCGAGCGGTAGACCACGTAAACAGATGGAGAGAGGCCAGCAGATGCAGATGTGCAACGAGGTCATCGACTTTCTGCACAGTCAATGGCTACAGAGCTCCACACCTTCAGATTAGTGACCTTCAGATTAGCCCAGGTGCAGCACTCAGAGAGCTTCATGGAATAGGCTTCCATGGCCGAGCAGCTGCAGCCATCCACACATCACCAAGTGAAATGCAAAGCGTCGATGCAGCAGTGGAAAGCACGCCGTCACTGGACTCTAGAGCAGTGGAGACGCCTTCTCTGGAGCGATGGATCATGCTTTCTCCACCTGGAAATCTGATGGACCAGTCTGGGTTTAGAGGTACATTTGGGACCACATTGTGCTGAGGAAGAATTATGGTGTGGGCTTGTTCTGCAGGACTTGGCCCCTTAGTTCCAGTGAAAGGAACTCTGAATGCTTCAGGATACCAAAACATTCTGGACAATTCCATGGTCCCAGCATGTGGGAACAGTTTGGAGGGGGCCCCTTCCTGTTCCAACATGACTGTGAACCAGAGCACAAAGCAAGGTCCATAAAGACATGGAGGACAGAGTCTGGTGTGGATGAACTGGACTGACCCACACAGAGTCCTGGGCTGAACCCCATAGAACACCTTTGGGATGAATGAGAGGAGAGCCTGAGAGCCAGGCCTTCTCCACCAACATCCGTGTGTGACCTCACCAATGACCTTTTGGAAGAAAGCTCCAAAACTCCCAAAAAACACTTCCTCAGCCCCATGGAAAGCCTTCCCCGAAGAGTTAAAGCTGTAAAAGCTGCAAAAGGTGGAGCCACGTCATGTTGAACTCTAGGGGTTCAGTTCACATGTGAGTCAAGGCAGGTGAGCCAATGCTTTTGGTAAAATAGTGTATGTTTATGACAGAGCGAAGGAATTATTTTCACATAAGCAAATAGAGAATATTACATCGCTTTATTTATTTTGCCTTTTTTCCTTAGAAAAGAAGTCGTTTAATTATCTATTTACTCTTTTATCTTTTTTATTATCAGCGATGTACATATAACAAAAAGAGAAACTTTTATGTTTTTGACAGTGAGAAAACTGAGTGCTTTGGGTATTTTCAGTTTTCACAGAATCTTTCCAAAATTCCTCAGATTTGTCTTTATTGGATGGATTGTCACAAGCTTTACCGTGTGTTGGCGATTGGGAATAAAGTTTTCATTTGAAATATGAAACCCAGGAATTTAACAGAGACGACCGGATGGGTTTGATGAATCGCCCAACACATTGGGGCTGCGCTGCGGTACGACCAACAACACAGCTTCCACGTGCGGAGTGAAATGACTTCCTTCATTCTCCGATGTGCCACAGCGACCCCCTTTGAATGAAGTTCTGTCCCTGTCGTGCAGACTTGGTTACCATGGCAATGGGCATGAGATCATATATACTGGCCATTTAAAAGAAAGCAAATGTCAGAGAACAGTTTTTCTCCTCAGGTCATGCCGAGAAACCATGTTTACCTCCGTTTTAAATCTCGGTTCTGCATTGTCTCCTGTTTCCCCATCATTAGTTGCATGACTTCACCCTTTTTCCTGCATTATTCATGTGTTTTCCTCCTCCATCCATTCTGTCAGGCTGTTGGTTGCTGCTCATGTTTCTTACCCTTTTCTAAAACCACCCGAAATGACCTTAGCGTCTGTTTGCTCCTCTGCATCAAAAACATCGAGGCGTTGGGTAAATGATTCTAACTAACACAGACTTAAAGGGATTCCAAAACAAAAGCAAATAGTTTGATATTTTAATAAAACCGGAGAAGAAAACGTCCGTTTTGATTGGATGCAGTGACCCATTTCCTCTAAGGCAAATTTCTCTGGTTGTCATCGAAACGGATTGTTTTTTGTTTGATTGCTCTCTAACGACAAATAATGATAAAAAAATAAAAATAAAAAAAGAAATGTCTTTAGCAACCTAAATCATCACTTTGCTGTAACTAAGTTGTTTTTGTCCAGCACAGGTTTGGTTGCGTTTGTACATCACTTATCAGATTTATTACATACTATGATCATCACTGAGACCCTTGAGGTTGTAAAGTTTCTATTTTATTTCATGTTTCTCTTCTCTAGAGAGAGAGAAAACAGATTCAAGGTCACTAAGTACCTACATGAAAGGGAATTTCAATGATAAATATTTACTATCATTTCTTCAGAGGCTGCGTTTTTCATTTAGGGTAATTTAGCGTAGAAATGTTGGCAGCTGGACTGCAGTCTCGTCGTCAGATGGTGGTCAGCAAACTGAAGTGACACCTGAGAGGTTAGCGAGGGTCACGGCAGGTGAGGTAATGTGTGTGGAGTCGTTTTTATGCTGCATTCACACCGGACACGATTCCCGTGTCAGAGCGGGTTGAGTTTCACTGTTAAGACAACGTACAGACGCCATCTGAGGTCCTGCCATCAGAGATTTAGCTTCGATTGGTAGAAAAAAAAAAAACCCCCCAATATGGCTGCTTGATGCAAGGATTATCGTCCTGAACGTCCATCCATTTTCTCAACCCGCTGGACGGGCCGCCAGCCTGTCACAGAACCCACGGAACTGGAGCTGCCCGTTGGACAGCATGTTCAGCATGCACAGGGTTCGGTAGAGCATGCGTGCGTCGCGCTACCGGCCCCTGGGCAACAGAGCTCGCTATGCTGTCCCGCCGGCAAGTGGCTTTTTCTATTGGCTATGCAAAGACGCATCATTGGCTGATTTACTTACACTTCACTATTGAGAAGTGTTGCATATCCGTGCACGAATCCGTTCAGAATCCGTTGGAATTACGTCCATTGAGTCAATGGTGGAAGAGTTACGATGGTGGACAGAATGTCTGCACTGCAGCTAAAGCTCCAGTGTTAAAGGGTTACCTGTAATTAGCTTACATGAATAAAGCAGTGTAGGAATGACAGATGCAGACGAGGTTCATAGCTGCTGACCCTTTTAGCTAAACCCTGACAAAAACACACGATTCCACACGTGTCCAAAACCCTGCTTTTCATAGTGTGACTAATACAAGCTTCAGTTAAGCCTAAGTTGTGTGTCGACAAGCCACAGTGAGAGAACAAGCCGATTCCACCCACGTTTCTGTCAGTTCTCCTGTTAAATCCCTGCCGGCGTTCCTGCTGTGCAGACCTCACTAACATGACTGAAAATCTGTCAGCGTCCTGCGACGGCGGAACATGCCGGCTTGAGAAAGCCCTGAAGGCGCACGCAGCAAATCAAACGACGAAATACAGCGAATCAGAGCCGGGCTGTGATTACATTACGTTTGAATAATTTATTGTGCGCGTTCTTCTAGAAGGAAATGCAGAGGAGCTCCGTTTATGTCTGTGAAAGGCACCACGAGTCACGTCAGGTCACAGGTCAAGAGCACGACAGCTTTAGAGCAGCTTTATGCCTCCTGTAGCTTAATTCTACAGAATTAAGAATTAAGAATTCAATAGGACTTCAAATAAGAAAACTAGTATGTAGTTCCCACAAATTCTTCTTAACCTTTGAGAGAATTTACCCCCCAAGCCCTTAAAAGACATCACTGCAGAGTTGTGCATAAATGTACTGTTTTCTGGAGCGGGGCTGGACTAAAGGTTTTTGTTTTCTTAAATCCAAACCTGTTTTTGAACTTCTTTCACTGAATTAAACACAAATTCCCTACTATAGCTCTGAGCAGGGTGGGAGGGGCAGAAGGGGAGACTGAGGGGTGTGTAGAAGCCACTCAGTCAGTGAAGGGAGGTCGGGAGGGGGGTCGTGAGGTTGAGGGCTGGTTGCAGCTTCAATTCTAAAACGTATCATATTGAATTTTTTTTCTACGATATAAAATATTTCAAATTTTCCAGAACCAGTCCAAACTGAAGTTGTGGTTTGGATTGTACCGATGTTTGTTTCTTCAGATGGTTTACAGTGTTTAACAGGTTTGAAAGTTAACTGATGTTAAAAACGAGCAAACTCTGGTCTGCTAAGAGGAGATTTGGTTCACTTGCAAGTGATTTCGGTTAATCTGCGATGTGAATCAGTACGGATGATCTGGTGGATTAGGGTTGACGACACAGAGCATCAAGCGTGAGCAGAAAAAACAGGAAAAAAGCAGGAAGCTGTACTAACCATCGGCATGTCGACTTCCTGTGGTGTAGTGAGGAGGTGGCAGGCCAGCAAAACTACATTCATTCATTCATTCATTCATTTTCTTGTCCGTTTTTTCCCTTTCGGGGTCACGGGGCTGCCGGAGCCTATCCCGGCCACTCATGAGCGAAGGCAGGGGACACCCTGAACAGGTCGCTAGTCTGTTGCAGGGAACAAAACTACATGCAATCCTAAAACAGAAGGCAGAAAAGTAGCAACAGTTTGTTTTTTCCAGGTGGTGTGATCTGCTTAAACCAGAGCAGTTTAAGTTGTGGATGTTTTTGTCTCTCCCTTATTTAACCAAGTCAGCAGTAAACTCTGCAGAAATAACCTGGACTCAAAGCTAATTAAAGACAGACTCCGATCATCATTTAACTAATTTTTTTAAAAGCTTTCCCACTGGTCTTTTAATCACGAGTGTGCCAGTTTTTTGTTTTGCCAAAATCCCCAAAAAACCTGTGTCACTTTCAAGGACACAGTTTCTGCAGAGCAGCAGGAGTTCATCGGAACTTCACCTCTGAGTCGTGAGCAACCCCGCCCCCCTTTCCCCACTCCATTGCTGAGAACTCGGAGCGGGGAACTTGTGGCCTGGCCGGTGTGCTTTCTACGTCACAAATGAGCTCATTTTTAAGCGGTATTTTTTCGTCTGCTGCTGACTCACAACGTATTGAATTAAGACATTGTAATCATAATTTTCTTTGTAAATATCTTCCATCATCAGAAAAATTATTAAAAAAAACCTCTAAAAACATAATTTTCATTGGAGTGGGTCGACGTGATGTTATACTGATAGGCTTTTGTTACTCATTGGGAGCTGATGGGATTTTTGTGGTGAGATGCACATACTTTCTACTTTTTTCCTGGGATAAATTGTATCCAGATCAAACACGTCATCAACTGCAGTCCATAAAAATTCCCGTCCCTCCTCGTGTACGTACACATGCGTGGTGCGTTCAAGAACGTACTAAACATTTGGTTTTCTACGTGATTTTAGCTCGCAGTGTTCACACTGTACTTTCGCTAGCCAATACTAGCGCATGCAGTTGGAAGACGCTTGATGCGAAATGTTGAAGCGGTTCATTAAGTACTTTGTAGGTAAGCATTAGTGTAATCATAACAATGTCCCATCTTATTGATCTCCATCAGCTTCTGCATGTTTCCACTTCTGCAAACATAATGATAACAGTAGTAATGCGAAGTTTACCTCAGTCCATTATCGTTCATCCTCCGATGGATGGTATGGTCCACTATTTCCTGGATGTCGAGGCCATGCAACAAATATCTTTCAATCGAATGGAAAGGGATGTTGAGGACTGGCCGTCCCCTTTCACGAGCGACGCCGTCCAGTTGCTGAAGGACTGAGAAGTTGACCACGACAACTTCGTCAACGTCGGTGTCTCTAAAACCTGCTCATTTCTGTCATGGGCATCACGCTCGGAAACTGTTCGTAACTTCAACTAGGAAGCTAATCTCAACAGGAATTGTGCACAGGTGCAGTTTGCCGGTATGGCCAACAATGCAGAAGAGGACTGGGCACTTTCCGATTCCGATACTGTATTTATCCCTCAATGGGGAAATTCGTCTCCGCATTTGACCCATCCCCTGGGGGGAGCGGTGAGCTGCAGCTGAACCGCGCTCTGGAGGCGGTAGCGTTAAGGGTCTTGCCTAAGGACCCTCACTGAGTGATGTCAATTGCTCGCCATTGATATGGTAATTGCCCCCAGTACCATTGCTCATTCCCCTCCGGGAATCGAACCCTGGATTCCTGCATGGTAGCTTTTTCACCTTACCAACCGAGCTACTCAGCCGCCACTGATGTCATCGCCCCGCCTTCCCCCTGGAAATTCTGACTGGAAGTGATTTATGCCACAGTTTTCTCAGGGTGGATGTGAAAATGCAATCCCCTCATTGCATTGCCACTTTAATTACGTCACAGAATGAGTGGCGTTGACGTAAAAAAGGAAAACCCATTTTGGAGAATTTATTTTTAATTTTTAATTTTTATTTTTGAGTCAATTGATGCAGGTATATTGTGAAAATGATAAAGGATTTGTGTTTGTCATGATATGGATGATGTGGCAGACCCAGATGCTGGAACCTGGAAGAAAACTCAGGCGTAGTAAAAATAAAAAAGGAAAAGTAATAGAGTTTTTAGAGTTCGTAGTGGGAGGATAGTTTAGCAATGACAGCAGTCTTGCCGTAGCTGGAGTTTCCTGGAGGCAGGATACGAAACGAAGCCAGAGTCTTGCGTGGCTGGAGTCGTGGCGTGACTGGAGTAAGTGTGGCAGGAGTCAAGGTGAGGAGAGCGTTGGACCGGGCCGCTCGAAGAGAGGATAATTCCAGGTGGACACTTGTGGTAATGGACCTGAGAGCGAGGCCACAAAATGAGGGAAGTACAAAGACAAGCTTGAAGACAAGACATAACTTGGTGACCAGACTAAGCACCATGAGGAGCAACGAACTGGCGATGAATGCTGGAACTGGGTTTCCTTCAGAGGGCTGGTAGTAGATGAGGTGAGTGTCCATAGCTGGTTCCAATCAGAGAGCAGAGCAGAGAGTGTGTGGGGGGGCGGACAGACTGCCAGAGGCACCAAGACACTGTTAATCCATTTCACTGTCAAATTAGATGTTTCTTATTGAGTTTCGCTACACATTTACCAGAGAACTTTTTGAAAATGAAATGTCAAAGACCTTTTTCTTTATCATTTGAATTGACTGAATAAGTGGGGTTGAAGAATAAAAAATAAAAAAAAGCTGTTTGGCGGATTGATATTTCATTTCATTTTTGAGGCAACGGACGCAGCTTTATTGTACAAATAAAAAAAAAAGCATTTCCAGTACTGACTTAAAAAAAACTATGAGTCAACTCTACGTAAAGGGCGCCGTGCGACAGCGTCACCTGCATGTCATAAGTCTGTGTAACTTACATTATCCTTACAAATACTTTCACACTCACCGCACGCACGCTAATGGTACGTTCCGTTTTCAAGAGGTGGTCGCAGGAGCCTCACAGGAACTGCAGGTCACACCTAAAGATGCAACCCCCCCCCCCCCCCCCCCCCCCCGTCTATCAGGCCCGACGGGTGGATGAGACTAAGGCTTTAGTCGTCGTTTAATCACAGCAGTCTCCTGTGTCTGAGTTATCACTCCATCGGTCTTGAAATAGCTTTGACACTTTGAGGAAGTGTCTCGGTTTCTGTGTGTTTCCTAAACCCCCCCCCCCCGCATGTCGGAGGGTGTCAACGTTAGCTGTGGACTGATCTTGGTCAACTCCAGCCGTAACACTACACCGTGTTGGTGGATGACATCTGCATAAACAATGGAAAGAGGAGTTTATATGTGATATTAAAAAGACGTTCTCTCAATCGATCCTCTGGCGTCCGGCTCACACATAAAGGAATGTCTGAGTGATTTACATTCTGCTTTGGTTGATCTCACAAAAGCACAAAGCCTCACAACCCAAATTCAATATAAAACAAAAAAGGAGGCCTCGGGTTCAGTTAATTAACTTTTATTATATAACGGAATCCCTCTGCAGTCCAAAATCCACCAGTTCCCTCCTTTTACTCTGTGAGAAATGTATCTGGTGAACTCCCAAGGTTGCAGACTTCTGGGACTGGATAATTGTGTTATTAAAGAAAGGATGTTTGAACAAAGGTTTATTCAGCATTAACTCTTTAATGACTGAGGAGGCATGGACAGAAGAAAAGCCAGAGCTTGGTTTCAACGGAGCAAACATCTAAGATAATCTGCATAAAAACGAGTTCCACCACAGATTTGGCTTTGGGGATGTTGCTGAATAAAACCTAAAATCTTTTGTTCTATTAATTCTTGCTTGAGGAGGATAAAAGCGAACCTGCCTGCACGCTCTTACAGCTGTGATTAAGCGCACCGCTGAACGGGAGGCAGATCTTCCCCTTTCTGTGTTTGGAGCACTTTGCATGCATTTTTAAAGGGGGAACATTTTGATTTATCCGTTAAAAAACCCTTTGGTTTCAGATCAATAAGACTGAAGGTCCCATCTGTGTCTCCCTCATCCTTTAATGTTTGCTTTTGGCCTTTAAAATCTTTTGTTCTTTGTACTTTTGGAATGCTGGAATACCAAAGATTCAAGAGTTTATCCAAATCTGATTTGCCTTTCATACTTTCTGCTTTAAATATGGCAGTTATATAATAAAATATGAAGGATTGAAGAGAAAACAACTGACTGACACCTGATATTTGAATTTGGCTCCTCGCACTGCGTGTCGGCGCCACTCACACAAAAGACCATTGAAGTCAACGCCATTTGCCATAAGAGCATCATAGCTGTATTTTTTCATCTAGGTGTTGACATGTGATCTGCTGCCAAACAAGTTTTTGCAAAATTTTTAAAACATAAAAAGATTCTCATGAAAACGCAGAAACAAAAGAGGGACAAGTCTTGTTTGTCATTAAATCTGGAATTCACTTTTCCACCTCAGCTGGGATATTTGCCGAATTCAAGCCAAGAATAATTAAAGGAAAAACTTTTTGTTTTTTTAATCACAGAGCTCACTCTGTCGGTATTCTGACAAGGTCAGCACCCCTAACATCACATCCAAAACCAATCCTTTCCCATCAGCAGTCTCTTTGTCCCTAAGGTCAACCTGCAGAAAGGTGAGCATCCTGAGGACAGGAAAACTGATTCAGTTCAATATTGCACAAGAAGACAGAGTACTCTCCTGACTTGTGACCATCAGGAAAAAAGGGGGCGGAGGACACAAAAACTCCTTTTCTATACCTGCATATCAGGAGAGAAAACGGGGAAACGTCTGACCGCCACAGTGAGGATGTTTCAGCTCTGTCAGATTCAAAGAGCTGTCAGATTCACTCACCATAACCTCCTGCCCACATCCTGCCTGCTGCTGCGCCTCCCGGACCCCGTCTTTGCCCCCCCAGCCGAATAAGCTGCCTTACTGTGAAAACTTGTGCGTTTTGTTGTTGTTGTGGCCTCTGATGAGGTGCCAACAGGGCACGAACGGCTGACGATTAGATTAAGTTCAAAAACGGTTGTTTTTGACAGATGACAGATATTCCGCATGTTAAACAGAAATCCCGTTTCTTTACTGCCTGTTTCCTAAATAGATCCGCAGATCATAGTTGTTTTCAATGGTTTCCAAAAAAAAAAGTCAGACTTTTTCTGCTCTTACTGCCGTCAACTATCATGTCACTCAGTGACGTGCAGTCGGGGGTGGCTGTGCCTCACCTGCAAAATATTGCTTAAAAAATACATGAATAAAATAAAACGAATGTACTTTTTAATTTAAAATATTGCTAAAACATCCATTTTTAGACATGTCTGTTATATGATTTCTCTTTTCTGTGTGAGTTTTCAGTGTTTCTTTGGTAAAAAAGTAGCAAATTTACAAATTTCTTCTTCTACTACACAAGAGAGAAGGGACAGGCAGCCTGTGTCTTTTTTTTTTAAATTTACTTCATTCGCTTATTTGTTGTCAACTGTCTGGTTCCATTAGTGCCAGTTTGTGACCCATTTAGTCTTTTTTATCCACTAAAAATGTGCATCAAAAATATACTAGGTGAGGCACGCAGTACGCCTGCCTCCCCGCAGAGGGCGATGATCCCTGAGAATGTGACACCGCGGTTACAGAATAATAATTGTACTTGGTAAAACAGTGCCTATCTCCAGCTCTCCAGCTGCAACCTCTTCATCATCAGTAACAGAGTGCATATTGTCCATTTCTTTAGTTTTTAACCTTGTTTTTGGAGGCATTATAAACTTTTATTGAGGACTCAAAATGCTGAGTATTTTCAAATAATTCCGTGTACGGTTTTTAGAGCTCAGTTTTTTTAAATCCAGGAGGAGCGTCGAGCAACGTCCTTTTCCTATTCCGCCATCTTGCACTCGTTTCCTGATTGGTGCTCGTCACTCAGAAGGAGCGGCGCGGGGACTTTATTTATAAGTAAAGTGAGTCAATGACAACAATTTTTGGTTATATTTTCTTATGCCTTTGAGAATATAAAAAACACAAGTACAAACCACCTTCCCAAAAAAATATAATTAAAATTAAATATTTAAAATTAATCTCATTCTTTATAATAATTTTCGTAATAATTTTTAATAATTTTATATGAATGTCATTTTTGATGTCCCTATCTATCTATCCATCCATCTATCTATCATCTATCCATCTATCCATCTGTCCATCTGTCCATCCATCCATCCATCCATCCATCCATCCATCCATCCGAGTAACCATGCATGTCTGACAGATGCATCTCTGACACGAAGAATGGATGCTGGATGAACGGACCTGCGGGAAGAAAAGATAAAAAAGGGGGATTGGTACCAACTCATTTCTGGATTGCTTCTTTTTCTTTTAAACATCCCAGCTGTCCTCTTCTTCCGTGTTCAGTTTCCATAGCCACGGGGTGGCTCAAATCAAACGCAGCACTCTTCAAGCCAAGCGCACTCGCAGCGTCCGAGCTCGCCGACGTCTGTCAGCTTCCCGCTGAATCCTGCAGGAGTTCATTAAAGTAGCACATTTGTATTTCCCGGTCGTCCACTGCACGCCTTGCATTCGTGTCACACTTTTCTTGTTTCCCCAACCTGTAATGAATGCAGTGCTATTTCCTGCGTTCTTCCCGAAACAAATTGGCGTGTGTTTTCTTTCAGCATCTCAATAATAAAATCAAAGGCAAATTGATCAAAAGCACAAGATGGGTCTCAAAATACCTTAAAAACCAGACAGACATTAACTGGGAAAATACATTCAAGCTTTTGGGAGTCACTTTGTTTATCTCAGTCAAAAACACCTGAAACGATTTGAGCTTTTTCTTGTTTTTTTTTTTTTATCCATTGTGCTATCTTGTGGGGTCCAGATGACCCGTGAACGTGCCTTCACGGGTCATCTGGACCCCACAAGATAGCACAAGGGCTAGCGGGTCCAAATGTGTCACCTGAGCCAGCTGGTTCGTTTACAGCACGTTTCCTTTTACGTCCCTTTCAATCTGCTCCGTGTGACCTTCATATTCAAAAGAAACGCTGAAACAAAAGCTGAAACCTTTGGCGTATTCATTCTGACTCCCGCTCTTCATGAAGCTGCCTGCAAAAGGAGCAGAAACCTGAGACAAAGGCAACATGTTTATCGAGTGAAGGGGGCAAAGTGTCACTTTGTTCTGAAATACTGGGTCACAGGTAGCAGCCTCACCTGTCTGCCTCTCTGATGTTTACAACTTTACACACGGCTCATAGGATGCTAGGCGGTCCAAATGAAGGAAAAGATCATTTGTCTCTTTTACAATTTTCTGTTTTTCTTTGGTTTCTCCAAACTAATCAGATTGAAAATGAATGTGCAAAAAAAAAAAAACAAGAATAAACATCTTCAACACTCATTTAAAAACATCTTTTCTGTACTTTTGCAAATCTACCATCAACTTGACCCAAAAGGCACATTTTTGCTGCTTGAAATCATTGCACAAATCTAGCAATTATGTCGTTTTTGGGCTTAAGAGTAGCCATATTACCTGTTTAAAACTCAAACGTGTGCATTTGCACACCAAGACCAATATGCGACCTGTGCAACTGCGCATACAAGCACGCCAGTTCACTGCTGAACCACAAGCTCACCCACAAGACGGGCGACTTCCAAGTGTGACTTCTGCAGCAAACCCTACACCAGCTACATGTCTCTGCGCAACCACATGCGGATTCACGGGCAGAAACGCTACATGTGCGACCTGTGCGGCAAGGCGTTCCGGCTGGCGCGGTACCTACGGAACCACCAGAGGATCCACGACGACGGGCACAACCGCTTCGACTGTCCGTCCTGCTGCAAGAGCAGACCAAGACCAGGTGAACTTAACAAAAGTCTAAATCTACTTTGTTCAGTGGGCCTTTTTCCGCATGTTCTGTGCCCATCCTATTTCATACTTTATTTTTGTGGCTCAGAATCCTCAGAGATCACCAGTTTGAACTGTTTCTACTTCTATATGATCTAAACAAAAACTGATGGAATCAATGAGTCACTCTCTGAGCCAGCAGCTACCTTGTTTACCTCTACTTCTCAGCCCATCACCAACATATTCCCCCCTTTGAATTGGGTATGTTTGTCTTTCTGCATAGATTTTCTTTCTAGCCCTTCTCCATGCTTTGTCACGTTCTCATTCTTAACCACCAACAATTCAATTCAATTCAATTTTTGTTTATATAGCCCAAAATCCCAACAACAGTCGTCTCACTGGGCTTCATCTAGGCTTTGGAGTTTGGTCCAAGCTTAAATACGCAAGACATCATGGTCCCAAAGCTTAATCACCAAAGATTACAGACTCATCCATCTTTCTAGCACATATAAATCACTGGTTGCATTATGTAGATTTTAATTGAAATGCCACTGCAATAGTGTGTAGTTTAGATTTACCAAAGAAAAAGGGCTTCTGTGTTTCTGCAAGTACTTAAACCACAGATCTACCATTTAAAATCCCCCCGTGACCATTTAAAAAATAAAAAATAGAAACATTCCTGGTGGTGTTTTCATTATGATCATGAAGTTTTTAACCCAAATCCCACAACCTAACAGTCTTATCTGAAGCTGCTGTTTTTAAAATGTCCTCTACATGGGTGTGGCCACTTGTGCCGAGCGGAGAAGCTCCGCCCTTGATCCCCCCTTTTCTGCATGGGTCTTGCATGAGTGAAAACTCTGAGACGTCCATGAAAATACTTCACATTATAATTAAGGCTAGATTGCACCAGCAAGCAGTGGCTCAGAACTGATTTGATTTCTTTTGAGGTTGTTGAATTCACTTGGACAGCAAAGAAAATAAAAAACGCCAGAAAGTAATTTTTCAAATACGTGCAGCCGGTGCTGAACTTTTTTCTTTCTGCACGGACCCAGAGGAAGGGTTAAGTTTGGGGTTACGGGTTTTGGTTAAGTTGCCTTCACACTGAATGTGATTGGGCCAACAAAGACGGCCAGTTTCAATTCCGTCAATAGCACAGATGCGATCTGAGGTCCAGCAGCGAAATTTAAGTGGCGAGTGCGGTGCAAAGGTCTGGCATCAACGCAATTTTAGCGGCACAATTTGGTACCTGTCCGAACCGAATCCCGTCTGAACCAAAGCCCAACAGTATCTGTCCCAGCCACTGTTGGGCGAAGGCGGCTACACCCTGGACTGTCTGTCGCACTGCCGATGGAGCTGGAGCGACCTTCAGGGAGGCTTCCAAATGTGAGTAGTTGGTTCAGGATTACAAAGTGTACCCGGAAGCCAAAAACTGTCCACCCTACTTTTTATTTTTGCCCATTTTCTCGTGATAATGAGATCATCTCATTACCGCGAGAAAACACTTTTTTTATTTAAATCATAAAAGCCCAGTCCTTCCATCCTCCCCCTCTCATGGATCATTCAGTAACCGTGTAGACGACCCGATCCCCTCATCTGATCACTGAGGAGATTGACAACAGCAGGATCCCTGAACTGCAGCTGCCTGCGCAGCCGCCTGCGCAGCCGCGCCAACCTTCTCCCCATCTGCCATAAACATGTGAATTGGGATACGGTAGAAGTTTTCTTCATATTAATTATTATTAATATTTCTCTGTTTTTTCACAATTTTATCACATATTGAAGCATTTTTTATGGATTTTTATGTATAACTTTCTGCAGTTTATTTTCTATACCAGGGGTTGTTTTTAAAGTATGAGTGTTGCACTGAAGCACTTTTTCCTTTCATTGTACTTGTGAAAATGACAAATAAAGATCCGCCTGCCTGTCTGTCTGAACAGCTCGGTGCTGACACTAATTACTAAGTGCAGGCAGCTGCAACTGATCTGCAGAGGAGGGGCGGGATCTATCCAGGTGTAGCCACAGCCAGCCCTCGCAGAAACCAAGCCTCAAATCAAATTAAGGAAACAAAGACCGACGGCACAAAGCATGACGGTTCCCACACGACTGTTGCTCCTACATGCCAGATCTCCCCTTTACCCCCCAGTTCCCCAGCTGCTGCCAGAGCTTCACAACCTCCTCCTCAGTTCATCTCATCACAGATTTTCCAGCTACCAACCCACAGTCTCCTGTGTCTGCACTGACCACTGTTTCCCTGGCGTCGTCCTCCAGTTCAGCTTCTCTCATCAATTATTTAATAAATTGATATTCATTATCCTGACTCTCTCTGCCTCCAGCCTTATTAGCATCATTAAAGATGACAGGTTAAGTCAGCGGTCCTCCACTGTCCAAAACTGTCAAAGTTATATGTCGCTTTAGATAAAAAGTGACTGTTAGATTTCATGTCATGTTCATAAGTCATGCTCAAGTCCTTTTTAAGGACTTGTCAGGTGCATTTTGGGTCCGCACCTGACAACATGTGTCTTCTGGCAGGGGTTTGGGGTAAAACCTCTAATGGAAGTTGGTGGTAAAGAGTCAAATGTATTTGTTGCTTCTTGATGTCACCGTCTGTCCCGCACACGCAAATGTACATCAAATAGATCATGAAGAGTCAGACTCAGGTCTTTGACATCACCAGCATCTAATCCCTGCTGAAAGTCAGCAGGACCTCCAACATCCTCTCCTCTCCTGCAGAATCACAGACCAAGAGCGTCTCGGGTCCTTTGACCCGTCCTCTAAACCAATCTGCGACATGAATTAAAGCACCTTTGGTGTTACCAGTCCTGACATTTTTGTCATTAGCCTAATTTTGCTAACCAGTTGGGAAAATACATTGCTGTCCAGGTTAAATTCTTCTTTTCTTTAGCAGTATGAGCTTATAAAGCGCCAGATTTGTAGCACACAAAGTATTCTCAGGCTTTTCGGTCATTTTAATTTGAAAGAGAATTCCTTGAGCTTTTTAGGTCTGCTGGTTCTTCTTCTGCAGCTGATGATAAAGCCATTTATGTGTGGTTCTTCGTGGCTTTCTGCAGTAAACTGTTTGTAATCTTTGCTCCAGTGATGCATTACTCCTGTCAGGAACCTGGCCTGAGGAAATGCAGTACAGTGCTATGTGTCAGCTTCAAATAAACTCACAAGAGGCCAAGAAAAAAAATGTAGTTCTGTTTAAAATTCCAAAGATGAGCACATCCACTTTCTTCTGCATTGAGCCGTCAGCGTTTTTAGTCAAGCTGCTGAACTGTGAGGAAAAATAAAGAGAAAAGGGCTCACACTTGTTTTCGCTATTTTGTGTTTGTGAAATAAAGAAAAACTGCTGAGATTTTGATTTATTTTAGATGTTAAAAATGTGTGAAGGACGGCTCCTGAGTTGACTAATGCGACGCTTCACATTATACAAGTGACACAACACAAGAGGAAAAGACATCAGCAGGAGTCTTAAAGGAGCAAATGCTTCTGCAAATCCATCTGGAAATGTTCTAAAAATGTTTTGCTTCTTGGGTTTTCTTCTAACTGAATCAGAAGAAAGGTTTCTTTAGTCAGACGTGAAACTTTAGGCATCCTTTATATGGATTTTGTTAGGTAGAGCCACCTATTTGGGAAATAGAGCTGCAGAGAAAGCCTCCTCAAATTCCTTTAACATACTCAAAGCTTTGATCACCAAGACCAGGTTTGTTCAACCAATCACAATCTGGAGTCCCTTGATTGATACTTAACTCTGAGGTTCATTCATTCCCACACAAAGTACATTAGTACTAAAGGAAACGCGTTGCTGAACAGTGTAAAGTTTCTTACCGTACTTGGCAGAAACGTTCAAGGTTGCTGTTCTAAGAAGTAAAACTTTCAGGAAATGTATTGCTAGGTGAGGCTATTCAGTCCATTTAAAATGACTGTTGGGTTCCAGCCATACCACAGCTTTGACCTTTTTTCCCTCTGACTGTCCCATGTCACCACAATCCAGCACATCACCTTCACCTGTGTCCATCTGCTCACAGACTTCACACACATCCATCTGACCCTCCTGTCGCCACATCCTGACCATCTCCTGTCAGTTACAAACGGGAAATGAGAAAGTACACAGGCGCAGAGAGGAGGAGGAGGCGGGTTCCAGTAACAATGGTGTTTAATAACTAAAACAAACTACAAAACAAACAAAACCATCGCAGAACTGGCAGGCCTACCTGTTTTCTCGGCTCATGTTGGGTATTTTTTTTCTCTACTTTGTTTTCTATAGAGTCCAGTAGTGAACCATTAATAAAGCTTGTTTTGTGAGACTTAACTGATTCAAAAAACCCAAAGAAGTTGTTAAAATATATCATCATAAGTGTCTAATTATGTTAGGGATAATGCCCATATGTCTACTAAGGTTTATTTATGTACTTATTTTCCTTTTTAATTAATTCATTTTATCTTTTATTTTACTGGCTGTAATTCCCGTTTTCCTCCGAGGGATCCTCCACATCGGTGATGGACCCTTCCCAGTGAGCGGGGTCGCTGCGATGGGATCTCTCAGGTCAGGTCTGGCTCTTTGTCTGGATCTGGGGGGTCCTGTGGTAGTGGACTCTGTGAACCTGGGTGGGGGGGTCACTGATGTGGACATGTCCCCAAAACATCCTTTCCCTAACTTCAGGACAAAGCCAGGCTCTTCTACATTGCATTGTTTCGTCTTTTTATCACAGCGAGTGAGTATATGTGTGTGTGTGTATGTGTGTGTGTGTGTGTGTGTGTGTGTGTGTGGGGGGGGGGGTTGGCATTGTGCTGGTTCTTTAATTACATATTGGTTTGCTTGTCCTTTTGTTTTTAAATCTCATCATGTAAAGCACTTTGAGTACCTTGTGTTTTAAAAGTGCTACAGAAATAAACTTTGATTTGATTTGATTTGAAGTGTCTGTTGTTCCGGTGACCAACTGGTGTTTAGGCCAGGGCAATTATACAGAACGTTCATTCTATCTGACCAAAACTTCTTTCTTAAGTGAACATTCTCCTTTTTTAATGGACCCCTGTAGCCAAATTAGAATCATATGTTCACCCAGACCCTGGTATAAATACTGGTATAAATATATAATGTCTTATATGAATGTATTATGCAGCATTACAAAGAGCAAAGGTTAAATCGTTTTAAGGTCTTAGTGCCTTTGCATTCTTTTAGTTGTTGCATTTTCCTTAAAGTGGTCACTGTTATATCTGGTTTAGTTATGTAAAAAACTTTGAACTGTTTCCTCGTGATGACTCGTTTGTATCGTTGGTTTGCTCCAATCTATAAAAATGCACTGATTTCTGATTAGAAAGTGGGATTTTGGTTGCAAAAACGGTTGAAGTGTGTTATGCCTCTACTCTTTTATTTTTTCTTACGTTTTGAACCTTACAAACCAACAAAAAGCACAAAGACTCAAGGGCGGTAGTTAATCACTCGTTCAGGTTTCTTGGAAACAGATTCCAAGGAAATGAAGAGACGCCCATTACTTCTAAAGGCAAGAACTTTTAGATCATTTTATTTACTGTGCAAGCACATAAAGTGTCAGGTTTCTCCACAGCAGTGATCATAGTCAAAAGTCTCAGATGAACTGCATGAAAAAGTTTCTTTCAGTGGGGTATCAATATTTTGGCAAACATAAATGCTAACAGAATAAAACCTGTGTTTTACACTAATAAGGTCCGTGATTTACCAGTTCAGGGTCGGATATTGTTCTTTATTTCAGTCAGACAACTCATGCAGTAAAGAAGATTTATTCCATATGTCTTTTAGTTTGGCATAAGGCTCCGTTCAGATACATAAAACAAAGATCTCCATAGAAAACTGTGGGTAGTAAACTACCCCTAACGGAGCTCACAGCTGGAAGCCGGGGAGGAGGGTGGGCTGACGAAAGCAGAGCTCCCTGAAATGGATGAAGAGAGACTGGACCGCACACCTCACCTGGAACTCAAGCAGGGCGCCGAACAGGTAAGTTGATTAGACTGAACCGGGGAGGAGAAACCAGGTAAACACACTGTTTGAGTCACCTGCCTGAAATACTTCCAGGGTTGTATTTTCTGTTCATATCCTCCACTTTCCTCATCTGTTTGTTTGAGGACTTCTTGCTGTACTGATGTGTTTGGGCTCCTGCTGTTAAGAAAAACCTGACATTACATCATAGTTTCATATGACATTGGTCCTGAAGTCTTGTTCAGATGGAGCCTTGTGTTCATTAATGGGTGGTAATTATTTAAGGTGACCTAGTTGTTGGGTTCTTCAAATTGAGCACTTTCCTTTTATTTCAATTATGGATAAGAACACAGACTCATTTTTCGTAGAAGTTAAAATTATTTATATTTTACCTCAAACCAAGTGGAGCACAGAATCCATTTCTAAAATGCTCATATACTTTTTTTTTGTTACACTGATGTCACCATGGGTTCTTATGGGTTAAAATCCAAATTCAGAGCTTTTTTCTCTCCACTTTGATCTGATTCTATATGTTTCTGCAATGAGGTCATTCGGTACCCTTGATATCATTAGAACTCAGACAGTGATAGGCCAGGCAGTTTGGTTTGTGTTTGCACATGTATGTGTTAGCTGATGAGGAGTGCTTCTGTCTTTACTTTGGACCACAATCCTAGAAACCAATATAGCTCTTTGCTCTTGGGACAACTACACTTATATGTGCGATCCTCCATAATTCTCAATTTCTCTATTTCTGCTTCATACTCAACACTGAACTAAGTCTAGTCCAATTCTTGCCTGCTCTGATCTCCAGGTGTTCCTGTTGGGATGTCCGTCCTTCCGCAGGAAAACTGACAACTATAGTGTTTATTTTTCAGTCGTTACCATTTTGTCTAAAAGCAAATTATTCAACTTTGTTTGGAAAGGGTTTCACAATTATTTATATGAATCAAAATTTAGAAATGGTCTCTAACTGACAACTGTTAGGGTTCACATAAACAACTGCCACCACGTGATGGGGAGACATTGGCAGAGTCTTCAAGATTTGCTGACTCTACCCGATAAAATTTTTTTGTTTTTTGTCGTGATCATGAATGCAGACAACTGCAGTGAGGAGGGAGTCAGTCATATGGGAGTGACGCCCTTTCAAAATCGGGATTGCCTGCCCGGAGTCGCTCTGATTGAACGATGTGAAAGTGTCTCTGGACAATGGTCGTCTATATCAAGCGCCACCGTATGTCAGCCGCCTATAAAAATAGCGAGCCACACTGCATCTCTGGTCGTTCCTAACTCTGATTTTTAAAGACATATTATGATTTTGTCATTTTACAATTTTACAATGTTTTAGATCAGGCGTTGCCAAATCCAGGCCTGGAGGGCCGGTGTCCTGCTGGTTTTCCAGTAACCCTGCCTTTTTTGCTGCTGATTACCTGGATCAGGTGTGTTTAGCCAATAAGAAGCTTCTATGGCAGGTTGGAAAACATGTTGGACAGCGGCCCTCGAGGCCTGGATTTGGGGAACCCTGTTTTAGACAACTTGCCCCCCAAGAAAGCACAATGTTCTGTCTTCTTTGTATTCTTCTCACCAACAACTGCAATTCGTCACTATGCAGGTCCCGGAGTCGCTGAGGTGCTATCAACATCATGATGAGTTTTGTGCAGCAACAATGCCGTCTCTGGCTGATCATTAGACGATTTTTGGGACCTTATCAGTCAATTACCCTTCCTGCCACCCGCCTGCTGCTGGACCGCCCCCGCGTTACCTCCAAATGTGCCAAAACCTTGGCAGCCGCCGCACAGTGTGTAAAAATGCGTCTGGCACATTCATAAGCTGCCACTCGGCCACCCGCCAAATTTGCTGAATTACTTGCATTTAGGTCGCCCTGATGTGGCACTTTGGCACATGTGACCATTTTCCTACGGTCACATATGGCTCCGGTCCTTTTTTTAAATCTATTGTTAAAGCCTTCCCACTGGTCTTTTAAATCAAAACCAATCAAACCTGTATTGTTTCCTAGAACATAGTTTCTGTAGAGAGGCAGTAGTTCATCAGAAATTCACCTCTCAGTTGGAGGTTTGCATGGAGCAACCCCACTCCTTCACCTCCCTATTTCACTCACTCACTAGCTTACAGCCGCTTACAGCCCTGAAATACCGACTGAACTGACTTCATGACGCAGACGTTCCACCTTTTTTTTTTTTAACAAATGCCATCACTAATGAGCACATCATTTTTTTTTAATGTTTGTGATTGGGTCAAGATTCATTGCACTGATTACTTTTCAAAGATGTTTTCTAAGGAACTGGTCTGGAAAATGCACACATGGACTAAACGCGATTCTTGCAAGTCTTTTAGTAGTCAGATCCTGGTTTAAGTGAACAATTGCCCATGTGTCTCCACAACACTTTATGTATGAAAAGTCCTTGACAGTATGCGCAGTGCATAACGTTTTTACCTTGTATCTCTTTAGATGGTTGTTTATATGTCACCAGCTCCCCTCTTGCAGTCTCCATAACAGCAGCATTGTGTGCATAGTTTCCTTTGCTGTGTGTAATTGATCCTCTTTCTGGAGTCATATGGAAAGCTGAGTGTCAGCTACATCACATTTATCATCATGAGCATGCTTGAGATGCCAGACCGTTGTAGCGTAAGGTTACTACAATAGAAGCAATAATGCTTCTTGTCCTATTTCCTCCTCTTTTTTGATTTACTGATGGTTTTGTTATTTCTCTCTATTCGCTAGGGCTAAGTTCACAAATACAACTGTTACCTCGCGATGGGAAGGCATCGACAGAATATTCAAGATATTTGAAGCTGCTGGTGTGTCTGGAGTCCCACAAACATCAAGGTGTAGGATGCTCCAGAGGTTTGCAGTTCTACGTAAACCTTCTATTTGGCAAAACTTAAACAACCCTCACTAGCAGAAACAGCTGCAGTGAGCCCAAACATACATAAAGACTAATTTTGAAACAGTCCTGTTCACTGTCCTGTACAACCCTGGATGGTCCAGATGTATCAAGTGGTAAGTGGGTGGCCACCATGTTCCGATAAGGCTGTGAAGTCAGCAAGGAGGTGGTAGAGTCATGTTTTGGGCCAGAGTTATGAGGAGGAAGCGAGTGGGCCCCTTTAGGGTCCCTGTCCATGTGATGATGACTTCTGGAAAGTAGTTGGACTTTCTGACTGACCACTTTCTTCAGTGGTACTAAAAGAAGAACCGTTCTATCCGTGACAAGTTTATCTCATCTCTGAGGGTGAGGGGGGCAGTTCACATTCAAACAGCAGCTCTGACATCCTGACATTGACATTGACATTCTGACAAACTCTCCAAAAACTCACGAGTTCAATGGATGCAAGACTTGTGAAGCTGCTACAAAATAAGGGCTCCTATGTTTAAATGGAACTTGACCTAGAAGATGTTTTTGAATGGAATAGCTTTGGATTTTAGCAAATATGACCTCCTAATGCAACAAATTCCACAAATGACCATTTTCAGTGCCTTAGAATTTATCAAATATTGTGGAACAGTGACTTTGAAGGGTTTTAGTGGTAAAATATCTTAAGGGTTTTTTTTTCATTGGCATTTAATATATAATCTAATGGTTAGAGATTTTAAAATGATGCTGACTGTCATTCATATTGAGTATTTTCAAAAATACAACAAAAATAGCATTTGCAGAATAATTTGGAAAAACTGTCCTAAAAGCCAACGTCTCTAGAGGCATGCTGTAGAAAACAGATGTTTTACACAAACATGCGCACAAGTGCACCGACCCACACATGCCTGCACGCCAGTACCCACACACACAAGCATACAGATACACATAAGCACGGACACACAAGGAAAAGGAAACACAAACAGACACTTACTCAAAGCCATACCCATACACACAAACACACAAAAATTCCTCAGAACGTCCATGCGGAGACCCACACACACACTCACAGAAAAACTGTCCTTGAAGTCCCTAAAATGGACTTCAGAAACCCTCGGGATGAAAGGAGACGATGAATCGTCTGTGATGCTACTGAAAAATGTAAGGGGAGCTAAGTGCTGCAGCATTAAATGATGAAGTTGTTTGTTCCCATTCTGCACAAGCGTCTATTATTGATCATCTACACTGTTTGTTGGAGTCTGGGGTTTATTAGTGTCTGGCTTGTTGAGATGTTTTTTTAAATCCATGTAATGATAGGCCTTAGAGTGGCTGAAGGCTCCAGATTTAAATCAACTCATAGCTACAGGGACAGGAATGGAGGCAGACATGCAGCGCTGACAGAGCGTTTGACTCCAACACGAACATCTGCATTGTCTCATCTTGGAGAGAATTGGTTAGTGAGATAGCCGGGTAATAGCAAGTGTGTGTTCAGCATCATCAGGGATCTTGTGCTTGGATCAGCATTCATTTCTCCAACTGTGTGGGCGCGTGCTATATTGGTACAGAACAGGACTCACTGAGTATCACTGAGGTGTGAGGAGAACACAACACCTACACATTTCTGCTTCACTGGAAAATGATCCAAGTCTGGAAAAGTTAACTTTGCAGCTGTCGCAGGCTTTCATCCACCCATCCCTCTCTCTGTTTTGTCTACTTTGACTTATTGTGTCCCACTTTAGGTGTTTATCCACAGGTTCTAGACCCATTTGGGCTTTTTATAGCCTGTGTGCGGTTCTAAAACATGAAGGGTTATTACTTTTATGCTTTCTTGTTGTTATGTAAGCTTCAAAAATGGGGCGACATGCACTGTAATTTTAAAAACAATAGGTTTTAGAGACATCTGCTTCTACTTTATATTCCTGAAATCCTGAAATCCTGACACCAACTGTCATTGAGTAATTTAGTCATTTAGGTAATGATTGCTGGCTGTGCTGACATAGAGGTAGATAGATAAGATATGCCTTTGTTGTCACTGTCCACTTGGACAATGAAATTGAAGCCATCACCATTTGCAGTGCACAGACTAAAAAACAAACAACGAAATATAATATAAAAAATATCAATATGTACAATAGGTACAGCGGAAGTGCAAACATAAAAGATGTCTGCAATTGTGTGCAGAGTTATATCTACACATATAAACATGTCAGATGTGCAAAAAGCAGCATGGATGTAGGAAAGTGTTGACAATTTAACACTGGATACATACGTTACGCATATATACATATCTACATTGGAATGTGCTGAGGCAGATTTTATCTGTGCATTTTGGAGTTGAGCATGGTTATTGCCTTGTAAAAGAAGCTGTTTTTAAGTCTGTACGTTTTGGTTCTGATGCCTCTGTAGAGATACTTCCATTGGGATTCTGGTACAACGTTGTATTCTATCTGTGGCTTTTAAACAAAGGGTTTACATAGACCACTTTAATCCAGACATAATCTGTCACTTAGTTGCATTATGATGTGCATGAGCCTGTTAAGGGAAAACAGAGTAATTACTGGGGAATTTGGGGGAGGGCCAAATTCTAAAAGCTCTGTCCAAAGAGCCTTTGGGGCTATATGTCAGCAAAGCACAATTAGCAGACCTTTGTGAACCCTCCGTCAGCACACAGCAATATCAAATGTCACAGCATGTGCAGTGGAAGCAGATGAACTGGGAGCAAAATGGGACTGAACTAGAATTACTGGCAGCTATGCAGCAGAGCCTCTGACTGCTTCGTGGTTTAAGTGATAACTTTGATTTCACTGTGTTTTTCACATGCAGAGAACGGGACACCAAACACCCAATAAATATTATATTAATGACGCACAATTAATTTTTTGCTTGGAAACCATAAAAACAAAGATTCTACCATGGTGCGGGTGAATACTCGATTCTGATTGGCTGCTGGGTGTGAATTAAAAAGTAACAACGAGCCGTGATACTGTATGCCTAAAAAGAAGTTATGGTCACATGACAGAGTGTGGAAAAGAGGTGGAGAGGCAAACAGGTTGGAACAGGTGGAGGAAGGTTTCCGGTGTGATGTGTGACCAAAGAGCGTCAGCAAGAAGGAAAGGAAAGTTGAAGAAGACTGTGGAGAGAGCAGCAGCAGGAAGAGCTGGAGGCAGCAGTGATGAAGATGTTGAGCTTCTCTTTGGGGCCAGGATGCATCAGGAATGAACCCATCACAGGAACAGATCGTGGTAGATGTTCTGGAGATCAATGCTGGGAAGCAGAAGGAGATGTTTGGACACGTTGAGAGAATGAACAGGGATGATGTTGGTGAAAGGGTGCTGAGGAAAGAGGAAGAGCAGAGATGAATGTGCATGGATGAAGTGAAGGAAAACAGGAGGGAGGTTGGTGTGAGCGAGGAAAATGCAACTGATAAGGTGGATGGAGGCAAATGAATAGTGTGGCATCCTCAGAAGGGAGCGGCTAAAAACAAAGACGGAATTGTTTTATTTTTCCGGAAGAATCGTTTCTGGTCATGAAATATTTGACAGAGTTTAATTGGATTCCTTGTTGCTTATTTCGTTCCACCATGAGGATGAGGAAGCTCGTCACGCGTCACTCTTTGCTCACTTTCTCTCTCAAAGCTTCACTGTGAGCTGAAAATACCTGCAGATTTCAAATGTTCCAAATCAATCCCAATCCCACATATTCCCCCCCCCCAACATTTTAAGGCCAATGGCATAAATTCATACCTAGAGTTTCTGGCAATACACAAAAACATGAAGACAGTCTAAATCCTCTGCATTCTTCTAACCAGGCAGTTAGATTTCCAACTGAAGGCAGCCGACAAACGAACTTCATTCTCTCATGAGACTCCTGAAATGTTCCGAGTTCAAAGGTTCCTGCGGATCTGTGGGAGCCAGGTTTGGGTTTACACTGATCACACCCTTCTCCACTGAGACTCTCTTCATTAATCCACTGGGTTCAGACTTCAAAGCTCAGAGTTTAGCTGTGACAGTCAATGGACGTTCATGAACCAGAAGACTGGGGTGTCGTGTTTTCACCTGATTGAGTAAGCATCATTCATTAAGGCAAAGGTATTTCTAATTAGCAAACAAACTGTGTAATTACAAAGGCTGGCGTAATCTGTGTAGATCAATAATTAAGGGTTACATTAGCAGAGGTAGAGCGGGCTCCTCGTGGCGTGCAGTGGCGTGCACGGTGACCCTCTCAGCGGCTTTCCAAGCGAAGCGTGCCTGTTTGTTTTGCTGACGTTTGAGGGCAGGTGGCTGTCAAAGCAGCTTGTTACAAATGTTCCTTCAGTACACTGTCCTTTCTCTGTTCTGTCAGAAATCAGCCTGACTTCTGGAGGCGAGGCGGGAATAATCTCTTCTGTCCTGACAGCCTCTAATTGATGAATGAGTCACAAATACAAGTGTTGCATGGTTAGAGACGTGGTAAAAGTAAAGCCCTAGTAAAGTGTTCCAAGCACTACTGTTCATGTTATAAAGACAGTTTATTTAATTCTACCTCATTTGTATTTTCTCATTTAACTAAAACAAGTCTTTGTAGTTATAAATTGTAATTTTTCCTTAAAGAAAATATGTTTACGATAAAAAAGCCAGTCCAGTTTGGTTAGATTCATGTCTATCCGTTAAACACCCATTCCCATGAAAATGGTGTTTTTAACATGTTCTTGTTTTCTGATGATGGACAACTTGTATGAAGAAAGTTGAGTTTAAAATTGCATTTCTGAGTATTTCTTGGGTCAAATCATTGGGAATCAGCAGCAAACAAAAATATTTCAGTTTGAAAAAGATCTTATTTGTGACACAGAAAACAGAATAGATCCGCGTCAGTCTTTGTTTTCTTTGTTCGTCCAAGCTGCCATCTGGGCCTCAGCAATGTTCCTCGCCATTTTTGTTCCACCGGTAAAGTTATCTGCAAGCAGAGAGCTCTCAGCAGCGGGGAGGGGAGAGGGGGCGGGGTTGTTCCACATCTAAGGTCTCGTTGAGCAAACAGATGAGAGCTGACGGCCTCTTGTGTTGGACAGATTTCACTGTTACAACGGGGGTTCATGGATCTTCTGACCCACAAGGAGTATATTTGAATAAATACACCCCCCCCCCCCCCATCACCCTTCATTTCCATTGAACTCTGCAGAAACTATGTCCTAGAAATCGACACAGGTGTTTAGATTTTGTCTAACACTTTTAAAATAGATCATAAGATGATCGGAGTGGGACTTTCAGGAGCTGGACCTGTGTTCTCTGTGATCTACCACCTAACAGGAAGGATCTTTTTTTTTTAAGAATAATACTTTAAATGCATTGAACTTAATTATTAATTTTAAACCCACCAAACCAAAAGCTTTTAGAAGCCAGGGTAAAGAAAATTCTGACTTTTAGCAAACATTTTTTAAATCAAATCAAACTTTATTTATAAGAAAGCTTCATACTCGAAGCGCTTTAACATTTAGAACAAAAACACACATACATTACAGTAAAAACCCAACCCCCCCTTCACTCTTCCCACTCCCCTCCGTTAAAACATACGACCCACGACCCCCACACGCAATGAATACTGATAAGAGTAACTACTAAAAGACATTTGAGGCTTGGCTCTGCTGTGAGGAAACACTATTTGGGAACCTCGATAGGCTGCAATGTTAGACTCCAGCTGCCCCAGCAAGGGCAATAACCGCGGCAACAACCACCGACCGAGCGGGCAAGCCCTGGAAGAAAAGATCCCCACAAGAAACACTGGAGCTAGATACTAAAATGAAAGACATAAGATGAATATAAAAACATAAAATTTAGAATATGTTACATGGATAAAATGAAATTAAATCCAAAAATAATCAGCAGATAAGATCAACTAAAAAGATGGGCCTTGAGCCTTTTCTTAAAAACCTCTACAGTCTCTGCGGCCCTGAGGTTCTCCTGCAGGCGAGGACCGTAATGGCAGAACAAAGCCTCACCATAAGTTTTGGTCCTCACCTTAGGGACAACAAGAAGTCCAGCCCCGGACAACCTCAGGGTCCGCGAGGGCTCACACTTTAAAAGAATACCATTTAAATAAGAAGGCCCAAGACCATAAAAACATTTATAAACCATTAAAAGAACTTTAAAATCAATCCTGAAACGGGAGCCAATGCAGCCATTTTAAAATCAGATTCATTTTACTGTCTTTGTACATGGTGATACGATGAAATTGCAGCAGCCTTGCAGTGGTGAAAATAAATAAAATACAATAAAATAAAAAATAAAAATACTGTAACTCACATCTCTAAACCAAAAATGTACAGAAAATGAGTTTAATATGGAAGGAAAATAAATCCAAATTTTCTCCATTTTTGCTGCCAGCCTACAGTCATTTAAGGAACTGCTTGTTTGTCACATTGGCTTTAAAAGATCAAATCTATTAGTTTCCACGTTTGCCTATTTGTCTTTGTGTCCTCTGCTCATTATTATCCCTCTGTGAATTGATCGGCATAGTTGTCCATCCTCCATTCATGCAGAGTTTACTAATTCTGCTCTTTGAAAAGGTGGCATTAAAGAGTCACTGAACAAAGGGTCAGGATGGGAGGCTTTTATTTTGACGTCTTCATGGACATTTTTCAAAAGAATCTGAATTAATCTGAAATCGATGGACTGACATTATGGTAAAAGTCTGGCACAGTTAGGTTCACTCATCCTGTCCTCTGCTGGGGCAGGATGGGGGGGGGGGTCTCAAGGGGGGGCAGATATCCTAACCTTGGACACAGCTATCTGAGCTTGGACCTCTTTGTTTTTCAGCAGGAAGCAGCATCTCTGTGGACCAGAAGCAGAATCTCAAACGTCAGATCTGGGCTCATTTTCTTAAATTAATTGGGATGGAGGTTGTTTACTTATTGAGTAACTTCCTGCTGGTCCGGCAGACCCTCCAGGACTTCCCTCCAACACGGGCAGCTTTCATGGCAGTGGGACATCCATTTAAGCCGTCGTGTCTCATATCCCCAGCCTTTCATCTGAGCCCAAACACGCTGCGCATTTCTTCTCACTCCCTTCGGCCCACATCTTTAAAGAACTGGTTTTGGGTCAGTACTGCTTTTAGACCAGTTGGTGCAGCTGCCAAAACGTTCAAAGTACATCTACGATTCTGCAGCCTGGAGAGCTGTACCACTTTCGTTTCAGGAAGTTTGGTGTCAGGCACTGGACTGTCACAAATCTAGGCTGGCTGACTGTGATGGAGGGCTAAAACATTTGAAGCTCTACTGGTTGTTTTTCAGCAGTTTGAGGTCTGGGGGAGGGGTCCGCCCTTTGGTGGCTTCTGCTGTATTTGTGTGTTACACTAGTTTTATCATTTTGTGTTGATCCCGGGACTATAGGCCTCCACTGGATTTTTATCCTTGAAGGGCCTTTATCATGCTTTTCTACAGCCTTTCAAGGTAAACTATATCCATATATACTGTATAATCATATATTACCTTTGGCACACTAAAGGACAATTTTAAAATTAAATTGATCATTTTTTATTATTTTTCTTGTTTGTACAGCTCATTCTCCTGCCCTGAAATAAGACAACTCAAGACAGTGGGCGTGTCTGTTAGCCTGAGGGCGGTTCTGGCAGCACTGACTCTTCCTGGAAGGGGCGGGTCCTCACTTTGTGATGTCACAATGTGAGGACCTGCTCGTGGATTGGGAGGGGCTAGTGCTCAGAGAGCAGGTTTTTAGAGGAATACTCAGACATGCGTGAATGGATCAAACTACCACTCTGGGTTGTTTTTTTGTGAGGAATGAAAATTAAATTAAAAACGTAAAAGCTCAAAAAAGCAGATTTTGCATGATATAGGTCTTTAAAGTCATTCTGAGCCAGATTGAATATTACGTCTGATGGATCTGTTCTCTAAAGCGGTTCATAATGTTTGCTTCACTTTAAAGTCTTTTCAAATCCATCAGTTCTTTTTTTCATTCAGGGTTGTGCATCTTGCTGAAATATCTTTTTGCATCAGTTTAATTTTCTGTTTCTCTAATATACAAAAAAGACTTGACATTTTTGCCCCCAAAAACAAAGTAAAACTGCATGCTACCCATTCTTTACTGTTCCTTTGACACCTAGAGAAAACCTGTAATCTCATTACTTTTGTGAAGCTTGACAAATCATTTCAAATAAAAGAAAAGGTTGTTTTTAGTCACGTGTTAAACTAAACTTTTTAAACTCTTTGTTTTCTGTAACGTGTTTGAAACAAGGAACAGTTTTTGGTGGAAAAAAATTCCTAGACTAAAATCAGCAGAGAAAGTAAACAAACAAACAAACAAACAAACAAAAGAGGCTTTCTTTCATCAAACTTACCCCGGGAAAATTCCTTTAATAAACGATAAGAGATGAAAGGATTATATAAAAAGTTAATAAATGTCATAAAACTGGACACAGAGACACTCCTAAGACCACAGAGATATAATCTCTTCCGTAAATCCTGCATAAAGCTCCTGTCCTGTCCCTGTGGGACGTCTAAAGTACCTCAACTGGCTCAACAGAGATAAAGTGAATTTATTCTCAGCCCCTTTATGCCCCCCCCAGAAATGATCCCTGCATCCTTTGGAAGAAAGCTTAATTGTATGCGATCTTTGATGTAGACTAATAAATACAATTAAGGTCAAAGTGATGGCGGGCAGAGGATTTGTCTTTAGCCTTAGAGTCAGCAATCAACCAACTAACCATTGTTACATTTATTTTATATATATTTTTTTTCCTGAATAGCTAATGGCCACGAAGAAGTAAACAAAAACTAACGATAAAGCCTCTTTTGAGTAACTTTAACTTATGATCATGCCACAGTTTTTTTGTCATGTTTTCATCATAGCAAAAAGCCATTTCTTAAAAGAAATTGAGCAAAAGTTTGAAAATTCTGTCCTTTAAAGTAAAGATGAAAACTTTGGTTTCCTCTGATGCTTTACTTAAAAAACGTCCTTAAAAACTTCTTTCAAACTTACAACTATTGCAGAACTCAGCGGCACGAGTTCTGACGAGGACCAGAGGGTGGGAACACATGACACCGGTTTTAAAATCGCTGCACTGGCTCCCTGTGCGTTTCAGGATTGATTTTAAAATTCTTTTAATGGTTTATAAATGTTTTTATGGTCTTGGGCCTTCTTATTTAAATGATATTATTTTAAAATATGAGCCCTCGCGGACCCTGAGGTCCTCCGGTTCTGGCCTCTTAGTTGTTCCTAAAGTGAGTACCAAAACTTATGGTGAGGCTTCGTTCTGGCATTACGGTTCTCGTCTGTGGAACGGCCTGCCGGAGAATCTCAGGGCTGCAGAGACTGTAGAGGTTTTTAAGAAGAGGCTCAAGACCCACCTTTTTAATGTAGCTTTTAGTTGATTTTAACTGCTAAATTATTCTATTAGTCTTAGTCTGTGCTATTTTAGGTATTTATTTTCATTTGATGCATCTTATTCTCAATTTTATGTTTTTATATACATCTTATGTTTTTAATTTTAGTATCTTATCATAATTTTAGCCCCAGTGTTTCTTGTGGGGATCTTTTCCTCCAGGGCTTGCCGGCTTGGCCGTTGGCTGTTCCTGCAGTTGTCGCCCTTGCTGGGGCGGCTGGGGTCTAACTTTGCAGCTTCACGGCTGTGAAGTGGACCCCAGTGTTGTTGGGGTAGGCGCTGTGGCGATGCTCCCATGGCCGGGCCGGCTCCTGGTATGAAAAGATTCCCAAATGCCGTTTCCTCACAGCAGAGCCAAGCCAAACTTGTATGTTTGTTTGCTTATTTATTTATTTACTTACTTATTTAAGCTACATAGTCATCAGTCTTTGTACGTGGGGGCCATGGGTCATATGTTTTAACGGAGGGGAGTGGGAAGGGTGAAGGATGGGTTGGGTTTTTACTGTAATTTGTGTGTTCTGTTTTTAATGTTAAGGCGCTTCTAGCTGCACAAAATGCATGAGAAGCGCTATTTTATAAATAAAGTTTGAGTGATTGATTGATTGATTAAAATGAAAGAGGAATGAGATCAAAGCCCCACTCCAGTCCGTCCATCCATCCATCCATCCATTTTCCTCCATGGAGGCAGCGGTCTAAGCAAAGAGGGCCAGACTTTTTCTCACCTGAGAACATTTTGACTCCAATCCCATAGAACCCACATTGTGTCACGGGGAGCGGATGAGGGCGTACCCAGGTGCAGAGAAGGAGAGGAGGCAGGAGGTTGCAGGGGAAAGGGGGCTTTAATAAACAAAACTAAAGACACAAAACCAAAACCACTGCATACGGCAGGCTAGAAACTCGAAACACTAAACACTCGAAAGACTCGAAACAGGGAGAGCAGATTTACATACTATGGACCAGCACAGGAGGAAGGGAATGACAAGACTTAAATACATGCAGACAAACGAGACACAGGTGGAAACACTCAGGAAGGATGGGGACCAAAGTAAAACTCAAAACTACAACAAACCAGGAAACACTACAAAATAAAACAGGAAGTTAAACTCAAAACATCACAGAACAAAAAGGAAACAAAGCACAAGGGCAACGAAACAGAAACCGTAACATTACCCCCCCTCAAGGAACCGCACCGAGGTTCCACCTAGCCAAAGAGGAGGAGGCCCGAAAGGCTAACATAAGGGCCAGCATAGTCTGGAGGACGGCCGGGAGGCCGCGCAGTCCGGCGTGGCGGGTCAGGAGGACGGCCGGGAGGCTGCGCAGTCCGGCGTGGCGGGTCAGGAGGACGGCCAGGGGGGCGCGCAGTCTGGCGTGGCGGGTCAGGAGGACGGCCGGGGGGCTGCGCCGTCCGGTATTGAGAGTCCGCCCAGCAAACGGCTGGCGGCTCGTGCTCGGGCCAGACGACTGGTGCTGGGGGCTCGGGCCAGACGACTGGTGCTGGGGGCTCGGGCCAGACGACTGGTGCTGGGGGCTCGGGCCAGACGACTGGTGCTGGCGGCTCGGGCCAGACGACTGGTGCTGGCGGCTCGGGCCAGACGACTGGTGCTGGCGGCTCGGGCCAGACGACTGGTGCTGGGGGCTCGGCCCAGACGACTGGTGCTGGCGGCTCGGGCCAGACGACTGGTGCTGGGGGCTCGGCCCAGACGACTGGTGCAGGGGGCTCGGCCCAGACGACTGGCGCAGGGGGCTCGGCCCAGACGACTGGTGCAGGGGGCTCGGCCCAGACGACTGGTGCAGGGAGGGGTTGGAGTGGTTGCAGCACCTTCCTGTCCGCCACCCCCCTGTCCAGGACCTTCCTGGGAGCAGGGACAGGTCTGGGTGCGTCCGGCACCTTCCTTGGAGCAGGGACGGGATGAGGTGCGTCCGGCACCCACCTTGGAATAGGAACGGGTGGTGGTGCGTCCGGGACCCTCCTGGGAGCAGGGACGGGTTGGGGTTTATCGGAGACCACCTCCGGAGCCAAGATGGGATGTCGATTATGACGGCGGCGGCAATGGCGTCCCCCTCTCACAGCCAGTCGACTCCCGTTGAAGATGGAGGCAGGGAGCTGGGGAATGTCCAAGGCCCATTGGATCGCGGCCCCCTCCTCCTCCAGAAATAAGTCCTCCCAGAGCCAAAAATCCTCGTCCAGAGGGTCCAGGAAGGACTGATGCCGGGAAACGTCTGGCTCCATCCAGGGAACAGGGGAGGACTTACAATTAGGACGGCGGTGATGACAACAGCCCCCTCTCACGGCCAGGCGACTCCCCTTGAAGTCCGAGTAGACCTGGGAGGAGTCAGGGGTCCACCAAAGACAGGTCCCCTCTGCTGGGTACTGGAAGGGCTGGTCCATAATGTCACAGGGAGCGGATGAGGGCGTACCCAGGTGCAGAGAAGGAGAGGAGGCAGGAGGTTGCAGGGGAACGGGGGCTTTAATAAACAAAACTAAAGACACAAAACCAAAACCACTGCATACGGCAGGCTAGAAACTCGAAACACTAAACACTCGAAAGACTCGAAACAGGGAGAGCAGATTTACATACTATGGACCAGCACAGGAGGAAGGGAATGACAAGACTTAAATACATGCAGACAAACGAGACACAGGTGGAAACACTCAGGAAGGATGGGGACCAAAGTAAAACTCAAAACTACAACAAACCAGGAAACACTACAAAATAAAACAGGAAGTTAAACTCAAAACATCACAGAACAAAAAGGAAACAAAGCACAAGGGCAACGAAACAGAAACCGTAACATTACCCCCCCTCAAGGAACCGCACCGAGGTTCCACCTAGCCAAAGAGGAGGAGGCCCGAAAGGCTAACATAAGGGCCAGCATAGTCTGGAGGACGGCCGGGAGGCCGCGCAGTCCGGCGTGGCGGGTCAGGAGGACGGCCGGGAGGCTGCGCAGTCCGGCGTGGCGGGTCAGGAGGACGGCCAGGGGGGCGCGCAGTCTGGCGTGGCGGGTCAGGAGGACGGCCGGGGGGCTGCGCCGTCCGGTATTGAGAGTCCGCCCAGCAAACGGCTGGCGGCTCGTGCTCGGGCCAGACGACTGGTGCTGGGGGCTCGGGCCGGACGACTGGTGCTGGGGGCTCGGGCCAGACGACTGGTGCTGGGGGCTCGGGCCAGACGACTGGTGCTGGGGGCTCGGGCCAGACGACTGGTGCTGGCGGCTCGGGCCAGACGACTGGTGCTGGCGGCTCGGGCCAGACGACTGGTGCTGGCGGCTCGGGCCAGACGACTGGTGCTGGGGGCTCGGCCCAGACGACTGGTGCTGGCGGCTCGGGCCAGACGACTGGTGCAGGGGGCTCGGCCCAGACGACTGGCGCAGGGGGCTCGGCCCAGACGACTTGTGCAGGGGGCTCGGCCCAGACGACTGGTGCAGGGAGGGGTTGGAGTGGTTGCAGCACCTTCCTGTCCGCCACCCCCCTGTCCAGGACCTTCCTGGGAGCAGGGACAGGTCTGGGTGCGTCCGGCACCTTCCTTGGAGCAGGGACGGGATGAGGTGCGTCCGGCACCCACCTTGGAATAGGAACGGGTGGTGGTGCGTCCGGGACCCTCCTGGGAGCAGGGACGGGTTGGGGTTTATCGGAGACCACCTCCGGAGCCAAGATGGGATGTCGATTATGACGGCGGCGGCAATGGCGTCCCCCTCTCACAGCCAGTCGACTCCCGTTGAAGATGGAGGCAGGGAGCTGGGGAATGTCCAAGGCCCATTGGATCGCGGCCCCCTCCTCCTCCAGAAATAAGTCCTCCCAGAGCCAAAAATCCTCGTCCAGAGGGTCCAGGAAGGACTGATGCCGGGAAACGTCTGGCTCCATCCAGGGAACAGGGGAGGACTTACAATTAGGACGGCGGTGATGACAACAGCCCCCTCTCACGGCCAGGCGACTCCCCTTGAAGTCCGAGTAGACCTGGGAGGAGTCAGGGGTCCACCAAAGACAGGTCCCCTCTGCTGGGTACTGGAAGGGCTGGTCCATAATGTCACAGGGAGCGGATGAGGGCGTACCCAGGTGCAGAGAAGGAGAGGAGGTTGCAGGGGAACGGGGGCTTTAATAAACAAAACTAAAGACACAAAACCAAAACCACTGCATACGGCAGGCTAGAAACTCGAAACACTAAACACTCGAAAGACTCAAAACAGGGAGAGCAGACTTACATACTATGGACCAGCACAGGAGGAAGGGAATGACAAGACTTAAATACATGCAGACAAACGAGACACAGGTGGAAACACTCAGGAAGGATGGGGACCAAAGTAAAACTCAAAACTACAACAAACCAGGAAACACTACAAAATAAAACAGGAAGTTAAACTCAAATCACAGAACAAAAAGGAAACAAAGCACAAGGGCAAAGAAACAGAAACCGTAACATTACCCCCCCCTCAAGGAACCGCACCGAGGTTCCACCTAGCCAAAGAGGAGGAGGCCCGAAAGGCTAACATAAGGGCCAGCATAGTCTGGAGGACGGCCGGGAGGCCGCGCAGTCCGGCGTGGCGGGTCAGGAGGATGGCCGGGAGGCCGCGCAGTCCGGCGTGGCGGGTCAGGAGGACGGCCGGGGGGCTGCGCCGTCCGGTATTGAGAGTCCGCCCAGCAAACGGCTGGCGGCTCGGGCTCGGGCCAGACGACTGGTGCTGGGGGCTCGGGCCAGACGACTGGTGCTGGGGGCTCGGGCCAGACGACTGGTGCTGGGGGCTCGGGCCAGACGACTGGTGCTGGGGGCTCGGGCCAGACGACTGGTGCAGGCGGCTCGGGCCAGACGACTGGTGCAGGCGGCTCGGGCCAGACGACTGGTGCAGGCGGCTCGGCCCAGACGACTGGCGCAGGGGGCTCGGCCCAGACGACTGGTGCAGGGGGCTCGGTCCAGACGACTGGTGCAGGGAGGGGTTGGAGTGGTTGCAGCACCTTCCTGTCCGCCACCCCCCTGTCCAGGACCTTCCTGGGAGCAGGGACAGGTCTGGGTGCGTCCGGCACCTTCCTTGGAGCAGGGACGGGATGAGGTGCGTCCGGCACCCACCTTGGAATAGGAACGGGTGGTGGTGCGTCCGGGACCCTCCTGGGAGCAGGGACGGGTTGGGGTTTATCGGAGACCACCTCCGGAGCCAAGATGGGATGTCGATTATGACGGCGGCGGCAATGGCGTCCCCCTCTCACAGCCAGTCGACTCCCGTTGAAGATGGAGGCAGGGAGCTGGGGAATGTCCAAGGCCCATTGGATCGCGGCCCCCTCCTCCTCCAGAAATAAGTCCTCCCAGAGCCAAAAATCCTCGTCCAGAGGGTCCAGGAAGGACTGATGCCGGGAAACGTCTGGCTCCATCCAGGGAACAGGGGAGGACTTACAATTAGGACGGCGGTGATGACAACGGCCCCCTCTCACGGCCAGGCGACTCCCCTTGAAGTCCGAGTAGACCTGGGAGGAGTCAGGGGTCCACCAAAGACAGGTCCCCTCTGCTGGGTACTGGAAGGGCTGGTCCATAATGTCACGGGGAGCGGATGAGGGCGTACCCAGGTGCAGAGAAGGAGAGGAGGCAGGAGGTTGCAGGGGAACGGGGGCTTTAATAAACAAAACTAAAGACACAAAACCAAAACCACTGCATACGGCAGGCTAGAAACTCGAAACACTAAACACTCGAAAGACTCAAAACAGGGAGAGCAGACTTACATACTATGGACCAGCACAGGAGGAAGGGAATGACAAGACTTAAATACATGCAGACAAACGAGACACAGGTGGAAACACTCAGGAAGGATGGGGACCAAAGTAAAACTCAAAACTACAACAAACCAGGAAACACTACAAAATAAAACAGGAAGTTAAACTCAAAACATCACAGAACAAAAAGGAAACAAAGCACAAGGGCAAAGAAACAGAAACCGTAACATTACCCCCCCCTCAAGGAACCGCACCGAGGTTCCACCTAGACAAAGAGGAGGAGGCCCGAAAGGCTAACATAAGGGCCAGCATAGTCTGGAGGACGGCCGGGAGGCCGCGCAGTCCGGCGTGGCGGGTCAGGAGGACGGCCGGGAGGCCGCGCAGTCCGGCGTGGCGGGTCAGGAGGACGGCCGGGGGGCTGCGCCGTCCGGTATTGAGAGTCCGCCCAGCAAACGGCTGGCGGCTCGGGCTCGGGCCAGACGACTGGTGCTGGGGGCTCGGGCCAGACGACTGGTGCTGGGGGCTCGGGCCAGACGACTGGTGCTGGGGGCTCGGGCCAGACGACTGGTGCTGGGGGCTCGGGCCAGACGACTGGTGCTGGGGGCTCAGCCAGACGACTGGTGCAGGCGGCTCGGGCCAGACGACTGGTGCAGGCGGCTCGGGCCAGACGACTGGTGCAGGCGGCTCGGCCCAGACGACTGGCGCAGGGGGCTCGGCCCAGACGACTGGTGCAGGGGGCTCGGCCCAGACGACTGGTGCAGGGGGCTCGGTCCAGACGACTGGTGCAGGGAGGGGTTGGAGTGGTTGCAGCACCTTCCTGTCCGCCACCCCCCTGTCCAGGACCTTCCTGGGAGCAGGGACAGGTCTGGGTGTGTCCGGCACCTTCCTTGGAATAGGAACGGGTGGTGGTGCGTCCGGGACCCTCCTGGGAGCAGGGACGGGTTGGGGTTTATCGGAGACCACCTCCGGAGCCAAGATGGGATGTCGATTATGACGGCGGCGGCAATGGCGTCCCCCTCTCACAGCCAGTCGACTCCCGTTGAAGATGGAGGCAGGGAGCTGGGGAATGTCCAAGGCCCATTGGATCGCGGCCCCCTCCTCCTCCAGAAATAAGTCCTCCCAGAGCCAAAAATCCTCGTCCAGAGGGTCCAGGAAGGACTGATGCCGGGAAACGTCTGGCTCCATCCAGGGAACAGGGGAGGACTTACAATTAGGACGGCGGTGATGACAACGGCCCCCTCTCACGGCCAGGCGACTCCCCTTGAAGTCCGAGTAGACCTGGGAGGAGTCAGGGGTCCACCAAAGACAGGTCCCCTCTGGTGGGTACTGGAAGGGCTGGTCCATAATGTCACGGGGAGCGGATGAGGGCGTACCCAGGTGCAGAGAAGGAGAGGAGGCAGGAGGTTGCAGGGGAACGGGGGCTTTAATAAACAAAACTAAAGACACAAAACCAAAACCACTGCATACGGCAGGCTAGAAACTCGAAACACTAAACACTCGAAAGACTCGAAACAGGGAGAGCAGACTTACATACTATGGACCAGCACAGGAGGAAGGGAATGACAAGACTTAAATACATGCAGACAAACGAGACACAGGTGGAAACACTCAGGAAGGATGGGGACCAAAGTAAAACTCAAAACTACAACAAACCAGGAAACACTACAAAATAAAACAGGAAGTTAAACTCAAAACATCACAGAACAAAAAGGAAACAAAGCACAAGGGCAAAGAAACAGAAACCGTAACACATTGAGTCCCCAGTCACGACCTATTGGGCACCCCCGCTCACCCCTGCTGGACTTGGCGTGCCGCGGGGCAGATAGTGACAGGTAGAGTGCGCTCAGTGCATTTAAACACGCATGTGCAGTGACATAGGTATCAGAGGATGGTCGTTTGGCAGTTCTCCATGTCAATCAAGTCATGTACTCCTTTGTGAGGATTTTGATTTGCTGACGGATTTTTTTAGAAATGTATTTAATTCTTTTGGTTATTTATCTTTGCTGGCCTCCAATCTACCCTCATGTCCTCATCCCCCCTGATTTAGATTAACTGATTAACCAGTAAAGCATGTTTTTGGACGATGGGAGGAAGGAGGAGTCCCTGAAGAAAACCCACGTACTGTATGCACGGGGAGAACATGTCAATGCCACACAGAAAAGTCCCCCATTGGTGTTCTGTTCATGTCCCCCAGTCGGTATTTGTCTTCGTTCAGTTTGCTTCCTGTATTTTCATAATACATGCTATAGCCCCACGAGTGGCCGGGATGTAGGCTCCGGCAGCCCCCCTGACCCCGAAAGGGAAAAAACTGGTTTCGTAGATGAATGAATGAATGAATGAATGAATGAATGAATGAATGAATGAATGAATGAATGGTCTGTAGTGCCACACTTGTACTTTAACAGCGTTCTCCTGATGTCCAGCTTTCATATAACAGCGTTCCAGCTGATCTCAGGTCAGTTGGCTCCTATCACCTGAGCCCTTTCAGCTGGTGACAGATTAGAGGACAACCTGCACACAAGAAGCAGAAAGAACACAAACGCAACAATACACAACACAAAAATCATGATCAAATTATTACTAATCCATGAATTCACTGAGAAACAAGCAGCAGGAGTGTGGGTGGAGGTTGTAGCAACATCTCTAGAGGAGCTTTTCGTGGCTGTGTGTCAGTGAGACTGGCTTTTAACAGAACAAACATGTGGAGTTAAAACAAAACGGTTATTAAACTGTGAATGAAACTACTGGTTGTTTTTCGACTCGTGCGTCTTCCACCTCTCTTTCATCTCCTTTGGTCCGGTATGACTGAGGGAAACTTGAGTAGTGTGCTTACAGAGGTGAAAATCTGCTGGAACAAACAGCAGAAAAGTTCCCTCCAAGTTCAATTCCGCTGAGTATGCTGGCCGCAACACAAACAAACTCACAGCAAGGAAGCCCGCTGACAGGTGATCCCTCAAAGCACATGGAAGGGAGCTGTTCGCTGAGCGGTCAGATCCATCACACGCCAGAAAGTCCAAGATCTGTCAGAGAGAAACTGAGCTGAGAATGGATGCAGGTAGAACGCGGCGCCATGAAGGTACTTTTCACTTTGAGTTTGTCAGAGCTCAGAACCTCGTTCAACAATTGTTGTTTTTCCCACAGACTCCCAAAGTTTGTGCTTTCAAAATGTTTTCTCTGCTAAACTGGTTTGCTGCCCGACCCTGCAGGGTGAGTGGGACTTTAAATTCCCCCCAAAAATCTTCAATTTGAACATATTATCTTTTCAACTCTTAGATTAACCAGAGCTAAAAAAAAAAAAGTAATACAAAAAACCAAAAAAATTACCAGGAGACGTTTCTGTCAAATCCAGAGGTGACATTAGTCCCACAGACCAGGCTTTACACATCATTACCGCTGCTTCTAATCTGTGTACAAAGACACATTCTGACTAAATATGAACGTATCACGGTTGTCAAACGGTCATCTACTAATAAGGAAGTGATTTATGTTGGCTCACACCGTGATAAAACGTCCCGCCTGCCTGCCAGCACCGATGATGGGGGTGATTAATGCAGCTCACAGCCCCACTGGCAGGATTTACTGCAGCTGCGTTGCTTATGAACACATGTAATTCATAAAAATGAAGAGAGGACAGCTTCACTGCACCTTTGAACAAACACGTCCAGGCTGATGCTTTTCAATCGACTTGTGGATTTCTATCTTTATGATACTGTTGTTACAATCTTAAAAAACTCATTGCAGTAATGGTTCTGCTCTGCTTTAGTGCTTTTCGTTACCCGCCCCTTTCAGAACACAAGAGAAAATACCACAGAACACACAATTACAAACTCACGTAGACAAGAATTTGTTTCTATTTAAAAATGTTTCCTGTGCCTTGAAGAGCCACTATGGTCATCGCTTGATCTTCACAGCATTCCCGGTGGTCGTTTAGGTGGATTGGGGGGGGGGGGGGGGGGGGAGCGGCTTTAGAGGAATCCTCAGAAATGCATGAATGGATCAAAATACAGCTCTGAGGTTGTTTTGCTTTTTTTGATGACTGATTTTGCATGATACAGGCTCTTTAATGAATGGCGAATAATTTTGGAGCTATCCATCCGTCCAGTTCTGATCCAGATTCCAGCTCAGACCAGGAACACAAACACGGTCACGGATCTGTTGGTCTGCAGGTGGATGATCAGAAAGGGGCGGAGCAGGAAGCTTGTGGCCCCGCCCAGCTTTTTTTTTTTAATTCTGTCACAAACCAGCTCTTTATCAAGCGTAATTTTTTTCATCCGGTTTCTTCTGCCTCCATCATCATAAAAAATGCATTTCTATCAGAGTGGGTCTTTAGGCGTGGATGTTATTCTCTGCAGGTCAACTCTCTGCGGACTCAAATACATTATCCTTGACGAGACGAATTTGAGGTCAGAGGAACTGTAAGAGATAGCAAATGTTTTACATAAACTCAACCAGGAGCCGTGGGAAACCAAGACGGAAGACTTCTGATGTGAATTCATGAACAGATCCACATGAATGACTTTGTCTTTTCACAGCATATTCAACATGACAGCTTCACATGTGCACAATCATATTAGCAGTTTGACAACCATCCTGCAATGTTTAGCTGTTGCGTTTAGGAAGAAAGAGGAATTTGCAGTAAGCAGCGCCCATCGGCTTTTCCGGATCAGTGATGGTAAAGGGCATTAATGATCTGACAGCAGGAGAGGAAGATCGAACGGAGAGAGTATCGGGAAAAACAACAATCCATAATTGACTTGTAATCAGAGCTAGCCCTTAATTAAAAAAAGAAAACACGACTGGAGATGGGGGGCCGGAGGAAGCGGTGAAAGCAGCAAGAACGGGGTTCTCGGGTTGGGAGGCAGAGGCTGGAGGCAGCCGGAGATTAAAAAGGGACGACAGAGACGAACGGATGCAGATATGAGGGCACAGATAGAGGTGTGAGCTCACGGGACGACTTCAGACAAGTGAAAGAGAGAGAAGCGCAGGTGAATTCAGGAAACCGCAGCTCTTGCAGTGGTTCCAAGCGACAGCGAGCCCATCCATCTACATGCACACCAAAGATCCAATCGTTTTCTGATGTCTTGGGTGACCAGATTTTTTCTTTTTCACCTTTTTTATCCAATAACGGCAGTTTTCTAAAGATGATGATGGATTTCCCCCGTAAATCTCACCCCTAAAAGCTTTGTGTGTATCCACCATTTATGAGAACTGGATCAAGTAAGTCAATCAATCAAGCTTTATTAATAAAAAAGTGACACTCGTGCATTGCTGCTCAATACTTCACAATTAAAGACAGACAACAAAATACAAAAAAGAGAAAAATTCCATGGACCCGCAGGTCAACCCACGTAGGAAAACACGTTACTGCGGCTGAAGTAAAATGCTTCTTCCTGGTTTGCATGTCACCTACAATGGACGGTCTAGAACGGATTCAGTCTTAGTGAGTGCATTGAATGACATATACACAGAACATGAGATCCTTTTGGCATTTTATTTAAAAGCGCCTTTTAGAACACTCAAGGACGCTGTACAGATTCAAAAGTAAAACCCAAGACAATCACAAAATTTTACTAGAATAATAATTACGTTGAGATCATGAATGCAGCCAGATAACAGAAGATAAAAATATTGTGATTTGGACGAGCAAATTTAAACAGATACGTTTTTAGTCTGGATTTAAAAATTGAAAAGGAGTCAATGTTACGGAGAGTTTCAGAGTTGGGAAAGGCTCCCCGTGGTGACCATACGGGCCGGAGGGACGGAAAGCTGAAGCGAGGAAGAAGACCGGAGGAGGGAGCGAGAGGGAGTGTTGACATGGAGGAGATTAGAAAGACGAGAGGGAGCAGGTTATGGAGGGCTTTGAACGTGTAGAGAAGGAGTTTGAATAGAATCCTGAAAGCTACTGGAAGCCCGAGCAGCTGCTGGAGAACAGCAGTGACGTGATGGAAGGAAGGAGCTCTGGTGAGGATGTGGGAAGTGACCAGACTATGAAGTAAGATGGAAGTGGAGTGGACGGTGAGGGAGGGGCGGAGACGATTAATATAATGAAAGTAGGCAGAGCGAGTAATGCTGAGAATTAAAGGATAATGTAATGTCAAGGATGACACCCAGAATGACAACAACTGTGTTAAAACAGAAAACATAACACATGAGGTACACGTATCACGGACAAGGTAACACAATCTGATAATAGAGAGACGGGAATGGAGGTAAAATGTGTCAGAGAACACCTGGCTGAGGATGAAGACCCTCAGGACCGGTTCTTCGAGGAGCCTGCTGTTGTCTGAGCTTCCTTTTCAGCTTGGATGCCGGAAACCCAAACTGAGGGAGTCCTAACGGGAGACGTGAAGGTCAGCCTCCGTCAGTCTTCAGCTGTGTGTAAAAAGAAAAGCAAGGTTTTCTACAACTGCTGGGGGTGGTGGAGTGGAGATTTAAGCTGATGTTTTCCAATGTAACACACACTATGGAACCTTTCAGTTTTCAGAGACACACTCTGCCCTTGTGTTACCATAAGTGTTTCATGATACTCCGATTTTTCTTTAAAGACTCACTCCAATCAAAATGGTGTTTTTAACATGTTTTGTTGCATTTTTTTGATGATGGGGGACATGTATAAAAGAATTTAGGAGTAAAACTGCACATTTCTTCATACAAATCGCGTTGGATCAGGAGCAGATGAAAACGGTTGGACTCATGATGCGGCTGCTGCCGGGCGTGGGCGTGGCCAGAGTCTTGCATTCTCTACTCCAATTCTGAACCTCCAGTAACAGGCGAATAGATCCATGTGGTTATTGGGTTTTTCTGGTGTGAGCTGGTATCTGGTTCTGAGCTGTGCAGCTGGATAGCTCTGACGTTGCTCGCCATGTTTTCGCTACGCTTGTGGGTGCTGTTGAGCTTAGTTCTCGTCTTGGTCATGTTCTGAGTTGCCCAGTTGGTCACACCAGATTCAGGTTGTTAACCCACAGCTGCCTTCATTTAGTGCATATAAGTGTCTGGTTTCCAGGTCATCATCTGTTCTGTTTTATTGTGTCACCTTTTTGCCTCGCCATGGGTTTTTTGACTTCAAGTTTATTAAATGTATGCGTTTCCTCCTCCTCCAAGCCTGTCCTCCTGCATTTTGGGTCCCACTCCACCAGTTAAATGTTAACTTGGGTTTGTGAGGCATTTTTCACTCACAAGAGACAGTGTAAACATAGGGATGCAGGGAAATTAGCCGGGCTAACTTCCACGTCGACAGCCCCGCCCACAGCCCCGCCCACAACCCAAAAGTGAATTTCTAAACAGCTCCTACCGCTCTGCAGAAAATATGTCTTAAAAAACGACACGCTTTTTAATGTTTAGCTTAAAATAGGATAATAATGATTAAAATGATTGTGCAACAGAAAAAATTATAGTCAAGTCCCACTCTGAAAATAGCTCAAAGGATAATCAAAGTGTTTAGATGAGCACCCAGAGTCCCACCATACACAACAAACCCATAGTTTAATTTATTGGCCTCATCACCGAAGTTACAATGATCTTAAAAAGTAAAAATTAATTATAAAAAAAATTAAAATGAGTTAAAATGACAAAGATGTTCTCCTTTTTATGTGTTTAGTTTTCTCCAGGCTCACTGACTTGCAACTTGAGTGTAAAAACTGAGCTTCATAAGTTGATTTTATTGAATAAATTGCCTCTAGGTGGGATTTTGTGTGTGTGTGTGTGTGTGATTGTGTAACCCTGCAACCTGTACCACATCTTTGCCCAGCAGCAGATATAGGCTCCAGCAACCCCTAAAAGGGGATCGGTGGGTTCAGAACATGGAATGAATGCATAAAGGACAAATCTATTAAATGAAATGTTAACTGTAACTAAAAACAGAAGAAAACAGAAAACAAAAGACATCAAAGCACAAAAGTAGCAGGAACTTGAAGGTACACAAATGTTGGTGTCAGGATGAACAAATGTGCAAAAAAAGATGCATTCTTCTGCAAACATTTTCACCAAACCTTTTGAATAACAACAGCTTCACTGTAAATTATTCCAAGGGCTTCTGTACAACAATACATTTACTTTTGTCACTTTTCAAAAAAGTTATTTATTTTTACTGCTTTGAGAAACTTGGGTTGTAATTGCAGTCTTCTGCAGTGCTGACAGGTCTGGATCACATAAATGAACATAAACAGGATCAAGCAGACAGAAAGTCTTCATCAGAGAGAGAGAGAGAGGAAGCTCCAGGGACCAAAGCCCCAAACGATTCTGCTTGAATCTTAAAATTAAAAGGTTTGTGCCACCGTGAAGATTCTGTGCTTTTGCGAGATGCCCAGTCTCCCTTCTAAACACAGAAAAAGCACTTTGCAGTCATCACGCATGAAGAATAATGGCGAAAGTTGTACAAGAGAGTGGTGAGTGCAGCAGTGTTTAGAGGCGGTGACCCTGAGGGAAAGGCCAGACACAGAACTGAAGGAAGCAGGAGTGGACATGTTCAGTGAATGGTAATGAAGTTTTGGATGCTGAGACTAAAGATGATAAGAACATTCTGCCAGCGGAGAAGTGAAAATGTGTCAAAGGAGAACAGGAAGAGGAAAGGGTTAAACCAAGGCAGAGGGCGTGGGAGCTGCTTGTCAGGATGCTAAGCAGGTGTGGCTATTCAGCTTTTTGCTAAATTGATTAAAATCCAAATCTTAATACTGTGTGATTTACAGGAAAACAGCAAAAACAACGTTTTTTTTTTTTTTTTTTTGCAGTTCCAACAAACTATTCATCGCTGTTGCACTAAAACAAGGTAGAATTGTCCTTAATTGTCCTTTAAAGCCTTGGCTCTTTAAAAAAAAAAGGTCAAATTAAAAAAACATGAAAGATCTTCCATCATCATATATGTATTCTGCCTCCTAAATGCTAATAGAGCTCTCCGGTTGTTGTTTTTAGTGTGCGAGTCTGTCCTCCGTCTGCAGAGGAGCACGACTTTTGTTTGGTGACATCACGCTCTGGGCTGTGCGTGTGGTCGTAGGACGTCACTGATGTTTAATTCAGGTCATTTATAAACTGCCAAGTCACCACTAAGAGGGTTTCACGCATTACACGAAAACAAAATCATCAAAACCAGCAACTGTTGTCATTTCAAACCCTCCAGACAGTCAGAATCTACAATAATTCTGTACACACACCACTGAGAAAGTTCATCATTGGATGTCGTAAACCGTGTTTGTTTCACTTCAGATTCTGCAGATATGAAGGCATTGGGGTGATGGACAAACCTCGTTTTGGGTTTTCCCCACAAAGTGGTCTCACTGTGCTCAGTGTGTCTTGCTTCCGACCCCGAGAGAAACAAACAGGCTTAAGCACAAACGTGTGCACTTTGGGACAGAAAACAGGAGCCTCTGGGAGCAACAGGGTCACAGGTGGAACTGCAGTCTCTGAACATATTATTACTTTCTGATCTTGTGCAACCACAATAGTAGATACTGACAGGTGGGTGAGGGGGGGTGTACCTTCTTGTGCGAGGGATGCTCATGGCAACAGGACTATAAGGTGAAAGAAACTGAAGGACTGCCTGAGGCCGGACCACAGACTGAGAAGGATTCTCTTGTTGGGGTTTTGCTCTCATCAGCAAGTCTCTCCTCTTGCAAACCTGTGGGTGGTGATGGGTCCGACAACACCGACGCGCCGTCTAACGGGTCGAGCTCACAGAGTGAAACCCTGTGTCGGTGCGCGTATCACTTCAGGAAAAGTCACGTGACCCATGCAGCCACTGTGTCGGTGAGTCACAGAGGAGCCAAACAAGGAAGCGCGTCTACCGGCAGTGTGGCCAGATTCCACGATTTCCGCCCAGTTGGTTGGTTTTGATTGTGGAGAAAACTTGCTTTGGGCGAGTTTTAGTTATGAGTCTAAGCCATCTTTTATTTTGAAAAATATTTTTATTTTGAAAAATCCGATTTCTGTCACTTGGGTGCTAAATCAGTCCAGCGGCAAGTTTAACAGAGTAGAAAAAGCTGTTGAACAATTCCTGCACTGCTGCGCCCCCGTTTTCCCCGCCCACCTGTGTTTGACGTTTCATGTTACTGAGCCTTTCCTAAATGTGTTGAATGTGGTATTTTAAGTAGGATGGTCATAGTTTTAATAGTGTTTTTGGCTTTTTTTCTCCTCCATTCCTCTCAGTTTTCATTAGATCTAGCACAGGGGTGCTCATAGCGTCGATCGCGATCCACTGGTCGATCGCGATCCACTGGTCGATCTTCAAGGACGCCTCCTCAATGCTGGGGAATTATTGAGCGAGACATGGGAATGAGGAACTGCAAAAACCAAAACACTAGTTTATTTAATCTTTATATAAGTGGAGTTTCTTAACTTGTTTTTTCAGTCCAGCAGAAGTCAGTATTGAGTGACACAGTATCGACGCAGTATCAATACAGTTTGGGCAACGTGCCGAAATGCTTCACGAGGCCTCACCTACCCATCACTACAGAGGCATGAGACTTTTAGGGTTTGGCGCCAGGACAGAGGCGAAGCGGACCTGAGACTGACTGAAGTGCTGCAGCTCCTTATGGAGGCAGGCACACAGGTGGAGGAAATCAGCTGATTGCACAGAAACCGTGATGTTGCAGGTGAAATTAATGAGTCTCAAAGTGTCACAAACCCACTCATTATGGTTGAAAAATATTCCTCCGGAGCGAACCAGTTGCCTACAAATTCTTTTCAATCTCCCTATCCTTATGATAAAACAATGTTGACTCTCTGAAAAGCTTAGTTTTTCCTCATATCGTCAGCCTAATAGCATATCTGCCTAACTCATTTTTTCAGGGTTTTTTTAAAAGAAGAAAAAACACATTTTTTTCACCACTCACAGTCAAGTTAGGCCAATATCTCAATTCGACAAAAAAATGAGTTAGGCAGAAATGCTATTAGGCTGACGATATGTGAAATTAATGCTGAGGTAACCGCGTACGCTGTGGCTGTGTCCGAATTCCTTCCCTACTCACTCTATAGCTCTGTAAATTTCCCAGAAGTCTCTGCGAAAAAGCAGTGTGCATCGATGCTCACTAGATTGGCGAATATAGACCACAATGCATTACGTTGGCACATTTTTGGCCAAAAAAATGTATTTAAATGTATTTTTTTAATAAACCATCAACGTTTTTTTATCTTCACAAGACAGTGGACTCATAAGTGATCATCACAAAACACTGATATTAATTAGATTTTAACTTTGTGAAATCGATGACATCATATCCGCTGTTAGGGGCTATGGCAGGATTTCGGACGTAGTCATTGTCTCTCATAGCCTACTAAAACACCATTTAGGTTCTATTTTGCTGTTGTTTCTATTTTTCTTAGTAATCAGCCTTTTGGCTCATAAATGTATGACTTCAATCATGTAATTTGTACTTTATGAAATTATAACTTAAAATATCACGACTATATTCTCGTGAAATCACAACCTTTTACCTCACAAGTTTACAACTTTAATCTCATTACTTTACTCATGTCCTGATTGTTATGGTGGCCCTAATAAAATTGATCTCAGCCTCAGAAGTTTCTTCAAATTCGTCATTCAGTCAAAATGTGAAGACCAATGGAAAAATACTTCTAAAACTGAAAGGAGAATGGGGGGTTGAGCCTCGCTTAAAGATTTCTGGGTGAGGCGGCAGATTAGGGACTAGGATTCTGGTCAGACAATCACAGCACTTGGAGAGAGAGACTGAAGTTTTTCTTCTTATTGAACAACGTTGGAGTGTGATCAACTACCCCAGCTGTTGCTTTCACCCTTGTGTGTAGGGTATTGGTATGTATCTGTGTGTGTGGTCTGAAAATGAAAACAAAGATATAAAATGTGTTACCACAAAGTCTGTATAACAGTCAGCAAATCTTACACATTTACTAAACAAACTGCTGTATAAGCATATAACATAAATTCATGTAACATAAGCATTAACATAGCCAATAATCCTCTATATACACTCAAATTTAGCTGAATTGTTCACAGAAGCAGAAGTAAAGACAGATATTCAATAGCTCAAACTTCCACTGCATGTTCCCATATAAATCGTATACAATACCTCAGTGATTTTTGTCCAGAAAGAGAAGGATATGGACTTTATTTACAAAAAAGCCTCACTGCACATCACTGCATTCTAGTTTTTGAAAGTCTAGCAGATGGAGAGCCACTTGTTAAGTTTGTAAATTGTGTAACCATGAGCTCCATCAGATAGGTTGCAGCTTTTCCTATCATAACTGCATACATTGTGTTTTTCTTTCCTAGTTTTGGAAACTCCCAGCTTTACAGCTCAAGTTTGTATTTGGAACCTTTTTCCATGCTTGTGATTTTTTTTTAATTCTGAATCAGTGGTGTGCTGAGTTCATTCTTTTCATGTTGTCACAAATTCACGTTGGATTAACAGGGATCCATCAATGTTTTCATTGTTTTCTACGCTACAGCAACAAATGAGTCGCTGCGTTTTTTTTAGTTCCTGAAAGATTCAATCAACCTCTGCAAAGAATAAATGAGTTCAACTCAATTTAAGTAGCTAAATTATTTCCAAGTGCAGAAATAAAGAGAGCACATGCATGAAAACACAACAACTTAAAACCCAGAAACAGTGCAAAAACACATTTTATGAATATTAGAGCCACTGTGCTGTTTTTAGAAGCTATTATTGAAAACAATTACTCAACCAAAACTATTGGCATTTAATTCCACAAGCTTTGCTTTCATTTGCATTCATGGGCCTCATTTGCAAAAATCCATGTGAATAACTTTTATGAGCCTAACATTTGTTCTTGTTAGATGGATCTCAACTAATTAAATTAGATCAAACATTTCTACATCAAACATAAAAGTAAATCTACTACAAGCAGTTTGCTGTTTGTCAGTGAAACAGAGATGCATTTTTGTCTGTGGTATAAAATAGTCAAGCAGTCTGTGAAGGGTAAAAAAAAAAAAAGTTTTACAAAGGAAACTTAGTGTCACCCTGTTGTTTCCCATCATGCACTGCAAGTAGATGCTGACATGATAAAAATGATTAGTCGTCCTTCTAAGATAGTAATGCTTTGGAAAACAGAAGGTTGGTTTTATCTCACTGAGGGAAGGGCAAGTAGAGGACAACTTTGGGGACATTCCTTGAGTCAGATGGGTGGATAAAGGACTTCAGACAAAGAGGGAAACTGTCCCAATTTCCAATTGCCCCTCACTTGCCCCACCCCCAATTCTGGAGTCAATATTAGTATCATTATTGACAAAGATGAAAGATTTAATAAATTGAATTGAAAGACTAAAAAAAAGATCAATATAATCTTCTTTAAGCATTGGCTAGAACACTCTGGCTAAAGGAACTGCTGTTTCAAAGGGCCTGTGTGGTGAAAAATCAACCTTTAGAGCTTCTGGTGTATTATAGAGTTCATTCCTTATAAAAGACGGCCCCAGTGCGGTATTTTGATCCATTCACAGATTTCCGAGTATTCCTCTAAGGACCTGCTCTTTTAGCACCAGCCCCTCCCAATCCACAGAAATGAGTGGGTTCTCCAGAGCTGACATGGGTGGGTCAGAATAACCCCTTCCAGGAGGAGTGTCTGTGCTGACAGCTCCGCCCCCAGACCAACACACACGCCCACTTTGTCCGTGGAGCTAGTGGTGATCGACAAAACGCTTTTATTTCATTTGCACGGTATGCACATCTAGCAACGGTAGATGTCTCACTTGGTTAATTATCCAGTGCAGGAGAGGGCAGGGTTTGTTTCTGAGGGGGCGCAATGAGCTTCATCCAGTGTGGGTCCTTGGGCAAGACCGTTCTCGCTACTGCTTAAGTATGTAGCCACAAGAGGGCCCAAGTCTGGATCCCCATGGATTCCTGACACAAGGGCATCCCGCATGAAAATCTCTGCCATACCATGAGTGAATCAGTGGAAGTTGATTTGCTGTGGAGACCCCTAAAGACAGGGGTGGGCAAACTACGGCCCGCGGTCCGCCTCCATGTTTAGTCCGGCCCACTGAACAATATCAGAGACTCATGTTTTTTATTTTCATGTGGCAACATGATCAAGACCTGCATAGAACGTGACATTTTCTTCCCCCCTTCTGCAGTCTGTGCTCCAACCTGAAACCTCTAAAATCTCTGTCAAACAGAACAGAAGACAGTCTTCCCTTTCTACGTCACAGTCCATATTTCCCCGTTTAGCTCATTCTTTGAGAGCCATCCTGCTGATTTTTTTAAACAGCGCGCCCTGTTCTGTGTCCTGATTGGCTGGAGACCCTGTCAATCAATCTTCAGATCTACAGAAAACTGTGATCGATGAACAAATCTTTGTTTTCATTCTAAGATCCTGGACCTCATTTCTATGAAGGTTTAAGAATTTAAACAAGAGAAAAGGTGAAAATGTTCATTTCTGTCTGAGAAAAGTGTATTCATGCAGGGAGGAGTTTTACTGCCATAAATCTGTAATCAGACTCCATCACGGTTATTTTTACAACATAACTCCTGCAATAAATGAGGGAACTCTGTACTGGTGAAAAGGTAATGCAGATATATGTGTAGCTGCAGCAGAAGACAGAGAAATTTGCTTTTTCCATTATTACTGGATGAGAAAGAGACGTGCAGGACACAGCTGCTCAGTTTTAGTGAAAACTGTGAGACGTGTGATGAGCTGCAGCCTCAAAGTCTCAGTGGGAAAATGACGGGAGAGGATCCACTATTTATGGGTTTTGCCTTTTAATGCATCAGTAGGATCATGAATTAATAAAACTTTATTATAGGGCTTCACAATAAAAGAAAGATAAAAGAAATTTAAAGTTTTAAAGAAAAAGAGTTTTTGTGGCCCTCACAAGAAAACGTTTGGGGACCCGCTCTAGCATCCATGTGGTGTTGGAAGATTTGTTGTTTTTCATTCGTCCTATCATTCAAACACCACATGAACGCAGCATTTCTCTAAGTTCTACACGAGGTACATCAAGCCATGGTGCAAGAAGATGAGAACAAAAGTTTTAACCTAAAAACTCTAAAATGTTCTGTTTTAAAATATAATTTTCATTCCAAATACATGTATTTTCACTCGGATTCCATGTTATTTCTTTTTCATTCCACACATCTGCTGCTGGTCCGGCCTTTCTATCCAATTTTAGAATCCTATGTGGCCCCACCCCTGCCTAACGGGACATGCCAAAAGGTGAACAACAGCCTTAGAAATACAGTTGAAAAGTGCCCAGATGTGTATTTTATCCCACTCTCGGGTGTACAAGGATAGGTATTGCATAGCATTTGTGTGGTATTTTTATGTCTTTCATGGTATTTACTATTAATGAGAAGAGAGTAAGTACGTAGAAACTTTTTGAAATCCAACAAGAATAGAAACATTTTGCTGAATAATATTGTTTGTTTAGGAACAGTTACTGAAGTTGTGGTGAGACAAAAAAGATGACCCAATCTCTGATCATTGTAGTGGTGATAAAACCCCCTGTTCGCCTGCTAAAGTAACTAAAATATTAAATCAATTATAAAGTCGTGGATTGATGATGCTGTAGTCAACGGCCGTGTTTCCATCACACATATGCCCAAAGCATTATATAAATGATAGAAAATGTCAGAAAAACACGATTTCACAATGACACTGTTTCCATTAATTTCTAATCATGCAAATCATCACAAACCACCTCAAGCGATAAGTCATTCAAAACCATGGTGACAATACTTTGATTGACAGTAGATACATTCAGATTGCTGCTACGGCACTAGTGTTTCTCATCATCTATCGAAGCAGACATAGAAGTCTTCTTCAAGCCGTGGAGCGGCGAGCTCCTTACACGTGGGAGGGGCAACGGATGAAGCCATTTTGGGAAATGGTAGTTTTACAGAGGAGCTGTGGGTCCAAGAACTCCACTGTTTGATGCTGCAGGACTCCTGTGGCGCCCGTTGTGCAGCGCCCAGGGCAGCCAGTTCCTACCATCTAGCATCGCCATCCAGTTGTTGGTCATGTGACTCATTTAATCTAAAAAAAAGTGTTTCCATTTCAGTTTTGTGAAATATGGCATTTTCTCTATTTTCTCAAAAATCACTTCCTCCAAGCACAAAAACTTTTTTTTTGTTAAATGCCAGTTTTTTTTTCGAAATTAGGGCAAATTTCTTATCGCAAATTCAATTTGTGCAATTTTATAGTCAATGAAAACGCAGCTACTGACTGCATACTGAAGTTTGAACTGTGCCGGCAGTTCAAAGAATGTGAGAAGAGATTCATTTTGGCCAGAGGGTAACCTGTTTGAAACCCTAACCCTAACCCTAACCCTAACCCTAACCTAACCCTATCCTAACCCTAACCCTAACTTCAACTATGAATAAATATAAAATTCTGGAAACACTTAAAATGACTTTTTTTTTTAAAAACAGCTGAGAAATCCACAAAAGGCTGAGAAAATACATACTTGAATAATATTATATTGATAATGTTTTCATTGCAATTAGTTTAAAGCTGCTGAAGATTCTTCATTTGTTTTATAGTGTCAACAGTGGTTGAAACACTATAAGTTGCTGAAGAAACTGCTGAACAGAGCAATGCCGTCTACGAAAAACATGTTGAAGAATGCTGATGGTATGAATGCACATGAAACGTATAATGTAAAACATTAAATGGAGAGCTTAACGAAACAAAATAGAAGATAAAAACTCTCAGGTACATTCAACTCCATCTCCGTCCTCCTTGACTGGATTTCTTTCATAAACTCCCTGCAGACCAAACGTCTTCATGCAAACATGTTCTTCTCCTCCAACTGGTAGATCAGCCACCTGCCAATCAATTTTTCATCATTGCAGTACAAAAAATGCTGTCCCCTTGAGCTAGTGGCTTGACCCCCGTGCATCCAGATTCACGTCACTGGACTGAAAGTGTCCTTCTATTGGTCAAAATGACTGAGTTGAATATAAACAGGGAAGTATGGCTGAGTGGATGAGTGTCGGGTTTTTTGTGAAGTTGTGGGTTTAAATGCATAACTTTGTCTGAAAATTTTAGTCAAGTTTAGTTGAACTTGATGGAAAGACGGACAAAGGTCAGAATTTGTCATCTGGTTGTATTTACTTCAGGAGCTCGGTCCAGGACCAGTGGATCACTGCAGGCGTTATGTCCAGTCTTGTTCAGAAGGAGAGACAATAAATGTGAGGGGCTGTATGCTAGCAGGAGTGAGTTTAAACAAAGGGATGATGGGAAATGAGTGAAAGATTACTCCATGCCGAGTCCCACCCACAACCCAGAAATGAATTTCTAATTAACTACCACCGTTCTGCAGAAACTATATCTTGAAAAAAAAAACACAGGTTATTTTATTTTTTCTAAATAAATTGCCTTATCTCAAATAAAAGACCACTGGAAACACTTTGAAAACAGATCAAGAGATGATTTGAATGGGACTTTAAACACAAATTATACTTGAATGTACAACAAAACTAGGGGCGGTGGTGGTGGTGCAGCGGTAGAGCGGTTGACCTCTGATCAGAAGATTGCAGGTTCTATTCCCACCCTGCAATTCCCCACCCATGTGTCGAAGTGTCCTTGGGCAAGACACTGAACCCCACCTTGTCTCTGGAAGGTTGGCCCCTGTGTGTAAATGGGTGAATGGGTTTGTGAGTGTAAAGCACTTTGGGCCTTTGGGTAGAAAGCGCTATACAAGTATACGCCATTTAAAATAAAATTTTGGTTTATCAAATCTAATCATTTTAAGTATTCAATGCACATTTTCTCCAAAAACAAATGTTAAAAGGATTTTGAGTTGATCTGTTGTCATACTTTACTCTTTTCTCATTTCAGCAGCTTGTCTCTACAAACAAAACATGTTATGAGACAAAAGAGAGACAAAAGAGATGATGCTGCACGGACGGGACAGCCAGGTCAAGCTCCTGAGAGGGGAACAGAGGAGGTGAATAGCCCAACGATGCTTCGAAGGGGGAGACCCTGGTAGCGAATGAAGTGTGGGAGTTGTGGGCATACTCAATCCAAACCAAGTGTTTAGCCCAATCAACCGGATTCTGAGCTGCCAGGCAGCGTAGGGCCGCCTCCAACTCCTGATTAGCACGCTCTACCTGGCCGTTGGATTGGGGGTGATAGCCGGAGGATAAACTGACGGTAGCCCCCAACGCGGAGCAAAAGGCCTTCCAAACGTGAGAAATAAACTGAGGACCTCTGTCTGAAACGATATCTGTTGGAATCCCTGTAAGACGAAAAACATGGTTACTAAGAGGTCGGCTGTCTCTGTGGCGGATGGCAACTGGGGCAATGGGATGAACTGAGCGGCCTTGGAGAAGCGATCAATGACCATGAAAATAACTGTGTTGCCTTGGGACATGGGTAGCCCTGTAACAAAGTCCACGGCAATATGTGACCAGGGTCTATGAGGAGTAGGCAGAGGATGGAGCAGGCCAACAGGGGGTGAGCTGGAGGATTTAGACCTAGCACAGGTGGTACAGGCAGCGACGTACTCACGCACATCCTTGTCCATTTTGGGCCAGTAAAACCTTTTCTGGAGGAGATTGAGGGTCATAAAAGCGCCGCCATGGCAGGCGACCCGAGAACTGTGGCCCCAGGACAGAACGTCGGACCTGAGTGAGGTGGAGACGAAGAGGACACCGTCAGGACAGGAATCGGATTTGGGTTCCTCACCTTGGGCATTAATGACCCGGTTTTTGATGTCCCAGGTTAAATTTCCCACGATGCAGGTGGACGGAACAGCCCCGACCCCAGTGCCTGAAGCATCGACCTCCACTATGAACTGTCTAGTGGTGTCCGGTTGAGTAAGAATGGGTGACGAGACAAACAGGGACTTCAGGGTATCAAAGGCGACTTGAGCATCGGAGTTCCATTGATAAGGCTTGGAGATGGAAGTTAACTGAGTTAGGGGCGAGGCAATGCTGCTGTAATTCCTGATAAATCTTCTATAAAAGTTAGCGAAGCCCAGGAACTGCTGTAATTTTTTGCGAGTGACTGGAGGTTCCCACTGGGAGACAGCTTGGATTTTTGCAGGGTCGGGACTGATGCGACCTGCCTCGAGAATGTCACCGAGGAACTGGACGGAGGAGGCGTGAAATTGACATTTTTCAGCCTTCACAAACAGCTGATTCTCGAGTAATCTGGTCAAAACCTGGTGCACGTAATTTTCGTGTTGGACAGGGTCACGGGAAAAAAAAATCAAAATATCATCAAGGAAGACGAAGACAAATCGATTAATGAAATCCAAGAGAACGTCATTCACAAGTCTCTGAAAAACCGCGGGGGCGTTGGTGAGGCCAAAGGGCATGACCCAGTACTTGTAGTGGCCAAGGGGAGTATTGAACACGGTTTTCCATTCATCCCCATCCCTAATGCGGACTAAATGGTAAGCATTGCGAAGATCGAGTTTCGAAAAAATGTGTGCGCCTTGAACAGAGTCAAAGACAGAGCTACTGAGGGGAAGTGAGTATTTGTCTTTGATCTTGATAGAATTAAGTTTGCAGTAAATCAATACAGGGACGCAGGGTTTTATCTTTTTTCTCCACGAAAAAGAACCCCGCACCAACAGGAGAAGAAGACGGACGAATGTGACCGGAGGAGAGCGCCTCATATAAGACTCCATAGCGGCCTTTTCGGGGCCTGATAAATTAAACAGATACCCCTTGGGCAAAGTGGCCCCTCGAAGGAGCTGGATGGCGCAGTCATAGGGCCGGTGGGGGGGCAGAGCTTTAGCTTTACATTTACTGAAGACCTGCATTAAAGTCATGATAGCAAGGGGGAACCAAAGTGAGATCTATAGGTTCAAATCGGGGATGGCAGACTGGAGACAGTTAGCAAGACAGTAGGCACTTTTCACATTCCATCATCCACTTAGAAGAACATAAACACTCACCTGAGCACAGGTGTTAGCTCACCTTTACACTAATAGTTTGCATGATTGACTGAATGAAATATTTCACACTAGTTGGTTTAAAGGCATAAGTATGCGTGTGTGAACAATATCTGTATTGTGTTCATGTTGACATGTGGACATTCCTGCAGCTAGCAGGTGTGTTTAGAACATCTGAGTGTGTGTGTGGACAGGCCCCGCCCTTTAAGATTTGTACCTAACCGTAATGATAAACATCCAGTAAAGTTGTTGCTTTAGGCTGCATCATGGTTTACACCCCCCCCCCCTCCTATTATCACCCTCCTATCCCCCTCCTCTCTAACATCCCTCTCTCCTCTTCCCTCCTTTCCTTTTCCGTCCGGTCCAACACCAAAGATTTTCAAATATGATGGAATTTAATAAAGTTTGTCCTGGATTCCAAAAGGGGTTTATTCAGACATTCCTCTTGTTTGTCTGAAGATTCATAACCCCTGTTGTTAAAGTAAAATATGTCCAACACAAGAGGCCTTCAGCTCTCATCTGTTTGCCCAGCTGTTGGACAGGAAAAGTTAAAAAAAAAAAAAAAGACAGTAGGCACTCCAAGAATTAACTCGTTGGTAAACCCAATCAAAATGGGGGTTGTGGAGTTTCAACCAGGAACAGCCCAAACTACCAGATTATGAGGAGAGTGCGTAATAAAAAATTGAATGAATTCATGATGATTACAGGATGATATGAGCTGGATGGGACCGGTGCGGTGAGTGATGGCAGAGAGATGCTGACCCCCCAAGCCCGCAGCTTTAACGGGGGTCTCTAATGGTTCAGTAGGCAACGAGAGGGATTCAACTAGGCCTAAGTCAATGAGGCTTTGCTTGGCTCCAGAATCAATTAAAGCGTGAGCCTTCGTGACACTACAATCAAAACATAGCTTGACAGGAATACAACAAAAGTCTGCGGGAGGAGAAACGACAGACTTACCCGCCCGTGGCCTGCCGTCTAGCGGGGGGTTCGGGAGTTTAAACGAAGTTTACATTGGGAGACCTGGTGACCATGATTATCGCAGTAGAAGCATAAGCCTTCTTCCCTCCACTTCTGACGTTCTTCAGCGGACAACTTAGAGAGCCCAATCTGCATGGGCTCTTCAGGTGGTTTGCGAGATATGGCCGCAGGGAGTGGCCATATACTTGGGATGGGCTGTGGAGTGAGACAGATTAGCAGGAGACAGGATACGAGGCTGAGAGGTGCGTTCAAGTTTACGTTCACGGAGACTAGTATCTGATCGGAGCGCAGCGGTGACTAAATCTTCAAAAGATGTAGCTTCTGGCTGAGTGCACAGGTGATCTATGATGTGGTCATTTAATGATTGGTTAAAAATACCTCTGAGCGTGGGGTCCGACCGCCCTGCTTCCACAGCTAGGATGCGGAAATCAATGACATGGTCGCAGACAGATCAATTACCTTGCTTGAAGCTTAACAATCGTCTGGTGGCTTCTTTCTGCTTTTTGGGCCAGTCGAAAACGTTCCAGAACTCGCCGATGAACCTTTCAAAGGGGAGTTGTGATATGGGGTTGACCGCCAGAAAGGCTTGAGCCCACTGGAGGGCTTTACTCCTGAGGGAGTTGATGATCAACATAATTTTAATGTGATCAGAGTGGTAGAAACGTGGAGACTGTTGGAACAGGAGCTGACATTGTAACAAAAACCCACCATACGCCTCAACGTCGCCGTGAAACGGCTCAGGTTGTAACCGGAAGTTTTCTGGGGATGAGGCGGCGGTAGCAAGGCTGCTGGTAGGCGGAAGTGGCGTAGAAACTGTGGGACTGGAATGTTGTCCAGTTAATTCTAACAAAGTTTGTGTCATACTTTCCAGGCGTCGGAACAAATCCTGCTGGGCGGAGGCCATTTTGGCCAGTTCGTTCTGTCATAACTAGAACGCGGGACGGACCCAGATGCTGAAAACCAGAAGGCAGAGACTGGTAGGTGAGAGGTAAATAAGAAATTTATTTGTGTTCTTGTTGGTTCCTGGCGAAGCTGTGGGTAACGTGGCTGCGGCTCTTGACTGGAGGCTCTGATACCGTTCGTGGCGAACTCCCTGAGAGAGGGGTGAGACAGAGTCCGTGGCTGGAGTTCTTGGTGCATGGCATGGCTGGAGATCTTGAGGAGAGTAGTGGCTCGGTGCGATGCGTGGCGTGGCTGGGAATCTGGAAGAGCACAGAGACTGTGGCTCACAATGGCAGGCGGCGTCAGTGATGGAGAGCTGTGGCTTCTGCTGCTCGCGGTGGTAAGGCTCAGGTGACACTCGTGGCATGAGATGTAAAACCTGAAGTGCAGAGGACAAGATGAAGTTAGCTCAGGACGAGACAAGGGGCCAGACGTAGAGAGCTTCAGGAGACTAGGCACCATCAGGGTTAACGAACTGGCGAAGAATGATGAAGCTGGGTCTCCTTTAGTAGCAGGTGGCTTGATGAGATGAGTGGTCACAGCTGACCAGCAGAGCAGGAGGGGGAGGAGTCTGACAGGCCACCATGACAGACTCACCTCATCATCCACCAGTCCTTCATTAGGAGATCCAGCTCCAGCATTCATCACCAGTTGGATGCCCCCTGATGGTGCTTAGTCTGGTCAGATGTTTCCAAGAGCAGCTTCTACTTCACTGAGAATCCTGGGAACTCAAAACCGCGTCAAGACCTCCAGCCGTGCCACAAATCCTGATCACGCCAAGACCCCCAGTTACGCCACGAATCCAGACCACGCCACGACTCCAAGCCACGCCAACAATAAAATCCAAACACTTACCATCTTACATACCTGTGTTTTCATTCTAGGTTCCAGTGTCTGGGTCTGTCTCGCCTACTAGTCATGACATCTGCTTCCTCAGTGTGGGATGGCTTTCCCATGTATTCATTTTAGTTTACGTTTAAAGCACCTGTGTACTTGTCTTGAGACAACACAAGGGATGCCTGAAATATCAAACTAAGCAAAGCAATGTGGGATTAGTAGTGAGTAAAGTACTGTAGTTTTATTTGCCATTTGCACAGATACATCACAGCACATGTACATTGGAATTCTTGTGCTCCCCCTCAAGCTTCCCATAGAAAAAGGACACACGGTACACAAGTATATTCAATAATTGAATAACAATACTGATAACATTAAAAATGGAGTGATTAAAAGGATTTTAAAACTTTAATACTGCAAAATCCCTTTAATTCCAAATATTTTAAGAATGTTATCAGTAAAAGTCAGCTTTGTAAGGAGACAATTTGGTTTAGAATGATGATCTGAGTAACTTTTCAGTGTGATTCTTCATACGCAGAGGTGAGAACAAAAGGACATCAGACTCAGTCTCCTCTGTGACCAGCTGTGGTCTAAAAAGAGGGAAAGAAACAGGCAAACACAACACAAAAACCCTGGAACATCTATGTTATGCAATGACATATAAAGTAGGGCTGGGTTGATAAAATCACTTAATCAATCTGAATCAATCTAAGTTTAATAGATAAAAAATGAAATAGAGATCCATCTTTTATGCGTTTCCTTTTTCCAAAGACCTAATGCTACTCTTGTGAGATTTGGCGAGATCAAGCTTTGAAACAATCATGTCGTACAACTGTAAAACTGATAGTTTACAAAATACAACGAGAAGGTTCATGGAGCATTACAAATGTGTTCTGATAGGTTGACATTGTAACTTCAAGAATAACAGCAGACAAGCCGAAGTCTGCTTGCTTGATGCTACCGTATAACGGCATTTCCCATAGGACGGCTAATGCTAACGCTTGGTAGACCTAAACTAAATTTTTAAAAGTAAACATTTATGGTATAAAACACAGTTTTTTGCTCAAATCTTCTGGAACAAAGTGTAATATTACAGAGCTCCGCCTAGTGGCCAAACTGAAAAACAGGTCTATTAACAAGAAACCATGTAACGATCTCAGTGGTTTATTAATACACCAATAGTTCTTACAGCTTGTGAACTGCACCAGACTATAGATTATTATTCATAGACTATTAATGCATTTCTATACAGATATGTCTAGGTGTGTAAACTGTGTAAAAAAAGAGTCCGGCTTCGATAAATTGAATCGAGTCGATCCGCGAAATGATGTGCAAAACCCAGCCCTAGTATATAGTACATTTTTAAAAAAGTCAGATGCATTTTAAGCATTTTTATGGCTCTTTGTCTGTATTTTACTACAACCTAAACACACCAGTGAGTGTTTTTTTTATATTGATCTCAATAAATTCAATAACTTCTTTTTTGTACTTCAGTAATCCCCCAGGGAGAAATGAGAATTATTCTGATTCAGTGTGAATGAATATCACACCATTACCTTATGATCTTCCTGATCAAGTCTGGGCTCTTTAAGGCTGGTCTCTGTCACACACCCGTCTCCTGAACATGAGTGGAGATGTTTCTCCAACAGTCTTCCTCTCAAAGCCAGCAAAGTCGCTCACTCTGCAATATTGCAAAAAAGGAAAATGCAATTTTCTGCAGCATCTGTCACTGTTGTGTCAACATCCTTTTACCAACTAAAAGTTTGAGCACAACTTCCCCCGAAGTGTCAATCCACACAGCCTTTTTCCATGGTAAATTAGATGAGGGGCATCACAGTTGGCTGTAATTTATGAGAAACTGACAGTCAAAAAGAGTTTCCACTTGAACTCAGCATTATTATTTCTACCAATGTTGAAAAGTCAACAAAAACGCTGCCTTAAATTTGTGAGATGACTAAATGTAATTTTATATTTCAAAAGAAAGAAAAATCTTTTTTAGCTCCACTGCAATTTTGTTTGGATAATGCAATAATTCCCAACTGCAACACACACTCACAAACAAGCAAAAATGTAAAAACATATATATATTAATTATATTTTCTCAGACACCGTAAGTTGTTTGTCTTATAAAATATTAAATATGAGTTTGAACACTTGAACACAAACATAGATGTACTTTCTGCAGAGACTTTTTTTTTCTTCGAAAAATGAGTAGAGATACAGTTCAGTTCAGGCTTCAGTTTCAAACATCATCACTGTCAGACACATCCATCCCCTCAACAAATGCTATAAATGGTCTCCAAACAGCTTCAAATATGGCTGGGTCTTTCAGCATGACAACAATCCAAACACTCAGAAGGAGTGGCTTCATAAAAAGCATTTTAAGGTCCTGGAGTGGCCTAGCCAGTCTCTAGATCTCAACCCCATAGACAATCTGTGCAGGGAGTCAAAAGTCTGTGTTTCCCATTGACAGCCCCAAAACATCACTGCTCTAGAGGAGATCTGCATGGAGGAATGGACCAAAATACCAGCAACAGTTAGCGAAAACGTTGTGAAGACTTACAGAAAATGTTTAACTGCTGTCATTGCCAACAAATGCTAAATAACAAAGTATTGAGTTGAACCTTTATTACTGACTAAATACTTATTTTCCACCATAATTTACAAATAAATTCTTTAAAAATCAGACAATGTGATTTTTCTAGACTTTCTTTTCTCGTTTTGTCTCTCATAGTTGAGGTTTGACTATGATGAAAAATACAGGCCTCTCTCATCTTTTTAAGTGGGAAAACTTGCATGGTGGCTGACTGAATACTGTTTTGCCCCACTGTATAATGAACATCTTGATCTTTTGTTACTGTTTTTTTGCACTTCAACCCCAGTGAGTGTCTGTGCTTTTCATATCCCAGAAAAACCCAGCAAGAGACATAGATTGAAGTTGGATGCTCCTGTCAGGTAGTAATGTAAGACTTAGACAACATTACCACAAGTCTGATAACAAACATTTGTACTTTTAACACAATAAAAGTGAATCCCTGACTCGAAAGATTAAAACAGCCCTCAGGAATGTCTGAAGTGTGAAAGGTATTATTTGTGGTAACTATGGCGTCACTCATACAGAAGAGGCTCGTTTATTGCTGCTGTCAAAGAGCCCAGATGTGATTTTATGCTTAACTTCAAATCGAATCGGCTGTTATTAAATAAATTATTATTTTCAGGTAAAAAATGTCTAACTAATTCTCTTGTACGGGGATGTGAAAGTGCTGTTTGTTTTTCATGAGCCCGTGTTCATGTCAAAGGCTGCAGGTTGGCTCAGATTGCGTGCAGGTTTCAGCCATAAAGCAGCTGACAGACACAGAGGAGCATGGACTGTCAGCGGCAGAAACCAGAAGCTTTCCATCTTATCTCATTTTGGTCATGGAAACAAATCTATTTTATTTCATTTTCCCTGTTTTCTGTCTCTCTCTGCACGCACACACATATGCACACAGATGGGTAATATCATCTCCGACTGCCTTACTTTCTATTCATACATATGCTGCCATTACCTAAAGAAAAACAGATTCCTCTGTGTTGTTCCTGCTGAATACATCATGTTGTTGTAAGAAGCAAAAAAAAACCACATTCAATTATTCTTTGATTTAGATTTTTTGCATTTAAACAGGATGAACAGTCCCCATACTGTGTGTGTGATTAGTTCGGGCATTGGTTTAGGCTCCTATTTTTCTGATGCTAAAGAAAGAACGGATTTAGCTCAATTCTTTGTTTTTTCTCACTTCAGCTTGACATATTCATGAGAACAAAGAGGTGGTTTGCTTTGCGTCGCAAAGGTCAGGATCTGCATCGTTTCTTCTTCTGTCAGCTTTGCCTGAAGCAGAAACAGAAAGCTCTGCTTTAGCTTCTTTGACTTTTAGAGAGGCAAATAATGCTCAAACACAGATTCAACCTCAAGCATGTTTATCAATAATCTACATTTTTGAAATATTTGACCAAAAAGCGTCATTTTTCTAAGTCGCTGATGTGCATCTGTCCACTGAGGTGAACAAAAATATCAAATGCAAGCAAAAAACGGTACTTTTAGAACCAGAACTGTAGAAAAGACAGGCAACAGAGGCTAAACTGCCTCCGTAGATAAGTATGACAATAGCGAAACAAGGTGCTGTGTCACTCACTTTACAACACACACAAACTAAACAAAATCTCTTTCAGTGCTCAACATACTGTAGTGTAGCCGATTATTAAATAATACCACAACATAACATAACAACTTTATTTATAAAGCACTTTAAAACAACTACAGCTGAAACCAAAGAACTGTTCATCTCTAAAAACTAAAAACAAATGGGCATCAATAACCCTAACCCAAAGACACAAAGAATTAAGAAAGAAATGAGTCTTGCTGGGGTTAAAATCCTCACACATTGTGTGGAACCAACACCAAAGTTGGCATGGATGTACCTTAGGATCCCCTCTTTCAGAAAAGCACATTTGTCAGGATTTGCATGTAATTCTGCAAGTACCCCTCAAGTTTAGACTGCATTTGTGCATGAACAGCCTACATTGTGGAGTGTATGGCCACCTTCTTTACAAATGGCTGCCATTTTGGATTAATCTCGTGGCTAAAGGGGTTTTTCTGAAACACGATATTCAAAAGTACATTCACATCAAATTTAGTGCTTGGGCCACAAAATGCACAATTTGTGTGAAATACTGTCATGGCTGTGCCAGCAAAGGAGCTGGGATGCTGAATGTCTCAAGAGAAAAAGAATTTGCCAACTGACTGAGGTGGATTTGGTGCCCTTGAGTATTGTGGGAGGCCGACGTTTCAAGATTTGATTAATTTATTGGAATTAGCCATTAGAAAACCATGTACCTGTTACTATACGTACTATCACTGTGCTCTTAAGCTACAGCCACACCAAACGTGATTCACGTTTCAAATTCACGTCCACCTCCTCTGTTTTGACTTGTGGCAAATTGGTTGCTAGACACTTGCTAGACACCTGCCGCGGGTGGGAGGAGCCACAGTAAAAAGCTTTCAGTGTCATCCTAACATGGAAGCAGTAACTTTATAGCTGCATATCTCATGTCGATACATAGAAGATTAGAGGGCGGGTGTCATGGTGCCTCTGTCGGTCTCCTCCCCCTCCCCTCTCTGCTCTGCTCCTGACTCCCCAGCTGTGACGACTCACCTCATCAACCACCCGTGCTTCATAAGGAGACCCAGCTCCAGCATTTTTCGCTAGTTCGTTACCCTGATGGTGCCTGGTCTCTCTCTGAGCTCTACGTCTGGCCCCTTGTCTCGCACCTCTCGCTAACCTTGCCTTGTTTTGTGCCTCAGGTTTTCTCATGCCACGAGAGTCACCTGAGTCAAACACCACCTCGAGCAGCAGCTGTCCTCCTGCTTACGCTGACGCCTCCTCTTCTTCAAGATCTCCAGCCACGCTGCTCCTCAAGTCCTCAGGCCACGCCACTCAATCCGCTCTGGTTCGCCACAGAACCTCGTCTGGACCTCTGGTCTCGCCTTGGCCTAAAGCCTCGTCAAAACCTCCAGCCACGCTAACCCACAAGTCCACCTGGATCTGCGAAAATAAATCTCTTTACTTACCTCATCACTTACCGGCCTCCTCCTTCCGGGTTTCAGCATCTGGGTCCGTCTCGTGTTCTTATCATGACAGCGGGTTTCTTTATTTTGAGGAGCTCTACCAAAGCATTGATAACCATGTCTTCTTGCCTGAGTTCATGACATCATTGAGAGGCTCTCCATTACGGTGAGCTTCAGCCTCTACTGCAGGAGCTGCGTCTGAATGACGGCGCCTTCAGTGATACCTCTGTCTCTCTGTGACCCACTTTGATGTCATGCTGTCCTTCATTAGTCATTGCTATGTGCAAAGTAAAATATCATAAAGTTCAAGAGGGGAACAATCAGTTTCTTCATGTTTGTTTTGGACTCCACCTCCTGATTACATCATCAATGCATTACGAGCTGAGTCCCTGATTCTTTGCCAAAGTTCAGATCTTTTAACTGCAAACATCGTGCGGTGCTCCCAAAAACAACGTTCTCACCCCAACTCATCATATACGGACGCACGGGTAGGGACTCCCCATGTGTCACATACTGATGCTTGCCGTTTTTGAACAAAGTAAAAATTAAGAAAGTAGAAAAACTCGAAACGCTACTGATTGATTAAGGTTTTCAACAAAAAAAAAAGAGTTTCTTAAATTTCTCTTTTATATACCGACAAAAATGAAGATTATTTTAAGTGAAAGCAAAGCAAAGCATCAAATGCTGCTTTCAGAGTATGACGAAAAAGAAAAATACTTTGTTTTGTTTATTTTCTTCATTATTACTATTATTATTATCTTCAAGGCGTAAGTCAGAATCTGTGAAACTTTGCCAGTCATTTGAAAAACGACGAGTTGGGCTCACCAAATGCGTCAATATGTGACACGTAAGGGGGGGTCCCAGGTGTCCCACCCATACGGGCATCTATGACGACTTGGGGTGAGAACGTGTTGAAGTTTGCCCCGTCGTGCTGCCTGAAACATGCTGCTGCTCTTTCAAACATACCGCAGGCCCTCCGATCATGTCTGCATGATCGGATGAACACCATTTCTGTGAGGAACAGAAATGGTGTTCCCGGGTCAATTTGACCCAAAGTATGTTTAATTATCCAAAAGATATCTGAACCCCAAGAAAATCCAAACAACCGGTGTGACTATTTCATTACTAACTCCATTGCTAATTATTTTGTCAATATTTAGTGCAATGGTTTTGCTCGTTTCACTATTTTTTTACTTTTTAAAGACCAACATATGAATTACAATAGTTTTACATAACATTGAAGCCTAAAATTGAAATTTTGTTTTACATACATGCACTGTGAACCAGAAATGTGTGTGTGTGTGATTGGGGTGAAGTTTGTCTCACAGCTGCAAAAGAAAGAAATACCCTGACATTTCAGACACCCTTGTACCTCCAGTTTGACTGCTGGGTCAAATGGACCCGAACAATATCCATGTGATATAAACACACAGGGGGTGGTTGCAAATATGTGAGATGAACCATTTTCATAGTACATATTGATTACACTAATTAAGGCAAGCAGAAGAAGTTTCACACTATTGACTATTTTTCCTATTTTTCCTATATAAATAACAGGAGGGTTAACATTGAAACTGACCAAGTGAACGTAGTTTTAAAAAAATGTGCCATGAAAAGATCTGCACAAGAAGCTGGCATTTCACTCCTGAACTGACAGTTACAGACTTGTGTCTCAAATCAGATCATGTGGATATGCTTGTTTTTCTAAAAAACAACAACAAAAGAAAACACTTTCTATCTCTCTGCTAATAGAGGCAAACAGTGTTTTATTGTTCTAGTATCTGACTGACTACTATGTTGGTTAAAATGTTCCATCTGATCTGAGCGTTAAGCAGAACTGCCCTTTCTGGAAGTAATTGACTTTGGCACTGAAGGAGACAGCTTGACATTTAAGAAAAACCAAGACAAGGAGCTGTACACGCCTTACATGTATTCCTCAAAGGCTGGCAATTGATACAAGATATAAACCCTTTAATATTTGACCGTTATGAATGGTCTTAAATAAAGTGGCTCTTATAAAAAAACAAGTATAATTACAATTGCAATTTTAGGCTGAGCTTGTGTTCAGAAAAGTACAAGGTAATGGCAGAGTCATCGTTGAGTTATTACTGTAATGGCAGTGCTAGGATGGAAAGAGACGTCCACACAGACACAGGAGTCAGGGGGTTTTCTGTCAGACTTAATGGTCTGGTAGAGTCACTGCCAGTCACTGTCTCATCTATTTATTGGGTTAGAGCAATCAGAAGACCAGGTGGCCAACAAGCTGCAGGCAGTCCATTTCAGAGAAGGACACGTGCACGTGCACAAACATGGAACAACACAAAGCCACAGAAAAACTCTGCTAATGCATGCAATCACAGGTACCTGTGCTCCTCTGATAAAGATGAAATGAGCGGAAGAGTTCCAAACACGAGCTGATTATTTGAAAGAAAAACAGCTTTTGCTTTGCTCCTGTCTCTCTTTGTCTGCACTGCATGCTGGGAGGTTGGTAGTGCCGTGGTAAGACGAGGAGTCTTAAAGATTTTCTTAGTTGAAGTTTTTATAGTAGAGTTTAATGGTCTGTGAGTGGGCCTGTTTGCACTGACGTGACTTCATTCTTACAGATTTTGACTGACTTGTGTCGGTGAACTTCGACTCAGACGCCGTCTTGTCTCTGAGACACATGCTCCTGTCGAGCCTGGGTCCCTGTCCCTACTTATTGTACTGCCATCAGTGCAGGTCTATGTTTCCTGTTTAATCCCACTGACGATTTGGAGTGAGAGCTGCAGCTGTTTAGGAAGTTCGTGACGGTTTTCTGGACCCTTTCTTGAAGTTTGCTTGGGGTGCAGAGATGACATTTTAAGCATGTTCATTCATTCACGTGACATGTTGCATGGAGGATGGTTGTCTGTTTTTTTATTTTTTTATTGAGTAAATCGGTTCAATATCTGTTTTGTGAATGCCTTCAACCCTCCGCTGAAGATGTCTAACCCTGACAAGGTACTTCAGACCAACCAAACCTTGAAGAAGGACATCTCTGATTTGAAAGTCCAAGCAGAGCTTGATAGCCCTCACAGGCAGCCTTATCTAGAAGAAGGAAAACCCTGAACAGGAAATTTTTACCTTTATGGAAGGTATGCAGCACTGGAAGTCAGCACTGTCACCTCTCAAAAACCACACAAACTATGGAAATATTATAAATCATCCAAAAAGCTCAAGTCCTGGGAGTTCCTCCCCCTCCAGGAAGCATGACGCGTTTGGACCAAAGCTGGAAGGGAACTGCAATGCCTTTGTCTAAAAATAAAAAAAACCTTGATCATAATATCTGCTTTAAGCAAATGAGTAAACTGTTAAACGCTGAAGACGGGGGCCTTCTCTCTAAAATCTGGTGATGAATGTGATGGTTTCTGCGCAGCGTGTCTCCCAGCATGGATAGCTTCCTTTTAAGATTTTATTGATGTTGCAACGAATCAAGCCTGAACGGGATTCAAATGAGGAGAGCTCGGTTTCAGTTTGAGCAAAATGAGATCAATCTTGTTGAACGTTTCTGTCTGTTCCGTTCTGATTAAACCAAGATTCCAGCCAAGCAATCTCTCTTTGTAATCAGAAACACCATCTTTGTCTGAGTTTCTCTCAGGCGTTACTGTTTCATATCAGTTTCCTTCCCTCCAGTGGACGGGCAGCATTAGCCTGCCTCTGTCTTCTTTACCCTCTGCTCTCTCTGCACTCTCGCCTCATTTGAAATCATGTTTATGTTTTTTCCTTAAAAACACATGCAGTGTTTCCTCTTTGATGTGGAAGAGCTGTTCTGAACTTGAAAAGTGTTGCTTCTATCCAGAGAGTGGAAGGTATCTTTATAGTGCAGCCCTGTGCACACGGTTAAAAATACATGTTTTTTTATCTTTGTACTTTGCTTTATCCTCATGAACAGCGGAGAAGGAGCCACCAGGCCTTTGTCAGACTTTTGTGATTAGCTGAGAGTGTATCGTCTTTACTGTTTTAACTCTTAATAAAATCACTCAGGTGCAACTTAAGTTAATGATACTGTTCTTTGCATGAGTGATTTATCTATTTGGTTTGAGCTTCAATGAAATACATATATGTTCCTTTTGATATTACTAACAATAAATTTGTAGTAGAAACATCATTTAGTTTAGTTTGATATTTATTTCCCCAAAAATGTAGACCATAATAAAGATAACCCCAAATAACAAACGTGTCAACAGCTGGTATTTCCACCAATGACAGCTTGACAGCGGCGTCTCCTGCTCGTCGCTAACCTCATGATGTTCTGAGGCGTTCCACTCTTCCACAAGTGCTACAGTTCTGCCAGGTCACTTGGAGGTGGGGTACGATTCTCCAGTCTCTGCTTCAGCCGGTCCCAGACGTACTCAATGTGGTTCAGGTCAGGAGTCATTGCTCGCCATACCATATGAGACACATCCACTTCCTGAAGTCCGGACCAATATCCTGGTGTCAGAGGAGTCACCTGGTCCAAGGTCACCCTCCTACCCCCCTCTCTCTAACATCCCTCTCTCTTCTTCCCTCCTTTCCTTTTCCATCCGGTCCAACACAAAATATTTTCAAATATGATTCAAATGAATAAAGTTTGGCCTGGATTCCAAAAGGGGTTTATTCAGACATACCTCCGGTTTGTCAGAATATTAATAACCCCTGTTGTTTACCCCCCCCCCCCCTATCACCCTCCTATCCCCCTCCTCTCTAACATCCCTCTCTCCTCTTCCCTCTTTTCCTTTTCCGTCCGGTCCAACACCAGAGATTTTCAAATATGATGGTATTTAATAAAGTTTGTCCTCAATTCCAAAAGGGGTTTATTCAGACATTCCTCTGGTTTGTCTGAAGATTCATAACCCCTGTTGTTAAAGTAAAATATGTCCAACATAAGAGGCCTTCAGCTCTCATTTGTTTGCCCAGCTGTTGGACAGGACAAGTAAAAATAAATAAATAAATAAATAAAAAAACTTTGAGATGTTCAGTTCTGGCTGTGGCTTTGCAGCGGCAGCTTGATGAAATTCCTATTCGCCTCTTCTGTATGGAGCAGGTGGCTTCATGAGGTTTGGAACGTACTGAGAAAAGTGATTGGCAGAACTGGGATTTATAGGCTTAAATACAGTTTGCATTAATCTCTAGTCACTAATATGGAATAAAGTTTAAGCCCAATTCAAAAACACAAATAAGATGCTGAAATAACTTTGTCCATAACTTAAACAGTGCAGGTTTACAGTGACGTTTAGACAATAAACATTAAGACATTTTCTGTCATTGTAGCACTTGTACCTTAATAACAACTGCCCTTACAGTTGGATACCGTCTGTTTTTATTATTATTATTACTTTTTTTACAATGCATGATAAAACTAACTCATATATTTTGTATATATCGGTTGTTGGTTTTATTTGTTTATTTTTTACTCATCTCAAAAATGTAATTTTTTTTAAAACCCACAATTACCTAAATATTTTAGAATGAAATAGTATTAAAACTGCTTTGGGCTGACACAGTTTTTGCCTTTAAAATATGAGATCAAAACTGGAGAGTCCATTTTAAATTTTCCAAAGGCAATTCTTTGATGGGATGCTTTTTTCTCTTGCCTTCTGTTGACTGAGTGAGGAGCATTTTTTGTTTTCCCAGTTCAAACCTGAGAAACATGCTCAGTTGACCAAAAAGGGGACCAGAGAAGGCAAAATGAACAGGAAAGGTAGAAGAACTGGGATACAAGATGGCCTTTTCCAATACTTTTATATCACAGAATCCCTAAAATTTCCTCATCATATGAAAAACCATGCTACTTTGTGGTTCACTTGCTTAAACAGTTTTATCCATGGATGTGGGAGAGCCCCCCCCCTTGCCATCATCGCCACATTGGGTAAAGTCACAAATCTGCTTTTTCCTCTGATCTCTGAAGGGATTCAGGAATTCTGTCCTGACAAACAGATGATTATTGATTCCAACTAATCTTTGCTCCTCTCTGACTGTGATGCATCAGCAAAGGGGGGGCTGTAAATCCTGCAGTCGATAGGAACAGCGGGGAAAGTAGGAACCTTCTTCTCAAACCTTTGATGGAATAGTAAAGCCCTTTGTGTTTCAGGGACCCGTGGGCAAATCAACCAATGAACGATGGAACAGAAGAGAGCTGCCGGTTTCAAATCTCCTTGAAACATGATGATCCAGATTATTGTATGGATTTGGAGTGGCTGTAAGTGGGAGCACACTCGGTCTCTGCAGGGAACTGTGGGCTTGCCAAAAGTTTTGGCTTCTTTGCCTGATAAGACAGTTGGCCGAATTGGGAGGGGTGGGGGGGGGGGGGGCACTCAGGAGACGATTAATATGTAAACACTTTAAAAATAAGGACATAAAGACGCATTCATGAAGAAGTCTGTTGAACAGAAGAGCTGGTATTAGTTTGGGTTTCTGAATCCAAAGACCCACTCTGATGAAAATTGTGTTTTTGGTGTTTTTAACATCTTCTTGTGGCATTTTTCTGAAGGTGGAAGACACATAGGAAGAAAATGAAGCTCAAAATGTAACTTCTGAGTATTTCTTTAGTCAAATTGTTGGGAGTCAAGAGCAGACGAGAAAATGCAGTGTGAAAAAGGACCTGTGATGTCACAGATGCGCTGCAGGCCACGCCCTCCCTGCTCTGCTCCATTCTGATGCATCCACTTGCAGACTAATCCATACGTCTTTGTTTTCCTCGGCTGATCTTATATCTGGCTTAAACTGTGAGGCTCAATTGCTTCGATATTAAGAGTGAAAACAAGAGGTTGATGGGATATCAGCGCAGGTCACACAGCCGCTACGTACATTTTGCGTATTTTCCATGTATGGAATTTCGTTCTTTCGTATCCATGCATGATTTACGTCAATCAGAAGTGTTTCATGCGTTTGTCATTCGAACATTTTTGGAGCCAACAAGTATGTTTGTAACATTTGAGTGTGTGCGTGGACAGGCCCCGCCCCTTTTAGATGTGCATTACATCTAAACCTGACAGTAATGATCATAAACATCCAGCAACTTGTTGCTTTATGCTGCTTTACACCCCCCCCCTTCTAACATCCCTCTCTCTTCTTCCCTTCTTTTCTTTTCTTTTCCTTTCTTTTCTTTTCCTTCCAGTCTAACAAAAATAAGAAAGATGAAAAAAGTTTAGTATAAATTACAAAAGGGGTTTATTCAAATATGCACCAATAGTGTCAAAAGATTCATAACCCATACTGTAAAAGCAAAATATGTCCAACATAAGAATCTTTCACTCTCATCTGTGTGCTCAGCGGTTGGGCAAGTAAAAAATAAATAAATAAAAGACTTGAAACACCACTGGGAATGTTTTTTTTTATTGTCATTGGGGGACTATACATAATTTTCTTTTTTTACGAGTATTTTATTTGTTTCTATGTAAAGCACTCTGTGCTTCAAGCAGAATAAAAAGTGCTGAACAAATAAATAAAGTTTAAGGTTTGAAGTGCGTAGTGAGGAGTTTGACTAACACATCCGTAATTCTTCACCCTGGATCTCACCTGTCGCAGGTCGTTTTTGGAACGTAACTTCCACAATAAACGAGGGAACACTGTGATGTGTGAATTTTTGGAGGAAAATCTAGAAGCACAACACCTTGAAATATCACCTTTGTATCGTAAATCTAGTCATGGCTTTCTACTCTTTTATTTACGTGTTTACCTCTAAGGCTGTCTTACAACTGTTATGTTTGCAAGTTTTTTACCTTAAAGTCATTGAGATAGTTTATGAGTATATTGATGATAGTAATCACTCACCCAAACTGCATGAAATGTGAGTTGGCAGTGACTGAAAACAGAAACTTCAGTGACACCAGTGGAGTCGTGGCCTCTCTCCTCGTTTTGCTTTGAGAACATTCAGGACTGATGGCCGTTAGCTTTTGGGCTTTCCATACAGGGGCACAGCAATTGTGCCCAGGTGAGATTTTATTGTGCTCATATGAGCTCCTCAATGGTTCTGTAGTCCTGTAGTTTAAGCTGAACGCTCAACAGACCCATTACAAAACTTGGTTTGGAACATTTGTGAGACCGTGAGACTTTGAACCCTTTGCACTGAATGGATGAGTAGCTGTCCGTCACACATGAAGCCCCCCGCCCAGATGAAGGACAATGAAATGTTGAAATGTGTTCTGACAGGCTCTTCGGTTTGCGGAGGAAAAAGCCGTGTAGAAATGTGTGCAGTTTCTCTGTGAGATGATGGGGAGCCTAACTGCCTGGCGCTCGGTCATGTTGGGTCTCAGTCGTAAAACTAAGAGAAAATAGCAACAGCCAAGAAGATCTCAATATCTGGGCTCTCTAAATAAAGTATGATGTGAAAGCAGACAAAGTGTTGTGTCTTTGCCTGGAGGAAGGCTTTCTTCTCCTCTTCTCATTATGCAAAGCTTCATGTCCAGGAGGATCTTACATCTGCATCAAGCTGCTGGTAAAATTGCAAACTTTAGCTCTGTTCCTATGTTGGGAGCAAACAAAAAGACAGTTCCCTTGACAACCATCTCCGTTCAGTGCTGCCGGCGCCCTTTTACTGCATGTCATCACACTCCAGAGCTGCCTCTGCGCCCGTTTGGTACAGTTGGCTGCCCATCATTCTGGTGACAGAAAGCCTCCACACAATGAGTGTCAAAATGGCAACAAAATGTAACTGGTAAGTTATGCATGAAAAATGCACAACTAAAAGGATTTAGCGCCTCTGTTGTCTACCCGCAATGTTACACATCTGCCTGATGTCCCACCCGCTGCCTGACTGCCTCGTTGAAGGCTTTTTTTTTACCATGGTAACCTGTCACACAATGCTGTTAACGATGCAAAGACAATTGTATTTTCCAAGGGTTTGTTTGTCTAATTGCAGTGTTGCTCCACTCTAAAGGAGATGTACTCCTGAATATGACAGCACGTAATTTGATCCTTTTCTGGATGGGATGCTTTTTGAAAAGATGGCATTCCAGCATCATAGCTGTTCTTCAGTCGGCGGGAACTTGTGGGACAGTGTCCATTTAGATGCACAAAAAGAGCAAAATCAGATGAGCCGCCTAAATAAAACACATTTCAGGTGAAGAAGATTAAATTATGAAGAAAGCAGGTCACATGTGAGTAAAGCCAGAGTTGTGCTTAGAGCGTACATTTTGCAAATTTTTCGACGTATGAAATGTTGGTCATTTGTGATCCATGTGGTACGGTGGCCCAGAGGGGCAAGACACCTTTACATTTAAGGTACAACAACAACAAATCCCACTACAAATACCAACACACACCAACAAATCACAGAACAAATTACAGAGTCCTGAAACGCAAAAGCAATTCTAGGTGCAAGTGACCAAATCCAGAAACACAACAGCTAGTGGAGACTCGGCTTCTAACGGAAAGAGACGTAACATAAAAACCAATCGTGTCTGATATTTAAAGTTATTTATTACTGTTTTCTTCATGTGGGCATTATAAATATATCAAACAGTCCAAAAGCATTTTTTACTCTATTACCACCATAAAAATCACAACAATGTTTAGCAAGGGAAAGCATTTGCATCACTTCCGGTATTAAGGGTATTCCTATTCCGTTAAACAGCCGACCGGCAAAACACGACAGCGGAAGATGGAGAAAGAAATGAAGGAAAGCGAGCAGCTGCTAACGAAAAGGGAATAACCTCAATACCAGACTTTACCTTGCTAAACATTGTTGTAATTGTATTGTTGTAATACAATAAAAAACTGCTTTTGAACTGTTTCATGTATTTATAATGTCCACATAAAGGAAACAGTCATAAATAATCTTACACGACTGGTTTCACATATCGTCCCTTTTCCATCAGAAGCCATGTCTCCGCTTTGGATTTGGTCATTTACTGGGATTTATTTTTGTTGTATCTCAAATGTAAACGTGTCTTGCACCTCTCGGCCACCGTACATGTGTGACATACGTCATCTATAAATGTTTCATGGGTTAGTCATTCTTATATGTTCGCACATCACATATTAATTACAATTAATTTCCGGATTATAAGCCACGCTTTAACCCTGCGGCTTATTCAATGATGTGGTTAATTTATGCATTTTTTTGTTCTTTTTTACGGCATTTTTTCTAATGGCCGCTAGGTGGCGCTCAAGCAGAAAGGGTAAGAGTGTGTCGAGGAAGATACAAGTTTAATGTAAATTCATGCTTTGTGAATGAATAGCACGAACAGACCCTCATCATGGAAAATGCAAGAAGAAATGCATATGATGCAGCTTTCAAGTTCACAGCAATCGTTCAAAGCAGTGTGAAAAAATCCACCATCACCAACGGCTTTGGAAAAGCCGCTCTGCTGCGTGACGGAGAGAATTTACCTCAGAGTCAGAGTGACACTGACAGAAACAACGAAGGAGACAGTGAGAGTGTGGGGAAGAAGGTCTGACGCTATTCCAATCCGACACTGAGGAGGAAGACTTCCATGGTTTCAGCACACAGGAGGAAGATGAAGAAAGCCCTTGGTGACCTCATAGGAAAGCGCCTATAAAGCGCCTATAAAGCGCCTATAAGCGGCTGGGTGGCTCGGTTGGTAAGGCCACCCAATGGTACTGAGTCAATCACCATATCAATTGAGCAATCACCCAGTGAGGGTCCTTAGGCAAGGCCCTTAGCGCTACTGCCTCCCAAGCACAGTTAGGCTGCAGCTCACCGCTCCCCCAGGGGATGGGTCAAATGCAGAGAAGAATTTTCCCATTGTGGGATCAATAAAGTACCAATTATTATTAATTAAATTACTGCTGCTTGCAGGGACTTTTACCGGTATGTTTTTTTTAACCAGCTGTGTGCTGTTACTACCATGTTGCTGCAGCGCCACAAGCACTGTTTAGAAGGAAAAGCTCAGGTATATCATTAAAACTGTGAAAAGTCTTTCTGTGTACTGTCTTTCTTTGTAAATATATCATGTGGTGAACCTTTCCTGCCATTACTTTCTTTCTTTCTTTCCTCTCTGCTGAAGGCGGATCTTCCTTCGGTTGTTCACTTCCACGTTGGGACCCTCAGAGCCTCCAGAGCGGGTTGATAAAGAATCATTCATGGTTCTTCTGGGGGAGACATTTCTCAAGAAGTAAAGAGTTAGGTTTGTAATTATCCATTCAATTAAAATCCAGAGGAAGAGGAAGGCAGTTGAGCTTTATCAGATGAAATCTGGACGACGATCTTGTTGCCAACATCCCACTGATCTGCTGCCAAGCAACAGACAGTCAGTTCCACACATACAGGTGTGTCCGCATGAAAATGAGGAGTGTATTCACAGCCATCTCTTAAATTTGGGAGCGAAGCAGTGAAGATCTCAGTGACCAGACTAAACCAAATCTGTCTTCAGTCAAGCCACAGCATGTTGGAGACAGAGAGCAGCCATTTGGCTTCAGATGTTGCTGCATGTGACCCAGCACAGATCACTCATTGGTTTTAAATATTTTTGAAGAAATAATTTCATGTCTTCATTTCTATTCTCTTCAAAAAAAATTCCAGTTTGATTTTACAAACATACCAGAGCCACATTCCTACATCTGCTTCGAAACACAAATGAAAGTTAACACTTTTTTCCAGACAGAATCACTTTTTTTTTGTGTGTGCAAAGTTTAGAGATGAACAGCAGATCTGTGAAGCAGACAAAACTGAATCTGTTCAATTCAACGCCTCACATTTTGAACTTTGAAAGAGTCATGATAGGAAATAGATTTTTGACAAACTTTAGAAAGCTGTTGCAGTGACTTCAATTTTTAAATACACCAGTCTGGGTGCAGAAAATGGATTTCATTCAACATGCATCGATCAGTCAGCAGTAATGAAGACCGTCCCTCAAGAAATTACACCAAATCTATGAATATTAAAAATGTATTTAAAAACACCCAGATGCAAAGTTGCAACATGATAGTGTTTGTGCATTCGACGGGAAATAAATTAAGCTCAGAAGACGTGTTTGACCAGAGCCTCATCATCATCAGCAGCTGCTGATATTCAAAGAGGAAGAACGATCCACTTTGTATTTCTGTCAACATAAGAAATACGCAGAAATGGTTTTAGCCGTTTGATTTAACAATAAAAAAACAAACAAAAACAAATCAATTCATTGGTACTCCAAAGATCTTCTCTCCTAAAATGGGTGAGCTGGCACACACTGATTGAGGGAGCAGTATTTCAGCGGTGATGACTCCGATGCAACAGTTCATGAAACAAACTCAGTTTTCCTGATCGGTGGATTCAGGCTTAGAAACAGCGTTCCGACGCCCGCACTTGTTATGTGTCAAACTGCAAAAATGAATCCATGTAGCTGCACATTCTAAGCAAGAAACTAGGACAATTGAATATTTCGTCAGAAAACAAAGTTAAATGAGAGTTGGTGGGTAGAAAGCGCATAAACGTCCTGCAGCTCTGCTGGAGTCACTCTGGATTCATGTTTGTGAGCCAACCCTGCTGGCGTAAAGGTGAAGTGCAGCAACCGCAGGGTTTATGGAGTCCAGAAACACCTCCTGCACTGACAGAAGCTGTAACCTCTGTGTGGATGTGAACTCTCAAATGTTGCCTGAATGGTCTAGTGGACTAGAAAGCTACAATTTCTTTGTCCAGTGCAGTCATTTGAATCGTAGGAATCAGAATCAGAATCAGCTTTATTGGCCAAGTACAGTGCATGTTCAAGGAATTTGGCTTTGGTGTCTTGTGCTCTCGTGCAAACTACCAAGTTATAAAAAAGTGTAAAGGGGTAAGACAAAAAAGGATGAATAGTAAAAAAGAAAGTATATGTAACTGCAGAGGGAGAGTGGAGTGCAACGCACAAAGGGAAAAAAGTGACAAATGCAAGAGAGCGCACCACCAAGGCAGCCATCCGCAGCGCCATCAGAGAAAAAAAAAAGAAGAGAGGTACAGAATAACAGACAAGTAAAACATCTCAAAACAAAGAGACGATCAAGTTAAATGTGGAGTAAAAGCTGGTTCAGTGTAGGATTTGAAAGGCTGTGGTTGTGTTCTGGTGTCTGCTCGACCTGCAGTTTATTCTTTCACCTCTGTAGATCCAGATCAACAGCTGCGTCCAAACTTTGTGACAGAAACACAGCTGGAGAGGAGCGGTTCCAACGTGGTTTCACCTGTGTTTTTTCTCCCCTGGTTCAAGTCCCTCCTGGGGGACCTGAACCAAAACACCAATGGGGGGCCTTTCTGCATGGAGTTTGCATGTTCTCCCCGTGCATGTGTGGGTTTTCTCCGGGGACTCCATCTTCCTCCCACCATCCCAAAACATGCTTCATTGGTTCATTGGTTACTCTAAATTGTCCCTAGGTGTGCATGTGAGAGTGTGTGGGATTGTAGCCCTGGTGACCTGTCCAGGATGCCCCCTGCCTTTCGCCCACGAATGGCTGGGATAGGCTCCAGCAGCCCAATGACCCCGAAAGGGACAAAAAGGGTTTAGAAGATGATTGAATGATGAATCAACAGCACAGTATTCGTGCACGGTTCGTGCATGATTCATGTCTTGTGTGACAGGTATTTAATTTTTTTTGGACCCTTTCTAGTTGTCTATACCACGTGGGGGGTCTCACGTCCGGTTTGTCTGGGCTGGGGGGTCAGGTCTCTCGAAAGGCAGTGTCCAGTGCTGCGTGGAAAAGTATATCCACATTTCATGTGCACAGATGTACGCAGCGGCAGCGTGACACAGCCTCAAGGCATGGCTAAAAGTGCCAGACATGCTTTGACTTGATGTTTACAGACTCTTTCCTCTTCTTCAGTTTGACTTTCAGCTTTTCAGCGTTCAGCCGTGCTCAGCATGGCGTCCTCCTGCTGCACAGCGGCGTTTGCCCGTCGCGCTGTCATCCTGTCGTTTCCCGTGCTGTTGCACGCTTTACTCCGAGGAGGTGAAAACAGACGGCATAATTCACTCCTGACGCCTGCAACACTGTGATTCAGCACCAAGGACAGAGCTCAGGGCTACGCAGGAACAGGTAACAACTCTTCTTTCCTCTGTAACAAACACCCCGACACATGAAACCCTTTCAAGCTGATTCCCTGTTAGAGCTCCTCACTGATTTGTGGTTTGTTTTGTTCTATTGTCAACCATTTCCATGGGAAACTTCTTTTTACATCCAGTCCTAATTTACATCTAATGCCAGCGTAACTACTTTTTGTTTGTACTTTCCCTCAGATGAACGAGAAGCGATCTCTCAGTCTGTCCGCCTTCTTATCACCGATCACTTCCCTGAAGAGCTGCAATCTTCTGCATGTTGGGTGGGGGTGGGAAGTTCCCTGGGCCTCTGCTCCATCCTCGGCCTTCTCTCCATCTCAGCTGCAGCTAATTTGTTTTCTTTCCCTCCCACTACGAAACTTCAAAGCCCTCTTCCCTCTCCTCTTTTTTCTTTGGCTCAATCCCTTTATTCCTGCCTCCCCAACTTCAGCCTTCCTTCATTACATGCTCTGCTGGTCTTTGTCCACTGATAACACCTGACTACTGCAGAGCAGATGAAACGAAGCCAGCCCACATCTTTCTCTCTCTGCTTTTCACAGCAACCAGTCCGGCGTCCTGGCTGATCACTTGCTCCGGTGGTCCATGCGGTGACGCTAACAGGAACCGAGACGGTGACAGTGACGGCTTCAGAGTTATGTTTCTGTCCCAGAGAGACGACTCGGGGGACCTCAGGCCATAAATTAACTAAACAGGATGCAGACGGAGAGGAGGCATCTCATTCCGGCTCCGAGTGTCTAACTAATGGCTACGTGTGGTCTTACACGAAGAACAGGGATGTTTCATGGGCCCTTCAGTGACTGACAGGGACAGCGCAGAGGGGCGGAGCCTGACAACCTCAGGCCTCAACCAACTCTGGTTTTGGGGTTTTTTCATCAACATTGACTGCTGCTCCTGTTTTATGAATGTCATTTAAATTGAATTTCTTTGGCCTTGCCTTTGTTCTCCTGTAGAGCAGCTTGACATTAGTTGTTTTCTATTAAAACCTACATAGGGACAAAAAAAAAACAGCTTTCCTCCATGCAACCGCGGTGAAAGAACAGGACGAAGGAGGAGGTCATGGAAAGAAAAAAAGAAGAAAACATTTTTGTGCTGTTTTATTTTAAAGGCGCAAGGAGGAGAGACAACTGTGGGCGACAGGAATGAACCAGGACAGAATGAGATGGACAGATCGGCACCCGTGGGTGGATGTTTTAGTAAAGACAATGGTGATTGCATTAGACGCCCCTTCGCCGCAGGCACAGGCAATATTGCATTTCCTGCTGAGAAGAACAACATGAGAAAAGACCCACCAAGGAGATGGAATTGGCAGCCTGTCTGGCAGAGCTGCTGTCTCTGTAAATATCAGGATGCAGTCGTCCGCTCAGAGCAGCCTCACCTCTGCAGGAGGAATCCCACAAGTCCCGGCTTTTGCAGAATTCCACCGGTGAGAATCATTGATGTTTACAGAAAAATGTAAGAACTCTTTCTGAGGAAAATCAACAAGCACTCGATTTTGTTATTTGATAACTTGATCTGCAATGTGCAGCAATGATATCTGGATTTAATGAAATAGTTTTCTGATTGTGTATTACATGTCTGTTACATGGCGTGTGATTCACGTTACCGTTTACTGAATGTTTTCTGAAGATAATTAATAAGCACTTCATTTTGTTACTTCAAAATTATCTATTCAATCAGAACAGGATGAAGAAAATTATGCAAAACTATAAAATGAATGAACTCAGTAGGGGTGGGATTGTATAGGACTACTTCTACCCGCTCCTTTTCAAGCAATAAAACAAGCTCTGCTTGACTTTAGTTAACGATCACTCTAGTTAATGAATCAAATGTGACTTAAGTGTGTCTTTTGCTTGTTTGTTTTATCTATGCATTTCAGCATTTCTGTAATGACTTTGATGAATCTGTGTGATTTGAAATAAATAAATAAATCAAATCAATGAAAAAGTTCCCCGAAATGTTTTGTTTTGTGATCCACGTCAATGTGAGAAAGTGAAGCGGGTCACCTTAGATTCAAATGAAAGCACTCTTCTGTTGTCTCTGTCCATAAAGGCGTTGATTTCACTTATCGCCTAAAATTGAAAAACTTCACAGAACATTCTGGTCAGTTTTAAAACCGCACCAAAAGGTTTCAACCCTAATGTCCAAAAAAGGTCACATATTCCATTTCAGCAGCAGGCGGGTGGCAGGAAGGCAGCAGCGCAGTAACTGACTGATGGGGGGTCTCCATGGTCCCCAGAATTGCCTGATGGTCATCGGATTTCCGACTGCCACCCTCTAGCCACCACTCTGCCCCTATGCTGCCCCGTGTTGACATGGACCGGGGGCTGGCGATGTCCATCTGGCGATCCATACGAATCCTACTTTGCCGTTGCTGCGTTTCTTGGAAGGTGTGTTGTCTAAAAATCATAATGTGTCACTTTCTATACACCCCCGGGTGGCTGGTGGTCGGTGGAACTTGATATGGATGCCCGCCATCCAATTGGAGCTGCTACCACCTGCAATCGCATTTTGTCATGACGTCATCCCTGCCGGACTTACCGACGCCTAATGTCAGTAAGTCCTGATTCAAATCGGGCAATGGCAGCTGAAAGGTGGACAATTTTAAGACTTCAGATCTGTGGTTTTTGCACTGGTTTTCAGGATTTGCTCTAAACTTTTTCATCATCTAGGCAGATCAAGGTGATACAAAAGTTCTACCTTGCAGGAAGTGGGATCCCTTTTCCCAAAGTCGTCACTGAACCCTCTGCCAATCGAAAAGGGTCAAAACAACCCCCAATTTTTGTCAGCATGTACCTACTTTTGTGTTATTGTGGCTGTGATTTCAAAATCAGCTCAGCAGGTCAGGAACCGGTGCAGGAGACCAGGCTTGGTTGCAGAAACGTCAACCTTTAATACATAACGCTCAACATGACAGGCCCAAGGCAGCAACAAAAGTGACAAAGCAGAGGGTCTGACAAGGGAGAACTAAAAAAGCGAAAGCAAAAAAAGGCCTGGACAATAGGCTGCCATAACCCGGTGTGACTGACAGGCGGGAAAAACGACCAAGAGAACATGACCAAAACCAGGAACACAACTGAAAAGCCCAACTAAAGCACTCAATCCTCACACGTCGGTAAACTGATTTACAACAACCTAAACCTTTGCTTTTTTAACAGCCTTTTCTTTTGCTTCAAGAAAACATAGGAAACTGGGGGGGAAAGCTATTTCTTGAAATGCATATAGACCCTCGAGTCTGTCTAAAACACTGTACTGAAGGACATTAAACAAGCTGTTGTCCACAAATCCCAGCCTCAGTTGCTGTTTTTGGCCCTCTGGTGTCATGGCGACTTAATGACAGTTGCAAGAGTGTGATTCATGTTGCGCTTTGTTCTTCCGCTAGTGAAACTGTGGCAAATAAAGGTATTTGGTCAAGGCTGGCAACTGAAAAAGGAGTAAAATCTCACAGAGATCTCCTGTGATCTGCTGGACAAAATCCAACACGGACATCAAGCTGAATGTGCTGCCTCTTCTCGCGGGATAGAAAAAGACCTTTACCGTGAGAAAGAGCAGCTCATGCGTCACGTTCCCACTTCTTTATGTCCACCATCCTCCAGGTGTGTTTATGCCAAACAGGAGAAGAGCTTAATGAGAAAGACCAACAATCTGTGGGTTCAGAGACATCTAGAACTCAACCGACACCATATCTTAAAAAAAAAAGGAAAAACAAACAAATTACAAACAATTCTGTCTTTTAGTTAGAAAAATTACCATCAAAATGACCCTATCTGTTACCTTTCAGGTGAGTCATAAGAAATAATTGCAGTAAAATGCCATCAAAACAGCAAAGCTGACAAAGAAAAAGCATGTGCAGAAATCATAGCCGGTTTTCTGCAGAAATACTCCATAATTTTGAAGTCTGAAATAGCAGCAGCTGCAATGCACTGTCTAAAAAATAAAAAAAAGAGCCAAAAATGTCAATAACAAATGTTCCCTTCTGATTATTCAGGCAGAGAAGCAAACTGTCAGAGTCATCAGAGTGGGTGAAGGTTGGACGGAGATTCTCTGGGGGCCGCTGCTCACTGACCTTGGTGGTTAGTTATAAGACAGCAAGCATGAAGGAGCTCAGACATGATTTAACCTCTGCGCTCCTGTCCCCTTCTACCTTCAGACATGATGTCCTGAAATTGAGCCCACGTTGTGAGCACTTTGTTTTTAAAAGCGTATTAAGGGTTTTATAAGAAACGCTGCAACAAGAACAGGCTTTCTGTTGCATTTGAACTCAGCCAAACCAGTGTGGTTAAAAAAAACGGGGGCATGGCTCTGTTTCATATGAAAGTAAAAATGTGTCTAAATGGCCGAGCTTGTAGATTTGATGTGAGAACTTGTAAAATAGAATCTCTGCATCTCTGTGTAAAATCTTCTGCTGTGAACTGACAAATTCCCATTTGCATGTGTTCATTTAGAGTTACAACTTCAAATCTGTGATTACAACTGCTCAGATGCATTTCTAAAGAAAAAAGTCAGTTTTTGCCTGCATTTTAATGTTTATAATAAAGCTGCTTAATAGCCCTGGCCCTTTTGTCCTGCTACAACCATTTTCCTGTTTACGGTCCGCTGGCAGCCGTCTAGCTGCATGTCTGCATTTAAAGCACGAAGACATCATTTGTCATTAAAATGCAGGAAAAACTTTTTTCTTTAGAAATGCATTTGTAGATCACACTCTGTGTTTAAACAAAATGACTGAGAGACTTACTGTCACATTTGAACGTTTATCAGAAGAGTTTTTGAAGCAGGAAGTCCGAATCTGTGAAGATCTTTCTAACCTTACCAAGTTCTCTGAGTCCTGCGATCTGATTGGCTGACTCCGCCTCCTCTAACCCTCCCTCCCCCCCGTAGTTCCATTTTCGGACACAGATCAGTTTTGACACAAGGAATGTGTCAGAAGTCCAGAGCGCAGTTGTAGCGCACTAAAGATTTGTGCCAGCAGATTGGAGCACACGCAGAAGCACATCTGAGCAGTTGGAATCACAGATTTGAAGTTGTAACTATAAATGAACACACGCTAATGGGAATTTGTCAGTTCACAGCAGAAGACTTTTACACACAGATGCAGATTTTTGGTGTGCAAGTTCTCACATTCTATGTTACAAGTTCTCAGATCAAATCTACAAGTGCGTTCTTTTTGGAGCATTTTAAACTTCATAGTTTCTGTTCAGTGGCTGATTTAAGGCCATGTCCCAGAGCCTCTATGTACATTTTTTGCATGCTCCAGGTACGAAGTTTTGGCCTTTTGGGACACCGTGCATGATATACGTAATTCACAACCGATGTATAACCTTTAAATCATGTGTACGGCGCACATATCGCGTTCAAATGACGTGATGGTCACACGAATCAAAAATGAATTGTATATAAACACAATAATCACACGGTTCATGTTCTACGTTAGTTTACGTGTTCTTAGCGTGGTTTATGCGTACTTCCTCCATGGTTTTAACGTGGTTCATTCAATTCAATTTAATTTCAATTTTATTTCAAACACACATGAAAATAAACACGAGATTAAAATAGACGTATAAAACAAGACAGTGTGCTTGAAAAGGAGCGGGTTGAAGAGAAATCTGGTATGATCACGCCCCTTCTTTAAAACACTTTATGATCTGCATATTTTCTATTCACAGTTTTTCGTGATACATCTATGAAAATTTAATTTAAAAGACCAAAAATGTTCAGACTTTTTCCAGGTATATTCTCGTATGACCAATTTTCATCCATGATATGTGCGCAAAATGTACGAAGTGTAACACGGCTTTTACTGAAGACGGATGGGAAAGCTCGTGTAAACAAGTTACAGAAAGGCCTGTAGTTCTCATTATAGGTTAACCTCAGCTATAAGAGACAAAATGAGAAATAAGGTCCAGAAAATCACATGTCTGATTTTTAAAGAATTTATATGTAAATTACGGTTGAAAATAAGTATTTAGTCAATAATAAAGGTTCAACTCAATACTTTGTTCTTTACCCTTTGTTGGCAATCACAGCAGTCAAACACTTTCAGTAAGTCTTCACAACATTTTTACAAACTGTTGCTGGTATTTTGGTCCATTCCACCATGCAGATCTCCTCTAGAGCAGTGATGTTTTGGTCCATTCCTCCATGCAGATCTCCTCTAGAGCTGTGATGTTTTGGTCCATTCCTCCATGCAGATCTCCTCTAGAGCTGTGATGTTTTGGTCCATTCCTCCATGCAGATCTCCTCTAGAGCTGTGATGTTTTGGTCCATTCCTCCATGCAGATCTCCTCTAGAGCTGTGATGTTTTGGTCCATTCCTCCATGCAGATCTCCTCTAGAGCTGTGATGTTTTGGTCCATTCCTCCATGCAGATCTCCTCTAGAGCTGTGATGTTTTGGTCCATTCCTCCGTGCAGATCTCCTCTAGAGCTGTGATGTTTTGGTCCATTCCTCCATGCAGATCTCCTCTAGAGCTGTGATGTTTTGGGGCTATCACTGGACAATACAGTCTTTCAAATCCCTCCATAGATTTTCTATGGGGTTGAGATCTGGAGACTGGGGCGACAGTGTGTTTGGGATTGTTGTCATGCTGAAAGACCCAGCCACGTTTCATCTTCAATGCTGATGGAAGGAGGTTTTCACTCAAAATCTGATCCTCCATGGTCCCATTCATTCTTTCCTTTACACAGATGAGTTCGTCCTGGTCCCTTTGCTGATAAACAGCTCCAAAACATGATGCTTCCACCCCCATGCTTTACAGTAGGGCTGGTGTTCTCTGGATGCTGCTCAGCATTCTTGCTCCTCAAAACAGTAGAGTTCTAACCAAAAAGTTCTGTTGTGGTTTCATCTGACCATAGGACATTCTCCCAGTCCTCTTCTGGATCATCCAAATGCTCTCTAGCAGACTTTAGACGGGCCTGCACATGTACTGGCTTTAGCAGGGGGACACGTCTGGCCCTGCAGGGTTTGAGTCCCTGGTGGTGTAGTGTGTCACTGATGCTAGACTTTGTTACTTTGATCCCAGCTCTCTACAGGTCATTCTCTAGGTTCCCTGTGGGGTTCTGGAATCTGTGCTCACCATTCTTGTGATCATTGTGAGCCCACTGGGTGAGATCTAGAAGACATAACAGGTCTTTGAGAGTCAGAAATCTTGCTTAACAAATAAGTTCTTTAAAAATCAGACAGGTTTATTTTTGGGATTTCTTTTTCTCATTTCGTCTCTCATAGTTGACGTATGCCCACGATGAAAATTACAGGCCTCTCTCATCTTTTTAAACAGGAGAACTTGCACGATTGGAGGCTGACTAAATAATGTTTTGCCCCACTGTATAATAAACCTCTTGATTTTTTTCCACTGAAAGTTCTGGCTGAACTTATTTTTCCTGTTTTTCAAAGGCTGCTGGTTGAACGTCATAATTCCCTTTTCTTCCATTTTCATTTCATGGAGGAGGGTTTTTATTGGCAGATTCTTCTTGGATAAAGTGCACAGTCTCTCTGTTTGTCAAAAGGGCTCATGATAAACCAGGAGTGGTGAAGAACTACAGAGCGGAAGAGAACAATAAAGCTCACACAGCCGATCGATTCCTCCCAAACATCACTTAATAACTTTGATTTATGCTGATTGTTAGTCAGACATGAAGGAATTACCTGATAAATGTGTGAGCTCTACACATATGTCACGAGTTTCTTTTTTAATGTAAAGGAGTGAGGGCACGGTGGCTCACCTGTGAATTTGGACCTGTGTGCTCGTGGGGGGCAGTAGCAGCAAACTGCACACATGAGAGGCTGTCCATCTGGTCACACTGCTGAGTGACGTGTGGAGACATCACTGCACGGAGGTGTTAATGCTCCATCTTAGCCTCTCTGTGGAGACACAAAAACTCAGTTCAATGATTTTGATGCAAAAACTACCCCAAATATTATCTTGGGTAAAGATGTGTATCAGATTTTTGGGTACTTTCCAAATAACAACTGATTCTTTAGTGTGGGGGTGGGCAAACTACGGCCTGGGAGCCTAAAATATTGAATCTGGACCTGCCAAACTGGAGCAAATTATACTAATTATCCGTATTAATGTTTATTTTCCCTGTAAGGCTGGTGTCTATCCATACAAATACATGGACCTTAGTTTAGGTTCAAAACGTATTTCTGTATGGGGTTGGATTTTGAACGAAGATTTTTATTTCTCTGACATTCACATGCGTTTTCTGAGTTGGACAGTTAGTTTTTAAATCAGTCCAACTCCACATGAATGCACCATAACTCTAAGTTCCATGATTCCTGAAGAATGTGAACGCCTCAGTGCGTTTGTGACTAAAAGGATGTTTTGAAATACACATTCCTAAATGTTTCTTTTTAAAATATATTAATTTTTTAATCAAATTAAAGCAGGTTTTTATTCAGATTCCCTTCCATCATGTGATGGATTACCAAACACTCCACACATCTTTTTCTAGTCCGGCCCTCCTCTCAAATTTTAGAACCCGTTGCGGCCCACGGGAAAAAAGTTTACCCACCTCTGCTTTAGTGCAGCTTTTTAAGCAGAACCTGTACAGATATTCTAGAGTATCAAGTAGGGGAGTAACCATTATTTGGTTAAGTGATGAATCGATATCTTGAACCAGATAGATCCGTCTGAGGCAGAGTCCAATCGAATTGACAAATACCATTAAAAATCAATTCAAATTAAGATAAATCGACAAATGGAATTGAAATTCAAAAATAGCATTTCAGTGCCCAGGTATTTCTCTCTGAGTCACTCTGGTTGTAGTTTAGGCAAAAGATGTCGTGGATTGATTTGAGGTCAGTAAATGGATAGAACTGGACTGTTCAAAACCAACACAATTGAAAAGGGAATCAAATCGATCGTTTATTAAAAATTACATTGAAATAATTTTGCTTTTCACAAAAATTGTTCAGGCGCAATGCATTGTGGTCTACATTCCCTAATCTAGTTAGGAACGATTCACACTTAACATACACTGTCCGACAAAGCAAGCGCAAAATTGTGTTTACATGAAATAGTTGACATGTCGTATTTTGGCTTTCCGGGTGAATAAAGGGGCCTAAGTGGCCATGAGATAACAGCTGCAAACAGTAGTAATTAAACGAGGATTTGGTGAAGAGGAACTCAATGCAACAGAGAATAGAGAATGAATTCCAGGGATGAGGGGCTTCTGGAACAAATGAAACACAATGCAGTCCTTGAAGATGGTCTGACATCTATTATATGCTCAAGGTGCATGCTGTTTTTTTAACACAAGCTTTAAGGGGGACACTGAGGCCATTGCACTCGGCAGCTGGTCAGCCTGTAAATGCACTAATGAGGGCCGATAATGCCCCTGCAGGAGGGATCAAAGATAGGATCCAGGCAGAATGGAGCTTAATGTCAGCTACCCCAGAGCACAGGAGCTCTAGGGGTGGAAAGGGAAGAGGACTGTTGGAGAGAGGGAGAAGAAGGGCAGATTGAGCACAAAAAAGGAAAACACGGGGAAACTGGAAGGAAGAAAGATTATCAGCTTTAATTACTGCGTTTAAAACACTCCTCAACTGACCATTTCCCCTTAAAGTCATTTTAACGTGATGTGTGCACCGTATACGCGATATAAAAGTTATGCATCGGTGGTACATTCATATGTTCATTAGACATACTTGGTCATGGAAATATGCCACAAATTTGTGTATGCATCTTGCAAAAATCACACACAAATGCACACGATTGACGTAATGATTGCGTATAACTACGTAAAATATGCATAAACTGCGAAATTCTCAACCGACGAAAAAATTTTGAACGGCTACAAACAGAATTCCCCTCGGCTGAAACCCTGAAAGAATTAACCCCATAAGTGACGTATGTCACGCATGTATCACGCAAGACAGAAATCTCATACATGGAAATTCTGCAGAATGTACATTGTGGCTGTGTGACACAGCCTAGGGACTACTGACGGTTTACTTGATTATATCAAATATTCTGCATACATTTTTCTATCCGTCAATCACAGATGTTATTGCTTTATTCAAATGGATGTCAGAAATCCTCCTGTACGCTTTCCGTTCGCCACCTCACCCCCCACTAACAGTTAGAAAACAATAAAGCTCTTCTGACAGGGTTTGTGCAGAATCACATCAAGACTTACAGAATCCTTTGAGAATCGTCTCATCCGTCTGCTTTCTTCCATCCCATCGGACATTTTTTTGAGCTTTGTTCTTTAATTACAACATCCGCAGGAGAACATTAGTGTTTCCCATCATCCTCTAGTCAGAAAGATCTCATTTGTATTCCGTCTACAACTTCACTCTAGCTTTAAGTTGAGGTCCAAAAGCTCAAAAGTGTGTTTGTTGATTTGGAGTTCCTTGTGACAAAAAGGAGAAAAAGGACAATGATAATGAAAGCTCCTAAACACTATTACATTAAATGTTAGAATGTGTAGAACACGTTCTGACATGCAGGCTGGGCGGGGGCCAACACTGAAGCCGTTCTAACGCTTACCATTGTATTAATGTCATGACCAAATATAACTCAATAAAAACAGACTCACCAAGAGCAGAGAGAATAAATAATGAGCAATTGAGCGTAAAAGGCACCAATAAATATTATAAATACAGATGATGAAATAAAACACACACATGATGTTAATTGTACTGAGACGGAATGATGCGTCTCTGACTTCAAACCCTGAACTCTTCATGTTTGCAGAAGGCTGTTAATGAGCAGCAGAAGACTTTTGTTTTCATCTCAGACAAACTCCAGCAGGCAGCTGACAGTTTGAGGGTGGATCAGAGGATGGACAAGAAAAGAAGATCACATGGGGGAATGGTCCACTGTCTGTGTTCATATCTGTTTGAAGTTCTCCGGATCCGTAACGCTTAGGTCATTTTTCAATATTCTTGCATTGCTATTGCATTTATATGATAAATGCCTTAATCTTGTATTATTTAGAAACGTTTCCTGTTTCAACCCATCCCACACTCACGTCTTTTCAAAAGGGGTTAACCAAAGAATGAAATTTGCAGCGAAACATTTTTTATTTTATTCTGACTCTAACATTTGTCCAGCAGCTCTGATAAACTACTAAAAACAATGACCTGTTTATTGAGGCTTCCTCCAGTTGTACCACAATTCTCTGCTGCTTTTGAACCAATCTTTATTTGGAGATTTTATTTTTTTCATGTTAATTATCTAAAACATTTTTCTTCTACATTTGAGCCATGAAGCCAGGACAGAGTGTCTGTGTGTGCACATTTGTGTGCAAGCTGGGTTGAAACGGGTGGAGGAAGGCCTCAGGTGTGATGTGTGACTGGTATGCCCCTTTTTATGTCTACAGGGGGGCCTAGAGGAGCATAACATAAAAGTCATGTTTTTCTCAACTTTATATTAATAACAAGACACCAAAAGATGTTCTCCATTCAAAATGACAAATTTATTTACAAATCAATAAACACCAAACCAACAATACCTTCAAAGTGAAGCAAAAAGGCTTCAGGGTGAACCAAGGCCAAAACAACAACCCAAACCCCACCTAACTAAAATCTAAAATCTTATCTGTGAATGAAAGAAAAGGGAAATCAATGACAAAACACTAACCTCCTTAGACTAACACAAACAGGAGAAAACAGGTGAAAGAAAATGGCAGTTCACCCCAACAGCTTCACTTAAACATAACCACACCAAACAAAAGACTACAAAAAGTAGGCCTGAAGACAAAAACCACAAAGAACTACAAAGTGGAACACAAACTGTAGAAAAGATGGCAAAGCACTGCCAAACTGCAGTGGCAACAGGTTGCAGCAAAGCTCCCTTTTCACATGCTGGAGGTCCACATGGTGCTTTTAAAGGTTACTGCCATCAGTTCAGGTCCAATGAGAGCCACACCCTTTCCAACAACACACCTGAAAGTAATCAGACGCACAAAGATCCATAGAAACCCAGAGGTCCCACTCTGAAACAGAAAGGAAATACACAACACAGAATAAAAAGAAAAACTGCAGAGATGTACAGTACAGACCAAAAGTTTGGACACACCTTCTCAAGGTGGTCTGTACTGTAGATGCTGAGGTTCTCTTTGGGACCAGGATGGATCATCAGTGAATCCATTAGAGCAGGGGTCCCCAAATCCAGGCCTGGAGGGCTGGTGTCCTACACGCTTTCCAACCAACCTACCATTGAAGCTCCTTATTTGGCTAAACACACCTGATTGAAGTAATAAGGCAGGGATTCTGGAAAACTAGCAGGACACCGGCCCTCCACGCCTGGATTTGGGGAGCCCTGCATCAGAGGAAGAGATTATAGATGTTTCGGAGATAAAAAGCAAATGGAGATGCTTGGAGACATTGAGAGGAGGAACAGTGATGAGGTTGGGAAAAGGATGCTGAGGTTGGAGATACCAGGAAAGAGAGGACCAGAGAGGAGGTAAAAGGAGGTAAAGGGATGCAGAGGGCTTGAGGATGGCATGGAGGATGCAGAGGAGAGACAAAGAAGATTCATTTGAATTCAAAGTGCCAAAATAACAACATCTGAGGTGCAGCTGCTGTGTTTGCATGAGTTTTCTTGTCAAACCATCTGCAAACACAGATGGATGTAACAGCTTCAGACAAAGGCCTGGAGTTCCTATTACCAGCGTGTTTAACACTGAGCGGATGGCCGGCATAAAACCTATCGCCTATTCACATCTGGAAACATTCTTTCTGCTTTCACCCACCTACTGTGCTGATAGGCAGCAGACAGAAAAAACTACATTTCATACACAGAGGCATGCAAAGCCATCACTCAAAATGCCTCTTCACTGCCGATTTGAAAGAAGCAAAAAAGACAGGAGGACAAATTTGGACTGGGAGTTTAATTCAGGTGCACGGAATAATAAACTAAAGCACAGATATGAATGTCCTCTCACGCACATGCTTCCTGGTAAACTAACAGAGCAGCTTGAGGACCAAACACAGCAGAAACATTATTCTGCATCCTAATACATCAGTTCTTCTAAACACAAGGCATTCTGGGTGATTTTTCATTTTTTTTGGTCATATTTAGCCTATTCAGACATGTTCATACATTTATTTTTTAAAAGGAAAGAAAACCACAAAAGGTCATTTGCCTCCAATTTTATGGTGAGTACAGAAAGTGTTCAGACCCCTTTAAATGTTTCACTCAAAAATCAGAAACGTGGATTTTATTTCTTATTAACGGGTGAAACATCTTAGACAAAAAACTGGAGTGTGGATATTCTGCCAATTTACACAAATAAAAGCAAAAGCAGAAAAATCACATGGCCATTCAAACTCTTTGCTCGATATAGAATTACCTTTTGAGCTGGTCAAGGCTTGAGTCTTGATGATTCAATGATTCACCTGGATTTGTGATCCTCTGGCTGGTGGACATTAGTGCACAGTCATGGCTCTGGCTAGGCCCCTTCAAGAGCAGTCACAGAGTTATTCAGAAGCCACCACTTTTTATTGTAACAGTCTGCTTTGGATCATTGTCTTGTAGGAAGGTGAACCGTTAGCCCGGTCTGTCAGGTTCTCTTGTGCTACCAGAACCTCCAGAGTTGTTGCCAATAGGTCACTGTCTTCCCCTTTCATCAGCCTCATTACCTTCTACTGCTTCCCTGCCATTTTGTTGTAACTTGTGCACATGTTCCAGCCTGGTTCTTGTATGTAGTGTTGCCTCCTTATTTCCGTTTTGTACATGGAACAAGGTACAAAAGTTTTCTGACCTTCTCTTACAGACCTGGATCACCCTTTGCATTATTTGCTGGATTTATCTCACTGCCAACCTGGTCACAACGGTTCTTCATCCTCACCAGTGTTTGCTGAAATTCACCTAAAACGTCTGAGGATTCCAGAGACTACAACAGGTTGGAAATCTCTGCTACTTGCTGAGCTTTTTTCCAAATAAACTCTGTTCTGCTCCTGAGTCTCTGCATTCCTGGGTTGTCTGTCCTAAACCAATACGGTCTGAGGTTCTGTTCACTCTGTAAGGTTTTCTTCCAAGACATCTTTCCTTCAATCGCAACCACTGTCCCTGCTGCTGAAAAACACTCCCAAAACATAATGGTGCCACCACCTTATTTCACTGTTGGGATTGTTTGGGCAGGTGATGAGCAGTGCCTGGTTTTGTCCTCACATGCTGTTAAGAATTAACATCAAGAAGTTCAATTTTCTTCTTCTTGTTTCTCATAGTCTCACCAAGGCTTTCTACCCCTGATAGCTCATCTTGGCAGGACAAGCCAGTCTTTGAAGAGTTTTGGCCGTCCCAAACTTGGAGGCCATTGTGCTCTTGCAAACCTTTGAGTGCTGCCGATCGTAACCTTGGACAGATCTTTGCCCTAATGCCACCATTTAGTCTCTGAGTTCCTCGGGCAGTTCCTTCAACCTCATGATTCCCATTTGCTCTGACATGTACTGTGAGCTGTCAGGTCTTTTATAGAAAGGTGTGTCATGGCTACAGAACAATTAGAACCCAGACACTGGAACCCAGAAGAAACTCAGAGGAGAACGGGCGTAGCAGGTCAATGGATTTAATGAACAGGTAAGTTAGAGAGCGAGAGCAGGATTCGTGGTGTCCACAACATGAGGGGCAGATTTCGGTGGCGTCACTGGTGGGATCACCCGCAGGCTTCGGAATCGGCCGTCGAAGGAGGTCCGAGAGGCAGGGTTGAGGTGTTGAGGTGTGTCCGAGTGGAGGAGGCAGAATGGGTTTTCCGGGCTGGGGCTGATTCAGACGACCACTCGTGGCTATGGATTCCTGAAGGTAAGTAGAGACAGGAATTAGACTCAGGCTTGAGGAAACGTAACAACATAGAACTAGCCGTGATGATCAAATATGCACCATCAGGGGCAACGGACTGGCGAAGAATACTGATCCTGGAGCTCCTTATGAAGGCAGGCGGTGAGATGAGGTAAGTGGTCGCAGCTGGGCTGAATCAGGAACCAAGCGGAGAGGAGAGGAGGAGGAGACTGACAGAGGCACCATAACAAGGTGTGTGACTTTCTTAAGCAAGTCCAGTCAGTTTAATTAAACACAGCTGGATTCAATAAAGAAGTAGAATCATCTCAAGGAGGATCAGAAGAAATGGATAACATCTGAATTTAATATGAAAGTCAAATGGACTGTCCTGATTTTGGTAAATGGCTGCAATGATACAAAGAGTGAAAAATGTAAAGGGGTCTGAATACTTTCTGTACCCACTGTATGCTTTTGTAGTACTTTAGAAATATGGAAAGATCAGAAAAGGTTTAGAAAAGACAATAAAGTCAAGAAGTAATCAAAACAGACGTGGGGAGGCTTTGCTCTCATCGCAAGATGTCATTAGCTGGGAACCAGTAAGAAAATGTCAGTGAAGGGCTTCATCCGTCTATGTGGTGCAGGGTTCAAGCCCCTCATGTATTCCAGGTGGATACTTTGAATGACCTTAAAGGGGAACAAAGAAGAGAAGCAGACATGTGCAGAGCCTCTCCTCCTCTAGTCCCCATCATGGGGTCGTAGGTTGTGGTTGTGCCGGACGTCTGAAACGGCAACATGGAAAAAAAGAGACAAATCGTGTCTGAGGCCTCAGTGGGTGGTGCAAATCCAACAAAGGTATTGATTAGTGTGGGTGGGTTTCTCTTAGGTTTCTTTTAGCAGGTTACGCTCTTTGGCTCTAAAAACTGTACACCCCCTTAAGGGCCAGCCGGTTTCAGGTGTCCTCCTGAACCACTGTGATGTTTTTGAACCCTGGAAACAGAAGAGCTTGTTCCTCAACGGCCTCCATGTAGAAGTTGATTGGAGACACTGGGGACCCCACGGCACTACCATGTTTCTGTCTATAAATGCAGCTGACCCAGGGCAGAGGTGCTGCTAGAAGTAAAAGCCGAGGCCACCTTGTTGTTAATTAAACAGCTGGGACTCAAGCCTGACAGAGTCAGTGTATGACTTGAGATCAGGATTATCTGATCTATCGTCTTCACCTGTACAACAGCTTCACACACACGGCTGATGATTTTACAAGGTTAAAGTGTCTGTTAAAAATGCGCATGTAAAAACTGATCATGCGTGGCAGCAGCAGGAAAACCAAGCAAAACCAACCCTGATGCTGTGACGAAGAGGCGGAGGTGTTTGGATCCATCTGCAACTGTGTTTATTGACAAACACATACAAGGCTCAAGAGGATGGTCAAGGAGTGGACAAGAGAGTCAGCAAACAAACTGGACAGCCGCAGGTTGTTGCTACATGGCTCTTTACATCATTTAGGCAATCAAGAAACTGAAAAAAAATGTGTGTGGGGGGGTCACATATAATGGATTACATATCAGGAGCATGTACGCTGGTGGAAATTTGAACGCGGCTTCACCGGCCAAGTGGCCAAACTTTGGACGTGGCTACTCTAAATAGTCACTCCCACTCATTCTTGGTGTGGTAATTCTATTTTCTAACCAATTTATGCCAGAATAAAGAGGTGCCAACACTGAACTGTTGTGCCTGCTTATTAAAAAAAAACTTTTGAACTTTCATAAACTTCCTATCTGACCTGCAAAAGTTCTAAAGTTTCAGTCTTTGACGTTTTTAAATGATCTCTCAGTTGAGAGACCAAGAACAGCAGAGTCTCCTCCCCTCTGCACACATAAGCAGCTGCATGCTCTTCCTTATGAAAGGTTTGTAACTAACGGAGCTCCGTGCATGTGCAAAAGGACTGTGACAGGAGACAGAATAAACAGCACCTGCATTACTGAAGGCGGAGCTGGAAGGAGTTTGAGAGCAGATGGGAAGGAGCGTTTGTGCCACAGATGGAAGACGAGCTTCCAAAGGTTTGCTGCTGCTCTTGCACAGCAGTTGGTCCAATAATGTGGTTCCACTAATGCGCCGGTATGACTGATGACTGGCCTCTGACACAGGGAGAAAGCCTGTTTATCACATGTAATATGGTTTCAGCTGGAATCTTCTGTTTGAAGGGACACGCAGCGATTCCTAGAATGGGGAGACAGTCTGCTCATGACATTACCAGCATCTTGAAACATGCATCTATTTTGCACTTAACAACCCTAAATGGAAAACACCATTTCAATTGTCCCTGACATGATTGAAGAGGGTTTCAGTACTACACGATAAAAAATCCCGACGGGCAGCTGAATGTCTTAACACGCCTTTTAAGACTTTGTGTAAGACGTGTGAGTAGAAAATTCGCACAGCAGCAGGAGACAGTGTGTTTTCCTGTCTCACAGAAGAGCTCATGGGAAATGTCTTTAAATAAATTACCATTCATTAATCACAGCCCATATTTATTTTCCAATCAAATTGATTCATACGGATCCACGACCAATTAGCCCTCATGAGTAAATCTCATGTTCTTGGATTTTTTAAACCAAAGACCAGCAATTGAGGATAAAAGTCTTTTTGTTATTTTCAGCGTTTTGTGTTTGGAGCATTGCTCATTCGAGTTGCAGAATTCTCAGAAGACTGCGCCCTTTTGTTTTGGTGTGACTTTAGTTTCACATGCTGCATTACCGGTCAGTGTATAAAATAGAAAGAAGCATTTGCATTGTGTTTGGATGCGCATTCAGTTTCGATGGATAGTGAGAGAACATGTTTTGTGCACTTTTCATTTTATTATCTACAACTGTAATTGAATTAGACATGCATTGCTTGTTTGCAGCCGCCACGGGGTGGAAGCCCAGCAGCTCGAGGAGGACAATGCACTGGAAGCCTTAAAGGCTGAAAGCCTCAAAGGTATCTGGATTTATCCATTTGTGTTTTACAGAAAACTCCGGTTTCTTAAGATTCTTTTATTCTGTAGTTCACCCCCCCCCCCGATTTATTTACTTAATTTATTCATCCATTCTATTAACCCATTGATCCGTTTATTCATCCATCTAACCATCCTACAATTCATCCATCCAGGCAGCCAGCATCTCTCTGATCCCTTTCGGGGTGATGGGATGCTGCACCTATCTCAGCTGCTGTTGGGTTAACCCTTGTGCTATCTTGGATGACCCCACCCTTACTTTGACGTGTTCTCCCTACCATGACAAAGGTGGATAAAGGTGGACAAATTTCATGTAATCCATTGAACCAGTGAAGATCACAAATCATTGAAAAAAAAAAGGTTCAGAGCTCTGTCTAGTGAATCTAGATGACCCAACTCCCAACGGTAAACTGCCTAGGAGAGCACAAGGGTTAAATGATGAAATGATGAGTGAAATGATGACACTTCTGTGTTGGATGTTTGTAGACTTTTATGGCCATGACTGCCGACAATATGTTATACTATGTAATAATCACAAGTTTACATGTGTTGCAGCAACAAGAACAGTCTATTTTATTTGCTGGATGTTGACTTCCAGTCGAGTTCTGATAAAAGCTCAAAAACTTGGACTGGAAAGACTTCTTGAATCATGAATTCTGTCAGCTGCTGGACTGTCACGAAGCCATGAGAAAGGACTGTGAATACTCTGATTATCCACCTGTTTATCATTGTTCCCTTTCAATATCGCAGTCCAAGTTTCGCAAAAAAAATGTCCGTGCAATTTTGCATGTTTTTTTTTAACAGCGTATTGTGTTCTGCATCCTGATTGGCTGCTGTCAATCATTCTCCTGTATGTTGTGTCTCACGTACAGAATTTAAATAAATATCGAATCCCAATCAGATCGTTGTGTTTTTTAATTGATAAAACTGGACTTATTTTTTCATGAAGGTTTGAACTTTGAGAGTTAAAACATGAGAGAAAAGTGTAAAAATGTTCATACATGTCATTCATTCCTTCATCCATCCATCACTGGCCTGGTTATTGACTTACTTGCCTTTATTTATTCAGTGTTGTTTAAACACTAAAGGCATAATTAAACATAAACAGTTTTGAACTGTGCAAAAGGTGCAAAACTGTGCAAACTCTACTTATACTTTAGTTAATGATCACTGTATTAAGCAAATATGATTTAAGTGACGTTTTTGTTTTGTTTTATTTTCTGTCTTTTTAATCTATGCATTTCATCATTTTTGTAACGAGTTTGAAAAATTTGTGTAAGTTCTTTATTGCTTTGACTACAATGCTTGAAATAAATCAATCAATCAAATCAAATCAATCAATTCAAAGGTTCACATGTAAAAGTTACACAACGTTAGCAAGAGTTGATGAGTCATCTCAATGATGTTTGATTTTCCGCCACTTTCAGTCAACCTTTTCATCATGAGCTTTCTGAAAATAAGCAAATTCTTTTAGAATCCAGAGACTTTAATGGATCTCAGATGACAGAAATAAGAGAACTTCCATTTCTAGGCTAAACCGTCAGGGAGCCGTTTCTTTGGACAGTGTTAAGGCGGTCCCTGAGTCAACGTTCATCCTCAACCAGCATGTCCATAAATCTCTACATGCTCACCATGTCTGATGTGTGAGCATCAACCAGGCTGTCTCAGCATCCATTGCCGGACCCCAACCAACAAGGAGAGACAGGGAGACTGTAATGTTTGTTAATGCCACCGTTCATTGAGGTCATTCTCTTTAATTCAATTTAGTTTTTTCAATTACCCAATTGTGTGTTTCAACCAACCATTATTTTTGCATTTGTCTTCTCGTTTATGGCTTTGTCCCTCTTTACAATGCTTTAACTCAATTAGCTGTTGAAACATGGGACCTTGAAAAGTTGATCCAGGATGTAGAGGCAATCTTTTATCCTGAATTGTTTCTTGGAGGTAATGATATCTGGCACCCCGGTGCCTCAATCTCAATCTCTTATGTCAGACCAGCCAGTAACTTTTTGTCGCTGCTGTTTGGTTCTTGATGGTGCTTTGTATTTTCCCTGGTTTTTAAATGAAATCTCTCCTGAAAGAAATGGTGCAGGCACCGATAAGAGCCGGTGAATGAGCTGGCTGAGCCCACCAGGGCGGAAATGTTAGATGTGATATTGTGGGGCTTGTGATACTAAAGGATTGGAAGGCTGCAGCAGTCCTGCATTTCAAGACCTGCTTAACACAGCTTTCCTTCAAAATCTAAGATCTCAGAAAGCTTGAGACTGTGGCAAAAGCTTTTTAACAAACAAAATCCAAAACACAAAAACCTTTGGGCTTCAGAGCTAAATGGCTCACATGTTGGTGCTCACAAAATGATTGCATTTCAGACTGTTAAACTATCTTAGTCACTGATCATCTGGCATTTAGTAGAAACAGAAAACAACTACAAAAACGTCAGTACAATCAATCAGAGCTCAGGTGCAAAATAAAAGCACAATAGAGTAGAAGTTATATAAACATCTATTTCCATTTAGACACACAGCTTTGGAATTGTTTAGCTAGATCTGAGTATTTTGACTAAATCCAACATTAAAGAACACAAATCAAAGACAAGATCAGTAAAATAAATACAAAGTGTGCGATTTCTCTTACTTGTTTAGTGAACAGCTAAGAGCCTCCAAAGGTGCACAGACTTGATGGTAGTAGGCCAGATAACAGAAATGATTCTGCCAATTGTGAATAGCTGAAACTAAACTAAACAGACTGAGCTAAACGTAGCCAAGTACAGGAGCACAAACGAGCAATGGGCTAGGCTAGGGGTCGGCAACCCATGGCTCCGGAGCCACATGTGGCTCTTTCATCCTTCTGTTGTGGCTCCCTGTGACTTTGGGAAATAATAAGTATTTTATAAAAATTCAATTTTATTTTAGTTTGTTCATTTTTCATGGCATTTCAAAGGCGCTGCTGGCTCCATGCGAAGCGCGTGCCACGTAAAAAACAGCTTCCTTAATGAATGAGCTCGTATTTATTGGGGAGAACTGCAGAGCTGATAGCAGGAGGACACGGGGCGGCTTCAATAAACACTCCGGGTCCGGAGTGGTCTTCTGCCGGGAACTTGACGTGCCGCGGAGCAGAGAGCAACTCTCTGATGACAGAGAATTTGCGCTTCGTGTTTTTAAACACGCATGTGCATTGATGTATGTTTCTTCAAGGATATGAGTGTAGATCGCGGGACAGAGAAGATTAAAAAAAAAAAAAGTACTTCTCAAAAATCCACCAGCCAATCAAAATCCTCACCAAAAAGTACGGGACTTGATTGACATGCAGAATGGCCAATCGGACATCCTCTGACACATACGTCACTGCAGATGCGAGTTTAAATTCACTCAGCGCAAACTCTACCATCAGAACGTCTTTTTCTGCCCCGCGGCACATCATGTCCCCGGTAGAAGACCAGTAACCGGAGTGTTTATTGAAGCCGCCCCGCGTGTCTCCTCCTGCTATCAGCTCTGCAGTTCTCCCCAGATAAATACGAGCTCATCAAGGAAGCTGCGAGGCACGCGCTTCATACGGAGCCAGCAGCGCCAAATGCCTCATAATATGCCATGATGCTCCCCGCATTGCACCGTTTACAGCAGAGCATGAATACGATGGTTGCTGCTTTCTGTCTTTGTAATAAAACGCCTCATCTGTTAATACAAAAGTATCTTTATGTAAACTCACTGTGTAGTTTTTAATCATCAGTACATAAACAATAATGTTCAAATAAACATGTAACTAATAAACATGATGATGGAAAGAAAGAAGTACTTTTTTTTTTAAAAATCTTTTCTGGCCCGCGATCTACACTCGTGTCCTTGAAGATCGATCGTGATCGACGTAATGAGCTCCTTGATATAATATATACATGCATAATATATATATAATGATGTCAAAACAGGTTGTGGCTGCGGGTGTTTTTTGTTCATTAGGGGCGGTCCCAAATGCCTCTTTGAGTAAAAAAGGTTGCCGACCCCTGTGGTAGGTCTATGGCCAAGTACAGGAGCACAGACGAGCCAACTGGAATCTGGAATTACTCCCTCCCCCCTAGAGGGGAGTGGGAAAGAGGGACAAACATGAGTAGCACTTCACCAAACAGAGGCATGGAGAACAAAATAATAAATAAATGATCAAGAATAGAGGAGAGTAGAAGTAGATGAGAACAGAGAACATAACCGCAGTGCCCCATACTTTTCAAACTTCTAACAGCCTACTTAGTAATTACTATTGTTACTAAATTTAATTCAAACATGTTAATAGTAAGCTGCATGCACTAAGGTCCTTATAGCAAATGGTATTAATAATAAAAAGAGGGAAAATCTAAATTTTAGCATATCAATATTAATACTACAAAGTATTAGTGTATTAATCTGTGCCGGGGAAATGGGCAGAAAATCCATCTCAAGCTAAGGCCGGGCCCCAGGCCCAGCCACCGAACCATGAATGCCAAGACAGGAGCCAGGAAGGTGGCATCCCCCAGGGAAAGAGGCGGCCCCCGCCCATAGGGAACCACTACATGATTGGGAGCTTTGTCCTGAGCCATTTGACCAACTAGGGAGACCCACAAGGGTCTCAGGGGGCTCTCAAACTCTCCAAATACTCCAAACGTCATCCTACTGAATCCCCCCCCCCCCCATCCCAGACAGCATCCCAACAAAGACGAGTTTGAGAGCCCCAATCCACCCACACCAGACCCTGCAGGCCCTACATAAAGAAACCAAAGTACCCAAGGGGGGCTAAGTGGGCATTTGTTAGCAGAAATTTTAAGTGGCACTAAAAAATGCAGTGGGGTAAAAAGCCGAGAGGTTTAAAAAAGCTAGAGTTGCAAAAGCATCAACAGCGACATCATCTGTGTTCTGGTCCATGGCACAGTCCGTGAAAAACGCTGAGTCAGCCCTGGACTGAATGAACACCATCAAATGCTGATTCATGTATCCCGAAAAAAGATTGGAGGAAAACCTGATTGGAGATGCTGCTAATATGAGCACGTTTACTGTAACAGGCGTGTTGTGTTGTTTTTATTGCAGTTCTATCACAGGAAACATCTAAGCGTTTAAATCAATCCAAGGAAATACAACTTCCTAAATGATAGATTTATTTAAAAATCCATGCAAAGATTTGGGGGGAGGGGCCACTCAGTCCATTCCTTATATACTGTCCGTATGAATATACTGGAGAACATGACACACCACAAACTAAAGGGAGCAACAACCTGACAAGGATGAAGAGAAAACCAAACACCCGGATCTGCTGAGGACAATAACTGAAATGAAGACAGCTGGGGACAGTTAGCCTGAACCTGAAGGGACTGTGAGAGGAGGACAACTCAAAACAGAAAAGGACTGAAAACCAATAAATGACTAAAACCAACCAATACAAAGGAAAACATAGAGCACAACCCTCACAATCACATCTCACTGTAAAACACTTGCAGTACTTTGACCTTTAGACTGATATGTTCTACTTCTGCAGAAATGACTAAGACAGTCATATTGAGAGTCGAGTACCTCATTACATTTCTGAGACAGTAATATTTCTGGGTAAGAGATTAATTAACAACTAGTGGTTAACTTGTTCAACACGGTCTATAATTTATTCTTAATGAGACATTTTTTCTTTCATAAGACAGATGGTGCCCCTCCTTCCTGATGCAGTATTAGGGGGAGAGGATGGATGGAGATTCTCATTTATAGATAAAGTCTTTGCCAAATGACATTTAAAGGTCATGTCAGGTCATGTACATTTTGTGCATTTTCCACATTTTGGGTTTTGTTATACATGCGTGGTATATGTAATTCCTAAGTGTTTCTTGCGTTCGTCATTCGTCGATGTGCTGTGATTAGGCAGTTAACGTGTATTTAATGTCGGTTAAACTCAATCATTTTCTAACTCTTATGCAATTATGCAGGATTTTTGCGAGATGCATACACAAATGTGTGTCTTTCCACAACTGTCCCATGTATGTCGAACAGATTTTTCCACCGATGTGTAACTTTTATATCCCGACTTATACAGTTGACATATCATGTTCAAATGACGTAATTGACGCACGAGTCACTGAGGATTTACTTATAAACAGCGCAATAATCGCGCACGGTTTATTTTCTGCGTTAATATATGTCTTCTTTGTGGTTTTCATGTGAGTCATTCCTGATACATTTGTGAAAATTTCATGTATGGACTCACTTTTTTCCACAAATATTCATGTGTGACCAGTTTTTAATTGTGCAATATGCGCAAAATGTACGTAGTGGCTGAATGACGCGGCCTGAAGGCTTTGATGCCTCAGTTTACAAAAGAGCGAAAACTGCTTTCAGTTAGAAAACATTAAGGTCAAAACTTTTTATTAAAAATCAGGAGTTAAGCGGAAACTCTTTGTTATATGTAAACAAACTTTACTTTGGATGGAAATGAGAAAAAACAAGTTTACATTTAATCAATTTGGGCAAAATCATTTGATAGAAATAGAGTAAAAACAATTTAGTTACCAGAAAACTACTCAAAAAATGTTGGCTCAGGTTAAAACATCACCTTTTTTCAGCATCAAAAAGCCTAAATGCAATAAAACAATAAAGATTAAATGAAAACTCGTAATAAAATAAGTTAAAACAATAAAAGGAAATGACTGAAATAATCTGCATTTACAGCCGTTAGCTAAACGTAACGTGCGTGCTGCTGTAACCCACCCACATCTGAATATAACTCCTCAAAGGACCCAACACAGCACATAATGAAATAATCTATCATGTTTTACTGTGCAGCAGCAAATGAAATGCTCTCAGCAGCAGCAGCAGCAGCCTGCAAACACAATTGTCCAAGCCTAGAGGAGAGTCAGCTGCTTTAACTTTCCGTTGAGCGTGGATGAAACTGCAGACGACAAAGAACCCAGACAAACACAGGCACACATCAAAAAAAGCGCCGATCTCCAGCTTCTACTGCAGCAAATCCGAAGTGTGGGCACAACAAATAAACAGAGATGTCAGGTGGAGATCCAGACAGTTGGTGCAAAGCTGAATATTAAACCAGGAACAGGACGAAAGCGACAGCAGAGCAGAACCTTTTCCAAGACTCTATTAAACAAACAATCTGCTGCATCAGACTGACATGGACCAGTGCAGAAGGTCCACCGCTTCTAATCATGCAGTAAGTCTGCTTATAATATCAACAGATCAGAGCGTTTACCGACACGCAACCAAGGAAGGTAACCCTCTGACCCACAAATGTCACCGGTGTGGTGGTGTTAAAGGAAATGCCAGAACTAAACCCAACACAACGTTTCTTTTTTTTTCCTCCAGGGACCCAGAATGGCTACGCGAATGTCTGAACAATTCATCTTACAGAAGCCAAGATGCTTTAGCCTGGATGGAGGGACACACACAATGCACACGGCTGAAAGTTTTCCGCTTCACCAAAGTCCCTGACATGCTGCAGAAAGGGCTTCCTATCATCAGTTCAGCTCTCACCAGGAAACCATCACCACTAAGGAGTTTGTAAGACTAACTAAAATGAAGGAAAAAATAAAAATGGCTCACCAATGTGTGATGCATTTAAAGAAAACAATTATTTCTTTGAATATTTGTCTGAAAAAAAATACCAACACTGTCAGAACAGATTTACATATTCCTAATGTTGGTTTAGGATAAAGTGACAGAAAGAAAAAAAGCAGTAATTTCAGGAGAACACACTGTAAAGTGTTCCCCCCGCTTATTCACATTTCAATATTTGCGGTTTCACATATTCTTGTTTTTTTTTTCACAGAGCTGGGGGCCTCAGGTGAGTTAGTCTGCCCTGCTCTAGAGCAGTGGAGACACCTCCTCTGGAGCGATGAATCACTTATTCCATCCGGCAATCTGATGGACGAGTCTGGGTTTGGAGGTACATTTGGGACTGCATTGTGCCGAGTGTGACATTTGTGGAGGAGGAATTATGGTGTGGGCTTGTTTTTCTGGACTTGGCCCCTTAGTTCCAGGGAAAGGAACTCTGAATGCTTCAGGATGCCAAAACATTTTGGACAATTGCATGCTCCTAACCTTGTGGGAACAGTTTGGAGGGGGCCCTTTCCTCAAAACAAGGTCCATAAAGACATGGAAGACAGAGTCTGGTTTGGACTGGTCTGCACAAAGTCCTGACCTGAACCCCATAGAACACCTTTAGGATGAATTAGAGCGCAGACTGAGATCCAGGCCTTCCCCACCAACATCAGAGTGTGACCTCACCAATGACCTTTTGGAAGAACGGTCCAAAATTCCTACAAACACTTCTAAACCTTGCGAAAAGCCTTCCCTGAAGAGCTGAAGCTGTGAACTCTGGCTTAGGAATGGGATGGCTCTTCAGTTCATGTGTGAGTAAAGGCAGGTGAGGGATTAAATCAGAAAAGAACTCATGAAGAACCAGTAGCTGATTGATTACTTATTAACCGGAAGATTCCATGTAAATAAATAAATGTTACATCATGAGGCTTTTCCGAAATAACAGTACTTCATCATGCAGTGGTAGGACGGTCGATTCCCTCATGGCGCCCATGTGTCAAAGTGTCCTTGGGAAGGAACCCGGACCCCACCTTGTCTCTGGTGGAAGGTTGGCGCCTGTGTTCGGCAGCGGAGCCATCAGTGTGTTTGTGAACAGGTTCATGGGACTGTGACTGTTGCGCCGAGCATCTGACTGAGTCGCGTGACGAGGAACTGAGCAGCTGAGCGTGCTGCGTCGGTCATTTAATGGCGACGCACGCACTTCATTCATTCATAAACTTAAATAAGAACATATTTAAAGTAAATAAGTGAGGTCGCTGATTAACTGAGCCACTTCAAATTACATAAATGTTTGTTGTTAATGTGTACATGGAATTTGTAAATATTTATTACTATTATTGTGTGCGCTTAAGGTTTTTACCTATTGAATGCTGGCTGATCAAATGGAAATTATTTAAAGTTTGGAAATTGATCTGGAGTGACAGTCTGAGTAAATCGATCTTCATCGTTGGATGAATTAAGTGCGGGAAATGCACACCAAAGAAAACCAGGGAACACTTGAGTGACTGTAAAGTAGAGGTAAGATCTTAAGCCCGAGCCCAAGTCAGAACGAGCCCGACCCGACCCTAATTTCGGGTCGGGTCGGGCACTAAATGACAGTCATTATGTTCGGGTCGGGTCGGGCCGGGCTTCTCTCTCGCTGACTTTTTTAATAAATATATTGTAATGTCTGCAAAGAAGCTCCTTAGGCGGCGGTTGTCAAACAGCTCTTTATTAATCCTGGATGTCAGAACGGTTACCGCACGAACCGAAAGGCACAGCCAGCTTCTTCTTACTCAGAGGGAGAACGTTCACTGAACGCACACACACACAGGTAGACCCCGCCCCCTCCCCCCAGTCACCAGCCCACCCTTGATTGACATACACTGTGGTCCAGCTCTGCGCACGTATCATGAATGTAATCTTCCCTCCCCAAGTCCGCATCTATTTTGTTTAGGGATCCCCGATATGGAGCAGCAAGAAGTCAAACTTCAGACAGGGGAACTGAAAAGGCAAACGCTGCAGTATTTCTCCACGTAATGAAGCGACTGCGCATCCAGATGTCACTCTCTCTGTCTGGCCTCTTATTCTGTGTTCCAGCGTTATTTCGTTGTGCAAATGCATTTGTCATGTAGGGAGGAATCTATGCTCAGCGCTTCGCTGGATTTTTTAGGCCCGATCTTACCTCTACTGTAAAGCGCTTTGGGCCTTCGAGGAAAGCTGTACGAGGAAGTCTACGACATTTCCCATAACATCCTCAGGCTTTGTTTTTATTTTATACATGAGAAAGAACCTGAAACCCTGGAGGAAGATGGCAAAGGGACTAAAAGTGGGCGACAAAAACAGATCTATTTTCTGAATTCCTAAAGTGTGGATGTGGCTAGCTGTTCAACTGATAAGCAAATGGTTGTGCTGTCCAAAGAACCTCCCATTTTTCCTTCATTTGAGGCTCTTTTTGCTTGCTTCTCCCTGGGTACGGTTCCCTTTCAGAGGCATTTATAGCGGCTGTTAGGGGCTTTTGGCCTGTGAAGCTGTGCTTTCAGGCTGCAAAGACCTGTGGGATGGAAAGATGTCTGACAGCCAAACAGAAACCTGCAGCCTTTTCAAAAAGACCCGATCCTCGCTGAAGGGTGTGAAATGGCCTAAGTCAACATGTCACCAGGAGGAAACTGGATTTTAAAATGTTGGATGGGTTCATTGATCCCCAAATGGTGAACTCCCTTTTGATTGGATCTTACTCTGCTCCCGTTGGAGTTATTAAGTCTATAGGTTTGGTGCATGCTGTGAAAGAAGCCTGAAGGGGGCTGTAATGTTTACACCAAACTGTTTTTTTCCTTTTCCATGTCCCTCAGCCGATGAACACTGACGAGCAGAATAATGAAGTCGAGCTCAGTCTACTCTATATGTATGTCTCTGAACACTCTCCAGCTCAAATGATGCATTTAAATCTTAAGTGTCTACTTTATCGATACATCCAGAACGTATGATGAGTGCTGATCATCCATCACTCGCGCCCATTGTCAACCTCGAATCGGTTTTGGCATTAATCTCCATGAGTGACACTTCACAGCGGTCATTTTTCACCGACTGCAAGTCATTTCAGCGCGCAGGATCGTGATTTAACACCTAGTTGGCTGGTCTCAGTCTGTGTCTGGGGTGTCACGTTTTCAACACTTTCCTGCTGCGCCTAATTCTCGGGTGCCCTGTAGATCTGTCATTCAGATGGACAGCAGTGACATTGCCAGGCCAGATTTCTCGCGCCCACTCATGTCAAGGAAGGTGACGCTTTTAATTAGACTAACTCTCTGTTTTCAGCTTGCTCTGGGAGTTTTGTGCATCATCAAATGTCAACTGTTTCATGATTTGGATGTGAAATATCCCCTCTGGGATATTATGTCATTTGAGAATACAGTAGTATTGATTATTTCAACTGCAGTCTATGAAGGTAATTCACTGAAAATGCTGGAGACCCTGTTCTGCCTTTGATTCTTAAAAAGGATGAATTAAACACAATAAAACCCGTAATCAATGAAGACATATAAAGAGTAGCGCTTGATAAACAGCCACAGTTAGTTTCGGCTGCACTGATTTAGGGGCAGGAAGCCACTTAGCTTGGCGACATGTGAGGATTCAAAGAGCCACTGACTCAGTGCTTTAGGACGAAGAACACCTCCACATGAACATTTACGCCTTTTAGGAGCCAAAGGTTTACAGGTCCTCAGCTTTGCTTTTCTTCTAAAGGCAGTTAGGTTGATCAAAAATCAATATGAATGTGAACGAGCTGCTTAAACAACACCTTTTCTTTAGAGCCAATTAAACATTCTACGACGTTTGCACTGGATTTTGTAAAAGAACAAGTCAACTTAGGAGCCCAGCAGTTCTGTTGACTGAGATGTATGACGTAGTAGATGCGCATTTTTTTTTTTGTTAGCTTAGTGAAGCTGTGGAGCACACTACTTTGTGACCCTACTTTAACGTTCTTATAATATGTATACTTTATATAATATATGTTTTGCACCAAAAGTTACTTTTTTGTCACAATCCATTTGGAAAGTAAACGCCTGAAAACGAAGAACTTGGACTGTGGGAGCTCATTTAAGGAAGACGCGTAAACTGAAAGCTCTGACTCTAAGTGTGCCTTTCAGATATTAGACGGAGCCACACTTACACCTTTTAATGGGTTACTAAAGTATCAACTGGAAGGCTCCTGTTGAGTCATTTGATTACAACAACGTAAGAAATCTGTTAGTTTTAAATTACTGAATGCTGACTTTTGCACCGCTGAACTTATTGCACTTATTAAACTTTTGGGCATAAAGCATGATTGGTTGGAGAGGCTAAATCACCTTGAGGTCATGTCAAACAGCCACTACATACATTGTCATGTGTAAATCTACGTGGGAAAAGTGAGAACATTTGCAGGCTTTACATGAAATCTTCACAGATGTATCATGAATAAACCATGCAAGGAACATGTAAATCAACATAGAACATAAACCGATTATTGTCCTGTTTATATGCAATTTATTAGTGATTTGTGGGTCAATTACGTAATTTGAATGTGATATATGTGCCATATACGTGATATAATAGTTATAGATTGGTGGTTCGTGCTCAAAAGGTCTGTTAGACATGCGTGGAATGGTCGTGGAAAGACACAAGTTTGCATTTCTCAAAAATCACACACAATTGTGAGAGATTTATCCTATAATTCCGCATAAACTACATAAAATAGACCTAAACTGCGTAATTCTCAACCGACCAAAATCTTAAACTGCTCAAAACCCAAATTCACGTAAAGATTCGTCGGCTGAAACTTTCAACGGACATCTGTGCACATCCCCGAATGGAGAACGCAAGAAACCCTTATGAGTTACATATACTCACGCATGTATCCCCAAAGACTGACATTCTATAGTTCACAAAATGCACTTAAGCCATAACACCAGATCCAGCAAAAAGTTCCCCTCATATGGAACCGAACATTTGACCACGTTTGTCATGGTGCCTCTGGCAGTATCTCTGCCCCCTCCCCTCTCTGCTCTGATGATTGGAACCAGCTGTGGACACTCACCTCATCTGCTCACCGCCTTCTTAAGGAGATCCAGCCCAGCATTCATTGCCCTTCACAGTGCTTAGTCCGGTCACGAAGTCTAGTCTCGTTCTCATGTCTCCCTGCAACTTATTTTGCCTTGTTGTCTCGCTCTTAGGTCTGTTTCCACGAGTGTCCACCTGGAACAATCTACCCCATGAGCTACCGCTGCCTGGTCTCGCTTCCTGCCACGCTCCGCCTCAGCCACGAAGAGGACTTCTGCTACGGTAAGACTGCTGCCGGTTCTAGTCACCAGAATCGGAACTCCAAAGTAGAGGGCTGCATTGGGATTGGGTCCCGCCGGGTCCCGCGGGACCCAACCCAAATCTCGCGGGATTGGGCGGTTTGAATTGTACTGCGGGCGGGAGCGGGCGGCAAAAAAAAAACTCAGCGGGATCAGTGCTGCCATGAATATCTCATGAATATATATTAGCGGACTACGTTAGGCTGTGCGGCTGTTGGAGTCTTATGTACTGAATCTCCGTGAACGCACCAGGTAGAGACGCCCAATCGCCTCTATCATCTAACCTGTTGTTGGGGGTGCGCCCCGCCTCTTAGGAATTGTGCTCTTTAAAGCTTAATACCGCGGTCGCGTATGGGCGGAGCTAAGAACTAAAGTTATGGTCTGATCGCTGCATGGAGCAATGTGTGCATCAATGCATGCTAGACCCAAAGAATGTGGAGAGATCAGGTTTATTATTTTGAAGAGTTCTACTTGGTAATCATGTTTCCATGATTAAGTTCATAAAATCATCCCAGAGAAAGTCTCTGCTTAAACTCCCGCAGTGAAAGCTGCGTCTAAATCCGACGCCCGTGTTTGCATCTCTCTGACAGAGTTTGAAGCCAAAGCCCCTCCCCCGCATCTTTACCTGCTTTTCCTCTCTACCTGTTCACCTGTTCACATCCTCTGTAGCTGAGTTGTTTTTTCCCCGCGCTCCCAGATTATTCTACACAGAGAGCGCAAAATACGGTCATAGCAGGTTAACACGTTAGTCGGGACGCTCTACGCAGCAGAAGGATGAAAGAGCTGTCAATCTATCTGGCAACACTGCGCGGGATAAGGAGCAGGTTACCTGGCAGGGACATGATGTCAATGGATAAAGCAGAAAAGAACCACAAACGAGGTTCATCGCGAGACACACATGGTGTTCAGATCTGCGTGCTGATGCCCCACTGAGGCGCAAAACAGCAAAAACGGGAAAAGGCTGAAGCTAAAAAAAAAAGTATTTTTCCGTCAGGAAAAAATTAATTCATAGATTTTCAGCTCTGTTGAACAATTAATGTTTTTCTTTCTCCATAAATTCAATGACTTTGACCTGCATCTTTAACAGCTGGTTCAGCGTGCTTCAGGGCCGTCTGTCAGCGCGCGCAAACACGCACAATTTTAACCGAACAGGATTTGTGAAAATATATTTACTAATTAAGTTGCACATTACACAAAGCGGAATGGATGAAAAGATGAGGCTGGAGGAGGGACATGCATCTCTTTAATAATATCAACACAAATACGTGTTTTTTTCCTGCGGACGGGAGACGATACAAAATCAATGCAATCTCTATTACTGTGCGGGACTAAATTCTATGAGTTTTGCGGGTGCGGGCGGGAGTGGACCTAATATTGCGGGAGCGGGCGGGAGTGTAACGCATACGTTGCGGAGAGGGCGGGATTGGTCAGAAATTCGGCGGGTGCGGGCGGGATGAAGAAAATAGTCCCGCGCAGGGCTCTACTCCAAAGACTATTGATTTTGCCAGCCATAAAAATAAAAACTCTATTATCCATACTACGTTTGAGTTTTCTTCCGGGTTCCAGCATCTGGGTCTGTTATGTCATACAAATCATGACACCGTTCTGAATTTGAGAAACAGTTTGTCGGTGAAAGTTACTAAGGCATTGACGGGATCCAGTCTTGGCACAGCAGAGGAGCCTTTTCTTTCTTAGCTTGCATGTCTAAAAGACATCCTTCTCCACGACCTCCACAACAAACCGGAGATTTGATCTAACCGAGCAAAACACCGAGAGAGAAAATGAAGAGGAAAATTTACCCAGCAGATAAGAAGTAAACTTTTTTCTCAGAGTAAATCTCCCTTGAGCTGAAAGCTACTTCCCTGAACTATTTTCTCTTGGATCTATTGTTGTCTACAAAGGTAACCCTGCAATTCATCACTGTCAGCTGGTGCCGTATAGGATCCCATACAGAGGGCACATATGTGGAAATGGAAAGTACTGCACTTTAGGGAGGGAGGAGCAGCTGGAAGTGGCTGTTGTCAGTTGTTAACATGGCTGATTTCTGTGAGGCATTAACCTTTATGACATGGCTGGCTTGAACGTGTTATGTGCTGCTGCAGTACACTCAGGCGCGTGTAAGGGAAGGGGTTTATTAACAGGAGGGCACCCTTGGCTTTGTGCTCTGCAGAAATGGTGGGGTTCTCATTAAATGAAGCTCAGGGACTGAGAAGCCTTAACGGGCCAGAAGAAGTCAGGTATCAGGCACTCGTTCTGTCTCTGTCCTCCACCTCTTAGGGTCGTGCCAGCTTCTATACTGTTTTTGACAAATCCGTTATTGTGGCATTTCAACGAAAATGCAGAAAACCGCAAACGTAGGAAATACTCCAATGCAAAAAGCTCACAAAGACGAGTCTTTGAGCGTGGGCTCAAAAGAAAAACAAAACAGCACAGCACAGATGACAGTTTTGAGGAGAAAAAGCACAAAGAATTGACTTGAAGATGTAAAAGGAATCAGTAAAGCTTCCTAACATCCAAAGGCACGCTCCTGGCAAGCAGCACAGACTTACTTCCTCAGAGAAGTGCTCAATGTTGAAAACAAGTACGGGACTTTGCTGGAGCTGTGCGGCTCTCCATCGCCCAATTAGATACAGTGTATGGCCCCGGGACCCAACGTGATGACCACATTAAGCATTGTCTGTCTGCTCCAGATCAGCTAGAGCGCATCCACTTGCAGAGTCACTCTCGCCTTGAGAAGAATAAGGTGTTTCGGGGAGGGGCGGGGGTCGCCTCAGCTCCTTATTCCACCTCCCAGCTTCGAATCAATTTGGACTTCAGCATTTCTCACGGCTGCGGTCACTCTTTAACTGAGCACGGCTGAGCGTTCCCTGATTAATGGCTGGTACTTAGATCTGAAACGTGGTCAATAAGTGCACGGGTCCAGGAACTTGATACCAGGGTGAACAGAAAAACGATAGAAGCGTTTCCCTTCAGGGAAACACCCTCCAGGGGGAATTGGGTCAGCAGAACCAGAGGTCAAAAGGTCAGACTGGATTCTCTGGAAGGCAGGATTTTTTTTTTTTTTTTTTGGCGAATTTGTGTTTAATTTGAACAACCTTGGCAGAGAGCTGCAGAATAACCCCTTTGAAAATCTTCCAAGTACAGTTTGTGCGAGCTGGAGGAGAGCGTGAGAGTGGACTGTGAGGTTTGAGAGTGAGACGGGAGGAGGAGGCTGAGTGCCGTGAGCCCTGCATGCTCTCAGTGCGTGTCTGTTCTTTCATAGAAAAACAAGCAACAGAGGAGAACCTGGGGGGTTTCAGGTCAAACATGTGCAGCTCCTAATGGCGGGGGTTTTCCCTGCTCATTAATCATTTATTGATTTCAGATTGATCTTTCATAGTTTGCGTTTTACCCAGACTTGGGAGAACGTTTTGCATTTGGGGACACAGATTTATTAACTACAAACAGCAGCCTGGATGATGGCTGCTGCTGCTGCTGATCCATATTTTCCCCACCTGCAGGAAACTTGGAGCTGGTTTAGTTGCGCTGGACAAAGCAGGTGAGTGTCTCCACGTGCGCCCCTGCGGAGAAGGCTGTTACCACACTGACCTCCAGCGTGCGCGCACGAGGACGAAGCAGGGCGCGCTGTCCTTGGCGCGCGCGGCTTCGCGGCTGTCACTTTGCGTTTTGACACCAGCCCGCGCCAGCTACGCCGAGCAGCTGCCGCTCACGCGCAGATCCAGAGCCACAGATCGGATCAGGCTCAGCCAGGCGGGAGGCGAGCTGCGCGCAGCGCCGGGGAGGCATCGGATCTGCTGCGTATTTCTTCTCCTGTCCATCTCCTCCAGGGTGGAGCAGGTCCCATTCTCCTGCCTAACGAGGAAAAAGGGCACGTGGCTTTTAAAAGCTCTCTCGGGACAGCGGGGAGGCGGAAATCTGTGGGCGCAGTCGGGATGGACACGGGAGGACGCGGAGCACACAGAGCCTCATTTTAGAAAAAAAACAATTGGCTTCACGGACGTTTTGGAGTGAGGACTTCAAGGACGATCATAATAAGTCTTGATTATTTTTTTTCTGTCCCCTTTCTTCCTCTTTTTTTTTTCCAAAGTAAAGACTTAACGCAGTGAGGGATTGCAGGTGAGGGAAGAGAGAAGGATGTTTTTGTCCTGGACTCGTTTTTCTTCTCTGATGCGCTCAACTTTCTGTAGAAAATGTATTTGACTAATTTTTGCAGACTCAGGCTACACATGTGAAAAACCATAACCTGAAATAAAAATGGATTTTTTAAACTCATCGAGCCTGGAAGAAGGACTGGAGGATGGAAATTCTTCCTTTAATTCTACATCTGAGAGTGAGTACAGCCAGCTCACCATCTGGAGTCTGATCGGACTTGTCAGTTTTCTTATTTTGTTCACAATCGTTGGTAACGTACTGGTCGTTATTGCCGTTTTAACTAGCAGAGCTCTGAAGCCACCTCAGAACCTGTTCCTGGTTTCGCTGGCCACCGCAGACATCCTGGTGGCCACTCTGGTCATGCCCTTCTCTCTCTCGAATGAACTGGGCTATTGGTTTTTTGGCACAGTCTGGTGTGACATTTACCTGGCTCTGGATGTTTTGTTCTGCACCTCCTCCATTGTTCACCTGTGTGCAATAAGTCTGGACCGGTACTGGTCAGTGACGCAGGCTGTAGAGTATAATTTGAAGAGAACACCTCAGCGCGTCAAAAGAATGATTGTGGTGGTCTGGCTGATCTCAGCTGTGATCTCCTTCCCTCCACTGATATCCATGGACAGGAGCAGCAGCAAGGCCAGCCAAGAGTGCAAACTGAACGACGAAACCTGGTACATCCTCTACTCCAGCATCGGGTCCTTCTTCGCTCCTTGTGTTATCATGATCTTGGTTTATATCCGTATCTACCAGGTAGCAAAAACCAGGACCAGGACAATGTCAGAGAAGAAAAGAGATATGGATTCCCCCCTTGAGAATGGAATGGAACAGACCGAACCAGGCATGGGCGGTTCATTGAAAACAACAGGTGGTGGGAGCATGAAAGAACAGGCGCGTGAGAACGGCCACTGCCAAGAGCAGGAAGCTGGATCCTCGCTACCAAATGAGCCAAAACATCCACCACCTGACCACAATGATGATTTTGAGGACAGCAGCTCATCGGACGAGAAACCCAAAAAGAGCCGAAAGTTATCAAAACATCAGCTGGAGGACCGAAAGGAGAGGAAGTCCAGCCGAAAAAGTAGCTCCGCCTCAAAGTACTCCAGCAGGAAGTCCCGTTCCAGCTCCAAGTCCATGGAGTTCTTCTCGTCTCGGCGCAAACGTCGCAGCACCGTCAATCGGAAAAAAGTGTCCGCCGCTCGGGAGAAACGCTTCACCTTCGTCCTGGCTGTTGTCATGGGCGTGTTTGTCTTGTGCTGGTTTCCGTTCTTCTTCTCTTACAGTTTGTACAGCATCTGCCGGGATCCGTGCAAGATCCCACCCACACTCTTCAAGTTTTTTTTCTGGATTGGCTACTGTAACAGCTCATTGAACCCGGTCATCTACACCATCTTCAACCAGGATTTTCGCAGAGCTTTCCAGAAGATCCTCTGTAAGTCATGGAAACGCTCGTTTTGACTCTTACCGGATTGTCTTCAGTTGTTGGTTCAAACTCCTTCTCATTTTTCAAGTGAAGGGATGCATACTAGATCAAACGGAAAACAAAAATGTGAACAAGCTGCCAGGAGAAATGGATGGAAGCTGGCAGCTATGGTCTAACATACTGCTTTGGATGGTGAACTGGCTCCTCTGAGGTTTTGTCATGTGCGACTGCCCCCATGGCAGCACTTGGATCAGCCAGATGACTAAAGTTTACAAAAATGTTAGAATCCTCCTGCATTAAGTGTTAATAATGTAAGGTCCTTGACAATCTCCATGAAGTTCTTGTTTGTGGCGATTGACAGATTTGTGCTTTTTTTTTTCTCCCTTATCTTTGCTTTTTTAACGTTTCTATTAGTCTCTCGACATGAGGACTTTTGGGACGAAGGGGCTCCTTGCTAACTGTTAAAGTAGCAAAACTGTTTCTATCATAAAAAACAAAAATGGAAAAAAAAGAAACGTTTCCTGAAGACGGCAGCCATGTGTCCTGTGCTGAAAAATGTGAAAGCTGCCGCATCGTTTTGTCGTCAGGATGCAGTCAGCGGTGAACTTTGAACCTAATGGTTTTCCCCTGAAATGAATTTGCACCTTTTTACCTCGTTGACATGACACGTGGGACCTGATATCACAACAGAAGGTAACCATCTACGTTTGCTCAAAGTGTAGCGGTTCCACATGAAAGGCTGATACTACTGTGCATTGATTCTCTTTGTGTGAGCCACTTCCCTTTGTAAATACATACTGTTGCTGTGTACTTGTGTCGTGTGTCACAAGATCATGGCGTGTAACTTAAAAACATCAGAAGTTACTTTGTGTGATTTAACAGTGAACTGGCTCTGCGCTGTTGCTTTTGCTGCCTGTCAGGAGGGCTGGGGGGGTTATGGTTCTGCGTCAATACAGCATAGAACCCGTAGAAACATTAGTCAGTGCTGACATTTTCACTTGTTTATGGCACCGTTCAGCCATTAACACCAGTTGAGCTTCTCTGGTAACTGGTTCTGAGGTAACTGGTTGGTTTCCGCATAACAGTGCTGATGCTAATTCTTGGTGGTAGATTAGGATTATTTAAATCTTCTGGGAGTCACATAGACCAAAACAATCTGAATTTTAAATAGGCAATCAATCTGAAACCATAGGAAAAATAGACAGTGTTCCCTCGTTTATCGCAGAATTTACGTTCTAAAAAGAACCTGTGAATTTGGATTACAGATTTTATACAGCTATAAAATCTACTTTTCTCTTACAGACATGAATATTTTCTCTCTTGTTTAAACTCTCAAACTTCAAACCTTCATAGAATAATAAGCCCAGGATTGTAGAATGAAAACAAAGGTTTGATTTTTTTATCAAAGATTTATGTAAATTTGCCAAGCTGAACACATTCTGTACAGGAGACATGGTATGGAGGAGATTGATTGACAAGTTCAACAGCCAATCAGTATGCAGAGCACAGTGCATTGTGAAAAAAACTATAAAAAGTACAAAATCTGCAACACTGCGAAAGGTGAACTGCGATAAATCAAGGGAACACTGTACAACTAAAAATATGAAAGATGCAATTTCCATTTATACCTCAAAATCGACAACTTTTTTTCCTTCATCAAAGTGTCCACCCTCTGGAAATGCACTGTCAGCACTTTTTCTGCGACAGAAACCTAATGTTTCTGAAACGTTCTTTCCAATTGTGTTAAGGAACTAAAAAGTTCTAACATTTGATCGTATAAATGACAGTGTTGTTTTAATTAAGGCTTAAGGCAGAATAATTTAATGTACACCTTTTTTGAACAAGTGCTCAAGCTCAGTCCAGTTGTTTTGTTGTAGCTGGAGCAAATGTAGCATTTTCAGGACACAGCTTGCCAAATAGGCTTATTATTTTTATTTTTATCCCACAATGTTAAAATGGTTAAACTGAATATTTTAAGAAATCTTTGTAAATTATAGAAAGACTATATGGTTGTCCTATTTGCACTTTATCCATACAGGTTTTACTGTTAGCCTAGAAGTTACACAAGTGTTTGGTTTCTGCTGCTTTTTCTAAAAAGAAATGTATCTAAATGTTCCCATCTTTTTGTTTTTCTACAGCAATTACATTCTTATACACAGAGGGGCTAAACACACTGGTCATTATATTGATGGATTTCAACCATTGTCTGTATGAAGCCTCGTTTCCACTGAGCGGTCTGGTCCGGTCCGGTTTAGAGAGGTCCAGGTAATTCAGGTGAGCGTTTCCAATCAAAGTTGGACCGTCATAGCACAAGTGATGCCAACAACAACAACAATGTCCAGCAGCTCATTTTTTGGTTCTTCATAGTTACAAAGCATTCAATGATGTTTGAGAGGCGACTGCGGGCGGCTTAGAGGAATACAGCTGCCCTCTTTTATCATAATGACCTTCAGCCAATCAATGGGCTTCAACTGTAGCTTCCCCCTAACCTATCCGCTCCCTTTTTCTATGGACCTGCAATCAATGGGGGCGATGCGATTCAGTCCGGCTTACTGGCTCTATTTTATAATGGCAACACATTTAAAAGAACAGACTGGACTCGACCGGACCATGACGCTCAGTGGAAACATGAGAGAACTGGATCAAGTGAGTTTGACGCCATCCATATGAGAATGCTTTACTTCTGGACCCAACCAAAGGAAGCCAATTCAGTCGCCGTCCTTTCGCCATACGGATGCCAGCTAGATATCGCTGAAAAGCAGTAGATGGTCCAAATTGGTCAGAGTCTACGTTTCTATGGCAACCATTCTCACCGATCACGGATGAGCTTGTTAGAATGCCACACCCCTACCACTGACAGCAGCTTTTGAAGGTTTCGAACTTTGGACGTGGGGACCAGCAGGCTCCACCTACTTTTATTGAGGAACCTGATTGGTCAGACTGGGTAAAAGCTGTTTATTTTATTGATAAAGGTCTGTGAGATTTTGGCTCCTTGGAGCCAGTCAGGGGGGTGTCAGTCTTTCCACTTTTCTTACACAGTCAACGATGTAGGCATACACTTTATTTGTATATGCAGTGACCATGTTGAATTTTTTCTTCCTACTATTACATTTGTAGAGACATGAGCTGCAGTAGGACTGGGGAACCTACGTAAAGCACACATCATCAGTTTGACGCAAAACCATAAATGTTCCTTCAAAACACATATAGTTGTTCAGTGGTGTACCATTATCTCCTGTCTGTGCTGCCCAATGCAAACGACAACAGATTTAGCCATTTCCACTACAGCCCATAGGTTGTAGGACTACCACGCCTTTGACTCGTGGATCCGCATATTCCAGATTTTCTTTAGCGACTGGGCTGAATGCAGTGGAACAGTGGAGGCAGATGGGCTCTCACTGAGGCTTCCACTGTGCGCCTTTCTTTCTGTGCCTGAAAGAGGAGAAAAAACATGTGGCTCTGTGGTCTAATGAAGCGAGCAGCAGAATTTACTGCACCTCATTCTGAATGTGTGTGTGTGTGTGTGTGAGAGAGAGCTTTCTTAAATTGCCATATTGGTCAAGTGTCTGCCTCTTCTTAAATGCATTTTAGTCTTTTGGCTGCTCAGATTTACTCTCCCAATCAGCTATGGTGAAAACAGAACATCCTATTTATTAATGTCTCTGCTACTTGCACACAACTATATACTTAAATATGAAGGAAACAGAGACCTAAAGGGATATACACAGCCAAAAAAAGTCCTATTTCTGGCCTCAAGGGGTTTTCTTTCTTGTGTAAATAATTATGATGTGGTATGAGTGTATGAAGTGCGGTAATCACACAAATAGATATGATGAAAATCTTTGGTTTGCGTAACGAACAAGGCTCTGAGCTATTTTCCTGCTCAACTGTACCTCTGTCTTTTTCTAAAAACAACAATTGTTTACCTCTCTGCTTTCATCACTCTGGAAAAGATCAAATAAAGACATCACTGCAACTGTCGTCTGATGAGCGCCAGAGAGCGTGACTGCATCCCTCATTACCCTTAATCCGCTTAGGTGTCTTTTTCAAACTCCTTTTTTCGTTTTTACGGCTGTGAGGCCATTGTTTGTATATTTCTGCCTGGTGTGACTCCCAACATATGATTGGATTTTTTAAAGTGAGCCAATATTAAAATAACATCTCTGGTTCTTATCCAGGAAAAAAGAAGACAGAATTCTTTAAATGAATGTGTTTAAAATATAAGTCATATCATCTGCATACACTATGACATTTAGGCTTTTTCGTATAGTAAAGCCAATTTTTTTGGACTATTTTTGTCATTTCCCACCCAAAATATTAGCTCTAAGCAGACATTATGAATTTCTGCAATAAAGCTTGTATCTTTTACCAAATGTTTTCCACATATATGTTTTGTTTTTTGCAGGTTAGTTTCTCATCCTGGGTTTACACGTGTCTGTTTGCAGTAGATTCGTGTGAGGAGTCCGTCTCACAACTATCAGTTAGCCTACATTGTCTCTGTTGCGTCTCCGGTCCGTCCCTCCTCCCCCCTGGCTCCCGGAGGAGTAATTTTTCCCACTATCCCCGTGTCATCAACATCCAAAACTTCAGCAATCAGGCCCCACACCCTCTCCTTTCTCACTGAGTACGTAATGATGTTATGATTTTGAACTTTCAAAATTAAACTTTTGTCATCCATGGTAAAAATGGACACAGTGTTATCTGTGGTGTGCGTTATCACATGGGCATGTCATATTAAGCATGAAAAAAATTGTATAAAGTTTTATTTTGAAAGTGCAACAGCAGTTCTTATCTTGAAACTCCTGTTTCCTGTTTCTCCAGCTTATTACCATGACATTCAAGTGTTGACGGACTGGAAATGGAACTTCCTGTGTAAAACCTGCGTTGCGTAAGGACGGACATCAGACGCAGACAGACGTAAAAATTCTGTTTGATTAATGAAAGTTCAATTTTTTTGTGTCAACGCAACGGAGATGCGCCGTGGATGGACCAGTGGAAATCAGTCTTTAGGTCCCCTCTCTTATACATGCGTTATAATTTTATGGGTTATCACTTTGGCACAACTGCTTTTACGGATAGATTATTGGTTGTCTGCAGGCAGAAAAATGTGCAAACCTGTAGTCCTGTTAAGGTGGACTGCAGGGAATATCAAGGTCAGTGAGAGATCAGTGCACACATCTCACCAACCACTATAGAGTGCGGCATAAGGGCACCGTACAACAGCATCACCAGTACATTATAAGTGTATGTCACTTAAATGATCTTTACATAAACTTCACAGTACAATTACCACACGCACAACAATGATACGTTTTATTTTCATGACGTCCCTTAAGGTGGCGGTACGAGTCTGCAGAGAACTGCATGACACACCTATGTTCCCTTTAACTATGCAACCCCTCCTCTCCACACCCCTCCATGGGTCTGGACAACCTAATAAATCTGCAGCACCTGTACAGGTCCTGACCCTGATGAGCCCAAAGCCTATGTTTTGCATTCATGTAGAACTATAGGGTTGCAGCTCATGCCTCACATTGGATTCTCCCACAGGTGACCTCATAAGCCCCTTGGTTACTTTTGCACTGATCAGGGCACCATGTCCCAGCAGATCTCTGCAAGCCGACCAAAGGTTCAGAAACCAAATTCAGAACCCCAAAATGAACCGTACTTTGGAGACAAATGTCCTCTGGCGTGGAACAAATGGTGGGCTGTGTGGAGACCAAAGTTCTTCCACTTGATACAAGTTTTTGCTGCTGCTTAAAAACCCCACAAATTGTTCACAAACACACATTCTTTTTCATGCCCATTATTAAAAAGCTTTTATTACCATTAGGATAAAGGTCTAGCATCTTTTCTGTTGGCATGATAGTAGTAATCCTAGATGTTTTATAATTTTCTTTCAGCTGTTTGCAAAAATGTGTGTGGATATAAGCAAAAAGCACCCACCCTATTTATAGTTGTATATTGTTATATTTTAGCTAACTTTAAAATTCACATCAAGAGTTAGCATCAAAATGTTATTGATCCCAAAAAGTTCAATAGTTTTACCCTCAGAAACGTTCTTTTTGTGCAACATTCTTTAATTTGTAAAAGCAAATTTCTGATTTTTTTTTTAGACTGGATTTATTTAAAACATGTAAAACAAAACTTGTAGAACAGTACTAAAGTGTACAATAAAATGAAATAAAATTAATAAATAAAAAAAAAGTTTGCGTTACACTGACCTAAAAAAGAAAAGGTTTGAAAAGGGGGTAGGCAGAAGTCAGTGCTTATTTAAGCCTTTTAAGATAAGATAAGATATTCTTTATTGATCCCACGATGGGGAAATTCAATTGTTACAGCAGTTTAGTGCAAAATAGAGAAACAAGAAGAACACAGCAATGTGCAAAAAGAACGAGAGGGTGTTTAAAAAATGTGCAAAAAATTTCACAATCATTTCACATCAAGAATATTCCACATAATTATATGTTCTCTTTTTCCACAATCAACATTTCACAGTAAATAATTGGATATTTCATCATTTCTGTTGGTGTATCTTGTATTCTAAGAACAGTTTCTCTTTTTATGTTGAAAGTAAATTGTTTAACATCCAGCCTTTTTTTGTGTTGATTCTCAAGGCTATTCCACAGCTTATTCCACACGCTGACACACACATAATAGTTGTTCTAACTGCACGTTGTTTAAAAATACTGTATCCTTTCAGACAGTAATCTCCATCCCTTTCTGTGAACAGTTTCTGAATTACGAGGAAATACCTTAGTACTAGCTTTATAGAGGAATTTTATCGTATGTAAATAAACTAAATAAAAAAAAAGTATTATTTAGATTTAAGAATAAGAGTAATAGTATGGTCACAACATCCAACATTATGAATAGTTCTTATTGCACGTTTTTGCAGATTGAAGAGGGTATATAGAACCAATTTGTGGTTGTTGCCCCACACTTCAAAAGAGTATATTAATTGTAGTACTAGTGAAGAACACAATGTATGCAAGGATTTCTATTTAAGAACATACTTTGCTTTATAATAATTGCAATGCTTTTTGATTTTTTTCCTCTCAACATGTCTAATAAATGGTTTCCAAGTTGTCTATAGTTACACCCAGGAATTTTGTTTGGGGTACTTCTTGTATTTTTGACGCATTTCTGTATATTAATAATTTTGATTTCAAACATCACTACTGTAGTTTTTTAAGTATAGCTTATTTGTATTGATCAATGTTTTTAGTTTTGCCAATTCAGAATTTATTATTTTTGTTAGGCTGTCAAAGTTATCATCTGAATAAAATACATTTGCATCATCAGCAAACAGTACTATTTATATTAACTGTGACACTTCAAAGATGTCATTAATGTAGAGCAGGGGTGCCCGCACTTTTTTGGTACGTGAGCTACTTTTGCATATATAGTATTTTGAGACTAAAATACTGTTTTATCAACATACTATCACGAATTATTAGTACATAACCTTGTTTATGTATGGATAATTCAAAAACTATCTGATCCAGGCCTCAATAAACTCTCCAGTGGGCCGGAGTGGTCTTCTGCCAGGGACTTGGCGTGCTGCGGGGCGAGTAGCGACTTTCTGATGACAGACACACTTTGCTCTCAGTGTATTTAAACACGCATGTGCAGTGACGTATGTATCAGAGGATGTCTGCTTGGCCGTTCTGCATGTCAATCAAGGCACGTCCATCTCAGTGAGAATTTTGATTCGCTGACGGATTTTTTAAAAGTATGTACATATATTTCTTTGGTTATTTATCTTTGCTGGCCTGCAATCCACCCTCATGTCCTTGAAGATCGACCGGTCGATCGTGATTGACGTAATGAGCACCCCCCCGCTGTAGAGGATCACTTAATATCCTATTGACATGAATGTGAGTTCAGCAGCTGTAGGATTCTTCCTGAATTCAACTGATTAGTTTGAAGGGGGTTAAACACTTTGGCGCCGGCACACGGTACTGAAGGTACTTCAACTTCCTGACACATTTTTCTGGTACTCTTTCAGCTCTGATGGAAAGAAAGGAAAACCTGAAGGCTGGATGACTCAGGATCTTGATGCTAAACCATCTCGTGTACTCGTGGTGAAGTGTCAACAACAGGATTTGAAGAAGATAAACACAGTTATAATGAAAAGCCTGAACTGGTTGTGCATTTTCATGATGTGAAGGAGCCAATCTGTTCTGCTGGAGCTAAAAATCAGGCCTGTGAGTTTCTGCTGACTGAGCCTCTGGTGCAGAGTGGAATGTTTTCATTTCTTTGCTGTAAGTGTCACATCTGATCCACACGCCAAAGAAAAAGCGTTGATCAAATTAGACACAACAGATCAGAGAAAACTGAGGGAAGCTGTCTAAAACACAATGCATCCAGGATGAAGGGAAGGCTCACATAGAAACTTCTACTTTTGTATATAGTGGTTGTGAAACCTGGTAAGGGACAGGAAAAGAAACCATTTAGGGTCTAAGCCTGCAGCCTTTACAGCCACTTTCCAGGTGATTAATGTCTCGATCGATGAATGAATGATTATCCTTCTCATGATGAAGTGCAATAAACTGTGGCCTTTACTGGATGAATTAATACTGCATGTGTCTAAAGTCTGACTGTGCAGAATCTTCAAATCCTCATTTACCATCAGTGGAGCCAAAACATGAAGACAGAATGAAAAGAAGGAAAGATGGAAATTTATAGTATTACTAAAAAAAATCCCAACTCATGTTCTGAACGGATGATGAATGATTCCTTCACAGGAACTTTCTGCAAATGTTTGTCTGCCTCACATGGGAGCTGTGCTGAGATTTCCAAAATTATAACCGAATACCCTGGAAAACACACTTAAGCTGACATTAAGGCAGATGTTCAGTGATCAGAAAGGGCAGTGCTAGGAACAGCTAAGACACTGTAGGACCCTTGAGCTCCCTGAGCCTCTGGTAGCGGACCCGAGCTTGGTGAGAGGAACCACCACGGAGGGTAAAAGGTGAATTTATACATAGACTTTTTAAAACAATAAAGGTAAATAATATAGGAAAGTTTCACTTTTGTGCTCTAACACTTGATAACTTCACCAATGTGTCAGTTTTGTCCATTTTTACTTGGAAAAACTCGAAGAATTCATTCATCTTCTAAACCGTTTGCTCCCTTTTAGGGTAAAGGGGCTGCTGGAGCCTATCCTGGCCACTAGTGCTGGGGAAATCCTGGACAGGTCGCCAGCCTGTCGCAGGGCCCCAATCACACACCCATGCACACTCACACCTATAAGGACGATTTAGACAAACCAGTTAACCGTGTTTTTGAACTGAGAGGAAACCCATGCATGCACAGGGAGAACATGCAAAGAACATCCAATTGGAGAACATCCGATTTCTGTCAGAAAAAAAAAAAAATTTAACAAACAAATGGAAAAAGACAAAACCCATGGAGCAGCAAAAAAAGGTGACACAACAGAGCAGATGACCTGACAAGAATGAACTGAAAACCAGACACGTAAATAGGCTGAGGGCAATTAACTAAAACGACGGCAGCTGTGGATCATGATGGAAACAGCGTGGCTGAGGGCGACTCAGAACACGACCATAAACCAAAAAAAACTACAGAACCCTTACAATTTCTGTTTCAGGTGCCCCAGCCAGGACTTGAACCATGGCCTTCTTACTGTGAGGCAAGAGTGCTAACCACTGCACCACCATACAGCCACAATACTGGAAGAATATCAAATAAAACTTCACCAAACACTGTATTTGAAAAAAAAAAAAAACAACAACTTTTAGATAGAATAGAATTGAAGTATTTGATTATTGTTTTTGATTTAGATCTCTTTACAAATGAGGCTGGAAATTTGCCATAAACTGCTTTTCCACTACAGTGAGATGGAACGGAGTCCTACAGGTACCAGCATGTCAGCAGCCGTGATGTCACCATGTTAACATCATGGCTGTAATGTAGCAGAGCTGCTAATTAGCGGTTTCCTGTTCAGTGATTGCTGAATCAGTCACTAAAGAACAGGACAGGGCTGGTTGGTGCTTGTAAGTTAGATGTTGAACAGGAAAATTCCTGAAGGAAACTCCTGTACTGCAGGAAACGTGAGGTGTGTCACTGCTTCTCAGTGGTTCTTGAAAATGTCTTGCTTCATTAAAATACAGGAAAAAAAAACTGTAATAATTGTTTAACACCAAATAAAAATGTAAAAAAAATGAAAAAAAGCCTGCATGGTGGATACAAATATACATCCTGGTTGAAATGCTGCAATGATTATTTTATAAAATACAAATGATCTTTATCAACAATAGCTCAGCCGTTTGAGAATAACAAAATTACTTTTTGAGCTCCATTTTTTTCAGTTTTGTTTTCCTTGTCACACTTTTCAAATAAATAGAGGTGCTTTAGGCGAAACTACACAACCCGGGTTTAAAGTGCATTTCTTTGAATCTGTGTTGTCTCACTGTTAGTGGAACTGAAGCTTAAGGGCTCTTTAACAGAGCTGAAGAGCCTCATAGTGCGGGAGATGAAGGATTTCCTCAACCTCTTTGTGTGACACAGAGATCTATGCAACTGCACCCGCTACTATTAGAGTATTTCTACTGCAAGAAATGTCGTTTATTTAGTAAATAGTAAAACCAAGTTAGTAATAAAGAGGAAATCTCAACAGAATAATCACATTTAAAGTGATTTTTATTCCATGATTCATTTTACAGTTTTTTACTGTAACCATAGTCAAAGGGGCTATCTGATGCAAAATAAACTTTTTTGAGCTTTTAAGTGTTTTATAGTGTTAATTCTTCACAACAAACAACCCCAAAGCGGTATCTTGATCCATTCACACATTTCAGAGCATCCCTCTTAAATCCTGATCTCCCAATCCACAAAAACGACTGGGTTCTCACACTGTGACATCACAAAGCGAGGAACAGCCTTTTCCAGGAAGAGTCTGTGCTGCAGGCTCCGCCCCCAGGCTAACAGACACACGCCCTCTGTCATGTCTATGTCTTTGCACTTTAAAAAAATGATCCAGACAAACAAATATATACTAAAAACAAAGCAGGAATTGAAAGACAGGATTTGTGCAATAAAGGTCATAGTGTCTGTATTGTTCACTGACTTCTTAGGTTCTTCTATTTTTATCAGACACCGCCGTGCTTTTTCACAAACCTCACATGTTTTGACGGACGTCGGTGTTTGGACGTTGGTCGATGGAAAGGGTGGGGCTCTCATTGGCCCCAAACTGATGGCAGCAGCCTTTAAAAGCACCGTGTGGCCCTCCAGCCTGAGAGAAGGAGCTCTGCTCCAAGCCGTCTCCACTGCAGCTTGGGGCTCTTCTCCACCTGCTCTGTAGTGTGTTGCACTTTGTAGGTTTTGTGTTTTTTGTGTTCATGCCCACTTTGTGTAGTTTTTTGTGTTAGGTGTAGTTATGTGAAGTGAAGCTGTTGGGGTGAACTGCCATTTTCTTTCACATGTTTTCTCCTGTTCATGTTAGTTTGGGGAGGTTAGTGTTTAGTCAGTGATTTCCCTTTTCTTTCATTCACAGGTAAGATTTCAGATTTCAGTTAGGTGGGGCTTTGCCTTTGTTCACCCTGAAGCCTTTGTGTCACTTTAAGTTATTGTTGGTTTGGTATTTATTAATTTGTAAATAAATGTGCCATTTTTGTATGGAGACAATCTTTTGGTGTTTTGTTATTAATTTAAAGTTGGGCCAAAACATTACTTATGTTATGCTCCTTTTTATGTAGGGGGTCCCCCCAGACATAGAAAGTTAATTTATATTTAAGAAAACATAAATCAACTAATATGGGAATCTTGCACAATTGTGCATGACTTTTGTTTGCTTATCCAGATTTGTGGCTTTCCATGACTCTGGCCCGTATTTCTAACAGATTTTCACGCATGTACCACAGTTTGGGGCAGCAGCTTCTACGGATAGAAAAGCCCCCCCCCCTACTTTTTACTCAAAATCAGTATCATTGACACAAATGAAGCAATCATCAATTTAAGTAAGAGCACAGAGGTTATTGGTCCCGTCTGACAGTGAGAAGGCGCTGGTTCAAATCCCTGCTGGTTCTTTTCTGTGAATGTTCTTCCTGCACACGTATGGGGTTTCTCTAGGACTCTGGCTTCCCCACAGTCCAAAGTGTCTCTAGGTGTGTTTGTGGGAGGGATTTGTGTCTCTGTGACAGACTGACAACTTGTCCAGGGTGCTGGATAGGCTCTGGCAGCCCTGGGAACTCAGAAGGAACATGGCGTGCTCAGAAAAATGGATGGATGGACTTCTGACGGCAGTAAAGGTTCGTAACTTTTCTGCCATAGTAGACAATGTGTAACGATTGGAATTTTGCATAGATGGATGACATTTTGGAGCCAAAAAAGGACACATAGTGATGGAAAGAATATGCTTTCACTAAATGAAAGAAATTTTGCCCTTTTTATTTTTTTGCTGTCGTTGAACGGACAAAACAAAATGCATTCTGGATTTTACTGTCGTTAGTATGAAGTTGTAATGAGGTAATTTCAAGGTCTGATGTTTTTATTCATTTCATTTCGTTTCACTTTGTTGTCCTTAAATGGATTCCAAAGATCTTCTATAGCTTTTGAGTAGGACGGAATTTTTCTTTCTAGCAACAGTCAGAGTCAGGAAATCACACACTCCAGCTTAGAATGAAAGAACAGAACAGTTCCTAATCAAAGTGGAAAAACCCCAACATGTAGGCTGCTGCTGCTGCAGTACTTCATTAGGTTTTGTTGTCACAGTGAGACAGGCAGACAATCTCAGCTTACTGCTTTGCTGCTCCCACAGAGCCAGCATGCATATCAGAGAAGGTAGGCAGCCCCTCAAAAATGACTCTGCTCAATGGCCCTGTTTATTTTCATCTTCTTTATTCATTTTATGTCAGTCTAAATCAGTGTTTTTCAACCTTTTCTGAGCCACGGCACACTTTAACCATAAAAAAAATCCCGCGGCACACCAGGATCCAAAAATAAAAAAAAATTAAAAAAACAAACAAACGGAGAAACTCAGTCTGTATTGATCTACAGTCCCTCCACAATCTCACATGCATTTTTTAGATAATTGTGGCAGAAAAAGCTGGAAGCTGCAGCTGTTTATTTCTAAAAGATGCAATAAAAGTTAAGTTAGAAGATTTAAAAACAGTTTGAGGTTTGTTCGTTGGTTCCGAGACGTTTAACAACAGATCTCCTTGTGCGCTGTCACTCTGACAACCCAATGCATCATGGGAGATGTAGTGCATAAAACGGCCGGCGGAGATCGCGTCTCTGAGCTTCATTGTATTGTTCTCTTGTTCCACGGTCTGACACCGGATTCTGTGGAAAGCTACACCACTACAGACGAGCTTTAGCTGATATTTTTGTTGGAACTGAGAGACTTTACGAGCTAAATTGGGACAAGGAAGTGAAGACTTTAACCACTTCTGATTGGTCAGACTGATGACATGTGATTAAGCCTTCACGAATGATTGGTGGAGACAATTAAAGGGGCGGGACTTTTCCAAATTACAGCCAGAGCTGTAGCTAAATCACGGTACGTCATTCTTATCAAAATGTCTTTAATAAAATAAAATAAACGCAAAGAAAAAGTATTTTATGATCTTTTATATTCTAACTACTCAGTGTTTTATCAGGGCCTGTTTGGATGAACACAGAGCTGAAATCCTGGAGATGAGAAATGTTTCTAGATCAGTTAATGAGGGCAATTTCCCACGGCACACCTGACCATCTCCCACGGCACACTAGTGTGCCGCGGCACACTGGTTGAAAAACACTGGTCTAAATAACATCTTGTTCGGATTTTTACTTGAAATATTCAAAATTTGAGACATTTTGAAATAATAAAGACAGCCAGAAACGTGCAGAAGGTAAAATAATAAAGAGAATAAGAAAGAAAAGGGCACATGTGGCCGGCAGCCGTGGTGCAGTGGTAGGGCGGTCGACTCATGATCGTAAGATTACAGGTTCAATTCCCGCCCTGCACGCCCATGTGTCGAAGTGTCCTTGGGCAAGACACTGAACCTCACCTTGCCCCTGGTGGGAGGCAGGCGCCAGCACTCGGCAGTGGAGCCACCGTGTGTGTGCATGGGTGAATGGGACTGTGACTGTAAAGCGCCTTGGGCCTTCGTAAGAGGGTAGAAAGCGCTATATAAGTATACACCATTTACACGGGGAAAAAAAGTCTTCTGATTATTACGCTACTGATGTGCTTGAAAGGCCCACTCTGATAAAAAATCGTCTTTTTGTGGTTTTTACCATCTTCTTGTGGACTTTTTCTCATGATGGAGGGCATTATAAAGAAAATTAAGTTCAATATTGCATTTCAAATTTGTCTGAATCAGGAGCAGAGGAAAAATGCAGTTTGAGAAAGATCGTATTTGTGACGTAGAAAATCTGCTGGGTGGGTGGGCCTGAAGCTTCCTGCTCTGCTCCATTCTGATCATCCACCTGCAGACCAACAGATCCATGAACGTCATTGTTTTCCTCGTCTGAGCTGGAATCTGGATCAGAACTGAAAGGATGGATAGGTATGATTTCTGCTCCCCATTTTTTGTTGCACCGCTAATGTCAGCTTGGTGTGTGAGGGGCTGTAAGTTAGAAACTCTCGGCAAAGGACCCGACGTGCAAGAGACCAAGTTAGGTGTCAGAAATGAATGAATTTAGACTAAATTCAAGGGATTAACAAAAAAAAGAGGCAAAGCGGATGACCTGACAATGAAAAACTGAAACCAGACCCTTAAATACACTGAGAGCAACTAAATCAAGAAACCTGTGAATGATCAACCTGAACCTGGTGAAACTAACAGGGAAAACAGATCATGATAAAAACCAAAGAAACAGCAAAAATCCAGAAGTACCGAATTCTCAAATTGGTTTTTTTTCATTTTATTTTTCTGTATTTCCAACACAAACGAAAAAAAACACAAGAGTTTAAAATAAACAGATGAAACAAGACGGTGTGCTTGAACAGGCTTGAAAAGAAGTGTTGTATGACCCCGCCCCTTTTTTGCAACACCTGAACACCTGCATATTTCTATTTATAGTTTTGCTTGAAACATTTACATTACATTATGTAAAGCACCTATGCTAAAGTGACATTTTTGTTTTTTTTCTTTCTTTTTTTTTTTTTTGCCTTGTCCAGTTCAATCAGTGACTTCTTGTAGAATTATTTTGAATGCATGTAAACTTTTGGTTTGTTTTAAACCTTCATCCAATCCATTCTATAAACCCATGCCACAAATTAATAAACACATTTTCTTTTTTGGAGAATGAATGCTCTATTTTTTTAAGTTCAGCTGATTTCTTAACTTGTAACTCCCATCTCTGTCCTTGAGCATTTTATTTTCATTAGAAGTGATTTATTTCTGCCTTTAAACATGATGAGAGCTGCTCTAAGTTTCACTAGTTCCCATAATTTCAATAAACCCATCTTTAAAAACACTGCGTTTGTATGTGTCCCATAATCCACACCACTAATTAATCGAATGGATTTTTTTGGTAAGATATACAAACACTGTAGATGTGTTTTGTAAGTATTTCCCCAAACTTCTACACTGTACTGTCAATGTGGTAGTGTGATAGAGAATATATTAGTAGACGTGCTCTGTGAGTGTATGACGCATTTTTCCCCAATACTGCTATGCTTTCAGCAAGTTTAGCTCTGACTTTCTTTGTTTGTGGATTATTTTGTCGTCCATAAATACTCAGAGGAACTCGATTTCAGTCACTCTTTCCAGAATAAGTCGATTTCCAAACATCAGAAATCCAAACATAATCAACAATAAGAAGGGGAAGGGGGGTCGGGGTTGCTCCGCAACCCACAACTCAGAGGTGAATTTCTAAGGAAATGCTGCCGCTCCTCAGAAACGGTATGCTAAAAGTTTTTTTCATTTTAGCTAAAAACGACATAATCATGATTAAAAGACCACTGGATCAAAAACTGATCAGAGTGCAGCTTCCTGAAGATGCAGTCCTGCTGGCAGAAGCTGAAGGGAAAAATGCTTTAGCAGTGGAGGGAGGAGGCGGTGGCAGTCAGGTGAGGGGTCACTGTGCTGAGTTTTGCTTTTGTGGTACCTCTCAGCATCTCCTTGGAGCTCAGATGGAGAAGGACTCCATCAGTACACCATCTGCTCTCAGTCACACCTTAATCACTCTCTCAGCCTCTGTCTTTCACCATTTTCTCTCTCTTCCAGGGTCAGTCTGTCTCCTGTCTCTTCAGAACTAGCAGCTATTGGAGCACAACAGTGCAGCTTCATGTGTGTTTTAAGCCAATATACTTCTGTTTTGTTTTTTTTCTTTTAGCTCTATCTTCTGTCCGTACTTGCTCACGTAGTTCACGTAGCTGCTTTAACCAAAGACACTCTGCATTGGATTGTCACAGCAGAGGTGATGAAAGACTTTCACCTATGGGATCTTCCCCCTGCATACTCTGATGCCGCGCAACATGCAACCAGATGGTCGGCTGCGATTGTTGTGTTCCCTGTTGTTTGAGCGCTCAAGCCAAACCTGCAGCAAGCCTACACAGCACACACTGCTGAATCATCACTGCTGCGAGCAGCAACTTCAGGCTTTCTAGTGACAAAGAGTGACTCAGGCCTTTTTTTTTCATCACACGCTGTAACAGTGGACTCAAGAAAAGGAACCCTTTTTAGCATGATAATTTAAGTTTAAGAAAAATTAACCCTCATAAAGTAAAAATACATTTCCTTTTAAAATACAAGTTGCAATGTAATAAAGTAACTTTATTAGTAACTTTACTATTATAATATGCACTTATTTTTTATGCTTGATGTGGTTATAATGATTTCTGAAATACTGTAATAGTGTGTCTGCTTATCTACAACATACTTCATCTTTGTCATTTGATTAATTGACACTTCTGGATTTTTGAATAACCTGAATCTGTGTATGACCATATGTTAAGAATTGGATAATGATAATTTATGTAAAAAAAAAAAAATTAAGTAAAGCAAAACGGGGATAGGAATATATAAATCTGTCTACTACCATTCCCCTTCAGGTTCAATGTAAACTCATTTTGACAAAACTTAACATTTAATAGTCTCATACTATGGACTCTTACAAAAGAAAATAATATTCAATCTTTTTTCCGTACTTTATTTTTGTTACTTTTTACAACTTGGATAACTTTTTTCACAAAAGTGGACTATTTCTTACGTGGTGACAACGCGCCCCTTAACCGGCTCAGCCAGCACGGCCCCTTGTAGTGCAGCGGCTAAGAAAAACGATATATACGCTGATGATCACGATGTGTTTAATAAGGCATCAATTCAGAGAGAAAGTTCAGCTCTTACCGCTTGTTTTTGTCCAGACGATAAAGCTAAGAATTATTGTGTCTGTTTATGATCAAGAGTAACAATTGAATAATTTACAAGTGTGTAGATACGTTACGACTAATATATCTGTATATACTAAAATGGTTTATGAAATAAGTAAAGGCACACATCTGCACTGTGAAGAGTCCAGTCAGAATATTTTGAGACCCAATAGCTCACAAACTATTGCAGTTGTTATTATGTCATGGTCATGGAGACACCTGTCCTCAGGGAATGGTATAAATAACAAAGGAAAATTGTCCAAAAATGGCTGCTGTAGGAAATAATAAGGCAGTTCCCCCACCACAGTTGTAAAATGTATTTGAGTTTTTTCAGATCTGTGCATTATCTTTAAAAAAATGTATGGATAAAAGAAAACTGGCGATCTGTTTAAAGGTTAAGGTATAAAGGTTTTGCTCCAAAAATTGTCCAATCCCTATAATTAAAAAAAATTATCCTATTTAAATAAAAACATTTTCTTGGACAGAGATGTATTTTTTGAAAGAAGCAAACAAAAAAAAAAAACGTTTTTGGCGAAATAAAACTATAACCATCCAATTTTCAAAACCTGCTGAAGACTGTTCTGAGGTGTTTGTCATACAGAATAAGAGAGGATACACGTTTATTTTCTCCCAGGTGGCAGACAGAAACAGCGTGGATGTGAGTGGCCATGATGAGTGTGGCTCTGGGGATGGAGCCACACTCAGAGAAAATGCTCTGGATTCGGATTTTCATAAACCGATACTCATTACTTCAGCCTTCTTTTAAATTGAAGTAAATGAGGAATTTGACTTTAGAACCAATATGGTAATGTAGAAGTAAACAAATCAATATTAAAAATGTAAAGAGAGAAAAATCTGTTCTTTAGAGCTTAGATGTTGCAGAAAATCCAAAAAAAATAAAATAAATTAAAGTAAAATGAGATGATTTTAAAATGAGTCTTTAAGCTGGTTTGATGTTCATGCATATTACCAAATAATCAGCTTCACCATTTGTCTCACTGTATGATTAAAGTAAAAAAAAGTTGATCATTTCTGGACCAAATTTCAGATCATTTTTGACAAATGTGACAGATTTGTAAGATTTCGATCTTATAAGCTACAAATCTATCAAACCATTTCTGTAAAACTAAGTGTCACTGTTATGATCATAGTAAGTTTGAAAGCCGTGAGCAGGATCGTATGCCCCCCCCCCCCCCCCCACACACACACACACACAAACACACAACACACACACACACAAACGCCATCACTGGCAGATCAGCTGATAGCCCCTCTCTCTCCCCCCTTGGTCGGAATGACGAATAAAAAAAAAAACTTTCTTTCACAGAGGTGGCTTTTATTTTGGTTTAATCTCCATAGCAACAATTTTTTTCTTTCGCTGCCTGGGGGTGACAAACGTGTCTGTGTCATTTTTAAAAGAATCTGCAAACGTATATTTTTGGATTTCCATAGCAACGGAGGTTTCATGTTCACTACCCTCACATTCCTAATATGTTCATATTATATGTGATATTGTTTTACTCAACTTGTGCCAATGATTCCTTTATTTCACTCTCACAATATTCCGGTAAAAATGTGCGAGCAACAGGAGAACAGGTTACTTTTTGTAATTCCAATTTTTTTTTCCAAAGTAGCTTCCCGATGATGGTCAAGGAGAGGAGTTCTGAGGTAATAGACTAAAAATCCCTACAAGAGGAGTTTATATTCTTTCCTGGCACTAAAGGTGTTTTATAAAAAAAAAACAACATTAAGATGGCTGCCTCTTTACAAGGTCAAAGGTCAACAAAACTTCAGTTGCGGTTGTAGACTTAAGGTGGCTGCTTTTGTGTGAAATTTTGAGAGAAAATGTGCAAATCGATACTTTGCCAGAAAAAGGGCGCCAAGCCGTAGGCCCTTTGGCCATCCCATAATCATTTCTAAAACGTGTGTTTTGGTTCCGTTTGTGGATTTTGAACTATTGAACCCGTATTGAGCAACATTACCTTAGCGCTGAGCTACTGATGGTCGTAGCATGAAGACACATTTGACCAAAGCTGGGACTGAGCCAGGAAATGTGACAAACAGACAATACGACATGCTTTTCCCATGTTGCACCGCTGCCATTTAAACTCTGTTTGTGCTCAGAAAGCTGTGACTTCTTGAGGGATTCCAGGCCACAAGCTACTGATAAGACTCGGAGGTCCCAATGCGATCCTCGACACAAAAATGTACAAAGCAAGGGATAGGAATTATGATTTAGCGCACGGACTCGACTGAGCATGTCCCCAGGCAGGTCAGATTGTCCCTGCTAACCTTGTCAGCGTCTGACGGAGAAAGTTTTTCTCCTCAATGTTCCAACAGTAGCTGTTTTTAAGATAAGATATTCCTTTATTCGTCCCACGATGGGGAAATCTCCTTTTTCCTTTTTTGTTTATTAGACCAGTTTTCCCTTATTAGAAATGAAAAGAACAGAGAGAGCAATGCTGTACATGATGTTAGTTTGTGAAGAACCGTTCTCTTGAATACTCTGCATAAACATAATTCCCCTCTTTAGGATTCTGAGAAAAGCTGCACAGATCCAAGCCTCCTCATCTAACTGTCCGTGCCACATCGATGTCCCATCTCGGTTCTCTGCTAAAGTTCAAAACTTCACCAAAGGTGTGTTTCTCTCAGCTTCCATCTCAAAGAAACATCTGAAAAGGAGCAATATTTGAAGATCCTCAGTTCCAAAACTTATACAATGCTTCATAGCTCAACTGGTCCCTCTGAATTCTCCCTATAGACCTTGTGCTATCCTAGGCACTGTAACATTGGGAGTTGGGTCATCTAGACCAGTGTTTTTCAACCAGTGTGCCGCGGCACACACACTAGTGTGCCGTGGGAAATTGCCCTCATTCACTGATCTAAAAACATTTCCCATTTCCAGAAAATCAGCTCTTTGTTCATCCAAACAGGCCCTGATAAAACACTGAATAGTTAGGAATATGAAAGATCATAAAATACTTTTTTCTTTCTGTTTATTTGATTCTATTAAAGACATTTTGATAAGAATGACAGTACCGCGATTTAGCTGCAACTAAAGCTGTTTGCGGCAATGTCCCGCCCCTTTAACTGTCTCCACCAATCATTCTTGAAGACTTAATCACATGTCATCAGTCTGACCAATCAGAAGTGGTTAAAGTCTCAACTTCCTTGTTCGAATGTGGCTCATAAAGTCCCTCAGTTCTAACAAAATTACCAGCTAAAGCTCGTCTTTAGCGGTGTAGAATCCGGTATCAGATCGTGGAAAAAGTGATCAAAACAATGAAGCTCAGAGACGCTAGTCTGTCTGCGGTCAGGGGAGATTTTTTCGCACTACATCTCCCATGATGCATTGGGTTAAAGCGACAGCGCCTCAGTGCACAATGAGTCGTCCTTGTTAAACGTCTTGGAACCACAACGAACAAACATCGAACAAATTTTAAATCTTCTAACTTAATTTTATTTCATCTTTTAGAAAAAACAGCTGCAGTTTCCAGCTTTTTCTGCCACAATTATCACAAAAATGCATGTGAGATTGCAAGGGGGGGGGTCTGGCCGTCAATCCAGACAATGATTTTCTGCTTTTTTTTTTTTTTGGATGATGGTGTGCCGCGGGATTTTTGTCAAGGTTAAAGTGTGCTGTGGCTCAGAAAAGGTTGAAAAACACTGATCTAGACCCACTAGACAGAGCTCTGAACCTTTGTTCTTCAATGATTTGTGATCTTCACTGGTGTCCATGGATTACATGAAATCCTCTCCACCTTTATCCACCTTTGCCATGGTAGGGAGAACACGTCAATGGAAGGATCGGGTCATGTGGACCCCATAGGTTAGCACAAGGCATAGATGTGAAAGTGAGAGTGCGTGATTGTATGCCTTTGTGATGCCCTGGGACAGACATGGATGTAGCTACACCTGACAGTAACTTGGACAGGCTCCTGTGACGCCCAGAGGGATACTGCGGCTTTGGAAAGGGGATGGATGGCAGGTTGGCTTAGTGCGTCTCCGCATTTGGCTTTTGTTGGATTCAGCCTGGTTTTCTGTCCACAGTATGCTGATGTCAGCTCTGGAGGTCTTACAGGGACAAAGCTGGACAACACAAATAATATTTGTACTCTGACTAACACTGACACATAAGATTGTTTTTTAGAAAATGACTGCAGTCTGTGTAACGTTGGTCATCATATTTAATGAAGCTCTGTGTTCAAAAACTGTGGCTTTAAACTTCCTCTAGGCTGTCAGAGCAGGAAGGAAGTTTCAGTTCAGGAGCTTCAGGGAGCTTGTCTCTCATTTAAAATTCATTTTCTTTAGGCTTGACTTCTGTGAGCCTCTTCTGGAGGTAGGCATCCTCATTTGGCATAAATTTACATGTGTTTTTGGAGAGAAAGGTGACCCCGGGCCAGCATGTGTCTCTGTGTTTACGAGGTGGAGGACTTTACCCGATGCACCGCTCATCTTTTCAACTGAATTGTTTTCCCTCTCCATGAGGTCTCTTGAAGAGTTACAGGACATGCAAAGGCGAGCGGTTCACTCCGTCTGGTTTGCTTCCCAGAAATGATGAAAGAATAAACTTGTGTTTTTAGGAGACATCTGAATGTCAGAGCGGAGAGTCAGGAAGCTTTCAGCCCATTTAAACTTTGGCGGTAAGGAGTTTGTCAAAAGAGAAATCCCAAACACAAATCTGCCTTTTTATAAAAGCGTCATGTTCCGGAAATAAAATCACAATGTCTAAAATTTCCATCAAGGGTTTTCAATCTAATCTGTTTACCTGATCAGCGCCACAAGCAGATTTGGTTTGTTACGGATACATGAACAAGCACGTACGCGGACAGATGGCCGTCCAGGTGGGGCTTCAGCACTTGCCCTTGTGTTCTTTGACTCAAAAGGTGCTTTTCTTGCAGGACATTTTCTGATTTTTCAGCTTTAAATTCTATTATCTGTGGTTTGGAGGCAACAAGGTTTGTTATTTTGTTTTTTAAAAAGAAATGTAACCAAAAACTGTGGAATTTATACTGCACGTAGTCAGGAAAACTGTCTCAAAAAAGTCAAACAAAATATAGTTTCTGGTCAGACAAATCTTACAATGAACAAAAAAATCACCACTGTCAGTGTTTTAAAGTCTAAATGGTGAATATTCTAATGAAAGCTGAAAAGGCTGATTATTTTTCTTCTCCTTTGTGAATTTGTGACTTAAAACCTAGAAACCTTAAGCTCACCAGCAGTCCATGAAATATGCAGAAGAATCAAACCGAAATAAACCTGGTGAGAACCTCCATGAGTCCATGGATGTCAACACGAATCAATCATGTGAGTGCAAAGTCACAGCTTTTTTTTATTTGCACGGTGGGTGGGTTATACTTTTTTTTTTTTGTTGCTTTTTTCTCGTATCCTTCAAACTGTGCAGACAGCAAATCATTCAAGCATGAAACATGTTGATAGATGGACAAAATTATGCAGAAATAGAAATCCTGGCAAAGAACTTTTCAGCTGCATCAGGAAAATAGATCAAAAAAAGGCACTAATAATCAGCATATATTTCACTTTACAGCAATAAATGCATTAATATTAATGGATTTATGGGGTGAAAAAGTGCAACGATGCAGCACTCAAACCCTTATAGTCTCAATAAACCAACCTGCAACGCAAAGCTTCAATAACCAAATTTTTCCTCTTACAAAACCTACTATATTGAGTATATGATAATGAAATAAGGATTTTATTCAGAACATCCAAATGTGCTGCTCATTCCAGTTATCCAGTTTCCAGTTTTGTAAAATCCACCAAGTAAGGCTGCTGGGAGAGGCGGGGCCAAAAAGAGGCTGATGCTATAAAGACAAAGATCTGGCTGATGCCAAAATAGTGTGATTTTAATACGTAACTGAAGGAAAAAACATCATCAGACAGAAAATGCTTGAAAAATAGATCAATGAAACCAGAGCACTCACCATCTTAATGCAAAAAGAGAAAATACAACAATGCAACAAAATGTAACATAAACATGACTGTCATGGACACTAAGGACCAACGGGTGTTTTTCATTCATTCATTCATTCATTTAGTTATTTATGATCACAGTTATTTTTTTTTCATTGTGCTTATATCAGTTGTTTTTGTGTGTACTTTTATTTATCTATGTATTTTGTTTAATTTTAATTTTACCTTGTCGTGCAGGTTGCAGATGTTAATCTGTTCGTTTATAATGTTTGTACTGTTAAACCTGAAAAATTCTGGTTTATTTTAATTCACTTTTGCTGTTTTGGAGATGTTTGTTTTGCTGCCGCAGACAAAAAGAATTTTCCCATACATCATTTCATCAAATCTATCTATCTATCTATCTATCTATCTATCTATCTATCTATCTATCTATCTATCTATCTATCTATCTATCTATCTATCTATCTATCTATCTATCTATCTATCTATCTATCTATCTATCTATCTATCTATCTATCTATCTATCTATCTATCTATCTATCTATCTAACATACGCACTAATACATACATGTGCAATAATAAATATACGTGTAAACATGAGCACGGTTGCTATGTGCAAAGTAGGAAAAGTGTTGACAAAGACGAGGAAAATACCTAAAGAGGCATATATGTACATGTACTGCACGGTGGTTAGCGCTCTTGCCTCACAGCAGGAAGGCCCCCGGTTCAAGTCCCGTCTGGGGGACCTTAAACAGAGCACCAATGGGGGGACTTGTCTGTGTGGAGTTTGCATGTTCTCCCCGTGTATGCGTGGGTTTCTCCGGGGGACTCCATCTTCCTCCCACCATCCAAAAACATGCTTCATAGGTTAATTGGCAACTAAATTGTCCTTAGGTGTGAGAGTGAGAGTGAAGTGTTAATGGGTGTGTGATTGACGCCCTGTGACAGACTAGTGAACAGTCCAGGGTGTCCCCTGCTTTCACCCACAAGTGACCGGGATAGGCTCCGCCCAGTGACCCCGAAAGGGAATAAACGGAAGAAGATGAATATATATATAACAGGGAGTGCAGAATTATTAGGCAAATTAGTATTTTGACCTCATCATCTTTTTCATGCTGTCTAACTCCAAGCTGTATAGGCTCAAAAGCCTACTACCAATTAAGCATGTTAGGTGATGTGCATCTCAGTAATGACAAGGGGTGTGGTTTAATGACTTCAACACCCTATATCAGGTGGGCATAATTATTAGGCAACTTCCTTTCCTTGGGCAAAAAGGGTCAAAAGAAGGACTAGACAGGCTCCGAAAAGTCCAAAATAGTGAGATATCTTGCAGAGGGATGCAGCACTCTTAAAATTGCCAAGCTCCTGAAGCGTGATCATCCAACAATCAAGCATTTCATTCAAAATAGTCAACAGGGTCACAAGAAGCGAGTGGAAAAACCAAGGCGCAAAATAACTGCCCGTGAACTGAGAAAAGTCAAGCGCACAGCTGCCAAGATGCCACTTGCCACCAGTTTTGCCATATTTCAGAGCTGCAACATCACTGGAGAGCCCAAAAGCACAAGGTGTGCAATACTCAGAGACATGGCCAAGATAAGAAAGGCTGAAAAACTGACCACCACTGAACAAGACACACAAGCTGAAACTGTCAGGACTGGCCAAAGAAATATCTCCAGACTGATTCTTCTAAGGTTTTATGGACTAATGAAATTTGAGACTGAGTCTTGATGGGCCAGATGGATGGATGGGCCCGTGGCTGGATGGGTAAAGGGCAGAGAGCTCCAGTCCCACTCAGACGCCAGCAAGGTGGAGGTGGAGTCCTGGTTTGGGCTGGTATCATCAAAGATGAGCTTGTGGGGCCTTTTGGGGTTGAGGATGGAGTCAAGCTCAACTCCCAGTCCTACTGCCAGTTTCTGGAAGACACCTTCTTCAAGCAGTGGTACAGGAAGAAGTCTGCATCCTTCAAGAAAACATGATTTTCATGCAGACAATGCTCCATCACACGCATCCAAGTTCCCCACAGCGTGGCTGGCAAGAAAGGGTCTAAAAGAAGAAAAACTAATGACTTGGCCTCCTTGTTCACCTGATCTGAACCCCATAGAGAACCTGTGGTCCATCATGAAATGTGAGATTTACAAGGAGGGAAAACAGTCCACCTCTCTGAACAGTGTCTGGGAGGCTGTGGTTGCTGCTGCACGCAATGTTGATGGTGATGGTGAACAGATCCAAACACTGACAGAATCCATGGATGGCAGGCTTTGGAGTGTCCTTGCAAAGAAAGGTGGCTCTATTGGTCACTGACTTGTTTTTGTTTTGTTTGAATGTCAGAAATGTATATTTTATTGTGAATGTTTAGATGTTATATTGGTTTCACTGGTGAAAATAAATCATTGGAATTGGTATATATTTATTTTTTGCTAAGTAATAGTCACCTGCACACACATATATCCTGCTAAAATAGCTAAAACTAAAAACTACTTCCAACAATATTCAGATTTGATATTAATGAGTTTTTGGATTCATTGAGAACATGGTTGTTGTTCAATAATAAAATTAATCCTCAAAAATACAACTTGCCTAATAATTCTGCCCTCCCTGTATATATATATACATAAGTACATAGGTAGAGCTTATTTGGAAGTTTTGATGGGCTGTAAGCTAGCAGGAGAGAGAGCTCTCAGCAACACGGAGGGCAAAAGGGGGCGGGGTTGCTCCGTTCCAACCGTCACTCTGCAGAGACCATGTTCTAGAAAACAACACAGGTGGGGATCGCGAGGGGAGGGGATCACGAAGTGATGCTGTAGTATCGCGAGAGCCTACGAGAGGAGTGTGGTGAGTTTATTTGGCAGCGCGTAAGTTGTGAACAAACATTTTGATTTATTTCATTATACCGCCATATTTAAAAAATCCAGAAAGTTAACAAAATCTGAAAAAAGTTTATCAAGCATTTGTCAGCCTGGAGGACCTGGAGGATCTGGAGAATTACATCGACGAGTGTTTCAATACCTGCGTCATGAGGAGATCCAACACCGCCACTCCGTCCACCAAACGCGGCCGCCCCGAAGACTCCCCGGGGGCTGCCTCCCATCCAGGCAGCAACATGAGTGATATCCTGGATTCAATTGAGAAAAAGCTCTCCAGCCTTGATTGCCATTTAAATCTGCTGGAGATCCTCCATAAGGAATTTCAAGGCCTGCGAGAGTCTCTGGAGTTCAGCCAGCAGCAGGTTCAGGAACTCGCAGCGGAGAACCAGGCCAGAGACCGTGAAGATCCTGGGCAACGACACCGCCCGTCTCTCTGAGGAAAACCGATCCATCAAGGAAACCCTCCTGGATCTTCAGGCGAGGAGCATGAGGGACAATCTGGTGATCGCAGGGATTCCAGAAGAGGCAGGGGAAGACCCGGAGACCACTGTGAAGGCCTTCATTGAGACCCACCTGAAGCTCCCCAAGGAAGAAGTCCAGAAGATCTCCTTCCACAGGGTTCACCGGCTCGGAGGAAAGAGGCCAGACAATCAGTGTCCCCGTCCTATTGTCGCTAAATTTGAACATTATAAACAAAAGGAGCTGGTAAAAAGCCGAGGCCGGGAGCTGAAAGGCACGCATTACAGCGTAAATGACCAGTTTCCAGGCGAAATCCTCCGCCGTCGGAAAATCCTCTTCCCGCTGAGGAGAAAGCATCTGTCTGCTGGAGCCCGTGCGGTTGTTGCTGTTGATAAACCTTTTTGTGAACAGCAAGCTGTTCCGGGACCCAGAGTTAACACCCTGGCTGTGCTGAAGGCTTTCAGAGGCGCACTGACATCTGCGCTCGCCAGAAGAAACCCGCAAACTTATTTAATTGAATAGGAAATAATCGGATCATCAATAATCCACACCTCTCAGGAAAACTGTTTTTCTTTCTCTCACATTCATGTTTCTGTTGTTGTTTCGTTGTTTTTGTTTTTTGTTCTTTCTCTTTTCCTCTCTCTTTTCTCTTGCCCCCCCCCCCCCCAAAAAAGAGGGGTTGCAGTTTTGATTAGTAAAAATGTTATATTTACTCATAAGGATACAGTTACTGACCCAGAAGGCAGATTTGTAATCATTAATATATCCATTCAGAATAAGGTCTATTGTATAGCCAGTATCCATGGCCCGAATGTTGACGACTCTTCCTTCTTTCACAGACTCTTCACCTCACTCTCAGTTCACTCTGACCCCACAATCATTATAGGAGGAGACTTCAACCTTGTTCTGGACCCTGAACTTGACAGACTCTGGGCTGGGGGACCTGGGCCCTATGCTGGGGGGGGCTGGGGGGACGGCTGTTTGACCACCGGGGGACAGTCTACCAGCTGTCCCCAACTTACCCCCTTCCTCACATAATCTCAAATTAGGGTGAGGGGGTGGGGGGTTTAGCCTGCGATGCACTTTTGGGGGGGGGGAGCTACTTGGCAGTGGTCCCCCTCCCATGGATTGCCGTATGGAATGGGCCCCCCCTCTCTCGGTTTTATTTGCACCTTAGACATGTAGGGTCCTTGGTAGGGGGGGTGCTTGGACATCACTGCCAGCAAGCAGCAGATGTCCTCTCAGCACCCTACCCGCCAATTTTAACCGCACCTTAGACATTTAGGGACCCTTGGTGGGGAGGGTGAGGGGACATTACTGTGAGTAATCAGGGAATGTCCTCTCTGTGCCCTACCCACCAATATTAACTGCACCCCCCTAGTACACACACCTTTTACTTTTCATAGTATACATTCAAACACACACACATGCACACAAACACCCTCACAAACACACGCACACACATTTTGCAAGGAAGGTGGGTCCTAGGTCCATCTGTCCCCTACCCCATCCCTGGTGGGGGGTACTGGGCCCTTGGCAACGGCGGCCGTGTCCCCTGGGTGCCGGTTTCCTGGGCCCGGCGGGGCTCTCTCCGCATGGGGAGGGGGTTCAGATTACACCTGAGCCGGGGGTGTCCATGTCCCTGTGGGGTGGGTTCGGGTTTTTGCCCCTGGGCCCCGCCCACATTCCAACTGTGGCCGAGCCTGATCGGGCCATGTTTACAACACCCCTTGTGGGCCCCCCCTTTTCTCCGGGGTTCCCCCCTCCTGGGTGGGGTCGGCTGGCCCCTGCCTTGCTCCTTCCTGGACTCACCGTGGGCCGGTTGGGTGGCTGCCTGGAGCGCAGGGTGGGTCTCCCTTAGGGGGTCCTGGCTCGTACCTGGGGTTGGGGCGGGGGGATGCCCAGATCTCCTGAGGTGCGCGTCTGGGGCTGAGGGCACTCTTCTCGGGTGGGGCCCTGCGTTGGGCCCTCCCGGCGCGGCGGGAGGCTGCTCTCCTGGTTGGGCTGGGGCGGTGCTCTCTTCCCCCCATGCCTCCTTGCTCTCTGGCTCTGGGGGCCTCGTGGTATTCCTGCTGGCCCTGGCCTGGGTGGCGGGTACGGTCGTCCGGGGGGCGGTTGTTCTCTGCCTGCTGCCGTGTGGCGTTGGGGGTTCTGGCTGCCGCTGCTGCTGCGGCGGGGGTCTGGGTGTGGGGATGGCTGGTCACCCTCCCTCCTTCTTTTCACATTCCACCATCCATTTAGAAGAACATAAACACTCACCTGAGCACAGGTGTTAGCTCACCTTTACACTGAATAGTTTGTGTGATTGAATGAAATATTTCACACCAGTTAGCTTGAAGGCATAAGTATGCGTGTGTGAACAACATCTGTATTGTGTTCATGTTGACATGTGGACATCTTTGCAGTTAACAGGTGTGTTTATAACAACTGAATGTGTGTGTGGACAGGCTCCGCCCTTTGAGATTTGTATTACACGTGAACCTTACCGCAATGATAAACATCCAGTAAAGCTGTTGCTCTAGGCTGCTTCATGGTTGTATCCCCCCCTCTCCTATTATCACCCTCCTATCCCCCCTCTCTCTCTAACTCTCTAACATCCCTCTCTCTTCTTCCCTCCTTTCCTTTTCCGTCCAGTCCAACACCAAAGATGTTCAAATATGATGGAATTTAATAAAGTTTGGCCTCGATTACAAAAGGGGTTTATTCAGACATTCCTCTAGTTTGTCTGAAGAGTCATAACCCCTGTTGTTAAAGTAAAATCTGTCCAACAGAAGAGGCCCTCAGCTCTCATCTGTTTGCAAAGCTGTTGGACAGGACAAGTTAGAAAAAAAAATAAATAAAAGAAAACAACACAGGTTCTTGGATTTTTCCTAAAAATGACAAAATCATAATTGAAAGGCCACTGGAACCGAAAATTGGTCAAGAGATTCCTGTAGTGGTTCCAAAAATGTCCAGAGGTTTGCCTTTAGAAATACAGGTAATCATGTTCTCAGTGAAATTCTGCATTTCACCTCAGGGACCGTCTGAAACATTCGAATATCTCTCATGATGCCATTATGCAATGTGACGTTCTTTGACTTGGATGAGCAGTGTTAATACAACTAAGGAAGGGGGCGGGGGTATCAAAATTCTCCACCCCTGAAAAACCTGCTTCTGTCTTGGCTAAACATCCATGATAACTTGTGACAGTGGATTTTATAGGTGAGTTAGTCTTAATGGAGCTTCCTGTTAGCCTAACTCGATGAGGACCCCCCCCCCCCTTTACCTCCGCCTGCCTCTGTTCTTCAGAAAATGAAAATGTGGAGAACTGTTTTTAAATGTCACTGGACCATATTGTGGCCACAAAGAATTGAAGAATGAAGTCGCATCCCCTCATTTCCCACAGGATTGGTGTATTCTCTGGGAAATGTATACGGGAAGCCGTTTCATGGATCATATGAATGTCAACAGAATACTTTCTGATCATCTTGGGCGGCTGTGGCTCAGGCGGTTGAGCGATCCAATGATCGAAGGGTTGGCGGTTCGATCCCTGCTCCCTCACAGTCAACTGTTGTCGTGTCCTTGGGCCAGACACTTCACCCTCGTTGCCTCCAGTGTGGCTCCACTGGTGTGTGAATGTGCATGAATGATCCCGGTGATGGTCAGAGGGGCCGTAGGCATGAACTGGCAGCCACGCCTCTGTCAGTCTGCCCCAGGGCAGCTGTGGCTACATCAGTAGCTACCATCACCAAGTATGAATGGGGAGTGAATGAATAATGGACACGTTGTAAGCACTTTGAGTGTCTTGAAAAGCGCAGAAAAATCCAATCCATTATTATTATCATGTCAAGCAGTTAACAACCCAACATGGATGCTCCCAAAGTCTGACTCAGTTCTTCGTAAGACTGCTAACAGTTTATGTTGTAATTTCTGGATGGTGAAGACTTTTTGTTTGGGGTCTACAGTTTCAATCTGTTTTGCTTTACAAGCAACTCAAGAAAACATATTGGTTGATCAAGCTTTTAGAAACCATGACAACCTCAAAATCCCGGTTCCTTCCTCTGTCAGGCCCTCCATGTTTCAGCGCATTAATGATTAAGGTGAGCAAATTATTCCTGTTAGTCTCCTAATAACCCAGGCTAATTATATTCCTGGGTAAACAGCTGCATATAGTCAGAGTCTTGAGAAGAAATGTATTGTAGCAGCTGCAGCAGGAGACACATGTGCACGCTAACAACTTATGCACAGTAACAACATTTGCACCCTTACATCCTGTGCACACATTTAAAACATGTACAGACACGATCTATGCACACATAACATGTGCACTCACTGATAGTTAGGGCAAATATGAAGCATGTACACACTCTCACATCATGTGCACACAATAAAAACGTGCACATACAAAGCAGGACACACTTTCAGCATGCGCACTCACTTCCAGCTTTAGCAAATACGATGCACGTGGACCTTGCAACATGTTTACTCATGTACATCATGTGTACACTAGCAGTCTGTGCACACTAACAGCATGTGCACTTACCTGTAGCTACAGCAAATACAATGGGGAGCATGTGCACACTTACATCATGTATGCACAATTACAGGATGCGAGACACTTTCAGCTTGTGCAAATCTAAAACATGTGCACATTATGTGCACACATTTAACATCTTGACACCTACCGATGAAAATTTACAATAAATTCAGCCATCAAGAGGGATGTGCACTTTTTTATTGACTATGAAGCATGTGCAACACATTTACTCTCTTACATGTGCAAACCTAAAGCATGTGTGCACACGTTCAGTTTGCAGAAATATAAAGGATAAACTCATTTACAGCAGGTTTCCACATCGTGCACATACTGACAGCACGTGCACGCACAGCAGGTCCACACAATTGCAGATTTCTTTTTTAATCAAGTATGACACACAACCTGGCAACGAGAAATCTTAGCGAATTGAATCTCTGCGTTGGCGTTTGTCTTAAATTAAAACAAAAACGATGCAGAGAAGATTTAAAAACAGAAGTCATTGTCGAATAACTGGAAAAGGAAATGTTCCCTAAACAGCATCATGACAAAAAAAACATTTCAAGATGCAAGGATATATACTTTAGAATGTAGTTTTTGTCATAGCTTAGGTTTAGCTGTTCACTCTTCTGTAGTGTCTGGAGTCATAACGCCACTGGGTTTCAGTTTGAACCAAATTCCTGCTTGATGGTCCTTTGATAACCTGTTTGTGTGCATGGATTTCCTCATGTCTGTTTCCTTGTTGTGTCCCTTTTTTGTTTGCCGTCTCTGTGTTATTTCTTAAGTAACTCTTTCACATGGGTGTTCAGTCAGCAGCGTTTGGGTCCTAAATAAATCACATTTCATGGACGCAGAATCTGACCGCTCTGGATCGTTTTTCTGCAGAGTCAGGTCTCAGCATCAGGAGTCACTGCAGCACATTATATAAAGTGCAGACCACCTGGAGCCTGCCTGCTCCAGGGAAGGGGGTGGGGGTCCCAGGGAGGCTCCCCTTTTGCCTGCTGGTGCATTCAGGGCTCTAAGTGAACTTTTTCAACACTATACTTGTTTAAAGCACTTGAAATTTCGTTTAGTCAAGTATTCCAGATCATACATTCTTAATCATAATAATAATAATAATAATGAATGTTATTTATATGGCACCTTTCTAGACACCCAAGGTCACCTTACAGATAGAAAACCATAGAAAACAATTAAAAGAAAGACACATTAGTTAAAAAACAAAACAATACAATCATAAATTAATTAGGGTGGATATGCTTGTCTGAAGAGGTGGGTTTTCAGATTTTTGGCAAACTGCATAAACTGTACAGCTGGATACCTCTGATATTGCCGCCATTTCTGTGAGAGGGACCTGGCCACAGACGAGATGGCGCCTGAAATCGTTGGCCAAGCAGTGGAAAATATATGACGATTTACCTAAACCCTGACCTAAACGTCTTCAGAATTGTAGAAAAACTTTTATTAATGCTTAAAACAGGAAAAAGGCTAGCAGGTTCTTTTGATTTTGTTGCATCGCTAATGTTAGGCTGGGGGTGTGAGGGGCTGTAAGCTAGTAGGAGAAATTGTAAACAGAGAGCTCTCAGTAATGGGGAGAGGAAAGGGGGCAAGGCTTACCTCAGGCCACTCCCACCAGTGGTGTCGCCTGGCCTGGGGATTCCCAGCTCACGCCCCAAACATTAATGATTAAGGCAGTTTTGTGTTTACCCAGCTTTAGTGAATGCAACACATGTTCAGTGGTCAGACCAATCAGAAAGGTTTTGTGCAGAGCAGATAACTCCTCCATTTTGTATTGCCCCAGCCCCCCTCCTGGTGTTTCGTCCGACTTGCAAAATTTCAAGCAGGCCGAACAAAAAAGGTTAATCTGACAATTAAAAAAAAAAAAATCAGATTTAGTGGAACATTCCTGCCCACAACTCAGAGGTGAATTTCTAAGGACCTCCTGCTGCTCTGCAGAAACTATGTTCTGGAAAAAGACACAGGTTTTTCCATTTGGGCTAAAAATGACATCATCATCAAAAGACCGGGACAGTTTGAAAATACATCAAAAGATGATGGAAGGGGGACTTTAAGTCACACAATTTGTAAATAAAAAAACTCTGACATAAATGTGAGATGATAGTTTATGTCCCTGTTTAGATGAGGGTGGAAATCCTGAAGGTTCATCAAAGCAAAGTCTTGCTTCATTAATCACTCCTCGTACACCAGCCTGCCTGTGCCTCAGACCAGATCATCGTCTGAGGCTCTGTTGGTCAAAATTCTGCCAGTGCCAAACCTGAGCTGAGCTGCAAACAAAAAGCTTTGCTGTTCCTGTGTGGGAGGATCATAAGCAAAGGTCTGGCACTGAAGAAAGTCTAGGTGAAGGCAGTAAAAACCAAGTGACAGAGGAAGTGCTGAAGTTTACGGAAGATTCACACTGAGATGGCTCCTGAAAGGAAGATGTGCCTCCACCCTTTCCCTGCTGCCTGCAGGATGCAGGTTGTTGGAAATGCTTTTAATCTCCAAACTCCAGGCTCCCCGACATCTCGCAGCTGGAACACTTCTGCCCCGAGGATATCCATTATGTGCTGTTATCATGGACGGTGAATGATGGCGGCGGAGATTTAGTCAATTTTAACTTTGAAACATCTTATGAAAAAAAATAAATCAATGCTGCACCTCAAACAGAGACATTTCTCCTCCCTTTTTTTATTAAAAGAAAGCCTCTAAGCTTCTTGGTACCACAGTTAAATTGACAATCAGTTTAAAAGGAACATTGAAAATAACCTAAAGCAGCACAGTGGTAACAAACAGATGTAATTTTGGCTAAAAAGAAACCGGAACGTGTCGGCCTTTGAGGAATACATCCGTTATAAGTGTTGAGGAACCAGGAAGAACCGGGAGGGACATAAACTTTATGGAATATTTAGACAACAAAGCACTACTCCACTGCAGGGCAGTGGGTAATAATATTATGTGTAATAATGTCACTTTTCTTCCCCCTGACCCAGGGGGGTTGCTGGAGCCTATCCCATCTACTTCAAAGAAGAAAAGCACAAGCGCAACGTAAAACATCACTACAGTAACAAAAACCTGACAAGAAAATAACAGTTATTATATTAAAGCAGCTGTTACCATGATACCAAAGCTTGATTTCTAAATCAGACACTCAATTTCCTTTGCCAGTATCGGTTTTATGCTAGGCTAAGTGCTGTGGTGTAGGGCCAGTCCAACCAATTACCCCCCTTTGAGTAACATGATCTTTGAGGAAAGTGTGTCTGTTTTTTTGCAAGTGTGGAGTCATGTCTAATTTATTTCAACTTTTTCCACAAAATTTCTGTAATTAAATCCTTAATTGTGTTTTGGCACTTTCAGCTGTCAGCTAACGCACTTGTTTCAGATACTGGAGTCTAGTAAAGTTGCAATAAAACATGAATGTAGATATTTATGTACAGGCTGAGTCCCATGTTTGAGCAGAGTTAGTGTCCACAAGTGGGGGCGGAGCAGGGAGCTGATGGCCCGCCCAGCATATTATCAGCTTTTTTGGTGCACTCCTGATTCACAGCGATTTGAAAAATAACTACAAGTTTGAGCTTTTTGTTCCTTCATATATGTCCATCATTGGAAATAATGCCACAATAACATTTTAAAAATACCATTTTCATCAATGTGGGTCTTTAAAGCTTGACTTCTTATTGGTTTAGCTTGTGATGAATTAAGTCCATCACCTTCAGTCCATTAAACGTGTGTGCTAGCAATCCTCTGGCTAATATACATTCTCATATCTGCACATCTACAGTCATATTTATCTCTCCTATATTCTTGGCTCACTACTGCCTTCCAAGGCTTTTACTATGTTCATTTTATGTTGCTGACAGGATTTAATCACAGTTAGTTGAAGCCGTAGAAGATAGATTGCATGACTGAAGATCTACATCAGTTCAGAGAGGGCGTGTTCTCTCACGATTCACGTGTTTGTTGACGGCCCCTCCTGTTATGTCGCTCGTTTTGGATCCTCCCTGACATCACTAACTCTGATTAGACTAAAAGATGGAAGGCTCTCTCTATTTTTAAATCTACATTGTTCAGTGACCGCTGCACCATCTGCTGGTCAGAGACGGCCGGCTGCCAGCCTTATCAATCATTTTAATAATGATTAATGATAATGATTGATTTCAGTGTTAAAATAAACCTTCTACAAGTAAAGAGTTGGACTCTTTTTTTCCTCTTTGATAACACAACAATCGTTGCTTCATATTTGCCCGAGGCTCATCACTTCCTACTCTGTTTACTTCACATGGCCACTGGTTACGGTGGCCGTCTGGTCCAGTTGTTCCGCTCGTATTCAAACTGAGGAAACTCAGAGTGAATCGAAACTCAGTCCTATCGGAAACTAACCGAGACCAACTCTGGTTCACCCAAATGTGTCCAGTGTGAATCCACCCAAACATTGGCCTTATAGCTCTGATTCTTCAGTCTCTTTTACGCATAATGATCTATTTCCTCAGAGCAGGGGGGCAGAGGGGGTCATCTGTAACTTCACCTTTCTGTGTTGGAAAATCCAACTGAAGCTTCAAACTCATCTGATGGATGAGCTACAGGAGTTTACACAGAGACATCTGAGCTAACGATGAGATACATTAAGGTTTGATCAGACTCACACGTCTGGGTTAACTTATATTTTAGCTACACTGACTTTAAAATCCTGATGTTCAAACAGTAAAAATACAATTTAGTACGACAGTAAAAACAATCATCTGGTTGTTGTGTTTAGGTGAACTCAGAGAGATCAGCAGAAAGCTGTAAATTAAGGTGCTGTAAAGAAACCTGAGAGTGTTCTTCCTTTCCCATATTAATAATGAATCGTAAGCAGCTCTGGCTTGGCTTCAACGTTCCAGGCTAAAGAGGACTGATTGTCAATATTTTCAAAGATGCAATGATACAGACTGTCGTACGGATTTTCCACGCATAAAATTTTGATCTTTGGTGATCCATATACGTCATTCATAAGTGTTTCTTGCGTTCGTCAGTCGTCGATGTGCACTGATGAGGGTTTCCACCAACGGGTCTTTACGTGAATTCAGTTTTGAGCTGTTACAATATTTTTGGTGGGTTGAGACTTACGCAGTTGTGCCTTATTTTTTGCTACATGCAAACGCAAATTTGTGGCTTTCCATGACCGTTCCAGGTATTTCCCCGTCTGTGGCGTACTTAGCCCTTTAGAGGCCTCAGGCGAACAATAACATGGGGACCTCTACTGCGGGGTCAATATATATATATTTTTGTATTCTTACCTATAGGGTAAAACGTCAAAAAATGTCCTTACTGGTCCATTTTTGATGTTTTAATATGAATTTCAAAACTGAATTCACGTTTAAATGTTAAAGAAATGTAATTTATATTATTTTTACTTGGAAAAACATTACATTTATTAACCTTTGATGCACAACATGGGTCAAAAGTGACCCGGCTGAGTTTTTATTTTTTAAATCTTTGCAATAAATTAATAGTATCATTCAGTGGTCAAGGTTTTCTTCAATTAACTTGTTTAACCCTTGTGCTGTCTTGGATGACCCCACCCTTACTTTGACGTGTTCTCCCTACCATGACAAAGGTGGATAAAGGTGGACAAATTTCATGTAATCCATTGAACCAGTGAAGATCACAAATCATTGAAAAAAAAAGGTTCAGAGCACTGTCTAGTGGGTCTAGATGACCCAACTTCCAACGGTAAAGTGCCTAGGATAGCACAAGGGTTACGACCATCACACGTGATTATTTTATTTTTTCATTTCCTTCTTTTTGAATAAAAACTGTTTTTGTATCACCACCCCTCTAATCCGCAACATGGGTACAAAATGACCCGTGTTCGTTTTCTATGTTATTTCTTATATAGCTCAGTATTCAGTACAGTTCAGATTGTTAGACATGTTATGTTATCAGAGGTATGTGTTACAAAATGAAACTAACCATGTTGAAATAAATCTTTGGCCCAACTCATTGCAAAAATATTACTTAAAAAACACATTATTGTTATATTATTATATGTCCAACCATCTAAAGCAATTTTTGCCCCAAAGTCAGACTCAAAACCGCGCTACTGAGCTAGAAAATGCCCAGTCTGGCATCAATGCTGCTTCTGTTCGCTAGCTTGTGAATCTCTGGACTTGCTGTTGGCTGGAATATACCATTGCTGCAGAAGGACGGGGAAGACAGAATACTATTACACGGTCTATTTTATGCCAGTTCAGTAATTTTGGGTGTTTTTTTTATGACAGAGGTAAATAATGATGGGGGTAAAATTTATAATAAACACTTTTATTTAAGTGTTGAATTGCCTAATAGTAAGTCCACCCCTGGTCTATGTATGTCTTATGGACTTTTCATGCATGTACCACTAGGGATGGGTATCGTTAAGGTTTTAACGGTACTACTGCTCTTATTGATACTGCTTATCGATCCGGTATTTTAACGGTACTCTTAACGATACTTTTTGAGGACGAAAAATTAATAAATAAATAACAAATTAAGAACAAAAAGTGTTTTATTTTCTCACTATGCAACAATGTTTTTTTAACAAAACATTTTACTTTATATATTTTTCCGACTTGAAAAGTAAAATACAAGAAAAAAGAAGTTATTTAAAGAAAAATAAGTGAAAGTTTTTATCTCATAAATTTAAATAAAGATTTAAAGTCTTGTAAATTTACGAGAAAAAAGTCATAGAATATGTGGAGCCTTTTGTGATGCTTTATTTCTGGTTTAAAAAACAAAGAGATTTGGAACCTTTTGGCGACTCAAAATCTGATTATTTTCAGTGGAGCTGTCTTTCCGGGGTTCTGTGTCGGTAAACAGAGTTTGGCAGATAACGGCAGATTGCAGATAACGTTCATATCTTGTGGGACAAACAAAAATGCGACTTCTCCAGTACCGATAGCAGAACCCTGGAGGTCAGATCTTAACAATACCCATCCCTATCACCAATGTATAACGTTTATATCAGCGCACATATCACGCTAAAATTGTGTAACTGATGCAGTATCTGATGATTTGCATATAAACAGCACAATTATCGCACACGGTTCATGTTCTACGTTGAGTTACTTGTTCTTTGTGTGGTTTAATCATACTTCTTCAGTGGTTTTAACGTGGTTCATTCCTGATTCATCTGTGAAAATTTAACGTGAAGAACACAACTTTTCTCGCTTTTTCCACGTATAGTCATGAATGACCAGTTTTCATCCGTGTACGTAGTGGCTGTGTAACACGGCGTTTTAAATCACTGCTGACAGTAGAAGAGAGGCGGATTGTCTGCGACATCCTCAGCTAGACTCCAACAAAAAAAATATTATTGTTAATTTAATTTGACAGAATTATAAATAAACAGATTTGTTGTGCTTGAGACTTTGGTCACACCGTCTTTTCCTTTTTTCCTTGGCCCTCCCTTCTCAAAACCCCCCCCCCCCCCCACCACCACCACCACCTTCTCTTGTCCCTCATATGTCTGCAAGGTCAGTTCACTCAATTACATTTCTTGTTCAAGGGAGTTCGGGCGTCTTTCACTGCACCAAAGCTCTGCAAGCAATGAGATCAATAACTTTCCTGGTGCGAGGTTAGAATGACTTTTTGCTTATTATCTGTAGTCCAATCAGTGAGAAACAGCTGGGCAGAAGCACAGAGCTCCGCCTGCAGTTAACCTCCTCATGAACTGATAGAACTATGCTCTAAAGAGAGTAAATCAATCTACATTTAGATCAAACTGTGATATAAAGTTCCACACACAAATGTTTTAAAGATACCAAAGAGGTTGATGAATGCTCTGCTTCGCACGTCACATTACATGCCAGGGTTAAAAGTCATAGGCTCAATGGTTTTGGAGCTGTCATGGCTGCACATGCTAATGCTCGACTGGTTCCATTATTTGCTCCTGCTGCAAAGCAGACCCACATCATCACAGCACTTCCACTGTGTTTGCTGCCTTTTGGGGCAAATTTCTCTCTTTCTCTCTCTCTCTCTCTCTACACATTATATATATATGTGTGTGTGGCAAGTTTTTTTTTTTTATATGAACATATAAAATGCCCCTCTAACCCTTCTCAGGTGGTTTCTCACCCAAGCTGGGGTCCTCTACCAGAGGCCTGGGAGCTTGAGGGTCCTGCAGTATCTTAGCTGTTCCTAGCACTGGGCTTTTCTGGACTGAGAGGTCTGAGGTCTTTCCAGGTATCTGTTGTAGCCACTCCTCCAGCTTGGGGGTTACTGCCCCGAGTGCTCCAATTACCACAGGCACCACCGTCACCTTCACTTTCCAGGCTTTCTCCAGTTCTTCTCTGAGTCCCTGGTATTTCTCCAGTTTCTCATGTTCCTTCTTCCTGATGTTCCCATCACTTGGCACTGCCACATCCACCACAACGGCTTTCCTCTGTTCTTTATCCACCACTACGATGTCTGGTTGGTTCTCCATTACCATCCTATCAGTCTGGATCTGGAAGTCCCACAGGATCTTTCCCCTCTCATTCTCTACCACCTTCTGAGGTGTTTCCCATTTTGACCTTGGGGTTTCCAGTCCATATTCTGCACACATGTTCCTGTATATTACTCCAGCCACTTGATTGTGGCTCCATGTATGCTTTACCTGCCAGCATCTTACACCCTGCAGTTATGTGCTGGATTGTTTCAGGCGCCTCTTTGCACAGCCTACACCTTGGGTCTTGTCTGGTGTGGTAGATCTACACCTTGGGTCTTGTCTGGTGTGGTAGATCTACACCTTGGGTCTTATCTGGTGTGGTAGATCTGAGCCTCAATCGCTCTGGTGCTCAGGGCACTAATCCTGCAAGTGTATCAATCCCCAGCTAAATGAGTCTGGCAGGATTGATTGTGGGCACGCCTGCTTCAGAATAACCACCTCACCTAGGAGGCATGTTTTTGGACTGTGGGAGGAAGCGAGTGTGCCAAGAGAAAACCCTCACATGCATTGGAAGAACATACAAAATCCACACAGAATGGACCCAGGTGGGATTTGAACCAGGGCCTTTTTCACTGTGAGGCATGAAGACAAACCTCCTCTCCACCATGCAACCTGAATTTAATAGAATTTCATTTTAGTTTGTCATCAAAACATTACAGCAAAAATGATGCTCCTGCTTAAATCGGTTGATCAGAGTGAAGTGCTCTGCTGCACTATTCACTAGTGCTTCTACTCATCAGAGCAGTATGAAGTAAGTGGGAGCATCAGGTCCGCAGTCTCTAAAATTTCTGTAGTAAAATAACCAGTTTTCCTTATAACCTGACAGCAGTGAACACAAACGCAGACCTGGACGCACACAACACGTTAAACAAACATGCTGTGATACAAATTTAAAACCATCTTTGTGCTCAACATTAAGGTTTCTCTGCCTTTGGCAGAAAGAGAAATCTCATGCACTGTTGTGTGCGAGGGTGAGTGTGTCTGAAAACAGAATGAAAGAAAAGAAAACAATGATTAAAGTGCTTTAAAGCAAATATTGGATATTTCATTAAAAGGTAATTTCACTATCCGCTCGATGCTTTTGGAAATACTCACCCGAGGACACACATGTACACTCACACTGTAGCTACAACGCCATTTTTCAACAGCCATAAATGAGAAAACATTTGTATTAAATTGCCATTGATGATATTATGAGGAGATTTATCTAGCCAAAATCTTTTCACTGTATCTATAGAGTTGCCTAAATGCTTTTAAACATATTTATCACTAAGAAGGACCTCTGAATGTGTGTCCATCTCAACCTGTGTGAATGGAATCATCTTGGGAATAATGTTGTCGTATTTCATTTTGAAAATAGACTTGATGCCTCAATTGAATCAGTGTGTCAGCCTCATTTGCTCCGTTCAAATTTACGAGGTTTATTTGTGGCTGAATGCCAAAAGAGAGACTTGGAGCCAAAGGGAGCTGAGTGAATGGCTGCTTCTTGAAGGAATTACAATGAGTCACATGGGATCTTTTTTATCTTCTGCCATTGTCGCAGTGTACGAAGCCTGGCTCTGGAGAACATCTATGCGCTGTAGGCGTGATCCACAGGCCTCATTGTGTAATCAGTCTTTAAATGTTTTATCTCACTGGGCGGTGAATCTAAACAGTATTAGTGGTGGGGTTGTCAGCATACCGGTAGTGAAATGTTTGCAGATGATCTCACTTAAATAAATCACCTGAACAAAAGGAGCTGGATTTTCGAAATATAATCTATATTCTCACTAGGGTGACTGTGCTTTTTTTTTTTTTTTTTTTTAATTACAGGCCCCTCAGACCCTAACTGTAAGAGGTCGGACCTAACAGTTTTAAACATCACCTGATAATGTATTGGTGGCATCTTGTTTTCTTTTACTTATTTTATGAATTTTTATGTATTTCGTGTAATTTTATTGTGTTAAGTTTAAATGTTTGTTCTCAATCCGCTTACTTTAAAATGCTCTTTATTGACAGTTTTTTCTATTGTAAAGCACTTCGGTACTCGTGATGGGATTTGGATTCTTTCTCGGGAGCTGATTATTTTTTCGACTCCCCGGGAAGAATTGGCTCTTTTGATTCTCGACTTCTTGTTTGTTGGTCTTTATTTTAACATAACTTTGCATAGTATGCAAAATATTTGTTTGTTTGTTAAAAATGGTTAAATGTGATTGTATTCATGAGGACCTTTAAAATTGCCAATTTTTTGCATTTATTCCATTACAAACCATTCTTTTCTGTAATATTTAGATCAAATGTTGGTATGCTAGTTCTTTTGTTAGGATTACTTTAGATTACTTAGGTTTTTATTCATTTTTTAGAGAATTAAACTGGGGAAGATAAAATAAATGTTTCTTTTTTCTGCTCCATTTATAACATTTTTTTGTATTGTCTTGATGTGACTGATCAGTCACTGAACATGTCATGTGCCCAAAGCTGAGTCCCTGATTGGTTGATGTGAAGCAGCCACCTCGCCAGTGTTCAGATGTTTGAACTCTTGCTGCGCCGCTGCCAGACCGACGCACCTCGCCCGGCGCACCTTGACTGGCGCTCAAATTGTGCCGCAGGTCAGTATTGACTTGACATTAAAGATCGATGCCCCTAATGGGCAAATAGGTTTTGTGACAGGAATAAAAAAAAAAAGAAATAAAAAAAAATAAAGAATCGGCTTTGGATTGTTTACCAGGCAGCGATTCTTAGTGTGTATTCAGACTAGACACATTTGGTTAAAACTTGCTGCTTACTTGTTGGAAGGTTTATTTTAACAAAGCTGAAAACGCTTCTTACATGCTTTTCTTTGTCTCGTTACGCAGCGCGCCGCCACACACAATGCCAAAACACCACAACGATGAGACACAAACACTCATTGCATTGTGATCCACATTGCTTCTCACTGCTTTCCCAACAATATACATGTCATGAACACTGATCAGCGTGCCTTCTAAGACATTTTCTTGCAAGTAACCATCTTGTAGCATGCGTCCACCATACCAAAGTAGCAAGTCTTGTACCTGACATTGATACAGGCATTTAAAATTGGTCAGCAAATATAAAGTATGAATCAGGAATTCCAATTTCTGTCTCTTATTGCTTTGCCCCGCCATCGTAAATTCCTGAGCAATGACTGAAGATATATTTTATGTGGTTTTGTTTACAAGCTTTGGTTTAAAACAGTAAAGGCCGCTTAACAGCGGTCTGAATACAGATCTACGGAGCCCGTGTCCTGACATGCAAAAAGTAAAATGTATCTCGTTCCCACAAATTCATATCTTGTTCCCACAAATTAATATCCGTTAATATTCCGTACCCAGGAATTACTATTTTGTTCCATTGAAATAATTATTCACGTCACGGATGTGCTCTCCGTCCAGCCGCAAAAGCCACTTTCAGCTGTAACTTCTGTGTCTCTATGACCAACATTCGTTCAAGAGGGGAAAAATAAAAACAAAAATTATCTAATTATTATTGTCTGGATGAAAATATGAAAAATATCATAAGATTTAGGATGCCCAAGCTTTGTGCTTCGCCATACAGCAGCAGAAAGCGGCTTTTGCGGCAGGACGGAGACCGTCCCGGGATGTGAATGAACCTAGACCTGAAAACGTGATTACCGATGCTTTTGTAGAGCTTTTTAAAATAAATAAATGTGATCTCTAAACATCATCTGTGTCTTCCGTGCAATGTTATGAGATACACACAGACATGTGAAGGTAGCTGCTGTAAATCCAAACATTGCTCACATCCGTGATTATGAATGACTTATGACGTGAATAACAGGTTAATGATGGGCTGGGTAACATGTAGCTTACTATTTGGTACATACCATTGCTACTTATGACGTGAATAGTTATTTCGTTTCTACGAATGAATTATTTTGAGGGAACAAAATAGTATTTCGTGGGAACGGAATATTAATTTTGTGGGAACGAGATATATTTTATTTTTTCCATGTCAGGATACAGGCTCCGTACAGATCAGACGCAAGGATTAGGAGTCGATCTGGAACAAATAGAGTGGACTGGGTTCAGATCAAGCTGTATTCCCAGTCTAATTACACCCTTAGAGTCATTGCTTTTAAGGATGGCCCATCACTATTTGGTACCCTGATCATGGAGTTGCAAAGTACAAAAAAATTAAATCTTATTCATTCAATCATTCTTCCAAACAGTTGTCAGTGTGTTTAAATGTATGTATGTATGTTTGAAATGAGTTGAATTCTGACTTAATGATATATGATTAAAGATATAAAAATATACATTTTAATTCTGGGGGGTCTCAGGTTGTTTTACATGCATTGTTATAACTTCTATGATGATGTCATTAAATGGGGTTTATTAAACATTAGATCCATTTCCTCCAAATCCCTCTTAGTCAATGAGTTAATTAATGATTTCAGGTCTGACTCCTCCCCCATGAGCGCATATAAACTAGCTCTTGTACCAGCTATTTCAGAATTGACAAAGCCTTTTGGATAAGAGGTGAAACGTCTTCAACTTTAAAAACCAAGTCCAGATGACAACTTTTAAACCTACAATGATGGAATCTACCTGGATGAATGAGAGTCTTCATAGACATGTTAACTCCTTTGAAAGCATCATATTGTCTATAAATCACCCAAACAGGAGGACTCGAAAACCTGTTTTATTCATCATAATTTATCGCCCCCCCGGTCCGTATTCAGAATTTTTAGCTGAGTTTTACTCCTTCCTATCGACTATTATTTTAGACTCTGATCAAATTATAATAATAGGGGATTTTAAGACAGTGACTGTCTAGGAAAGGTTTTTGCAGCTTTATTAGATGATGTTGGTTTCACCCAAAATGTAAATGAACCCACTCACTTTCACAAGCACACCCTGGACCTCGTTTTAACCCATGGTATAGAGATCAGCCAGCTGAGTGTCCTTCCTCTTAACCCCATCATTTCTGATCACTTTCTGATTACCTTCCAGCTTACTTTAGAACTTGCTACTGCCCCACTGAATAAGAAACAACTTAGAAGAACCTTAACTGACTGTTCTGTGTCTGAGTTTAAACTTACAGTTCAGCCAGTACTTAGTGACATTCTGAGCAAATACTCTGAGTCCAGCTCCCATAGCATCAGTCCTAGTATAAATGACCAATTTGTTAATGATGCCCTACAAGCCCTCAGGAGTACACTCCATGTTGTTGCCCCCCTGAAACCTAAGTTCGTTAGACAAAACCGAGTAGCACCGTGGTTTAACGCTGAAACACGTTCTCTTAAACAAGAAACCCGTAAGTTGGAAAGAGAATGGCGCCGCTCCGGTTCAGAGCAGTCTCTGAATACCTGGAAACATAGCCTATTAAATTATAAAAAAGCTCTGTGTAGAGCTAGAAGCCAGTACTATTCAACCTTAATATCAGAGAATGGAAACAATCACAGATTTCTTTTTAGCACTATTGCTAAATTAACTCACAGTCAGAGCTCAGTAGAACCACATGTTCCTGTTTCTCTCAGCTCTGATGATTTTCTTACATTTTTCGATAGTAAAATCTCAAATATTAGACAGAAGTTGAATCAAGTTATTCCTACTATCAGCCCAGAGCAGGCTGAAGCGGTAGAAGTGGAGGCATCCGTAGAAACCTCTGTAACATTAAACTGCTTCACTATTGTGGATCAAGTAGAAATAGCATCAATTATTACGTCCTCCAAATCCTCAATTTGTTTCCTAGACCCAGTTTTTCTTTAGGAGTTTTACCTTACCGAGAAGGGGGGTCTAAGGGCAGGAATGCCCAGTTTAGTTTAGTCTGTTTGGTTTAGTTTAGACATTACCTATTGAATTCTATGACTTTATGTTCTTTATGATTCATGTTTATTATACAATTAGCGTTATGAAGCTCGTTGAGACGACTATTGTTGTAATATTGGGCTACATACATACAATTAAATTGAAATGGAATTGAATTGTACATAAATCTTTAAATCCATACTATTTATTAAAACGTTGAATCACACTTTAATCCTGGCAAGAATGGATAGTTTATGTTTTTGTAAATGAGAAGCAGCTCATCACGGGTTTTAGCAGGAAAGTACAGATTTGGTTGAAGTATTTTTGGTTGAACGTAATTTTAAAGTAGACTGATTCAGTTATCCTAATTTGACATTTTTGTCCCTCCGGGTTTTCTCTACCTTCTACATCTTTTAACAAGTCAAACTGTACAACTAAGAACAGACACTCAGAATAAAAATAGAACATATCTGTCCCTATAAATAACTTACGAGGAATCAAGAAGTTGGTCAACACTGAAGCTCTACACTTCCAGCTCCTGGAGCTTTGATACACCCTATTACCCAAAGTCTCTCAGCAGTGAGCTGAGAAGAGCAGATTGAAAGGTATCGATCCACAAAGCACAGAGCAAAAGAGGGGGGGGTGGCACATATCTTATTGTTTCACCTTCTGTCTGTACCTGCCCTTCATCAGCAAACCAACACGCATGACCAGATACCCCTCACTTCTTCACTGAAATTTGATAAAAACATTGTTGCAGTGATGAATTCAGTTCTGTTTGGTTAGCCTGGGTTAGTTTGATTTTATACCAGTACAGACTCACCAGATTGAAAATGACAACAAACTTAATTGATTAAAGGAGAATGGTTGCCTGGTAATGAGATGGTCAGCATTACTGCTCTACAGCTAGCAGACAGACTTTACAGCTAAAGGTCGTGTCACACAGCCGCTAAGTTCAATTTACATATAATGCACGGATGAAAATTGGTCAAATGTGAAAGTGGTGGTCTTTATGTGAAATTTTCATGAATGAACCACATTAAAAGCATGGAAGAAGTTGGAATAAACCACACAAAGAACACCTAAATCAACATGAACCATGCGTGATAATTGCGCTGTTTATATGCAATTCATTAGTGCTTTATGGGTCTTTTATGTGATTTGAACGTTATATATGCGCTGTGTACACCATATAAAAGTTATACATCAGTGGTGCACATCTGAAAAGTCTGTTAAACTAATGTGGAACGGTTGTGGAAAGCCATCTCACAAAAATCAGGCACAATTGCACAATATTTACGTAAGAATTGTTTAAAAACTACGTATGCATAGACTGTGTAAATCTTAACTGACCAAAGATTTAACAATCAAATTCAATTCTTTATGTGAATTAACAATCAAATTCACATAAAGACCTGTTGGCTGAAAGCCCAGACAAACATCTGTGCACATCAACGAATGGCAAACACAATAAAGACTTATGAATTATCAAACATGTATCATGAAAGACCGAAATTTCATATGTGTAAAATGCCCAAAATGTACATAGTGGCTGTGTGACACGCCCTTAAGGTCTTCCTGGCTGTAGTATGTCTTAGTGTAGTTGTTGCATTGTCAACTAATGTTAGGCATATTTCAGTGGACTTTTTAAATAATATAATACATAAAAAAGATTGATGTTTTATTCAGTATTGTAAGTATATTCTTCGGTGCATGCTATTTGATTTTTTCATCATTATAGTAGGACATAATTGAAAATATTCCCAAATACAATTTTATGAGGCATTATGAACAGTTACACTAAAGCGCCCACTGAGTTTGGCTTCAGTCATTATTGCAGTTCATGAAAAAAATATGACAACACCTTTTTTACAAACTAGGAGCCAGCAATAAAGCTCCATGTTGCAATCTCAAGACACACAGCTGAATAAATCACTGATGCACTTGTGACCAAGGCCATAGCAGCCTTTAAAAGGGAGCAACACAATTTTTAAATCAATCCAAACAAGACAGAGGTGGAAGATTTGCGAGGTGATTGAAGAGGTTGATATGATCAAAAACAGGAAAAGTCGTCCAGCCTTTGTCCAAAGATTTGTGGTCAGGCATAAAATTGACCTGCAAAGAAGCTAGTGTGACGTTAGCTTCCTGATCGATGCACTCTCTCCACAGGCGTCACTCATGAGGTTCATAATGTTGTGGTTCAGATGAGTTTAATCAATATTAGCATGGAGCACTAATGACTAACTTTTAACTATCAATAACAATCGGGTTGCTTACTTCCAGGTAATGAATCCATGAAACAGAGTCATAACTCACCTAAAGACGTGCAAAAACGGGAGTGACAGCACCATTTCTCTGCTATAGACCACAGCATACATACCACCTGTAATGACTGAACTTCCACGACTAAGTCAGAAATTAAATGGTGTTAGAAAAGAAGACAATTGCCCCTCTTGGTTCTGAATGAAGGTATCACTCTCTAGTTATACACTGGGCGCTAACATTGAGCAATTCAACTCAGTGTTCTTCTTGACGTATATAGTGGTTCCTCTATGACACAAAGTACCATTAGATGTCACACACCTAGGTTTGTGAAAATTGTTCTCCCCATTTGACCCTTCCCCTGGAGTGGTGAGCCGCAGATACAGATACCGTCTTGATAGTAGTTTTAAGAAGAAAGGCATTTTGGTATGACTTGAACCCACTACTTCTTAGTCTCAGGGTGGACATGGCATGGCTCAGCGTTTGCAGCTTCACAGGTTTATAGATGTTTAACCGTTTCACGCAGCCACGGCGTACATTTTGCGCATGTTGCACGGATAAAAATTGGTCATCCGTGAATATACGTGAAAAAAAAGTGAGGCAAGTTGTGGTCTTTATGTCCAATTTTTACTTATGTATCACAAATGAACCACCTTAAACCACAGAAGTACGAATAAAACATGCAAAGAACACTGAAATCAACTTAGAACATGAATCGTCTGTGACTTCTGTGCTGTTTATATGAAATGCATTAGTGATTCATGCATCAATTGTGTCATTTTAACGTGATGTTTGCATCATATACACAATATGAAAGTTATATCAGTGGTACATGCAATAAAAATACATTAGACATACGTGGAACGGCCATGGAAAGCCACAAATTTGCATATGCATCTAGCAAAAATCACGCACAGTTGTGCAAGATTTATGTAAGAATGCGTATAAACGACATAAAATACGCATGTTGTTTCACTTTCGGCTTTTCCCATCAGGGGTCGCCACAGCGAACAAGTCGCATGGTAAACTTGGCAATGTTTTACGCCGGATGCCCTTCCTGACGCAACCCTCTCAAGGCAACCGGGCTTGGGACCGGCACAGGTAGAGAAGGAAACAGGGAGCAGCTCGGATTTGAACCTGGGTTTCACGGAGGGAAGGCACTGCAAACCAGCACGAGCTAAACCGGCTCCTTAGACATAAAATACGCATAAACTGCATAATTCTTAACCAAGCAAACATTTTCAACAGCTCAAAACCAAATTCAAGGAATGACCCACCTGCCGAAACCCTCGAAGGACATCTGCACACATGGACGTATGACAAACGCAAGAATTACCTATGAATTATGTATATCACCCATGTATCATGAAAGACAGAAATTTCATTCGCTGAAGGATGCGCAAAATGTACGTTGTGGTTGTGTGACACGCCCCTTAAACAGCACATTCTGTTTTGCATCCTGATTGGTAATCAACAGTTATCTATCTCTTCCATGCTGTACCTCCGGTACAGAACTGGTTTAGCTTCCAGATTATCTTTGTTTTCATTCTTAATTATTAGGCTTACAGCATTAAGTTATTGCCATACGGGCTGTGTCCTCCTCAGTACTAAGAAACCATCAAAGTAGCACAGGGGTGGATTCAGACAGGACACATTGGGTTCAGTTGAAGTGAACAGGAATTTGTTTCCCCTGATAATTCGCAAACATTCAGTCTGAATATGCACAAGGAGACCCTGGTGTGTGTGAGGAACCGCTCTTGGACCCATCTTTTGAGGTGGTCTCGGTTCAATTCCAATCAGTCTGAATATGTTCCCTACTTAGAGAGCAACAACTGGATTTAAGCACAGTAGCAACCGTCATTCGCAGACAAAGGCTGAGCAACTATGAGACACAGCAACTCATTGAAATTTAGTGGGATGAATGCAGGCTCATTAAAACAACTTCTTGGATAAAACAAATTGCTCCTCACAGGGTTTCCTGATAATCTATATTTCATAAACATTAATCAGTGTACCTTTGTAGTCGTGGTCTCCTCGGTAACCGCATTGCTGCATGCCTCCACCATCCCAAAGCGGCAAGTTAAAAAGTGTTGCACCTGACCCCTGATACAGGCGTTGGAAATTGGTCAGCAAAATATAAAATGTAAAAAGTGAACTATCCCGACAAGGATTACAAAGCTTAGGACTTCCATTATTCTTTCTCTTGTTGCTTTGCCCCGCCCTCATTATTTCTGGTCAATGATTGAAGAAATCTTTAGTCATGTGATCTCTATCTAGTTGTTTTTGCTTACAGGCTCTGATTAGAAACAGAATAGCCCTTCAAGGTAGTCTGAACACAGACTGCAAACTTGGTCTGGACCAACATACTTTTTCAGTCTTAATGCACCCTTGGATAGTTCTGATCTTCACCAATGCTGGTCATTGAGCCTATGACACAGGATTGTTACAGAAGCCTTGAGGAATTTCCTACAGGCCTGTTGGATTGATGAAGGTTAATTACTTCCTGTCATCCACATGGAACAGTTGCTTATAAAATCTAGAAAATTAAATTCTTGTTGCTGAAATGATGATTGCCTCCAAGTGCCAGGAAATCCACTTGATCCTGAGAAAAGTTGACATCTTTCAAAATCCTGTTCTTCATCCAGTGGTAATCAGTGAACTGTAAGCCTGAGAACTAACATTTTACATCCATAGATTTACATTGTCACGTCCAAAGCACCCTTGGGTCTAACTTAAAGAACTAGCATAAAAAAGCATCCATTGCAATATCATACAGTTGTTGAACAATTTCCAAACACTGGAATGTGAACCCTTCAAATATAAACACAAATATGTACCGTAAGTACCAAGAAAAGTGTACAGCTCCAGTGATCTGAAGCTCTAAAGCAGGTTTCCCCAAATCCAGGTGTCCTACTTGTTTTCCAACCATCCTGCCATTGAAGCTCCTTATTGGCCAAACACCCCAGATTCAGGAAATCAGCAGCAAATAAGGCAGGGTTACTTGAAAACCAGCAGGACACCGGCCCTCAATGCCTGGATCCCTGCTCTAAAGGGTCACAGCATCAGTGTAATGGCTGCCGCCTGGTAACCATCCGTACAGGAAACACAGTGACTGGTGGTGATCATTGAAAATTCCAACGACAAGTTTACGTTTGAATCCGGTGGTAAAGATGTTTTTTATTGGAAAATTCAAGATGGCTGTCTTTTCCCGAGGTCAAAGGTCAACGAAACCCCAGAGGTGATTGTAGACTCATGCTAGGGACATGTAACTCAAATTTCATGTAAATTGCTTCAAAAAAGTTAATTTTTCCATATTGTGTAAAAACGCAAAAATCTCAAAATGGCAGATTTTGGCACAAAATGGCTGCCAAACCGTAGGTCGTGTTGCCATCACGTAATGATTTCAAATGGTTGTTTGGATATACTTGACAAAGTTCTCTGGGATTCTTCAGCCGATTCTTTTAAAAAAAATACAATTTTTTTTTTTTTTTTTGCCGAGTCAGCACTTTTTTCTGCAATCGTTTTTTGTTTACCACGCCCACATTCCTTTGTCCATTTTGTTGTATGCTACATTGTTTTGCTCTGCGTGGGCCAGGGAATCGCATATATCATTTTAGGACATTCCGATAAAAAATAGCTAAAATCTCAACAGTTGCAAATTCGCCACATGTACGCCTTTCAAAATCTACAACTTCTAATTCTAACATTGTGTCCACAGTACCTTGCCACTGATGCCCAAGAAATTTCAAGAAGATCATAAAAGTCCCTAGGACGAGTTTTCATTTGTATCCGTTACTAAAGGTGCTTTTTAAAAAAAAATCAAGATGGCCACCTCTTCCCAAAGTCAAAGGTCAACAAAACTTCTTTGGCTATTGTAGAATGAAGCTGGCGGAATGTGTGCGATTTCGTGAAAATCGCTCAAACAGAAGGGTAGTTTCCCCATATCCATATAGTAAAAAAAAACGAAAATCGCCATTTCTCAGAGTTCGCCACAAAATGGCCGCCAAGCCGTAGGTCGTGTGGCCGCCCCATAATGATTTCCATAATGATTTGGGATATCCCCAACACGTGTGTTTTGGTTTCGTAACTGTATTCTGAAGTACACTTTGTTGGGCCCCATACGCGATTCATTTTTTTGACGGGATCGCTGGCCGTGATGTCATCGTCTTCGGGGGGGTGACGTTGACTTTGTGGAAAATTCATTTACAATTTATCCCAGGTGTGTGCACGTTTTGGTGACTTTTCGAGCATGCGGCGGGGGTCACATTCTCGCTGAAAGGCGGCGAAGTCGTCGTTCCAACTGCGAAAACAATATGGTCCTTGCAGTCAGTGACTGCTGCTGCGGGCCATAACTAAGTGATGTAGCTTAACATTTGCTGGTGGCTGCAGCCTCTGTGGGCTCAGCGTTCCTCCATCTGCAGACAGACTGATGCTTTCCTCTAAACTTTGGACGATTAAGATTCAGCTGCTCATTGGATTCCTTTTGCGGTGTGAAGCTACTGGGAAATTTCAAAAAGCTTTTATTTACCTAAAGTTTGGATCTTGGATAATAAAATCAGCTTGTCAGGGAGTTGCACTGTCGAAAGCAGTGAAAAGATTCCACTTCCTGCTCTGTCAGCACCAAACACGTCCCATTATTTATTGTTTTCATCCTGTATGCCCATTTTGTTCCTTCATTCCTCTGTCTGTTCTTGCCAAGCACCTCTTACACCATCACCTGAAGCCCAATTCTTCCCAGTTTCTCCTATTTTCCCTTTCACATCTTTAAATTGCTGTATACGGATATTTTCCCTCCCGCCTCACTGCCCACTCATGCAGACGAGATTGAATCCTGCAGCAGCATCAGTTTTCCAAGATGACAGGCGTTGGTCATTTCCTGAAATAACATTTGCAGCCATGATGTCTTCTTCTGAGCAGACCATGTGTGGAATTCTTTAATGACACTGCAAACCAGTGTCATGTTGTTGTTGGTTTTTTAATACAAAACCGTGTTTTTTTTCTTTAATCCATTACAGTCCATCTAATTGAAATGCCAGCCATAAATTCCTCATTCTTAAGTTTCAGACAGCTGTCTTCTGCAGAGAGACAAGTTCATTATCTTCCCATCTGGTCCCTTAAATGTTTCACAGAGGGGCTCCAGGAACAGAGTCAGTCTTTGGAACTCATAAATAGAAGTGAATTATGAGTTTAAGGCTGTAATTGGGGTTTCTGAATTCCAAAAAGTGACTTTAATTTCCCATTACAAGCAACATAAAAGGCAAATATATTTTTATAGCTGTATAATATTCACACATATATTCCTCAAAAGAAGATTCTAAAAATAAAATAAAATGAAGACTGCCTCTTTCAAGTCATCTGTGCCAGCTCTGTTGACTCCAGTTCACAACCACATTCACAGTATCTGCAGAAGAAACGTTTCAGTGCACCAATAGGAAGGGGTCATGTTGACTAAATTCAGATTTCCCTCTGTAATTACTGAAACATCATCGTGCTACTTTTTATCAGACCCCCAACTGCTCCTCCGCTGTTTGCTCAACGCCAACATCTATATCATGCAGCAAATGGCTGAACCAAGGCCGTAATGATGAGGAGGTTTCTACATTCTGTGTGTGCTGTCGCCATGGTAACAGGCACCAACCAGTATGACACCTGGTAAAGTGGAGAGACAAAAAAGGAAAATGCAAAAAGATTAAATCTCTGTGTGTGGACAAGTGATTGATGGTGTCTTTAGAACAATTTCGAAGTGTGGCTTGTGGTTTACACTCATTTTTGTCTTTTTATTCATTTGGGTGAAATTCAAACAGCGCAGAAATAAATTCCACCAGATCAGAGCAAAAGTGAAGTCAGAATATCCAAAGACACAAGCCGTGCTCGTCTGCAGACTTGCCCTCTGCTGCTTCACACATAGTTCTGTCACGTGGGCCCGATTCCCAAGTCCACATGAGAGGTTTGGCTGCAGCTCAAGGTTGCGTTGAGCGTACTGCAGATTGGGAGTGTATTGAAAATGGTCATTTTAAGAATAACGCACAGTTCTACTAAGTTTGTCAGCTTGCGGCAGCTGGAGATCTAGTAAATATTGACCTGTCTGTTTTCCAGTCCATATTATCTTCAGTGTAGACACAGCAGAACGCAGACAGGGGCCCCGGAGACAAACCCGTCAGTGGGTTTATTTACTCTCCGTGTGCTGAGAATGGGGGGGATAATTACATTACTTTGAGTCAAGTTGACTTGAAACTTTTATATGTCTGCAGGATGGTGTGACATGAAAAGTAATAATGACCTCTGAGTTGTACGTATATAGCCCCTTATTGTCTGTGTTCAGAAAATGAAAGAAACATGTTTGTTGACCGCTAGTCTAGACTTATACTGACCGTCTGCAAAGAAGCAATACAATTCATTTTTTTTACTGTTCAATTTCCTGTGATTGAGTATGACATTTTCAAACCTGCGACTCATCACTTACGTCTCGTTTGAGTGCAACAAAATGCAAATCCTACTTCTTCACATTTAATTTACATATCAGTGGTTGAAGGGGAGATACACATTTTTGTATTTAATTAAAAATATCAGATTGTTAAAAAACGGGTAAATACTAGAAGTCGAAATATTTCCCACAATGCATTTCTTCATAACAACAGCTGAAATTTGAACAGAAGACAGGCGGAGCTAGTACATTTCCAATAGAGGGGGCGGGAGGATTTGGAAGGATGGCAAAACACCAGAGAAGAAGGCCATTACAAATGAAAGTATTACAAATATCTACTTCTAACAGCCTTAATTTTATTACAAATGGTTGCTTTTGTTATTTTCGCAATGCTTAAAGAAGCTTGTATTGATCATTTCTTGATCTTTGATGCTATTATGATACTATAATTATTCTATTATTGACTTAAAAATTTGAGGGTAGTGTGGGGTAAGGCTTTTTGCTGCTCTAGCTCCGCCCCTTGACTTAATGATGCCAAATTCTAGGAACTTTTAAATGCAGGTTGGTGTGCAACCGCCCATCTTTACATTCCGGTGTATTTTCTTCTCCGAGATGCTTGTGTTACACTTATTGAGTGGCGATGTCAGGATTTGGAGTTGTAAGGCAGAGGTGCTGCTGAAGTGGACCTTTTTTTTAAAGTTTTTCTTCATCCCCTGTAAAATATCTTTATTTGTACAGTAGATTTTGTGTGGGAACTGTGATCTAGATTTTCCCTTTACCCATAACGGTCAAAAAACAACAACAAAATTGGACCCAAACTTCAGCCTCATCTGAATTTATATATGAATTTATAATGAATACCAAAAAACTGGTATTTTCTAAATATAATCAGGAAGCACGAGTCCACTGTTTGAACGACTTTATTAGGTGACATTAGACAGCCGGTTGCTGAATATTCTCCATTATTATTAGGGTCTGTGGGAACGGCTGTCAGAATAAATTCATATTTGGAGCAAAGACTACTTGTTTTTGTCTGTCAAATGCAGATTATTTTTATTTTGAAGACAAAGGCTCTTCTGTTTCCTCTCAGGCTCTTTACAGCCAAAAGAAACGCTCCAAATACGTTTGTTTTTTTGTCAACTTTGCTAGCTTGAGGTCTCAATTCTGCAGTCGGTGCAGCCGCTTCAAGAAAATCTGATGGTAGAGCGTGATTAAACATAAAAAATGGCTTAAAGATGCGAAAAATATGTAATATTTTACTGAAATTCTTGGTCTTCTTTAATAAATGTTTTGTTGTTCCTTACTTTTAAAGGCCCTACATGTCTGACAAAAAATGTGTTTTCTGCCACCATATTCTGAATGACATTTTTTGTTCCTTTCAGCTTCTGTTCCTTGTTCTTCCTACGGCGTCACAACAGCAACAGCTACAGCAACAGTACAGTACTGTGCGATTTGGCTTCAGTTTTACAGCAAATGCGCTTCCTGAACCGAACATTTGCAGCCACCCGGACTTGGGACAAGCCCATGAAACACTGGAAAGTGCCGTCATGTGGCTGCAGGAACACACAGAACCAGGTGGACCAAAGCAGTCTCATCTAAAGACGAGCCAGGTCTGACCCTGCTGATCAGGCATGTTCAGGATGGCACGGCCGTGCATTTCACAAGTGAGGCATAGCTTTAGTTGATATTCTATTTAATAATGAAAACATCTCACTTTCACCATTTGATTTCTTTTTAATGGTCTAGTAGTAAAAAACCAAAATGTTGTATCCTATTTTTTTTCAAACGTCAATAAACATCACACAGCCACTGCGTACATTTTGCACATTTTCGGCATTTTTCACGTATGAAATTTTTTTTTCAGATGCACACACAAATTTGTTGCTTTCCACTGGATTCCACTGGATTTCCACTGGATTCCATGTATGTCTAACGGACCTCTAATGCATGAACCAGTGTAAGTCTTTTATGCCACATTTCTGGAGCACACATCACGTTCAAATTACGTAGCTGACGCATGTTTTTCTAATGAATTGCATACAAACAGTGCAATAATCAGGATTCATGTTGTATGTTGATTTACCTGTTCTTTGTGTGGTGTATTTGTACTTTTTTGTGTGGTTTTTTTGTGGTTCATTCATGAGACATCTGTGAAAATTTCACGTAAAGACCACAACTTTCTCTCTCGTTCCTCCTATTTTACTTATGACCAATTTTCCTCTGTGAAATATGAGCGAAATGTACGTAGTGGCTGCAGTGCGACGCGGCCTTCAGAGGTAGAACTTCTGCAGAGGCTGTGCATGAGATGAGGATCATTCCAACAGGTCAATGACATGTGGAAATTCCTTCAGTCTGATGCTCCCAGACGCCTCGTGTTTGTCTTGCGCCTGTGGCAATGCCCCTCAGGTTGGCAGTGGAGAGAGCAGCATGTTTGTTCACTTCATTTATCAGCCAAGCCCTGGGAACGGAAAGGCCAAATGAGCCAAATTAACTGTGATCGCTGCCGCTTGCTGTGCTGAAGGTGCGAGGCAGAGGCAGCAAGCAGCAGAGAAAGAAGAAACTTTCCGGAACAAATCTGTGCTGCTCCTCTGGGAGGAGCAGCTCGTCCTCCAGGCCGAGTTGTTGGTGTAATCTTTATCACACGCATGTGTGTTTGTTAGACTTTCAGTGTGGACGCATCGGGGAATATTGGTGTTATTCTTGCGCACAGACCTGACTGTGAGACAAATGAGGAATTTAATTTGTGCGTTGGTGTCATTAAAGTGGCATTTGCGGCTGGGCTCCTGGGAGGCTTTGGCTGGCTGCTGCAGCAGAGCTGAAGCTCGTTGCCTGCCTGGTGAGCTTGAGTCACTCAGTGGGTGACAGTTTGCAAAGTGATCATGAAGGGCTGCCGTGACCCAGTTGCTACACTAAATGAGAAAAACCAATTAAAAAGTTAAAAGCTGCTACTGTGTCCTGATGGGAGTCTCAAATAATTTAATAAAAAACAGTTTTATCCTTTGATTTGATTTGATTTGATTTGATTTATTGATTGATTCCAAGAGTTGTAGTCAAAGTAATAAAGAATGTATACAGATTTGTCGAACTCATTACAGACATGAAAAAATGCATAGATAAAAATAACTGAAAATCAAACAAAAAAATGTCACTTAAATAAGCTATGCTTAATTAAATACAGTGATCATTAACTAAAGTCATGTAGACCTTGATTTATTGCTTGAAAAGGAGTGGGAAGAAACGAGCTTATATAACCCCCCCCCCTACTGAGTTCATCCATTTGATAGTTTTACAGTGTTTTAAATACAGTTCTGATGATCAGATAGATTCTTTTCAAGTTACTAAATCCAGTGTCTAGTAATGACTGATGATCTTCAGAAAACATTCATTCATGATTTCAGTAAACAGTAACAGTAATATTCATTGATTATCATTGGAACACATGATCACATTAAACCACTTATTATTGCTACACATTGCAGATCAAGTAACTAAAATCAATAGCTTATTGGTTGTAATTCTAACCTTTCAGTAATCATTATTGCACATTACAATGTAACACTCAGTGGTTGTAATCAAAAGATCTCTGATTATTTCACCACAATCGAGTTCACACATGGATATGGAATTATTCAAACACCTGTTGATCCTTTACTTCTCTTATATCCTGAAATCAGAGTTTCTTTCTACATTTTCCTAAATATTTGAACATTGTTTGAGCTCATTACTGAACCCGTTCCAGAGTTTAGTGCCACACACCGACACACAGAAGCTTTTCTTTGTGGTTGAAGTTCCTGCATCCCCTCAGTTTGTTCCTCCTTCATTTTCTAAGAACTGTTTATGGATATTAAATGGTCACAATTTCCCTCTGGCTCTGTATAGAAGATGTGCGGTGTAAAAATCCACAAGGTCATCCAGTTTTAAAAGTCTAGATTGATAAAATAAATTGTTTGTATGATCAAGATAACCGGCTTCATGTACAATTCTGACGCCTCGTTTTTAAAGTAAACAGAGAGGATGTAGTGAACTCTTAGAGTTATTCCTCCACATTTCTATACAGTAGGTGAAATATGGTAGAATTAAGGAGCAGTACAATAAATATGTACTGTTGTTTTCTAATATATGTTTAGATTTACTTACGATTGAAATACTTTTGGAGACTTTAGTTTGTATGTGTCTGATGTGTGGCTTCCAACTAAGTTTGTAATAATCGATAAAAACCCCTAAGAATTGGATTTCTGTAACACTTTCGATTAAGAAATTATTTATTTCAATTGAAAGCTCTTTATTTGCATTGTAGTTTCCAACAAACATCACTTTGGTTTTATCTAGGTTCAAAGATAATTTGTTGTAATCCATCCATGATTTTATTTTGGTTAACTCTGTGTTTACCACATTGATAAGTTCCCTATGATTTTCTGTACAACAGAATATGTTTGTGTCGTCAGCAAATAATATGAGTTTCATAAGCTTTGAAACAATGAATATATCATTTATGTAAATACTGAATAGCAGCAGGCCCAGGATTGATCCTTGTGGGACACCACAACTTATGTGTCTCTATGGTTTCTGATGTAAATTCTTCAATCTTGACAAATTGTTTTCTTGCCGTTAAATAGCTTTTGACCCAAGATTATTGTGCCTCATGAGTGAGATTCTGCCAGCCCGTGTATTTGCCTCCCTGCCTATCAGCAAACTCCGCCAGTCTGCTCACCTGCTGGCCTGTTCTCCTCCCCTCCATTCATCCCCTCTGCCACATAAGAATAAAACCCAGTTCGCCACTCTATTCTCGTGTCCGCGCTTGGATTCTGCAAAACGCCCACCAGTTTCACAACAGATAGTGGCTAAAGACGAGTAGGTTCATACCTAAAAAAGGACACAGGCGAAGTCAAGTGAAGAATTTAAATAGATTTACTTGGCAATAAGATTTTAACACACACACAAAAATTCTAACCCTCCGTGGGTGGTTTCTCACCCCAGGTTCTCTACCAGAAGCCTGGAGCTTGAGGGTCCTGCAGTATCTCAGCTGTTCCTACTGGACTGAAATGTCTGAGGTCTTTCCGGGGATCTGCTGTAGCAGATCCCACTCCCACTCCCCGAAACCACTCCAGTTTCGGGGAGTGGTTTGAATGCGCTATGGCACATCTAGCAGATGGTAATAATAATGACAATAGTAGAAAATCTACTATTTTAGGATAACAATATTAAAACAGCATAGTATTAATCTAAGCAGGGGGAATGGACCGCCCTTGCCCGATCTAATAGGTCTAACAGGATCAAAGGATAAAAAATAATAATTTGGGAACAAAAGTGAGCCATCTGCTATGAACATGGCAGAGCGTTATAGAAAATTATCTGCTCCAAAAATATATATATATATATATATATATTCTTCACATTGCCCCCCAAAAAGGGTGGATATCACTGTTTCACACATTTCTTCATGGTACGTGGGCAGTATGCAGTTTTGTTTTCTTCTACAGTGAAAACAAAAAAAACTAATAGATGAAGCTGAATTCTCCCTCCATGTTTTCCACTGTGCATCTTTAGAGCCTTCAGGAATGTGCATTTTGGTTTATGATGTTGATTGACACCCAGCTGGTTTGGGAAACTTCAGGACATTACTGATGACATGAATGTCTTTGGAGAAATTCCATCGTTACGTTTAACACTCACACTAGATCCATACCAGGGCACAATCATCCTCGTGTTTGACCTTTAAATTAAAAATCAAACAATTGGAGTCTTGCCTAAAGGTGTCTGACAGACGTTACAACCCTTATAGCCCTCAATGTCATTAATGTAGATGCTCTGTTTACGCTGTAGACCACAGGAGTGGTGATAAAAAAAAAAAAAACTTGTTTTACAATTTGCTAAGGACATAAAAGTAGCATCAAATGCGTGTATTAAGTTGAACGAACCACTGGGGCAAAATCAATGAATGACTGGGTTTTACAGTCAGTGGAAAAAATGGTGGAAAAGGTCCTGAAATCTTGATGTACACTGAAGTGCCTGGATAGTTCAGTTCTTTAAGTGATTGATTTGAACACTGGGAAATCAAGGTTCAATTCCCAGAGGGTGCGCTGAGCTTCATCCAGTGGGGTCCTTCATGCTACCTATGTAGCCACAAAGGGGCCCGATTCTGGGTCCCCCTGCGCCGGTGGGACCGGCACACGGACAGGGTTGTATCAGGAGTGGCATGTGGCATAAAAGTCTCTACTGAACCACCTGTGCGAATCAGTGAAAGCCGATGTGCTGTGGCGACAGCAGAAGGGATAAGCTGAAAGGCGAACAACAAGAATGAAATTGAGATTCTCTGGAAGTTAATTGGGTCCAATTGGCTCTCCTCAAGACCCACTCTAATGACAATAATGTTTTAGGTGTTTTTAACAATAGAGCTTCATTTAAAAATTTTGAAAATTAAGTTCAAAATTACCTTTCTGAGTAGTTATCTAGTCAAATTGTTGTGAAACAGAAACAGTCGAAAAAAATGCAGTTTGAAAAACAGCTTATTCAGGGAATACGCAGGGCAGGCCTCTGTTCTCTGCTACGTACTGTCAGTGACAAGGAGGGGAAGAGGGGGCGGCGTTGCTCCTCACCATCAGTCCCGCCCACAACTCAGAGGTGAATTTCTAATGAACTCTGCAGAAACTATGTCCCAGAAAATGACACAGGTTCTATTTATTTTGGCTAAAAACCATGATTTAAAGACCACCAGGAACGCTTTGAAAGTACATGATGGGAGTCTTTAAAGCACTATATTAGTATATGGCATTTACCATTTACATTCATTTTATTATTATGTATTATCATCATTATTATTTTAGATCAAAAGATCACTGGAAGGACTCTAGATGGGTTGAAATTTCCCTTTAAAGCACTCTGTGATGACAAAATGTGTAAAAGAAAGCAAAATGCCATATGCCTTTTCCCCCATGTGCAGAACCGAAAATATGAATCAGAAAGTGGCATTGCAGCAGAACTTTCAGGCTGAATGCAGACTCAAATATCTCACGTCGTAAATGTCTCCCGGAGGACCTGAATATGTTCTGCGGCAGCTCTGAGAGATGAGGCACGACGGGAAAAGGAAATCAGAGGAAAACAAGGCAGGGCAGGTGGAGGAGCAGGAACTGTGGCCATTTATGCACCTGACACCCATCCAGATGGGGCGCATGTTCTGGAAATCACCTCCTGTGGACTTGTTTGAGCAGCACCAAGACAAATGACTGTCGAGTCTTTTGGTCTCCCCCAGCTCCTGTCTGACTCGATAGACCATGTTTTCCAAAGGACATGGAAACAACTCATCACACATCTACTTTGCTTTGCCTTTGTATTTATTTCGGCAGGTAGCTCTCTGTTTTTAGATGAAGATAATAGGTTGAAAACCTTAAAAAGACATAAATCAGAATTTCCATTTAACATTTCAAAACTTAACATGTCAAACATCAAAATGCTCATGACATTCAAATTATAACCAATAACCAGCATTCAACATAAAACAGATTCTTAATTCAAAATCAGCCCATACCAGTTGTGTCTTTGGCTTGGTTTCTGGAGCTGGAGTGGAATCAGACCAAACGAAGATGCAGGTGTAAGTTTTTTCAGTAATGAATGAGTTGAGTTGGGTGTTTGTTTGATGTTGACATGGGCATATCTGGCCCGGGTGGAGACATTCCCATTAGCAACAATGTTGAACATGACAATGACGCCGCCTGACTTTTAGCTTCTTTCTAAATCCTGAAAAACAGAAGATTGAATGTCTAATTCCCCCCGAGCACCAGGAGTGTTAGAAAGTTGGTGAATCAGAAGGAGAAATTATGTTCAAAAACCGCCTGGAGCAAATGAAGAGGCTTCCCAAATGTTCTGTGTAAAAACACAAACACAAGTGTGAAATGATGCTCGGGTTCCTCGTCGTCTCTTCTCACACTGACAGATTTGACATGGTTACAAATGTAGAAAGAGAATGTACAAAAACCATTTCTCATCGCTGAAAGGGCAGAAAATTCATTTAGCTTTTTTCTTATGTGTTACTTTCTTTTTTTTTTATAACAACCCCACATTTTTTCTCAGTCTTGGGCTATAAGTGAACAGACTCTGGAGGGGCGAAAAAAGCCATCTGTCAGGGAGAGGCCAGAAACCAACGTTAGAAATCAGCCACAGCGGGGAAGATCACAGAGAAACATCCTGATTTTATCTACTGTAGATGTTTTCCTAAAATAAAATCTAGATTTGTTATCTATAAAATATTCATTCACTCCTGGGCTACGCGCTGTCATGCGAGCGAAAAAGTCTGAAATTCATTAAAGAAGAAAACAAAAAAAAACAAATGAAAAATTTCAACCAATGTGATGCTTTGGCAGTGTGGATTAGGATTAGACAATCAGAGTGTAGTTTTTGTGGACATTCTATGGGCACTTGTGTGTTTCCTTCACATCCCCCTGTGTGCAGCATTCGTGAGCAGTCAGTATGTGGCCGGTGGCGTGAAAGCACGTACCAGTACCAGTGGTATCTTCCTTTTTTTATGACATACGAGCCACAGGGGAACTGCAAGACACAACCTTATGACCCTCTATGGACCCAAACAGTCCAAAAACCTGCAGCACTGGTACGGGTCAACTCCCCCATATGGGTGCATGTGACGGAGGAACACAACCTTGAGCCTTAGTCACATGCACCCATATGGGTGCATGTGACTAAGGCTCAAGGTTGTGTTCCTCTGCATTCCTGTCCTGAACGCCCAACTCGTCCATCAAACATCTTACCTGGGGGGCCTAACCACTAACAACATTCAGCTTCCAGCTTCAGACTCATCACCCCATCTGATCCTCTCTTTATCTCCAGAACATTTTTAGCTAACTCCTCCATTCCTCTTTCCATCCCCTCCATGATGAAATAGCTTGAGCATCAGTGCAGCATGATTGAATTCACTCACCTCCTGTTTTTACAGGGACGTCTTTCTGCTGTTTACTTTTTATGAGTCCTACCAACACAGAAAGCATCCAAACAAACTGATGATGTAAAAGAGCATAAATGGTAAGTAGAGAGGAATAACACAAAAAATAAAACTCTATCTTTGGGAGCCGTGCTCAGAGCGATCGCTGTTGCTACGTTTGTCACAAATAACGAGGGCTATGAAGCCTTAGCACAACTGCAGCGCCATCTCTCCAGTGAGTGGCTGTCGTGGCTTCAGGACTCGTGTCTACGGACAGGCAGCCGTCATTAATCAATATCACTCCAAAAAAAAACAGCAACAAATACCCCAGAGGTCAGAGTAATTCAGAATGAGTAACGACAAAGATCATAGTCCAACACTCACACTAATGAGAGCAAGTTGAACAACATGAAACTATGTGTCTAGATGCACTTGTAGTAGTTGACTCTCAAGTCTGGGAATCAAATCACCAACCATTTAGTTAACAGATGTAGTGATCTTTACCAAAAACAGCAAAGCACAATGTGCCTTCAGGGTCAAATAAAAAAGAAGGACGTGTTCAAGTTTTGAGTTTATTTATGTAGACTGTCTGAAATGCAGCTATTTTCAGAACACTCAAGTCCTCGAAGAATAAAACAGAGCCTCACGGTTGATTCATGCACTGACGGATTTCATCACTTCTTTATAAAAGGGGAAACTGGGACTTTGCAGCTGCAGAGATGCACTGACAAAGTCAGAAATGAGCCTCATCAAAAAACAAAACCAAACAATTTAAAAAGACAATAGAATCTCAGCAAATTGAAACATATAAAATGTGTGGGCAACCGTGGTGCAGAGGTAGAGCGGCCCACCTCTGATCGGACCACGCAGGTTCGATTGACTTTGCCAGCCCGTGTGTCAAAGTGTCCTTGGGCACGACACGGAACCCCACGTTGCTCCTGGTGGTTATGGGTTGGCGCTATGGTTGACGGCGGAGCCGCCACCAGTGTGTGGATGGAACTGAAAGCTTTGGGCCTTAAAGACCTACTCCAAAGAAAATTGTGTTTTTAACATGTTCTGGTGGCATTTTTCTGATGATGGAAGAACTATATAAAGAAGATGATGCATTTCTTTATTCAAATCATTGTGAATCAGGAGCAGCTATTGGAAAGATGGGGGCCACAAGCTCTGCTGCATTCTGATGCATCCATTTGCAGACAAATGGATTCATGTACTACTGACTCTGCATATCCCCACTAATGCTCACCGGTTTAGTTACACCTCTAATGTAAGGTTGGTGATCTGAGGGGATGTAAGCTAGCGGGAGAGCCTGCGAACAGAGAGCTCTCAGGAATTGGGAGGGGAAGGAGGAGCATAGTTGCTCCATGCCAGTGGTCCCGCCCACAACTCAGAGGGGAATTTCTGATGGCAAAAATGAGGAACACTTAGTGATCATTGGAGTGGGAATCCACGCATGGTAGAAAAGCACAAGTATATGCCATTTACCATTCCATTTCTTTCTTATCTTGGAATGCTAGTTTACAATTGCAGCTGTCTACGCTTTATATCATCCAGTTGAGTCCAAATAATTCCAATGAGGTCAGAATGTCTTAATTATAACAGATCATATCAAAAGATTTTCGGTTTATTCCCATACGGACCAAGCAAAGTCGACAATGACGAGGAAAAAGTCCCTCTAAATACATTTGTAATTCCCACTAACGGCTTCATGGGATATTCTGATGATGAGGAGGTCGTCTGACAGGAACATAAACCAGAGTTTCTCTGGAGGTCTGAGTTAAGTCATCTTTCTGTAGCTCTGTCAGGCTTCCAGTATTTCACAATGAACGTTGGATGCCAGAAGTTACTAAAAATGTCATGCATTCTAAGCTGAGTTTGAGTTTGGTTCATGCCAAACATTTTACCAGGCTGTCAATCCCTGCAGAGTTTGAGTCCAGATATTTATAAACGGTGAGGTTTTCAAATGGGTTGGATGATTCAGACCAGTGACATTCTGCCCAGCAATAGGAGTTTCACAGCGAGTTCTGCCATCAGTGGGCCCTTCTTTTATACCAACTGGTGTGTTTGTTTGTGCTTTATAGGAAAAGAGCTGCCTCTCTGTGACTTCCTGTTCTGAAGAAAAAAGAAAAGGACGACACAACATACGTCGGCCTAAGATTTCCCTTCATGCACACTATAGCTTCAGCTTAATTTTGGCAAATTGCCTGCTTGTAATTGTCAATAGCTGATAATTAGCCCAATAGTTTCATTATGAAGGTGTGTGATAATATCAAATCCCTAAATACTGAGCAGCACTCTGGCCTCTGTGTGTAAAAGTACAGACACGATTGTAGCTCTGCGGAGACTTTGAAGGATAAGGAGTCCTTCAGGAGCTATTCTAGTGTCTGTCACAAGAACAAGCAGACGGCTGGATCCAAATGCAGCAGGTTTATTAGCTCAGCTAAAAGTCCACAAAGCTAAATCAGGGTGATGCAGGCAGGGGTCAATAACAGACATGAGATCATCAGAGGAGCGACAGGGTCGTCAGGTAAACAGGGTCAGGAAACAGAGGATCAGGTCCAAAGACAACGCTGGGTAAGGAAGGCAGAATGAACAAAACGTGGAGAGTGCTGGGAGATGTTGTGGGGCTAGATCTCTGGGGACGACTCCCGCTAATGACCAGAGGCAGAGACAGAGTTCTGACTTCTGACAGTGTCCTTGTTTTTGGTTTTTGTCTGTGTTTTGTTTTAAAAAAAATCTATTTGTCTCGTTTTCTCCAGTTTTTCACTGTGTCAAAGATCCTGGAAAACAGATTTGTCATTTGTCCTGAGAAGACGGATCCACAGGTTTACATCTATGACTTTACAGGAAGCAGATTTGGAGCCAACTGTGTGTTATCTATCCATCCATCCATCCATCCACCCTTCCATCTGTCTGTCCGTCCATCCATCACCCATCATCCATAAATCCATCCATCCATGCATCCATCCATAAATCCATCCATCCATCCATCATCCATCCATCCATCCATCCTTCCATCCAACCATCCATCCATCCATCACCCATCCATCACCCATCCATCCATCCATCTATCCATCCATCTATCCATCCATCTATCCATCCATCCATGCATCCATCCATCTATCCATCCATCCATGCATCCATCCATAAATCCATCCATCCATCCATCATCCATCCATCCATCCATCCTTCCATCCAACCATCCATCCATCCATCACCCATCCATCACCCATCCATCCATCCATCCATCCATCCATCTATCCATCCATCCATCCATCCATCCATCATCCATCCATCCATCCATCCATCCATCTATCCATCCATCCATCCATCCATCATCCATCCATCCATCCATCCATCAACCATTCATCCATCCATCCATCCACCGGGTCACAGGGGGCAGCAGCCTAAGCAAAGATACCCAGACTTTCCACTCCCCAGCCACTTCCTCCAGTTCCGCTGGGGGGGCGGGACCCTGAGGAGTTCCCTGGCAGAGCAACATTCTACTTTAAGAAGAGTAGAACGCTTCAGAACAACATGATGAGGCTGGTGAGGAGCAGGAGACGCCGCTGTCCAGCTGTCACTGCAGCAAATGGAGGAAATACCTCCCACTGACACAGTCAATGTTTGTTGTTCATGTCTATCTTTATTACTGTTTTCATTTCTGAAGTAATACATTTCAAACTAATGAAAACTGTTTTTCATCTCTTTCATTATTAGTAAAATGAAATGGAAATTTTATGTATTTCATTAAAATTCAGACCAAATAGGAAAGCGCTCATGTGGCACTCACTAGGTAGCCTCCATCTTCTAATTTGAGGTGATTTTGTTCATGAAAGAGATACATATATTTGTGAAATACAAACTATTATGCAGTCAAACTAACTAACTCAATCTTTCAGAGGTGGAAAAAAAAGATGAATTATTAAAGCAGAAGTGCTTTGGTTCACTACTGAAGCAAATCTGGTAACGGTTTGAAGGCTAAAATTAATTCAAGCTCTAAGAAATATATCTCTAAATGTCTATGAAGAAAACACAGGGACGAATTCTCTCATTTTAACGTGATAAAAAGTAATACCATTTTTAATTCTTACCTGTTTTCAGCTGAAATGCAGGTTAAACTTCCCAGATGTTTTGAAATATCCTTCCACCTCCAAGACCACACTCACTGCAGTTACTCCAGCAGCTGCAGGGCCAGGTAAAACGCTTGAATCTGCTAAACCCATTCAAATACATTCCTGTTGGATCCTAGCTTATCTCAGAACTGTCAAGTAAATATTTTCCTCTTGATGATCCTGTAAATCTGGACACACAGATACACAGATCTTATACTTTTTTTGGTTTTTCCAGATTCCACCAGCTGCACGCTCGTCTCCACTGACGTCCACGTTGTTTAGCATGTTTTCTGCTTACAACCGTGTACATTTTTGGAAATTTTCCCTCGTTCAAATGCAACTGCCTTAACATGATCAAACTTCCATCCATGATCAGGCTTCCATCTTCTTTCCCCAAGTGATTAACATTTCTTTGTTATTGTGAAAACTGCACCTCAGAGCTTCATCTTGACCAGAACTACAAAACAAGCAGACAAAAGTGCAGATATGATTGCTTGCTCTGTCTAAAGAACACGTTTGCTTTAAATTGGGGACAGGAAAAGGAGTTGTATTTTATTCTGACTGCTGCCTATATGAAGATGTCATACATGCCTCTATCAAGATCCACCTGATTGGCTGTGGCCATCCCTGAAGGGATATGCTGAAAGGTGACCAAACTTCTAGATATGTAGGATTTCAATATCAGGTAGGGTAGTCCTGGCTACACTTCCTGTTCCACGTTTGCCAACAATGTCTCCTCTTCTGCATCCATATAGTAGTGTCTGATGCTTTATGACTCTTAACTTGACTTTATTTTGTGTCCAGTCAATAAAACTCTTCAGTTCTGCGTGTCCACGTGCAGCAATAGCAGGTTATATGAATGATAAATGTTCTGTCCCACTGTTTTTTGTTTGTTTTTCTTTTGTTAACACTCCTATGTAGAAGAGAGTAAATAAACTTCAACTATTTCTCCATCTCCATTAAACTCTATTGACCCACCGTCATCTGTTTAAACCCTTTGACACCTACTGATGCAAACATGCATCAAACCAGCGTCGGCTCCAAAATTCCCTTCATTTAGCATCTACTTAAAAACAAAAACACAAGTTTCATAGCTTGAAATGAAGATATCTGTAAGGGGTTAAACACATCTAATTTGGCATTTTTGTTTACTTTTATTTTTTACCTTTTAACCATGAAAATACTTTTGATCATTTGGAGACTTTCATTTTATTGAACTTCTTTGGGTTGTTTCACAAAGCTTCCTGGATTTGTAGACTAAAAGAAATAATTGTTTTACATTCCATAGTGTTTTAATTCTTTTGCATGACGAGTTTGCATCTAAGCAGCATTCTGTCATCATGCTAACCCGATAATGCTAACATCTTAACAGAATTTGTGCATGAAAAAACCTCTTCTCAGTTAAACCGTGACTTCTTTTGTTGTTGTTGCTATGATTGGTTTTCCAAATTCCACCACAAGTCCCTTTTGAAGTTGCAGATTTTCTCACATCGCACCGTTGCTGTCAGAACTGCAAGTGTCTAAGGTGAGACTCAGCTCTGCTGTGGGACTTGAAACCTCCTAATAAATCCCATAATTAAGTATGAGGCCAATGAGGTGAAGCTGTTTGAGACTAAATACATTTAAGTCTCATCGTGTTTAAATGGATTAGAATTGGACTTGGTAAAGACCTGGTTCTGGTTCTAAGGCCCCCTAGGGTATTTGTAGGAAGCAGAGAGACCACATCATGATGTCTGACGTGACAAACACATTCCAGCTTGTTTGTTTTTTATTTTAGTTCATAAAAAGGCTTTGCAGAACAGTCGGGAACTGAACGGAGAAGGATTTTCTGTGAGTCTCTGGCCTCCACAGACAGGTTTCAGGGCAGAGGGAAGGAGCTTGGAAAGTGAAACCCTTCAGGGAGGAATGGATAAGGTGTACATGTTGCCACGGTAACCGCTGGGAGCAAAGAAAGTTGCCCTTCAGTCTTTCGTTCGTTTGACTTTTGTGCCCTCTCATGGTCAAAAGTTTAGGGAGTGAAACACCAACTGACTTGAGATTAGCAGGAGTTTGATCCTTCCAACCATCTTTTTTTAGGGGAACCAAACAAGCTTTTGCAGGAAAAATAGATCAAACATGTGTTTGATGTTTTCAATGTCTTTGAGCCCTCTGCTGAATATTATGGAAGAGATCATTTTGTAAAAGTATTTTACAATTGAATTAATGACAGGTAACACAACGCGTACTTTGGTTCCATCTAGTGGTTTTCATGGAAACGTTCATCTCATCACATCCACCACAGAACAGCATGTCCACATCCTCCCTTCATCTGGTGCTGAAGCACACACAAAGCTTCTTAAAGGTAGTTAGGATCCAATTTTCTGGTAAATTCATGTTTTTTTTAAGCAACAAAATCAAATGGACTTTTCATTCAATTTTGTTCAGAGTTGAAACAGGGCTGCACGCTGTCGCAGTGGTGGCCTCACAGCAAGAAAGTCCCCGGTTCAAGTCCCGGCTGTGGGTTTTCTCCGGGGACTGTGGCTTCCTCCAAAAACATGCTTCATGGGTTCATTGGTTACTCTAAATTGTCCCTAGGTGTAAATGTGAGTGTGATGTCCCCAGCCTTCGCCCATGAGTGCCCATGAGGGTTAGGCTCCAGCACAAAATGGGTTCAGAAGATGAGTGAATGAGTTGAAGCACACACAGCAGGGCTTTCCTGTAGGCTTGTGTAGCAATTCTCAAGACAAGCACCTGAGCAGAGAGAGGGTGGAGTGGAGCTTCATCCAAACATCAAGCCAGAAGGCTGAGAGCAGTGGGGGTCCAAGTGTCTTCCATTCCCACCTCTTCCTGTTTGGAGTCACAGGGGTTGCTGGAGCCTATCCCAGCCAGGCTTTCTCCATCCATGCAGGCCACAAAATAAAAGAAAAAAAAAACACACCTAAGGGACCAGTGAGAGTCAGTAAATAATCAGTGATGCATGTTTTTGGACTGTGTCCAGAGGAAAACCCAGACATCCTTGAGTAGAGCATGCAAACTCCACCCAGAAAGGCCTCAGGGACTTGAACCAAGCACTTCTATCCCTGCGAACCAGCAACCGTCCAGCCAACTATCTGATCATTGCTGCCAATGTGTGAAAGTGAAGCTCCGTGCTGCTGAGTGAAACCTCTTCCTCTGATGAAGAGGGGAAGGAAAGGACGCTTAGTTATTGTTTCCTGATGGACCACTGGAAAGTTTCACGTTGTCGGACGCACTGAGAGAACTTCAAGCAAGATGGATTCCATGTTTTTCAGGTCTATATTCTGAAAGACACACAGTTTTCTGTCAGCAGGCATCACGTGTGTGTGTCTATTCAACAAAACGTACTGCCCACTCACTATTAATGTCATGTTTAGATGTGATTCTTTCATTGTGACTTTAAAGACGCTCTCCAATCATCTTTTGATCTATTTTCAAAGCGTCCCTGTGTGCTCTTTTCATGATGATTATGCTGTTTTTAGACAAAAATGTACACATCTGTGTCGGTTTCTAGTTTCTGCAGGGCAGCCATAGCTCATTAGAATTTTAACTTGTTGGGGGCAGGGCTGTTGGAGTGGAGCATCCCCGGCCCCCCTTCCCATCTTTGTTCCTCCTTCCCCTCCCACTTACTGAGAGCTCTCTGTTTACACGCTCTCCCGCTAGCTTACAGCACCTCTTATTTGTATTTGTTCATGTCCTCCATCCTCAGACAAATGCTGTACGTGACATGAGAAAAACACCATTTTCATCGGAGTGGATCTATAAGTCAGTTTGAGTCTGGAGACTTTGAATTTACAGACTCTTTGTTGACGTGGAGAGAAAAGGATTACAGGCTTCCGGTTCTCCCAAACCATGTTCTATGTCCTGTTGGGTGGGGGGGACAGATCTTTGTGAGTTACATTTACTTATACATCCGAACCCTGTTATGTACAGTTATCCTGCTCTCTCTGAACTGAGAGCCACAACAATAAAAAGGAAAACATGTTGCCTCTTAGGTAATTCTATAGCATATAAACACTCTTTGTTGTGTGTGTGTGTGTGTGTGTGTGTGTGTGTTGGGTCAGGACTCCTCAACACACACCCAGAAAAGTAAAGGAGAACATGGAGCTTCCAGGAGCGTTGCGTGACTAGCCTGCAGAAATCAGAGTGCAGTCTGGCGTCCAGTGAGCGTGAACACACAAGCACACACACACTTGTGCACAGGCAGGCTCTTTACTCTTTCATGCCACTTCAGGTTAGGCTGCATGGCGGCCTGCCGTCTCTGCCGCCGCCCACTTTACATTTCTGATCCCTGATGCTCCTTTATTTTTCTCAGTAAAGGAAACTTTTATTTATTTATTATTTATTTAATTTTTTCACATTTCCTTCTGAACTTTTGAGCAAACAGTTTGTTTATTTGCTTCAAAACATTTCAATCAAATCAAAGCTCTCCTTTCAGGAAGATAAGATAAGATAAGATAAGATATTCCCTTATTAGTCCCACGATGGGGAAATTTCCTTGTTGCAGCAGCAGTACAGGAACAGAGAGCGATATATATATAGAAACAAAGAAAAACTATGGAGTCAATATACACACATATATACACAAGAAAAGGTAAGAAGCACTAAATGTTTTGGCTTTGCCCCCCCATACATGTCTATGTCTATCTAAAATGAAAATGTTTCATTAAAAATATATTTTCTGTTCCCCAAAGAGACTTTATACATTTAATTTTCTAAGTGGATAATGAGTCTCAAACAAAGAAATAAATGTAAAATGATGACTTTGTTATTTATAAAATCATATTTGATCATAAATAAATAGTTCTAAACTAAATGTAATCTAAATGTTTTTTTCCTGAAATGTGAAGAAATTATGGTATGTTTCTGTGTATACAAGTTGTGTAAATTATCTCTTAATTTAAAAAAATAAAATAAACAAATATTTTTTACTCATACTTTTGCTTTAGAAGAGGTTGTAGTTTTGTTTTGATTGATTTTTTTTTAGTTAGTTTTTCCAAAAACTGCACTGTTCTCTGTTTCTATATGTTTAGAAATAATAATAATAATAATAATAATAAGTTTGTAATAAATGCTCATTGTAGATATATGTGAAATAAACATGTAAAACATATTTGGGGATTTATTGCTTTGTTCTTGTCTTGAAAAACCAAATAAAATGTTTTTGCATCACAAAAATGAAAAAACAAAACAAAAACAGAAGTCTAGAAAATATTTGAACAAGGAGGGAAAACCCAAAGATAAAGTGTAAAACAAAGTTTACAGACCGGAAGGCCTGGAAAAACCTGGAAAAACTTTTCCTCTGAAATTCCTTTCCGGTGAAAACCTCTCGGTCCGCGCAGCCCGCTCGGCTCGGCTCGGCTCGGTTCTCGGGTCAGGACGAGGGGCCCCTGCGGCAGAGTGGGGTTGGGGTGTGTGGGGGGGGTTGCTCACGTGACTCCCTTTGATGGAGTTGTAATGGGATTTGCGGCTGCGGTCAAACTGCAGCGCCGCTAATCAGATTTCCCGCTAACACAAAGTTATTGTTAGTGTGGATGAAAGACGAAAGTCTTCTGCTTTCAGACTGGAAACTGTCACGTGCTCACGTCACGCCGCGGCGCGGGACGCGCGAGGCCAAACCTGTGGACTTTCCTGAAATGAAGCTGGAAAAACATTTTTAAAGCTGTCAGATTGTTTTAGTCCTCCTGCGCACGCGCGTCTCTGCTCATTAGACTGAAGGTCATCAGACCCCAGCCTGTTGTTTAAATGACATTCATCAGAATCATGTTTTCCTCTTAAGGAGGCTACAGATATTTACCTAAACGTGTTGGTTGGATGCTATAAAGCCTTCAACCATGACTTCCTGCTTCTCCTCCTCTATTATAGGATCTTCCTACTGAACTCCTACAATTCTTCATCTATTTCATCCATTCAACCATTCAAATGTTCAGCTCTTTCCAGCTGTTAGTTTTGCTTCTTCAAATCCTTGAACTTTTCCAGGATTTCTGCCTCCATTGTAATAAATGGGGAATCCTTGGTGCAGACGCTCGCTGGTTCGATACCCGGCTCTGGCTTTTTTCACAAAAAGATCTTTGTTGTTCTTGTGCTGTTTTCAGTTTGTTTGTGGCCAACTTTGATCATTTCTTTATTTAATTATTATTATTTATGTATTTATTTATTTATATTTTTGCCAATTCTTACCCTTAAGTCACATTTTCATTAAGCAATAGCATCAACCCTGTATTTTCTTCTGGAAATGCGTCTCCTTCTAGTTTTTGTTTGTTTGTTTTCATTTTGTTTCATGTTTTTCATGCAGAAAAACATTTTGTCTTAAAGTTGTAATATAAAGAAGTTTTGAACTTGAACGTGAGTTTTCCTGCTTGTATGCGTTCGGTTCCCATTTAGCACTATTTGGTTGTTTTGTTTTATTTTGGTTTGTTTTTTTTACTCTAGTGCTAAAACCTTTTCATTCCAGAGGAACGGTGCGTATTCCTGTTCCTACTCTGCAGTGTTCATGTCCACGTGTTGGTTCACTATTCCTCAGGTGGTCTGGTAACAACAACAGAGCGAGTTCCTGTGCGCATTGGTGCGGTTCTGATCCAGCGCGCGTCAGTGTCTTTTAATCAAATCATCATATATATATATATATATTTTTTTTTTTTTACTGTTGTTCTCTTCACTGCATTTGCGCGCATTTTGATTTTATGTGAAACTTGTCAGTAACATTTGCCACGTATTTTCCTCAGGATTCGGAGCAGTTCTGCTGAAGAACCGAACCAGAACCGACAGCGTCCCAATCCGCAAAGACAAACATTTGGTTAGGAGCAGAACAGCTTTCAGTTTGGACCTCAAATCCTGGATTAGTGAAGGGACTTTGGAGAGACTGAACCTTGTTGGTTTGGATTAAAGGAACCAGCCTTGTCGACGGGCGGGGTGGGGTGGAGGGGGGGGTCCCCTTTGTGCTCAGCTGACGAGTCCGTCCTGACAGGGGTTAACGTACCGTGAAGAAGTTAAACAAACGGACATTCCCGTTAGAAGCCCCTTAAAGCGCCGCGCGCCGCGGAGGTGGCGGCGGTCAAACTGTCCCATGAATGGAGACGTTCATGAAGGTCCGTTTGGATGAAGAAGAAACCATCGTTCATGTAGGAAAATGTTACAGATCTGCTCCTAAAAAAACACTCAGGATGTAAAAGAAAACAGAAAATCGCTGTAACCCCTGTTCTATCCAAGGCACTTCAACATTGGGAGTTGGGTCATCTAGACCCACTAGACAGAGCTCTGAACCTTTGTTCAATGATTTGTGATCTTCACTGGTGTCTATGGATTACATGAAATCCTCTCCACCTTTATCCACCTTTATCATGGTAGGAGAACACCTCAATGGAAGGGGGGGGGGTCATAGGGTTAAAATATTTTTGTCACATATTTGAACTAATTTAAGCGTAAATGTGGTAAAAATAAGAAATGTTTTACAACAATGATAATAATAAAAATAATATCTTAAATTGTCTTTCTGTGCATTATGTCATTTTGAGATTTTATTTGTAAGATTTGCTTCAATGAGCAGAAAAGCTTTGGATGAGATTTGCTAATCTGCAGTGAAATCTGCAACATAACTCTAATCCCTAACATGATTGCATGGAAAAATGAGCTTTGACCTTTAGTCAGTCAACACATAACCGAATTACATTTTTTGTGGCTTTTTTCCAAAAGCTGTTTAATTTAAGAAACAACAAAACTTTCAAAAATAAAATCAGAGGTAAAAATAAACCTTACTTCCTCTTCAAGGGACTAAAAATGATGTTTTAATAAGTATTTGGTGGGTCATTTTTGTGCATGAAGAAGAAAAACAAAAAACGTCAAAGCTGCTGTTTTGCTTATAAGCCTGAATTTCCAGAACAATGCCTGCAAAAAAAAAAAAAAAAAAATCCAAATCTGCTCAAGGTTGAAAATCTCCAGCAGCAGCATTTGTGTGAAGTTCAGGCTGACATGGAGCTGAAAGCGCCGCCTGCAGTTCTGGCATTCTTAGGATATGTGCTGCTAACCTGCACTGAGAGCTCAGGCAACAGCAGAGATTATGTGCAATTAAAGCCCACTTTATGCTGGTCTGCTGGCGTCACAAAGTCTGGCCAGGAATGCTCACCTCGGCTAATATCAATGAGAACAAACTCTGCAGCATCAACTTATTTGTACAGTGAATTATTAATGCCAGAGCTAGCACCGGCAGGCTTAGCTTAGCCTGCCTGTTGAGAAGAGAACATTCTGCAATCAGATGATGCTCAAATGCCTGAGGATTGGATGCCATTATATAAGTGCAGCTTGGAACTAGAATCTGCAGAACTATTCCATTTCGCTGGGATTCATCCGTTTCTCTGCAGATGTGTTGCAGATAAATGACCATTGGAGGGCGCCTTCGAGACCCCAGAGAAGCTGTTGGTCCCTAAAGCATCTTTATTCTATTCATGCAGCCATGAATTTGTTTGCACTTGCATCCATTCAAAGCTCTGCAGAGGCCCTCCGTGTGCCCCCTTCTGAGGAGAAGAACGCCCCCCCCCCCAGGAGGTGCATGGCTTCCTGTCTCTGTCTGACTGTCTCACCGACTCCAATCAGGATGAACCGGGTCAAACTCTCTCCATGTACTATTAGTCTTTGCTCAGAACAGTAAACCCCAGAGCCATTAAGACGACACTTTCACGGTTAATAGCTCCCATAAAGCAGTGATTGCACGCAGGCTATTCCCACAGAGTAAACAAGAGTTTGCAGAGGAACCAGACGTTGAATTGCCCTATTTTTCATCAAGTTATTGTTGGGCCATAAACACGAATGTGCTTGTTTGCAATTCCAAGACACTTTCTCTGAAATTATAGCTCTTGGAAAAATGAAACACACCGTAAAAATTGAGAAAACTGCAGAGTCCCCATCACTAAATTACAAAACAATTCTGAGCAGCCATCATCAATACAAATGTGATCATTTGTTAACAATCACGTAGAAATAACACCAACATTAGGATTGTTTTCATTCCAAAGGATTCAAAAAGCATTTCAGATTTATGACACATAATTGTGATTCCCTTAGAAAATGAATCCATGGAGCATAACGGTTCACCTGCTGTTTTAGACACATTGTTTTGACTTTTTCTTTGCTTTGTTTTTGGATTTTTTACATTTTTATATTGTCTCTACACATTTGATCTTTGTTATAGAACTTAGGAACAGTTCAATCTCACTTTCACGACAAACATTTACCCCTCAGAACCCCTGAGTTTTTGGACAGTTTCAGATTCATTTTAGAATGATTGCGTAATATGATAAAACAGAAAATATCTGTAAAAAAAATAACAAAGCTGGGGTTTTACTAAAATGATTGATATGAAGCACTAGAAAAGTTTTAAAGGTAAATGAACAGATTCAATGTAGAAACTAAAATCACACCCCAAAAGGGGGTTACTAAGGGTTAAAACATTCCTGACATGAGTTTCAGACTTAAATTGAATGAATTTCAAATTTAGATTCAACAAACTGAAAGTCCGGTTGGTTAAAACAAAACGCATTGCAGTTGCTAGAACCCGGTGGACTTGAGGTTTTCTTTAAAAGTGCACGGCAGCCTCACAGAGGCCTGGCAGCACACTGAGCATGCTCAGTTTGATGGAGCAAGTGCTGGTGATCCCATTGAGTGTGGTCAAGCTGCGTTCCAGTGCAGCGGTGCAGTGGAGGGGGCGGGGCCAGCAGGCTTCTGGCTGCATGAACATCAGACGAATGAGAGGCAGAGCAAAGTGAGACCTGGGCCCTCCGGGTCTGGTCTGTCTGTTTCCGGACCGGGCATTAGGGTCAGAGCGGCTCATCGCTGAGACGGCGTGATGAACACACAGGAACCTGAGCTGATGTGGGGTTGAAACCCCAAGCATTACACCGCCGGAATAAAAAGCTGCAGGTGGGGGTCGAAGAGAGCGTTCTGCAGCAGAGAAACAAATGAAGTCGAGCTCATCACAACTAGGATGTTTGTAAAACGTTCCAGGAACACCGAGCTTCAATGACCCATGAACTTCCCCCCCGATGTTTGCTAAAGGGCAAACGGGCACGATGGGAGGGGATTCAGTCTGAGAGAGACTACGACAAACTCACAAACAAAATTCAGAGGCAACGATGAAAGCAGCCAAAGAAGAAAACCCGAAACAAATCTCCATGTACCTTTGGTTTATCAATCATAATGTGTACGTGAGAATGCATCACAAAAAGGAAGTCAACATTTCCAAATGCAACTTCCTTCCATGATTGAGAAACACCTGCAGCTGCAGAGGGATCATGAATTTGGTTTAAGGCCTTCTCCCTCATAGCAAAACGAGTAAAAGGGAAGCTGAGACCATCACACGCTGCAACAATTTTCAACTAACAAACTGTCAATCTGTGCTGGAGACCCAGTCCTATGGAAATACTGGTTTTGGTGTTCTTTACATGTTCCTGTGGCTTTTTGTCTGATACTGGAGGACAAACACAAAGAAAATTGAGCTCTAATCTGCATTTTGTATTTTCTTATTGGGGTGTGAGGGGCTGTAAGCTAGCAGGGGAGCGTGTAAGCAGAGGGGTGATGGGAAACGGGGAAACAACAGTTCCGCCCACAATTAAGAGGTGAATTTCTGATAAACATCTGCAGAAACTTTGAGCTGGAAAATGACACAAGTTTCTGCATGTCGGCTAAAAAAAAAAAAAAAGCATCATCACAATTAAAAGACCACTGGGAACGCTTTGAGAACAGATGAAACGATGACTTTAAAAACAGAATTCAGAATCTGACTCTGGTTCCACAGAGTTGTCCAGAACGGTTCACTGTAGCCTTTCTATTACCCCCCAAAAATAAAGGGATGTGTCACGCCCATGTGTCGAAGTGTCCTTGGGCAAGACACTGAACCCCACCTTGCCTCTGGTGGGAGGTTGGCGCCAGTGTTCGGCAGCGGAGCCGCCATCAGTGTGTGAATGTGTGTGTGCGTGGGTGGATGGGACTGTGACTGTAAAGCGCTTTGGGCCTTCGTAAGAGGGTAGAAAGCGCTTTATAAGTCAGTGTTTTTCAACCTTTTCTGAGCCACGGCACACTTTAACCTTAAAAAAAATCCCGCAGCACACCAGGATCCAAAACCTAAACAAAAAAAGGAGAAACTCCTAATCTGTATTGATCTACAGTCCCTCCACAATCTCACATGCATTTTTGAGATAATTGTGGCAGAAAAAGCTGGAAGTTGCAGTTGTTTTTTTCTATAAGATGTAATAAAAGTTAAATTAGAAGATTTAAAAACAGTTTGAGGTGTGTTCGTTGGTTTCAAGACGTTTAACAGACCTCCTTGTGCGCTGTCACTCTCACAACCCAATGCATCATGGGAGATGTAGTGCATAAAACGGCCGGAGATCGCTTTTCGGAGCTTCATGGTTTTGTTCACTTGTTCCACGGTCTGATACCGGATTCTGTGGAAAGCTACACCGCTAAAGACGAGCTTTAGCTGGTATTTTTGTTAGAACTGAGCGACTTTACGAGCTAAGTCGGGACAAGGAAGTGAAGACTTTAACCACTTCTGATTGGTCAGACTGATGTCATGTGATTAAGCCCCCCAAAAATGATTGGTGGAGACAGTTAAAGGGGCGGGACTTTTCCAAAATACAGTCGAAGCTGCAGCTAAATCGAGGTAGCATCATTCTTATCAAAATGCCTTTAATAAAATAAAATAAACGCAAAGAAAAAAGTATTTAACGATCTTTCATATTCCTAACTACTCAGTGTTTTGTCAGGGCCTGTTTGGATGAACAAAGAGCTGAAATCCTGGAGATGGGAAATGTTTTTACATCAGTGAATGAGGGCAATTTCCCACGGCGCACTTGACCATCTCCCACGGCACACTGGTTGAAAAACACTGTTATAAGTATACGCCATTTACCATTTACACAGTCACTAGACACATTTTGCGCATTTCCCATGGATTACATTTCGTTCTACATGAGTGACAAATGTCCTGTTTCTTACATTTGTCGATGCGCAGACATGTCCGTCGAGGGTTTCGGCCGACAGGTCTTTACCTGCATTTGGTTTCGGACACAGTTTTGGTGTTTTTTGTTTGGTTTCTGACTCCTCCTGGATGGTTCCTCCCTCCCCTACCCGCTACTCCCTGTGGAGGAGTGCATAGCTGCCTGCGCTTTGCAAATCACGCCTCTGTAAGTTGGAGTCCCTCAGTTCTCAGTGTCGGTGCGTCTCTGTTAGGTCTGCTCGTCCTTTGGCTTTTTTGACTTTGTTTAGTGGTTCATATTTTTGTCTTTTGCAGTTTTCCCTCTTATGAGGAGTTTTGTGTTCACGTTCCCAATCTATCTATCTATCTATTAAATCGATTCATTCCAGAGACTCAGCCTGATTCCTCTCTGCACTTGGGTTTCCGTCATTCCAGCATGGACAGTCTTGAGCTGTTAAGAATTTCTGGTCAGTTGAGAATAACACAGCTCATGTGTATTTTACATTGTTGACACGCAACTATTACCTCTTTATATTCTGCAGTTGTACTTGATTTTTGCCAGATGCAAACACAAATGTGTTTCTGTCCACGACCGTTCCACGTCTGTCTAACAGACTTTTCACGCATGAACCACTGATGTATAACTTTTAGATCCAGTATACGGCGCACAGATCACATTCAAATTATGTAATTGAAGCATGGATCACTAATGAATTGCATACAAACAGCTCATGTTCTACGTTGATTTACGTGTTCTTTGCGTGGTTTCATTGTACGTCTGTGGTTTCAACGTGGTTCATTCGTGATACATCTGTTAAAATTTCACATAAAGAGCACAACCTTTCTCACTTTTTCCACGTAGATTTCCGCTGATCGATTTTCATCTGTGCAGTATGCAGAAAATGTACGTAGCGGCTGTGTGACACGGCCTTCAGGGACGTGAATGTGGCTGGTGGAAGGTTAGAGTAGAGTCAGATTCTGCAGTCCAAACTCAAAAAGTAAAAGTATTTTTACTAAAAGCCCTATTCCTGTCCTGCCTGCGTTTTCTGGAAGTTTGGAAATGCTCTAACTGATGCCGCAGCTTCTGCAGTGGGCGGCATAAAGCATCGCCTCCTCTGCTCCAATCCTAAGTCCTCCACTTGCAGACAAACAGATCTGTGGACGTTTTTATGTCCTCGTCTGAGCTTAGCTGGTCGATAGCTTTGATTTTGCTCACCTTTTTTTTTTCTTTCCTCTTGGCTAACGTTAGCTTGGGTTTGTGAGGCGCTCGTTGCTGGCAGGACGGAGTGTAAACAAAGGCATGCTGGGAAATTGGAGAGGCTAACTTCCGCACCAACAGTCCCTACCCCTCACGACCCACAACAGAAATGCTAATGAGCTCCTGTCGCTCTGCAGAAAATATGTCTTAAAAACAGCACAGGCTTTTTGAGTTTAGCTGGAGACCGCTGGAAAAAACACAAAATTAGAGTCGGACTTTGAATGGAGAGTTGGAAAGAAACCTGGAAGGACAGGAAAGGGAGGAAGACTCACAAAAAACGCTAGAACAACTGTAGTAAGACTGGCTGACTGACTGACTGACTGACTGACTGACTGACTGGCTGGCTGGCTGGCTGGCTGGCTGATTGAGTTCAAGCTATTTTTCAGCAATAGAAATGAAAAAACATAAATGTATCAAATCATTTTAACACAATAATTCATAAATTATATTGAATAAATAAAAACAAGACATGTGCTCCTAATCATTCAGATTTGCACGTATGTGTACACAGACACACACACACCACATCAAATCTATTAGGTAGAAAAATAAGTGAGTTTGAATGGGTTAGTTCTAATGTAAGGCAGTGCAGTCATGGCAGACATGCCAAATACGAATCATTCATAGGAAGTCAGAGCTGCTTTATTTGTTGTGTGTGTGTGTGTGGGGGGGGGGGGGGGGCACGCAGGCTTTATTCGAGGCCTCTTGAAGTTTGCATGATATGACAGGTGCAGGGCTCGCTCTGGTGCTGCATGTCGTCTGGACTGAGAGCTATGTAGAAGAGCAGCATTATCCTCTGTCAAAGGGTAAGTCTGCCCTTTTGGGGGGGGGGGGGGGCACACGGAAGCGCGCACAGAGCTAAAGGTCAGCGCCGCTGACTCTACTAAGTGAAATAAAAGCTCCAATGCTTTGCCATTTTAGTGAGAAGGGTAGAGACACCCATCGACCCTAATTTAGTTAAACGCCTCACATCACTGATCTGAAAAGCGGGTTTTCATTGGTTGGAAAACTGTTAGGTTTGTACTGTACCCACTGGGACCCCCCCCCCCCCCACACACACACACACTCCCCCACAACAGATGCAAGCAGAGGGGGATGCTCCGGAAATGGTCCTGCAGAGAAAGACTTCTACTGGAAAGAGGAAACGGCTCTCAATCAATGTGATCCTTTAAAAAAAGCTATTTTCTACAAATTAAAGGAATCCAGCTTTGCTTTGATCAGTGGCAGTTCTGATGCGCGCGCACTCAAACTCGCAATCGGTTAAATTTCCTCTCTAGGGGATACTACATTTGCTTCGTGTCTGACCCAAAGGTGGTCTCTGCTCCTCTCGGCCTTGAACACATCGTGAACGCAAACGCACGTGCGCGCGCAGCGGCTGACGCACTACACGCACACGGGTCTTTTTCTTGGAAAACCCCATTTGCTGCCGTGCTCGTCCAATCGCCGGCGGTCTTCGGCTCATTCATTGTGTGACTTGACGTTTTCGCTTTCTGCCTCTCATCCGCGCCCGCTGAGGAGATCCCGAGTCCCCCTCGCGACAGATCCCCCCCCCCCGTGAGATGAGTGTTTGGACTTTACGACGACGTGACGCACGACCAAAAGTCAGCCAGTTCCCCGCGCCAGCACCGTCACATCTGGGGTAGGACATGCAGGACGAGTCGAAGGACGTCCACCGCGCGACTTCATCGAGGGCGTCGTCGTTTTTTATTGAGAACCTGCTGCGCGGAGGGCGGGATGAGCCGGGGTCTGCGCCTGGCAGCTGCTGGACGGACTGTGGTGCCGGAGCTGCTTCAACGCAGCGCCACCCTGAAGCATTTCACCCCGCCGGGAGCGCCCTAGCGCCGGAGGAGTCCGCATCCAGAAGACGCTCCTCAGAGGCGGACTCTCCTTCGCCGTGGAGCCGCGCAAAGTCCACTGGGACTTTCGGAGCCTCGGAATCGTCACACAGTAAGTCAACGCGGCTGCTGTTGAGATGAGTTTGCGTTTGGCCGAAGTGCAAATGACCACATCTATTAATTTCTTATTGGATCGCGCTGCGGGCGCTGCTGCGTCGCGTCTCTGACGCATGGCTCCCGCTCATGATGGGTCATAAAAAGTCATTTGCTTGCAGTCGTCCATCTGTTTGCTTTTCTGTCCGGTGGACTGACGCAGACGCCGCTCAGGTTGGCGAATGAATCCTAGGAGCAGGATCAGCAGGCGTTTCCGCTCCGCCAAACTTTCAAACGCGCTTCGACCGCAGCGCGCGCTCGCCTCGAAGATCCACGTAGTATGTCAGACGCACAAAAGCCACTTCTCTGCTTTAAAGCGGGCGCAGGCCGTGGCTGTCCTCTGATTTGGTGTCAGTTCGGGGATTAGGAATTACGCACGCATGCCCCCAGCATTCCAAAACAAAAGCGCAGGACGCCACGTCACGCACAACCGTCCTTGGCGGCGCGGATGCTCGCAGGGCCATCAGAACAGCGTTGGATGCACAGCATGGGGGGGGGGGGGGGGGGGGTTTCCAGGTGTGATAGCTGGCCACCGTTTACGCGGGGAACATCTCCACTCTATTTGAAGTGCCGCTCGGATGTCTGCGGGGGTGGAGGGATGCGCAGCTCTTCATACAGACTTGAAAGATTACAACTATGAAGAAAACGGTTCTGTTGTTTACTGTGACGCGGCAGCCGCCATCAGTGAAGGAAGAAGAGACCACAGCAGCCCGCACATGTTTGGACGCATCCACGATGAGGGAGGGACAGGGCGACGACACGCAAGGGGGTGGGGGCCAGGGCCCTGCACCGAGTGACCCCAGGCGACCGTCGAAATCCATATCTGAACTTATAGATAACCTCTATTATGACTGTGCCAAAAATCCTTTATTCCTCACATCTCTCAGAGGATAATCGTCTTTTCCTTTTAAAGAACACGAACGTTCCCTCTACAATCATCTTAACTCACTCAGTTCTGCTGGGATTTCAAGACCAATTGATGTTTTTGATTTCACTGCTGCGCTCCAGGAGTTTGTTTTTTTTTAACTCGTGGATCATTTTTACGCGGCTGAAAATAAGAAAACAGTTCAGCTAATGGACTTAAAGCAATTAGGAGTTTAAAAAGAAATTAGCGTAAGAAGATGAGTGGACTATAGGGGGAAAGGCGGTTTTCTTGTCCCCACTTCAACAAATAAAACGTTTTCGGGAAAAACACAAGTGTGTGAAGAAAACCAAACTTCCTTAACTTTGTGCTCCAACGTCCTCAAATCATTACCACAACTGTAGGCTCTAGGGCCTATCTTTGTGTAAGTAAAAATGACTTTTTAAATTCCATCTTCAGTCACCTTTCGTGTGGCGGATTGATAAAAACATTTCTCAGAACCGACAACAGCGGATGAATCACGAGCCAAAATTCCAGTTCTGAATGATTGGTGTGTGTGTTTTTTTTTAGGTCCACGGGGTAATACGAGTTCGGCGGGTCCGTGCTGCTCCGTTTGTAACCGGGCTTCACCCGCCGTGTCCGAGCCCACGACTGAGAGCAGCGACGAAACCGACAGGAAAACGGGCGACGGCTGCTTAACGGACGACAACGAGGACGCACCGAGCGCCTTTGACGCACGTTCCGAGCCGGACGTGGCGTCCGAGCCGGGCTGCACCCGCAAGAAAAAGACCCGGACAGTGTTCAGTCGCAGCCAGGTGTTCCAGCTGGAGTCCACCTTCGACGTCAAACGCTACCTGAGCAGCACGGAGAGGGCGGGCTTGGCCGCGTCTCTCCATTTGACAGAGACTCAGGTGAAGATCTGGTTCCAGAACAGGAGGAACAAGTGGAAGCGGCAGCTGGCCGCTGACCTGGAGGCGGCGCACATCCCAAACTCCAGCCAGCGGATCGTCCGGGTGCCCGTTCTGTACCACGACGGGGGAGCGCCCGCCGCCGCGCCGGCGCGTTGAGCTTCAGCCTGAGCCGGCATCCGGGCTCTGCCCCGGCGGTGGGCTTCTCAGGCTCCGTCTACCCCCTGTCGTCGTTTGCTCAGTCCATGAGCGCGTTCAGGGCGCAGATGACCGGCCTGGTGTGAGGACTGCAGCATCCCTCCGTCAGGCATGAACACAAACAGGCAGCCTGCGTCCAAAGAGCGGGATATTTAAACCCCGTCTTTATATTTCTGCTCAGAAGAGGACTGTAAAACTTTATGTTTGAAAACATATTTTTTCTAAAATTTATATTTAAAGTCACGTGTTTCCAAGTTTCTCACATTTTCACAGAATAAAAAAAATCAAGCACTTCCCCGCTTCTCCTTTGTTTATCACTCACGTCTTCCATGGTTCAAATGACAACATCCTTGCAGACAAATCGCAAAAAGAAGAAAAGATGGGCTTCTATTTGATTTTTTTTTTAGCTTTGATGAAAACAGTTTTTCACTTTTTATCACGTGACGCAGACAAATAACATGCGTGCTGCGTATGAAGACGATGAAACAAAGGCTTTTGGTAAAAACGTTGCAATTTGTTTTTCATAAAAACAAATAATTTTTTTAATTTAGAAAGAAGAAAAAAAATAAAAACACCTCATGTTTCACAGCATCAGAGCTGAATATGTGACCGGCGGGGCCCTGGAGGGCTGCAGACAGCGCCGCTCCGCCTGCTGCGGGTGGATGAGGAGGAGTAATGTGACTAATGAAGGGGGTGTGTGGGGGGGGGGCGTCCCGTCCCCCTCCCTCCCCCACCGCCATTGGCGCACACCGAGCGCTGCGCTCAGCCAATCAGGGGCGGCGACGCGCTCCGTGCGCGGTTGTGTAGTCAGAGCAGAACGCGCGGCGGCCGGCAGTGTCTGCTCAGAGGCGGCAGCTGCTGATATGGTGCGTCAGTGGCCGCAGTAACGAGGAAGAACGCACGGAACGCGCCTACCGTCTGGGAGAATATGAGCAAAGCCGCGGCCCCATGTCGACCCAGCGCCTCCCTCAAGTTCACAATTGACAACATCCTCAACCTGAAGCCGAGCGGGACGAGCTCTGACTCCAGCGGACTGCGGGATGAGCTGCGTGAGGACACCGCAGGCCAGCAGAGGCCGGACCAAAGCGGTAAGACGCGCGCCGGATTCTCCTGACGCGACGGGAGGAAGTTCGAACAGAAGTTTGGCGAAAGTTCAGAGCAGTGGCTGCGTGCGCTGAGTTTTCACCAACCGTGTCACTTGTCTTTCAGTGTCGATCAGAACCTGCAGCGCAGACTCGGAACCGGGCGCGCGCTATGAGAGTGGCGGGGACAGCAGCTGCGACGACAGCATCTCCAGCAGCGCGGCGGCGGAGGCGCTCCAGGGAGGCAGCCCCAGCAAAAAGAGCAAAGTCATCACGAAAAAGAAAACGCGCACCATCTTTTCCAAGAGACAGATCTTCCAGTTGGAGTCTACCTTCGACATGAAGCGGTACCTGAGCAGCGCGGAACGCGCCTGCCTCGCCAGCTCTCTGCAGCTCACGGAGACGCAGGTCAAGATCTGGTTTCAGAACCGCAGGAATAAATTGAAACGACAAATCTCCACAGAGATAGACGGACCCGCGAGTGATTTCCCCGAGGCAGCGAAGCCCGTGGCGGCGGGGCAGCTGCCGGCCTTGTACAAGGAGGGCAGCCTGCTGGGGAGATGCCTGCTGCCGGTGCCGCTGCCCGTGGTGTACCCGGGCGGCGGCGCGCCTTACCTCTGCTTCTCCAGCGCCAGCAAGTACTTCAGCCTGTACGACGGAGACGTATGAGGCTTCCAGCGACCAACAGACGCTCCTGCTGGCTTTGTTGCCAACTTTCAAGTATTTAGGGGGTCCAGCGAGACCGGAACCTCGTTTTCAGACTGAAGGAAACGGCCCAGAATACGCGGCATTATTTATTTCCAGCGCCGGCTGCGGCTTTCCGGAAGGCCTGACTCTGAACTTCCACCCGGCTTCACTGATGATGCCTGAAACATGAGCATTCACAGCCTGTTGTTGTTTACATCCTATTTTATTATTATTATTATTTTATAATTAACCAGTTTTATTGCTGCGAAAGCCACCAAAGAAATTACTGTAGCCTATCTGCATGCATTTCCTGTATTCCTGTAAGGAAGTTTAAAATACAGAAATTATCTTTGTATTTAAATGAATGTAATTAACCGTTCATTTTTCTTTTGCGCATGCTTTATTTTCTAGTTATTTTATTATTACTATAATTTTATCCCACTTTGCCTAGAAGATTATTACACCTTTTCTTAAAGTGAAATTAAAAAAATCTTTAAGAAATGTACATATCGGATTCAGTAATTTTAGATACATATTATTTTGATAGAGACCTAATTTGTATTTTTTAAAATATATATATATATTATTCTTGCTGACAGAGCATTATTTCTGCAAATGAATTAGTAGTGAGTCGGTTTTACAGCATCAACTTTTTATTAGGCCTCAGCAGCTCAAGCAAACTAACACTTTAGTTTGCAGGAAAGATTCACGGTGAAACATTTCTTAATAATTTTGGATATAATAAATAAATAAATACTAATAATAATAATAAAGCAACGAAACTTTAAGATACGGAGGGGGGTATGGTTTGGAGTGGAGCGTTTTAGAAAAACAGCAAACATATTATTAAATTTTTAATTCATTTATTGAACGAGTTTAACATTTCAGATTTACAGGGAAAGTGGTCAGATTTGCTCTGAATGAGGAATGTTTTAACATTACTGCTTCTCAGCCTGCAGGCTTCAGACGAAATATGCAGGTTTTGTGGCTGGTTTAGCAAAAATAACAAATAAAAAAAAAGAATTCTAATCCTGTTTTTTGTGGAAAAAAAAGGCAGACATAAAGCTCTCCTAATGATCAGCCGCTGAAATCAAGCACAGCCTCACAAAGAAAAACATCAGTTCATACAGTTTTCTGGTTGGAGACGGACTCAAAACAAATAGTTCTTGTCTTAAGAGAAACTTTCAATGAAAGAAACTGTAAAATGTCCATATATTTGGCACAAAACAGTAAATTGACGGCAATGAATTTAACCTGTTGTGGAGAAAAAAATAATAATTGGATTTTCTTTGTAGCCACATGCTCTAGTAATACTCCTAAAATAATATTCCACTTAGCAGAAATCTTAAATGAGCCAAAAAGATGTATTTGGCATTACACATAATTGTGACATTTATGTATTTTTAGCTGCTGTAATTTCATCTGAGTACATAACTTGTGATAAGGGTTTCTTTCTCTGACTGTCATCCTGCTCTGTGACCTGACCGCTTCAACGCATCACCAGACTTCTCTCTTTGGGAAAATTCGACACAAATGTCAGACCTCTGAAGGATGGACTCGTGATGTGGCGTGAAAGCGTTCCTGAAGACGGTGACGGGACAATCCTGATCCGTTTGTATCGGAATAGGAAACTTGGAAGCGCCCCTTCGTACCGCAAAGCAATGATTCGAGAAGCATCCTGTGCAGCAGCGTGTTCACCAAGGAGAAGACATCCGGCTGGCTGTCTCGTGTTTCAGAGCCGGAGGAGACTCACGCCGCCGCTACCACTACCCACAATCCTCAACGGCTCAGCAGACTTTCAGGAAACAAGGTGTGGTAACATGCTGTCAACATGGAAGTCCCAGTGAAGAGACCTGAAAGTGTGGAAGAATCTCAGATTGGTTCTATCTCACGCTAAAAACATGTTAAGGCCCATTACTAGTTCTTGATAGACGTGCTAATTGCTGCTACCACTGATCTGTGTTTGTTTTGTGACTCTGTTCTTACTGTACCTCCCCACGCCCCCTGCCTTGTCACAGCTCATCACCGGCCCCTGTGCACTGAAGCCTGAGCCTGTGTGATTACCACTTAATGAAAGGGACTGAGGAGCACAGGGTGTTGTGGAGGGGCGGCGGGGGGGGACAGGCGGGTTGATGAGCGCCTGCTTGTATTGGAAAGAGCTGAAATCCCGTTTTGTGTAGCTGACCGGCTCTGTGCTGCTCTACCGCAGCCGTGGCGTGGCGGGGGCTAGGCAAACCCCAAACGAGTCTTACAAGCGGCTTCTTTCTGCATGACTTGGTGGGGGCCCCTCGGTCAGCTAAGCCATTTCTTTAACCTCTGTTGCCCTCTCTCTGTCATCTGACAAAGGTCGTCCTCCAAGATGACGGGAGACGCCAGAAAAGATGGCAGCTGCAGAGGTTCGGGCCTGAATGCCCAAAAAAAAAAGAAGAGGAAAAAAAACACTTTTCAGCAGGAAAAACTACAGAGAACTGGTTCAGCTACCGAGCTGGAGTCCGTGTGAAACAGATTCCCCTGAGCTCAGTGCACTAAGGAGAAACACGACACCCAAAACTACGCGACACAAGACATGGTACAGTAAACAACAAGGGTTTTAGTTAGGGCTGGAAATCTGAGATGTCAGGTCTGTATATGTGTGTATGTGTTACACTTAAGGAGTGTCTGATGGCCTATTGATCCGCTTATTTAGACACCCCCTCCCCTCCATAATGCAAATTGCTTGAGGAAATTGAAAGATGATGGTGGGGAGGAAATCCGATGAAAGAAAGTGATACAGAGACAGAAAGAGGAGTGGGAGTGCAGCGGCTGGACTGCAGCCAGAACTTAATTGCAATTGAAGCTAAGTGCAAAAAATAAATGTCACCAGCTAAGACTGAAGTACAAGAAAGTACTTTCAAAGCGCATTCTCCATCTTTCTCTCGTGGATTCTTTTCACAATCTGCTAAATATTCCAAAGTTTAGTTTTGTTGAAACTCTCCACCTATGTGGTGTGCTGGTAACCCCTCCCGCATCAAAGCCTTTTAGTCCTCCAATCACTGCAAGAATTGAATGGGATACAGAAAAGAAAGCTGCGGATTTTGAATTTTTTTTTAATTTGGGCAAAAGTTTGCCGTTTTAGATGGTTTGGAGACACATAAAAGCAGAGAAATTTGCAGGTCACTAATAGAAGTTCTGATGGCCAGAAGATGAAGCAATAAAGGCCCCATCTGGAAGACTATCTTTGAATTCACAGAGCTCTTAATGTGTTTTCTTTTTAAAAAATATTTTGTACTTGTGTCATTTGAATTGCTTTATTTTTTTAAATTGTGCAAATTTGATCATTGGAGGATCATTATTTTTTTGCTACCCAATGCTTGTCTTTAGTTATGGTTGTTATTGCTGAGGTTCCACTTCTTGTTGAGCTAGACTACTAAACTAGACTAGAACTATTTCAACAATTAATCAAGTCTATAGGAGCCCTGAGTTTTTTCCCCAAGGGTCCCCCAAAACATTGAGCAACACCCCTGTTTACAACTGTGTTGAATTCACATTGTGTTAACAAGTCAGGAACCTATGAAGCTTCAAAAATAATGTTCAACTGGACCATCTTCAGCTCAGTTCTAGTACTGGAAAGTCTTGCTTTGGTCAAAGGTGGTACAGATTGTTGGTACTGATTCTGACTTGGTCTATGACATGAAATGCATTTTGAGCTGTTGTTCAATGCCAGCTTTTTCAGTGGTTATAGCAACAGTAGCCATGTCCATCCATCCATCCATCCATCCAATCATCCATCCAATCATCCATCCATCCATGCATCCATCCATCCATCCATCCATCTAATCATCCATCCATCTAATCATCCATCCATCCATCCACCCACCCATCCACCCACCCACCCATCCATCCATCCACCCATCCATCCATCCATCCATCCATCCATCCATCCATCCATCCATCCATCCAATCATCCATCCATCCATCCATCCATCCATCCAATCATCCATCCATCCATCCATCCATCCATCCATCCATCCAATCATCCATCCATCCATCCATCCAATCATCCATCCATCCATCCATCCAATCATCCATCCATCCATCCAATCATCCATCCAATATATCCATCCATCCATCCATCCATTTATCCATTTTCCTCCGCTTATCCAGGACCAGGTCACGGGGGCAGCAGTCTAAAGAGGTCCAGACTTCCCTCGCTCCAGTCACTTTCTCCAGCTCCTCTGGGTGGACACCGAGGCGTTTTCAGGCCAGCCGAGAGACCCAGCATGTCCTGGGTCTTCCCCGGGCCTCCGCCCAGTGGGACATGCCAGGAACACTTCCTCAGGGAGGCGTCCATAGGCATCCGGACCAGATGCCAGAGCCGCCTCAACTGGCTCCTTTCAATGTGGAGGAGAAGCAGTTGTACTCCGAGCTCTCCACGGGTGACCGAGCTGCTCCTCCTGTCGCTAAGGGAGCACCCAACCCTCCTACGGAGGAAACTTATTTCAGCTGCTTGTATTTCTTCTTTGGGAAGAAGTTCTTTGGGTCATGACCCAGAGCTCATGATCACAGGTGATCATGACATTTTTAAACTCCTCCACTTGGGGCAGGGACACTCCACCCACCCAGAGATGGCAAACTACCTTTCTACCTTAGATTTAGCGGTGCTGACCGTCATCCCAGCCGCTTCACACTCGGCCCCAATCCACCCAATGCACACTGATGGTCCCGGCCTGATAAAGCCAACGAGACAACATCATCTGCATGTCCACATGTGTATTTTTTCCAACAAGTCTAGTGAAAGGATGAGAAATTTTTGGTAATTTAACTTGAACTGACCAAATATCATTAACTTCATTTAAATGGGGACCAACAACATTTCCTTTCGGCCAGAAAAGTTTCTTTAATAATAAAAAAAATGAACTGGGTTCTAATATTGCCTGAGCTCAATACACTGCAGGAAAGTACCATTTTCTACTGAAAATGCTATTCCTTGTGTAAATTTCACTAACTTCTATCTGAACGCAAGCTATTTTTTCCGTGCTACATCCGCAATAAAACTCACACACACACAAAAAAAAGACCTGTCTGACACGCACACAGAGAGTGAATATCAATTAAAAGCAGTGTTGCTCACATCGGCTCTCATGTCCTGTCCCTTCAGACACCCATGTCAGGATAATGTGCCATTAATCTACTACTGAAAACACATTATTGGCCAATCAATAGATACAATGGAGGGATAACGGCATGAAGGAAAAAGGATGAGGAAGACAGGAGGCAGGGGTCGGATGCTCTAAGTCTGAGGGGATGAGTCTGAGTGAAGGCGGGGGTGCCGACACTTATCTATAACACCACATAATGAGTTTCCCTCTTTGCATACATGGAATGTGGTTTCTTGAGGACAGTCGATACACTTCCATTAAGAAAAAGAGCTGTCACAGTACGTCAACTTCTTCTGTCCCACCTTCTTTTTTTTAGTCTCAGTGTGCAAACTGCTGATTTTAAAATTACATTTGAGTTTAAGCAGTTGGTAACAGTAAATTAAAGGAAAACCAGAAGAGTGGAAACAAAATTCTTGCTTTCAAGAAAGAAACTTACCAGTGAGATTTTCTGCATTCTAATGGAACTAACAAGTTCATTACTTGATTTTTCCCCATAACTGATAAAACACACGTTGCCCATGTCTTGTTTGCGTGTCACTTTCTCCGTTATCGCTTGGATGGAGTGGGTTTTCATTTTAAAAAAAGTCTGTGACGTTTGGCTTTTTGTCCTCCGACATCGGCTAGTGTTTCTTCCAATGCCTGGTAGGTCCTGTCTGCATTCTTTTCCCAGTTCATTGGGCTGAATGTTCATTGTAAGTTCAAGCTGTTTCTAATCAGCCGATCACATGGCAGCAGCTCAAATTTATGTGGACATGGTCCAGATGATCTGCTGCAGTTCAAACCAAGCATCAGAATGTGGAAGAAAGGTGGCAGAAGTGACTTTGAACGTGGCGTGGTTGCTGCTGCCAGACGGACTGGTCTGAGGATCTCAGAAACTACTGGGATTTTCACCGACATCCATCTCTGGGGGTTACAGAGAATGGTCAGAAAAAGAGAAAATATCCAGTGAGCGGCAGTTCTGTTGACGCCAGAGGTCAGAGGAGATTGACCAGACTGGTTCCAGCTGATAGAAAGACAACAGGAACTCAAAGAACCACTGGTTCCAGCCGAGGTCTGCAGGAGAGCATCTCTGAACTACAACACGTCCAACCTGGAGGCAGATGGACGACAGCAGCAGAAGACCACAGCAGGTACCACTGCTGTCAGCTAAGAACAGCAAACTGAGGCTACAATTCACACAGACTCACCAACACTGGACCCTAGAAGATGGAAAAACGTCGTCTGGTCTGAGGAGTCTCCACTTCTGCTGCCACATTCAGATGGTAGGGCAGAATTTGGCTTCAACGACAGGCTACAGCGTACCTGAACATCATTGCCGACCATGTCCATCCTTTTATGACCACAGTGAACCCATTTTCTGATGGCTACTTCCAGCGGGATAAGGCGCCGCCTTATTGAGCTTTAAAGATTCAGATTGTGGAGGGTTTGTGATGGGGTTTCCCTTTTCAACTCTGTTACTCCTTCTCTTTGTTGTGTTAATGTTTAATGTGTTAATCTTTCACATTATAAAATGTTCTTAATCAAAGTATCTTTTGTGGTTAATTTGCATTGAACTAAGTGTGTAATTATTTTTATTGGGCCAGAGAGAACAAAAATACTTCATGTTGGTGACATATCAAATGAGGCGGGAGTGGCTCAGGTGGTCGACGGGGTCAGCCAATGATTGAAGGGTTGGCAGTTTAATCCCCGCTACCCCCATTCAACCTTTGTTATGTATTTGGGAAAGACACTTCACCCCCCCTGCCTCCAGTGTGGCTCCACTGGTGTGTGAATGCGTATAAATGTCCTGGTGATGGTCAGGAGAGCCACAGGTGCGTACTGGCAGCTATGGCTACATCAGTAACTTACCATCACCAAGTATGAATGAATAACGGATACCACAATTCACAATCCTGAACATCAACAACAAAGCCTCTTGTTTATGCAAAACAAATTTCAAGCATTTATTTCTCGTGGTTTTGGCTTTTAGATAATTAAAATCTAAAGTTTAGTGTTTCAAAAAAATTGTATATCACAGGAAAACAAATCAAACCAAAGTCCTTTTGGCGCAAATGTCTTTTGCTTTTGAAAGCTACCTTCATTTCTGTCAACTCAATACTTGGTCGGGTCTATGTTTGCATGAATCACTGCATCAATGCGCTGCAACATGAAGGTGATCTGCCTAAAGCAATGTGATTTGATAGGTGCCTTCAGGTCATCTGCTTAGTTGAGTCTGGTGTCTCTTATCTTCTCAACAGTCTATAGATTTTCTATTGAGTTCAGGTCAAGTGAGTTTGCAGGTCAGTCGAACACAGCAACACTATGGTCATCTTCAGTTGGCTGGAAAATAAATCTGCTTGTCAGCAGGTGGCAGCACGAAGTGCTATAACACTTCCTGGCAGATGTCTGCATTGACTGGGGACTTCAGAAAACACAGTGAACTAATACCAGTAGATGACATGGCACCCTGTCATCAGTGTCTGTGAACTTCAAACTAAATTAATTCAACGTCTTTCCACTTTTCTTCTAGCCTCTACCACCGTGATTTCCAATGCAAACTTTACTTTTTAACTGAGAGAGGACTTTGGTCTGCTGAGCAGCAGTCCACTCGGGGGTACTCTCACAGGTACCTGAATGGACTTCACTTGACTATCCTCTCAAGGCTCCAATGATGTCCTGCTCAGATACAGCACACTATATCTGCATCTCATTTAGGGATGACTTTTTGTAGCCTGCTCTCCTGAGTGATGATGACAGATGTCTTCTGAACATCTGTCAAGTGAGCAGTCCTTCCTTTTAGCGTGTACCCTTGAGTTTTGACCCAATCAGAGATCTTTCATGGACTCATGGAACCTCTGCAAAGTTATTGAGTTTTATTAGTTTTAGACTCTATGAGTTTCAACAATGATTTTTACAGTGTTGTGATTTTCTGAGACACTACATTGAAATCCATATACGTCAAATTCACAAGACTTGAGGTGTTTCAGTCTAAGTGTAAAATATTCTTACTTTCTGAGATGTAACTCCATAGAGAGGTATAGACATTCCTTCAATGCTCAGTGTTAGACAACATTGAAGTAGCACTGAATGGGCTCAGTTAAGATGGAAAAGCACTGGTTCTTTTGAAGCACCAGAGCAGAACAAACTAAAGCCTTAAGCTTTAGTCACATGCAGCCATACCGGTTGTTGAACGTATGGCTGCTACAGGTTTTTAGGTTGTCTGGGTCTGTAGAGGGTCGTAGAGAGGAGTGGCTGCATCTTGAAGGGAGATCAGGTGTATCTTGCAATTCCCTTGTGGCTGGTACGGCCACCTTAAGGAACACCATGAAAATGAAAGGGCAATTGTTGTGGATGTGGTATGTGTGTCGTAAAGTATTTGGAAGGTCAATGGAGGTTGCATGCATTTATGATGTACAAGTGATGCTGTTGTACAGTGTTCACTCTAGCCATTAGTGAGGTGTGCATACTGTCTCATTACCCACTGAGCAAAATGCTTTACTCATGGGGTGTGCACGTGATACATAAGTGCCTGTGAGAGACCTGTAGGATGCTCAAACAAACTCTGCTCTCATTGTCTATTTTTCACATTTCTAACAGCCAGATTGCACCCAATGGGTGGGGGGCAGAAAAAAGGAAAAGATCCACCTACTTGCCCCATACTTCTACTTGCTTGTTGCATAAGTGTTCACTGCCACCTGTCGCCCACAGCATGTCCGTAGGAAACATATGCAGGAACTTTTTTGCTTTACAGGCTCACCAGGTTGTGTATGAGCTAAACATTTCCTGCAGACCACCTAATGTGCCTAGCACAGATTTGCCGATCACCAGCAGACAGCCTGCAAACACGCACAAGGGCAGGTGTGATGTGACTAATGCTGCATTCGCACCAGACCCCTCAGGGGCATCGAGTTTCAATGTTATGTCAATGTACAGACACGATATGAAATTGTCCAGCTCGATTTGGGCGTCAGGCGCTTCAGGGTTTCCACACGGGGACTCAGCTTTGGGCATGTGGCATTTTTGGTGACTCGATCAAATCCAATATGGCTGCTCAATGCGAGGATTTTCATCCTGAACTTCCATCCATTTTCTGCTGGGGCCGCGGGGTTACCAGAGTACGTCCCGGTTACTGTTGGGAGATGGGCGATCGCTCCAGCTTCATGAGCTTATGATGTTTTTTTTTGTTTTGTTTTTTAATCAAGCCGGTAATAGAAAGCTCCTCCAGTTTTATTTGTATTTTTCCTCTTTCGGCTTAGTGCTCAAACTGGGTCACAGACAGACGGAAGTAATGTTTGAAGCAGCCTTTACTCAGGCGCAGCTCCTCCTGCTGGAGTGAAGTAGTACCCCACACAGGGAGAGACTGAATGATGTGGTAAACCCAGACACGGCAAAGTGCATGCCAGTGTCTCTGTAGAGCTCTCCATAACATAAAAACCCAAGCTACTCGCTCAACATCGTCATTGTTTTTTCTATGGTGTGGCAATAAATGCCGTCCAGCAAAATATTGGCGGTTGCTCTGTGGGCGTGGCATCAAGGGCAGGCATCGAGCACTAAATTTGACGCTCGTCAAAAGAGAGGCGGCAGACGCAAACTTGATGCACGAATAGCGTCTGCAAAAGGCTTTAGTTACGAGTGGACACGAGTTGTCTGCAAGCAAAAAAATGGGTAAACCCGAACGGGGCAGCCTGCACAAATAGATAGGTAACAGACCATTTGGTGAGTCGGTAGAAGAAAAATAGTCATGCAAATGTTTTCTTTATAGGCGATAGGTTGTAGTGAACACCCAAGCAAGTGTAAGTAAGGGGGAAGTCGGTAAAATTAAGATGTGTGTTATGGATTTTTTATTTAATTCTTCCAGATATTCAGCGCATAGTAGAGCGGCCGTGGTGCAGCGGTAGGGCGGTCGACCCATAATCGTAATATTGGAGGTTCGATTCCCACCTTGAGTCAAAGTCCAGGACACTAAACCCCACCTTGCCTCTGGTGGGAGGTTGGTGCCAGTGTTCAGCAGCAGAGCCACCAATGTGTGTGTGACTGGGTGAATGGGTCTGTGACTGTAAAGCGCTTTGGGCCTTGTAGGTAGAAAAGCACTATATAAGTATACGCCATTTACCATTTAGTTTTCGTAACGTGCACACTCTGTGTGTGCAGCATTTGCACAGGCTCAGTACACACACCTTACTAACAACCAGAGTAAGGTAAGGGCCCCGTATGGCAGTATCATCCAAACGTGTAAATTACTTTATAAATAGTGTAAATCTTACAAATAGTTTATGATACACTTACCGTCAACGTGCCCCGGACACCTCAAAAACCCACAATCCCTGCCCTCCATATGGGTGCATGTGACTAAGGCTTAAGCTTTCTAACCAACACAAGACCCTAATGAAAAGCACCTTTCATTAGGTGGTAAAACTCTAAAAGACAATGACCACAGAGGTTTTTTTGTGTGTGTGTGTTTTTTACCAACAGTCAGTGTTATTTTACAGCAGAACACATTCAAATCTGGGCTGAGGAGGAGGCGTGTGTGGAACAGGGATGACCTGTAAAGTCTGTGGATCACAGAGGAATGACAAGACTGGCCTGTTTTAAAATGACGAATTAGCACTAAAACATCATAGCACACTACTCACACTTAATCAGACATGTTACACACATCAGTTGAACAATTATGAATAGTGGTTTGCAACTATTAACCGAACCATATAACTACAAATGAATCACAGTCTAAAACAGCAAGAAAAATAAAACATAAGTCATCAGTAAGAAGCAGAACATTTTTTTCTAAACCAGCTATGATTACATTTTTACACTCATCTTCACACTATAACACTAGTGAGAAGCCAGACGTTAATTGTCAAAAGATGAAAATTATAAACGGAACTTTTGAACGTTGTGAACTGAGGTCACATTGTCAGAACCTTGGATCCGCCACATCAACAATCAGACCAGAGGGCACAATCCTGAACATTCAACAACAAAACAAAAAACAGATTTTAGAACACATTTCAGTTTGTCGTCATTTCGGACATAGGGTTTAGTTATTGTGTATATATAGTTATTACAAGGGGTTTAATTATTCATTCTAACAACGACTGAATTTATACCATAATTTGTGGTGGGTACTGATACGATTCATAGTCGATGTCGCGTCATAGAACGATCCACTTCACGGACCTAAAGTGGACCCAGGATGTCTTTATCCAAACTTCCACCAGTGTGACTCAGACAGAAATTCCTGCTACGGAACAGTGAAGTTTTCCAGATTCCTTGTATTTCTTCAAGATAATGAGGGGTAAATGAAATATGTGTCCAAACAAACAAGTCAACTAGAATGAATGTCAAATCCATTCCATACACAAAGTTCAGCCCACTGTTGTTTTTCCACATCCAAAGAATCCAAAGGGAACATTCTTAGAACATTCTGCCACAGTGGATGGTCGTATATCTTTATTCAAAGTCTTTCCTCCTATTGGACTGGAATGATGGACTGATCTGTTTTTGCTAGTGTGTGTGTTGTCCTCTGTCATTGGTCGTTTTTACCTCATAGTCAAATAAACCTACCGTTCCTTAATCCAAATGGTACGTTCCAATTTCAATTATTGATTTATCTCATTCTGAAACAAAATTATCAGTGGTATGGATTGATATGAATTGATTTGATCACTAACTTGCCCCAGACAGATCGATCTGGCTGGGTAAATCAATTTCAACGTTACACCCCTAGTAAGTTATAATAGTGACCTATATAGGACTTGGTGTGTGTGGGAGAACTCTTTGGATATGAAAACTAAGTAAAGCGGATGTGTTTGAATTTCATGTAACTCTTGTGAAAAGTCCAAATAAAATGTTGCATCAAGCTGACTCCCAAACCCTAAAAGAGCAGCTCCCGTGAGGCTTATTCTTCCCTCTGGCTGGGACGAGGGAGGCTCTAAGTGCTCTGTAATAGCCAGCAATCAGCACAGATGGACAGAAACCAATGTCTCACCCGCAAGAAGTATAAATAAATAAGAGGAATAAATAAAAGAGCTATGTCCTCACAGCCACAGATTACATTGGGTATGTGTTTTATAATGAATATAGATTAAAAGGTTTAAATATTTATGGTTCAGGGGTGCTGAGAGGTAAGTGGGTAGGTGTGGGGCTTGAGGGATTGTGGGGGCAAATGGTGTGAAATCTCATCTCAAGTGCAGGAGATGAAAATGAAAAATTCCTCCTGGTCCGGAAGCTTCAAAAGCAAGTTCCATTTGTGATGCCTCAACTGGGATTCCGTAGTGAGGCTTTCAACAGATGCCTCCGGGAGGACTTTTGTTTCATTTTTCTGGTATCACACAGACAAATGACATTTGAGCATCATTCATGAACTCATGAGCTAAAGGGGCTGCGAGGAGAAGCATCATCTGTCTGGATTTTCTTACTTCTGCATGATATCTCCTCATATATGTTAGTGGTCTGCATTGACCAGATTTTCTGTCTTTAATATACACCTATTTGCTCATTTTTAAGAAAGCCATAAACAGCCAAGGCCCTCAATAGGCTGACAAAGAGGTTTCTGAGGATGTGGGATAACTGAGAATGGTCTTGGGCCAGATGAAAAATAATACTACTAATAATAATGGATTGGATTTATCAAGGCTTTTCCAGACGCTCCAATGTTTCCATTATTCTTTCACGTTTGGTGATGGTAATCTACTGATGTAGCCACAGCGGCCTTGGGGCAGACTGACAGGGGCGTGGCTGCCAATATGTGCCTACGGTCCCTCTGACCGTCACTGAGATGTTCATGCGCATTCGATCATTGGTCATTGATCATTGATCATTGATCATTGGTCGACCTGCTCAACCAGCTGAGACACTGCTACCCCCGAGTGCTTGGACTGCTGCAGAGAGAACATATTGTACCAAACAAGAACAATTTTTTACACCAGTAAACAAAAGGATCTGGATGAGCAGGTATCTCAAGCAAGCATGACAGATGGGGAGTTGGCGTACAACCATGTTCACACCGGACGCGATTGCTGGGTCAAGGGTTTCAATATTAAGTCAATGCACAGCCATGGTCAGAGGTCCGATATCGCAGTCTGGCAGCAGCATGTTATGGGTACTGCGGTGCATTTTGGGCATTGCATCAAGGCGCCATGTTCAGCGTTCAAATAGCTGAGCTTCGGCGGAGAAGATCGTAAGTGTGAAGGCAGAACGTGATAAACACATCAAATTAGAGTCCGCTGCCTCTCTGCCAACGCCAGTCAAACAAACGCCAGTGCAAAAACGGGTCCATTGACTTAACGCTCCTGTGGGTGGAGCTACTGTTAAATGTTTTTAGCCTCATCGCTATATAGAAGCACTGTCCGTTTGTCTCATTTACAATACATGGAAGACTCCGAGGATGTTGAGAGATCAAGTTTATTTATTTTGAAGAGCTCCACAAAATCATCAGTAATCACGTCTCCATGTCTGGGTTCATGACATCATTCAGAGACCCAATTCAATTCAATTCAATTCAGTTCAGTTCAGTTCAGTTCAGTTCAATTCAATTCAATTCAATTCAGTTCAATTCAGTTCAGTTCAATTCAATTCAATTCAATTCAATTTTATTTGTATAGCCCAAATTCACAATAACAGTCGTCTCGATGGGTTTCGTATCTGTAATTGAAAAAGTAAAACATAAAATCAAAAGGATCATAAATACATAGAATTCAATAGGAAACTACTAAAATGAACCAACAAACTGACTAAACTAAACTGAACATCTCCGCCCTTAGACCCCCCTTGACTGTAAGGACAATCTCCTAAAAGTAACGGATTCCGGAAAAAAATGAAGAAACCTCAGGGGTGTCCACATAAAGGAAGGATCCTCCCCAGGACGGACAGATGATTTAACAGAACTCATAGAGAAGACTTAACTTATCTAACTCTACAACTACATGTTTGAATAGTCCAGCACAGTGAGCTTCACAGCTGCAGCTGAATGACGGCCGCTTTAAGCGGTACTCTGTAACCAGTTTGATGACCTGCTGTCCTGCATTAGCCCAAAGAGGAAGGAAATGGAAATAAAATTAGAGGAAATTTTTATTTTATCTCCATACAAAAAAAACCCATTTAAAGTTCTGGAGAAGAACGATCCAATTCTCCTCCATGCTGCTTTTGGACTCCACTGATCACATCACTGAACACATCACGAGTCAAAGCTGAGTCCCTGATTGGTTGACACGACACTTCACTAAAGTTCAAATATTTGAACTCTGGACCCCCAACCTCGCAATGCCGTTGTCTTAGTTTAGCCAAAACGAGCTCAGTGATTTACACTTTGTCATTTTCGGTCTCACAAAGCTTAAAACTTTACCAAGTATGACTCTTAAATTCTGTTTCAGAAAGATAGATTAGCTTTAACTTAATCTTTGCATCTACTGTTTCATTTGTTCTATTGGTAGCCTATTTTCTTTTAGCAACGTACCTTGAAACATTTTCTTTGTAAGATTCAGCAAAAATATGAGTCAAATCGGTTATTTAACCCGATTATTCCTACAGTAATCACCAATCCTGTGCAGTAGTTTTTCAGAAACATGCCACTGAGTTGTAGGCAAGATTGTTGGCTTGGAAGTAAGCCTCTGCTAACATCCCATCATTTCTTTGTTTGCCCTCTCTCCCGCTAGCTTACAGCCCCTAACAACCTCAACCTAACACTGCTGGGGCAACAAAAACAGCTAGCAGTATCAGATCTATCCAGCCCCACAGTTTAGATCCAGACTCCAGCAGGGAGGAGGAAAACAAAGACGTTCATGGATCTATTTGTCAATCAACATGATTCACGTAAACACTTCCTTAGCAAAGGCCCTTCATTGAACTGGAGCTAAAGCTTGGGTGTAAAAGGGTTAACAGTCTTCTTTTACATATCAGGATGTTTTTTTTATGTTGATAAAAGTCTGTGCCAACAGTTTTTAATTTTAAAGGCGTTAGATGATGTGAACGAGTTGTTAATTTAATCTCCACATCATTTATTACCACTTAAAACCATAAAGTGAACATGGCAGAGGGATAAATGAAAGTCATGCTGCTCTGCAGTAAAGACTCTTGTTCTGCATACGAGGAGCAGTTTGACTCACAATCATCTTAAAGTGTCGTCTGGGGTTAGAGAGCTTAAACGAAAGCTGGGGAACATTTGAAACTTCTGACAGCAGGCGAATGAAAAGTTGACTGTCTTTTGGGATGCTTTAATAATGTAGCAAGAACACGTTAGCTTGCTGGAGTTAAGTACACTTCAGAGTGCCCTCAAAAGTGTTTTGGAAGAGACACTAGACGATGAGTTAGGATGAGGAGGTGGCGGGACGTTGGTTAACAAACTGCAGCCTTGAATCTGGGTCAGCTCTCAGTTGACAAAACAGATTTCACTTTAATAAAACTCGGCAACAGTGCCAAAAAAGCATTCCACCGCTGGAACTGCGGCGGGTCCTGGGCTCGCAACGAGCCAGAGGGGGTGTGTTGGTGTCTGGAGATTGTGATGCAGCCAATTTAACAATAGGTTTAAAAGCACTTAACTTAAGTGGACAAACACAAGGATGTGTATGTGATTCTGTCTCAGAGCGTGTGTTCTGCCAGTCTGTGCTATCAAGAGGTTTTAATAGAGTAGTGTATTCTTTTGCATTTTACATGACTCTAGGGCACGTTGTTCCCGCTTGTCTGTTCCGCTCGGATCAAATGCTTCAATTGGAGCACGGAATGGACTCCAAGTCTTCCCAGCCACTCTAACCTCTGCACGGCCTTATATATGTTTGAAGACATATTTATGCACAGCATGTCTAAAAATACTATTCCTAGAATGTAAACGTTGCCAGCCCAACAAAATCCAACCTGGTTCAACATCAGAGCTGAACTGAGTTGGAGGGACATCGACAGCAGCAGGAAGTGTTTGGATACGTTCCTTCATCTACGTGCGGTAATGCAAAAGGGACATGTGTAGATCAACTGTCCTACAGGTCAAAGTTATAAGTCCAACGTGTTTAATTCCAAAATGAAACACGAGTTCCAATTTCAGTTTCACCATGAATAAAGCTTGAGAAATGACCTGTTTGAGAAAAACACCCACAATTATACCACGGTCTGGGTGAATACTCTATTCTGATTGGCTGCTGGGTGTACATTAGGTAAGGGTTAATGGCCGACGAAGTGTGCGGTTATTACTTTTTAACGCACGCCGTGAAAGCCTGAACCGTCCTCCGCTTCGCGTCGGGTTGCTTCGCGTCAAAAGCAATACATATTGACCAGGTTTTATTTGGATCGCTTTTCTCACAAAAAGCGGACTATATGTTATGCTTTTTGATAGAGAAAATGAAGATTTAAACTGTTTTTCTGAGTATTAATTTATTTAAATCGTCAGGAGCAGATGATGAAATGTTTGAAAAAGCTTGTAAAACAAAACCTGTACGTAGAAATATTGATGTTTCTCACATCTAAAAATTACGGTGGCCCTGAAGTGCATATTAAAGACCAGAACAAGTTAGAAAGCAAAACAGATCATGTAAAAACAGCATTATATTTTAGATATATAGAAAAATCCATAAACCAAAACGTAAAAAAAAAAAACATTTCAGAAAACAATTAGCACTTTCCAGAATAAAAACAATCCATTCATCCATTCATCCATCCATCCATCCATCTTCCTCCGCTTATCCAGGACCAGGTCACGGGGGCAGCAGTCTAAGCAAAGATGTCCAGACTTCCCTCGCCCCGGTCACTTCCTCCAGCTCCTCTGGGTGGACGCCGAGGTGCTTCCAGGCCAGCAGTGGGGCCCAGCGTATCCTGGGTCTTCCCTGGGGCCTCCACCCGCAGTGGAACATGCCAGGAACACCTCCCCAGGGATGTGTCCTGGAGGCATCTGGGCTAGATGACCAAGCCACCTCAACTGGCTCCTCTGGATGTGGAGGGGAAGCGGTTCTACTCCGAGGTCTCCGCAGGTGACTGAGCTTCTCCCCCAATTTCTAAGGGAGCACCCAGCCCCCTACAGAGGAAGCTCATCTCAGCCACTTGTATCCGGGATTTTATTTGGGTCATGATTTGGGTCATGTATTTGGGTTTATATTTGGGTTATATATTTGTATCTATAACCAAATATATTTATAATATATTTGTATTCATGTATTTGGGTTATATATTTATTTGGGTCATGTATTTGGGTCATGACCCAGAGCTTATGATCACAGGTGAGATTTGGAACGAAGATCAACCAGTAAATATAGAGCTTTGCTTTCTGGCCTGGCTCTTTTTTCGCCACAACGGACTGATACAGCGACCGCACAACTACTTACGCTGCTCCAGTCTCATGCTCCGGTCTTCCCTCACTCGTGAACAAGATCCCAAGGTATTTAAACTCTTCCACCTGGGGCAGGGACACTCCACCCACCGAGAGATGGCAAACTACCTTTCTCTGGTCGAGGACCATGGCCTCAGATTTAGCGGTGCTGACCCTCATCCCAGCCGCTTCACACTCTGCCACAAACCGGCCCAAGGCACACTGGAGGTCCTGGCTCGATGAAGCCAACAGGACAACATCATCTTCAGAGAGCATAGAGGAAATCCTGTGGTCCCTAGACCCCCTCCGGCCCCTGGCTGCGCCTAGAATTCTGTCCAGAAAAACTATGACCAGAACCAGTGTTAATGGGCAGCCCTGCCGGAGTCCAACATGCACCGGGAACAGGTCTGACTCCCTGCCGGCTATGTAAACCAAGCTCCTCCTCCGGTCATACAGAGACCACACAGCCCTCAGTGAGGCTCTCCAGGCCCCATACTCCCAGAGCACCCTCCACAGGACACCACAGGGGACACTGTCGAACGCCTTCTCCAAATCCACAAAACGTATACGGACTGGATGAGTAAACTCCCACGGACCCTCCAGTACCAGATAGGGTGTAAAGCTGGTCAAACTATGACGAACACAGACGGCCAATAACAAAACATCACTGGAGTTCAGATCAGGGGGGCCATTCCTATCAATCACGCCCCTCCAGGTGCCACTGTCATTGCCCACGTGGGCATTGAAGTCCCCCAGGAGGACATTGGAGTCCCCCGTTGGGGCACTTGCCATTTTTAAAACAAAATGGTATTATGGGATGTCACTGATTGTATGATGAGGTTTGTGTTTTGGTGAAGAGGGAAAGCAGAAGGATGTTTCCCCAAACTGTGAAAGAGTTGATGGACCAATCACCAAACGTCTGCAGTGGGCGTGGCCAAAAGAAATATCTTCTGTCAGAAGATACCGCCATGACGAATAACTATGTGTTAAAAAGGTAAACAAATGTCATCATCCAATCAGTGATGTCCTATAATACCTATTTTCCTGATTCTTTGTGATTTAACTTGTCCAACAGCTGAGCAAACAGATGAGAGCTGCAGGCCTGTTTTACTTTTACAACAAGGGATCATGAATCTTCTGACACACAAGGTGTATTTTTGTTGAAACCCCTTTTTGTATTTGAGGCTAAACTGTATTTATATTGATGATGTTTTTATACATGTTTTTGTTGGACTGGACAGAAAAGACGAAGAGAACAACCCTAACCAGGTTTTGTTTCACTTTGATTTCTGGAAATTACTTTTCTTTTTTTTATCTGTTTTGTGTCTTTTGGAATTGTGTTATTTTTTCTTTTTTTTTTGGAATTACATTTTGGCCTCCGGAATTTGGTTGGGGTTTTTAAGATGCATTTTTTTTATTTAGAAATTTTATTCATTTTGTAAACCCGTTTTTTTCCCCTCTCAGGCTCACCGGGGCCTAACCTGGCCACTGTTGGACGAAGGCGTGGTACACCCTGGACAGGTTGCCAGCCAGCAGGGCAACAATCACACACCCATTCACACCTAAGGTCAACTTTAGAGTAACCAACTAACCTATGACACATGTTTCTGGATTGTGGGAGGACGCCAGAGTGAGTAGAACATGCAAACTTCTCAAAGAAAGGTGCCAGCCAGGACTTGAACCGAGGCCTTCTTGCAGCGAGGCAAGAGCACTAACCACTGCTCCACTGTAATTTCTCTTTTTTTTGTGTTGAGTGATTTGTTGATGTCAATTGCCCTTCAGGGCCACCGTAAGGAAAAAAGACGTTCTAAAGATGACAACAGTTGGGTCAAAGTGAGGCATCGGACGATCAGGATTTTTTTTTTTTTTTGCTTCATCTGAATGCGCTCTAATGTATAGGTTTGTCATTTTATCCTAAAGAGGAAAGAAGTTGGACACAACGTTTCACAACACATGGAATAATAATAGTATTTTTCACTAAATGTTTTAAGAAACTTTTGCTTGCATGCGTTATCTGCAGAGAGTCCTCCCTAATTTTTCTCTGATGGTGACAGAGCGATCTGTCCCGTCTGGTCTACATCAACCTGTTTCTTAAAAACTCACCTCAGCTGAGGGAAACGCGGAGACGTTTCCCACCGGTTGCCTCTGGCCTCCCAGACACGCCTTTGTTCTTTTTAATTCCTGTTTCGTTCTCAGTATTTTTACGTTGACCTGTTTCAAATCAGTTTATTTTTCATAGTTGAAAGAAGAGTGAATGTGGGCAAATGCTTAGAAAATAAAGCAGCTAAACTCTTCTTCGTCCGTTTGTCCTCTGCTCAGCAGAGGACAAATCTTTTGGTCAACAGAAAAGGTGATGCAGCTTATCCGTTCAGATTTCATCAGCTGTCAATGAAGATTCATTTGATACAAGAACGGAAAGCTCTCTTCATTTATCACTCAGCTGGAATAAAATAGTCTGCAACATCTCGGGTCTCCATGTAACTGAGAATGATTGAGGGTTTTACAAAGGGGCCCAGCAGGTTAAATAATGGGACAAAAGGAATGCATTGTCATGGCATTTGTTTGTGACACGAAAAACCAAAACATTCGCTTCATAACCTTAATTTACAAATGTTTCTTTGGAGGACGAACAGCCGAACCGCTGGTTGCTCAACACTGACGTAGGGGGGAAGAAGCTGAACCAATTTGACCTCCTAAAAATATCTGCGGCACTCTACTGGCAGAACATGATTCACAGAGTCCAGGTTATGCTTGTAAATATTAGATGGGCTGCTTTCATAGCACGGAGCTTGTAGTGTTCTCCTGCAGAAGTGGCCGTGCTGTACTTACGAAGCGCACCAGGTGGGTCTGAAAGAGGGATAAACCAAACTGAAGCAACAGAAAATGAGGAGCACATCCTGGGTCTCACGTGCTGCCGTCGGCGAGGCCGTCTTTTGCATCGCTAAAAGCTTAAAAGAAAACACTTTGGCCTCTTGACTCAATCAATATTGTAGGGGAGGAATAAATAAGTGAATACGACACATCTCTGGGCTGAAATGCTCTTACTGCAGCAGAGCTTCCATGTATGCCCTCTGGCCAAGCAGCAGAGGAACATGTGTCCCATTACAGAGCAGGGATGCACACGAGACTCAAACCCACCACTCTGCCCGCCCAAAACGAATGAAATGTCGGCCTGTCGATAACAAGCTACAGAAACAACCGTTCTTTAGGCCTCTTTGCATCATTCATCTGACTTCATGGCACATTCGCTTCTTCTCATCTATTAGGTTACAGTCTGGCCAGGAGGGACCTCTGTGTTCTTTCTGTTTGAAACCAATCCTTGGGATTTATTGAAACAATTTCATAGATGCATAAATGTGCACGAGAGACGGAGGAAAAAAAAGAGCGTCTGTATGCTGATTTATGATGTTCTATTGGTAATCAATATGGCTCTTTTAAGTCATTTAGATGCAGTGATTGATATTTGGAGCGGCCAGCATATGGACCGGGAACTCGAGCTCAAAGTCTCACTGCTCCCACTTGGGTAACACTATCTGCCCTGAAACCAGTTCATTTATTGTTTGTGCTCCAGTGGATTAGTGGAAAACAAGAAGGGCGACGGAAGCTAAACACTTGTTTGGAAAATGAAAGTTTTTTTCTTTCTTTGCCTTTTGGTCTGTCCTCTGAGAGTTTGTAAAGTTCTCGGCAGTTTTGTGCTCCGTGTCGGTCTTTGATGTGCAGCTTGGTTTGACAGGAGGGTTGGATGAAGATAAGACCGTACAGAGAGGCCGTCCTTTGGTCGTCTGTCAGCACACCCAGACAAGGAACCCACAGACGTACTTTACCTCCAGCAAGGGACGAAAGAGAGGGTCACGATTTGGAGTGAGCTTTGATTAAATGTTGTTAACAATCTAGGGAACTGGTTTAGCTTTTTCTTGAGCTGGCTGGCACACAAGCAAAGTGACCGTGAACAAAAACTTCAATAAGCTTTTAGAAGAGCTGCTGCTGACCTGTCACTGCTCAGCATTTCCAACAGATCATCCAAAATTCTAGTTTCTGGAGCCTTAACTGAGGCGAAGAACAACTTTTTTCCTTTTTAGAACGTCCAAAACACTGAAATTAAATCACGTTTTTAATTCATTTTCAACAAAAACTTTCAAATGCAAAGCCGTTTTCAGTCAGAGAAAACAAGTGTACCAAGGTCCGTCTGCCGTCGTCTGTCGTGTGATAACAGCCTGTGAGGCTGATCCAAATTATTAGAGAGGAATGTTTCATCCAGAGTGATGAAAGACAACAAGTGCACTCGTCTTATCAGTTCCCGGGGATCAGGTCGGATACCGCAAAACCCTGCAGACCAGGGCCATACAAATGAAGCCATGCTTATCTGTTAAAGCCACATTCTAACACAAACACACAACACAGATGCAGAAATGACTATAATCTGCATAATGACCAGAAAAGGTCTACCTCAGGCTGATGACAGCTGGAAATAGCCCTAGGAGGAAATAATTTGCCCAACAATGCCTCCTTTGTTTCAACTTCTTGTGACTCCGCAGGCAAAGATTTCAAACATCAATTCATCTATAAATATGTTCCTAAAAGACTAAATTAACTGAGAAAAAGTGAAGAAATCAAGTTATAAGGGCAGTTAAATACAAATTAAAAAATATCCTCTAACCAACAAAATGATATTAGGAAAAAAATGGTATAATAAAGTTTAGCCTCAGGTGCATGTTACTCTTTTATATTAATAACTATGTCAAAGACTAGTTTGAGGGTTTTTATTCTGTTAACTTCAAATGTTCAGTATTTTGTTGTAATTTTTGGCATGATTAACTGCAGCAAGTGATCAGTGTAAGTTAAATATTTTCAAAGGCAGCTCAAGGATGCATCTGCTGTTAGGAATTGTCTTTCCATGGGATTTCGTACCTTCATCAACGTCATCAAAGTGTGTCATGTAGGGGCAGTCTGTCAAACCTCATTGGAATAAAGAAAGGTATCCCACAAGGCTCTTCTCTTGGGCTTTTGTTATTTTGCATATTTTTAAACGACCTGCCAAATTGCAGCTGAAAATGTAATATTCATCTGCATGCAGATGACACCGTAATATACTGTTCCAAACCAAGTGTTTTGGATACCAGCATTTAATTACAGAAAGATTTTAATTTAGTATAAAAATGGATGTTATCTAACAAGTTACATTTGAATAAAATCAAATCATACTCCATGCTATTCCAGAAATTAAACCTGAATACTGACAGAATAACAGTAAATTTGCATTTTTTAAGATTCCTCTGAGAAATTCAAATTCTTTGGTGCTTGGATAGAAACTGATTTATCTTTTACAACAATCTACTACAGATAAAATAAACTACAGTCTTAAAGCAATGTATCAGTCAAATAATTGCCTTAATTTTCTTGTAAGAAAAATATATTTCACTCAGACAACTCTTGCAGTAAGAAATATTTATTTGACATACTTAATTTTCCACATTCTTTAAGTTGGCATTCACATCTTTTCGTTTGGCATAAGGCTCCGTTCAATTCCATGAGAAATTTCCATAAAACTTTCGGGTAACAAAAACCCGCCCTGGGGTAGTTACCTGTAAAACACTGCTACGAGTATCTGCCTGAAAATACGACAAGTCGTCATTTAAATGGTGCTTTCTATTCCTAGACATTATTTACTTTAACGCTAGAACACTTTCACTATAAAATGTTGCCAGGTAATTTTTACCCAATGTAATATATCCAAACAAAAAGTACTAAAGTACTCTTAAAAACAAACACAAACATGACAGCACATTATAAATTAGAGTTGTTGTCTTTTATTTTCAACTGTGGTATGTGTAGCAAAATGAAGCAGAAAAACATAGGAAGTTCCTAAAAACATCCCTTCAAAATGACTGGAAAATGAGGAATTTGAGAACAGAAAAGTCCTAAAAAATGATACTGGAAACTCGATCTTTGGTCCTCCCATTCCTGGGTCATGTGAGACTTCCCTGGTGAAGGCACAGACGCCTCGACACGCGAGACATTGAAATACATGTAAATAGTTTTGCTTGGGTGAAAATCCCCCGGTGATGGTGCTCCAGGGTTAATAGTACCTCAGCCAACAACAGTATCTGAAGCTTTGTTCTCCGCTCCCCCTACATGACACACCACTGCACAATGTGCCAACAGTTGTGTTGATTTTCACCATTAGCCAGAAGACGGTGTCACTATATTTAAAAGAAGACCAGCAAACTTTGCCTTTTGCGTTCGAGCCCACAGCGAATGGAATAAGTCTTCCTCTTTAGTGCGCTCCTATACGTCTTTGATATTATTACAGAGAGCTCTCTCAACTCACTTCCAATATATCTGCACGTTTATAGACGTTTTTGCCCTTTCATTTTTTTATTTGTATTTGTCTGGTTTTGTCTCTCTCAATAATGTCTATGTTCCGTGCTTTGTTTGAATTTGTTTTGTAAGTGCATTGTGATGGGGTGAAAGGTCAGAGCTACTATGTGGGTGTGTGAGTGTATATACTTCATTTGTGTTTTTAATTGTTTTTGTCAATTATACCTGTATACTCTGTCATCTTTTCTGTTGTGATCTGCCTAAAGAGGATCCTCTCCAAGAACATAAAGGCCCGCTCCTCCCATTGTCTCGTAAATATTGTAAAAAAAATACATTTCCAATGAAACCTTGGCGTTTATTCAGCACACTGGCCTCCACAAAAACTGCAAGGAGTTCATGAATGTCGTTAAAAAGAATGAGCCATTTTCCAAGTTCCTCAACTGATCCACCAGGTGTTTTATTGATTACTTTGGACAGAAACTGTAACAAAAAAAGCCATTTAAACAGAAACAGGCACAAACAGACCCACATATCAGGTCTCACAGGTCTGTATTTTATGTCCAGCGCTGCACTGATTGCAATAGATTTCAGATGAGGATCAACACTTTGAAACTGAGTCTATGACCTGAGGGCTGAAAAGAACAGAAGAAACGGAGGAGAAGAGAAAAAGAAAGAAGACAAGAAAGGCAGAGCGTGGGTGAGAAGCCGTTGCAGGAGTGAGACGAAGATGAAGGCTGTGTGAAATTTAAAAGTAGCTGCTGGTGTGCATCGAAATGGTAATGGGACTCCTAATAAATTGCCTTGACACATTCACAACTGCATGTGTTTTCCTGTGTGTGCACTTTAAGATAGATGTATTCATAACTGGCTGTTCATAATCCAATCTGTGACTGATTTAGCTGTCTGCTGCCCAGGAGCCAGGCCGGCGCTACGGGATACTCCATCCAGCTCTCGGCGCTCCCACTCCGGGACAACAGGGACACTGGGATACTCCCACGGGGCCAGAGTCAAGCCGGAGCAGGTTGATCACTTTAGTCTAAACTGACATGTCCACGCACGTGCCCCAGGTAGCGTGCACGACTCGGTTTGGAGGCAGCGCCGCCTGGGTGTGCTTTGGTGTAGAGTGTTGTCCCTGAAGAGCCTCATGAGGTGTTTGATGTGCTGGCCATATTTTAGTTTCAACGTGAGTTGTGTGTTACGGCGTGTGCAAACCCCTTCCTTCGCTCCATGACAGCCGGGTTTGACCCTGAACAAGATGACAACCATAAATGAATGAATCCTGCAGAAATATTTTAAAGCCACACGAGCAAAGAGAGGAAAACTCAGCCGCATCCCCTCAACAAACTGTCACCATATTTTCATCTGAAACTACTGAATATGAAATATTTTTATGTTTGCAGGTACTTTTGCTCTTGTTTCTGCTCCTCTGCTTCAAAAAGCTTCTCTCTTTTTTACAGAATTTATTGAGAAACCTGAAAACAGCCATTTTTAAGCAAGCACGTCCAAAGTCCGGCTCATAGAGCAAAAGCGTCCTGCATTCAAATTTCCGTTGGCCTGCAGGTTCTTACAAATAATCCATACAGTGCGCTTTCAAATACAGTGAGTACGGTTTGTTGATTGGCCTTAAGGGCCAAATGGGAAGAACAAATTTATTTGTTTCTGTGATCAAAACCAAAACACTTTGTGCTTCTGATTAAGATTACTATTGGTGCTATTTTCCTGTTCAGATTATTTAAATGTAGAAGTTTACGGTGAGCTTTAAGATTTTATAAACTGAGGTTTAATGTTGACACTTTTTTCCCCCAGACAGACCTTTCTTTATTTTATTTCTGATCTTCAAATATGAAATGCACACTCATTTTGGGTGAATATGTGTTTCGAAGAACTTCTGTTTCATGTCAAGAAACGAAAAGTATCCCATCTCAAAACGAAATAAATAAATCATTAAATAGTTCACTTTCATTTAATGTCGTATTATAAGATATCATAGAATGCTGGTTGATTGGTTGGCCCTCACACATGTTAGGATTAGTTAGGATTTCAAGCTCCGGAGGAAAACTTTGCACAACACATTCAAACCTGCAACCTGTATTTACTGAGAACTCATCAAGGCCCTAAAATGAAAGTAAAAACCAGCTGAGTTAGACGTTTAGGACCAGAGGTTATGGTAACTGGGGGGTTTTGTTGTTCCCTGGATCTGTCGCCTCTCACCCTCAGTAATGAATGGAGAGTCCTGGTAGACCCTCAGTCTGACCCCCAATAAGTGCCTGGAAACATGAATCGCTGCCTTCAAAGAGCAGCCCCTTCCTGAGCGTGGCCCTTCTCACTGAACGTGTGAAACGGGCATCCACAAGTGAGAACATATTCCGGATTGGAAACCAGTGAGACCAAGGTGAGGGCCCCTCCGCCAACCCCCCCTCCGGGCCGCGCTGAGCGGGACCTCCGGCTCACACAAGACTCAATTACTCCTAATTACACAGTTTGATGATTGGAGAGAAAATGTACAAAGAAAAAAGGTCTAACACTGATCACCAAGTGTTTGCTTTTTATGATTCTTGTTTTGAGGATTTTTTTAAATGGAAAAATTGGCTTTTTTTTTTTTTTTAAATCCCAGAACCAAATTGGATATAATTACCTCATCAGACTATTTTGGGTCATCATAAAATCCTGATTATGGGGAACAAGGAGCAGAAAGTGCATGTCGTTTTGCACCTGAAGCGTCTTATTAATGGTGTCAGTGGGTGAAAGTGTGCACTTTTGCAGGCTTCCCCACACAGGACACAATCAACTGCAATTAATCTGATCAATGGAATGTTAAACGGCATACAGGATATGCTGCGGCAAGACTAAGTGCCCTCGAGCCCCATCGAGGATATTCAAGGTGATGGAGAATAACCATGTCCCCTACTCCTCAGGGGGCTAAATCTCCCCCATGTTAAATAAATTAGTCTGGGTGAGTACCTGGACTTCCTATAGTCAACTGGCAACCTTTTGATCTCTAACTACAGCAAAATGGATCCAAGCTGATGAATTTGTTGGGCTGGGTTATGATTGATTATGTGCGTGCTCTGGAAGGAAAGAACTGCCAAACTTTATTTTGGGGCAGATTTTTTTCCCCCCTTTGGTTCTGGACTGAGTCTCCTACAGTACTTTTAGATGTTTACAGAGATGGGCTGCATGAGAGCAAAAGCGTAACAAGAAGTACGAAATAGCAGGAAGTTGCATGGCTTGGGGGGTGGGGTGACTTGGACAGAGGGCAGATTTGACCTTAAACAATGACTCTAATGAATGAGGCTAACATGATCTTGTTTGAGGCTGAAATGATCTTGGCTGGTTCCCACAAAGAGCCAAGCCAGAGGCCGTCCCGCTGAAAAAGGTAAAACTGAAACACATGGCAGGTGTGTCCTTGTGGTTTGCTGTGAGTTGGACACACGTTTGACTCTTTTGCTGCTTAGCAGCTATTTTCGCACAAAATACCCACAGCGACAGTTTGCCATCTTCTCAAACCTGCAGTCGGACCACCTGATGTTGGGATCGGCTGAAAAAATCTCATGAACGGAGAAGTGAACAGTCTGAACCGTCAGCTGCGTTTCCATTGACTGTGAAAATGCGCAAATGGAAACACGACTATTTCGAAAAGGTTTTCCGCTTGAAGGAGGTGGTATTTGTCGGAAAAGGACATATGTCTAAAAACTGCAATAGAAACACCCTCCCATGTGCAAGGAGCTCCCCACTCCAAAGAAGACGCCAACGTCTCCTTTGAGAGATGATGCTGGGCACTAGAGTGCCGTGGCAGAAATGTAAACGTATCTGCTGTAAAACACACCTCAGTCAGTTCTTTTCACAAAATGCACTGAAAGTCATGGCGTGCCTGAAATGACATTTAGCAAACCGTCAACAATCTTCCCAACCTTCACCACTGAAATCAGTCTGTGTGTTTTTTCTCTCTCTTTTGGACATTTTCATAGATTTGCCTTTACAATTGTTTGCATACTAAAATAAAAATTTCCACACAATTTGCGAAATTATAATCCAATGAGCTAAATCGGCAGATTTGCACAACATTACACAACATCTGCTTCACCCCTTTTGCTGAACATTACACACAGTAATTTGTGAAGCTCTACACACAATTTTACACCTTAGACACAGATTAGGAGGTCACTTCCTCTTCATGTCAAAACGCATCCATCCATCCATCCATCCATCCATCCATCCATCCATCCATCCATCCATCCATCTTCTTCCACTCATTCGGGAGCAAGTTGTAGGGGCAGCAGTCTAAGCAAAGATGCCCAGACTTTCCTCTACCTGGCAACTTCCTCCAGCTCACCTGAGGGGACCCCGAGGCGTTCCCAGACCTGGGTCTTCCCGGGGCCTTCGCCCGTTGGGACATGCCCGGAAAACCTCCCCAGGGCGGCGTCCATGAGGCGTCCAGGAGGTATCCGGAACAGATGGCCGAGCCACCTCTACTGGCCCCTCTCAACGTGGAGGAGAATCAGTTCTACTCCGAGCTCTCTGCAGGTAACCAAGCTTCTCAACCTATCTCTAAGTGGGCGTCCATGCAGCCACCCTACGGAGGAAGCTCATTTTGGCCACTTGTATTCAGGAACTTATTAATTCTATCATAACCCGGAGCTCATAACGGGCAGCAGTGGCTCAGGCTGTTAAGCAGGTCGTTCAATGATCAAAGGGTCGGTTGTTTGATCCCTTTCCCCCACAGTCAACTGTTGTTGTGTCCTTGGGCAAGACACTTCACCCTCCTTGCCTGCAGTGTGGCTCCGCTGGTGACTGTGCGGTAATGGTCAGAGGGGCCTTAGATGCAAACTGGCAGCCGAGCCTCTGTCATCACCAGGTGTGACTGAGAAGAGAATGAATTTTGGACACATTGTAAGCACTTTGAGCATCTGGAAAAGCGCAGATAAATCTTATCCATCAACATGACCATAGGTGAGTATTGGAATGAAGACTGACCAATAAATTGAGAGCTTTGGACCAACACAGCGACCTCATAATGGCAGCTGCTGCTCCAACCCGCCTGTTGATCTCACGCTCTGATCTTCCCCCGCTTGTGAACAAGACCCCAAGATATTTAAACTCCTCCACCTGGAGCAGGAACACTCCACCCAGCTAGAAAGGGGACACCCCTGATTACCAACAACCACACTGATAAATGTACTGAATAACCACATCCACCAGGAGTGGATGCACACGCGTGCTAATTTGAAAACGCGTCACCCAGGTGGGCTATAAGGTGAATTCACTGTCTTTAACAAGAAATGGAAGAAGCTAGTAAAACAAAGAAGAGTGAGAATGAGGGGACACGAAAGAATTAAAGGAAGAAGATATGGGCTGGAAGAGTTAACCCTGAACAAAGAAGACGAGGACCAGTTTTGACTCCAGAAATCCCTTAAAACACTTTTTATCTTGTCATCAACCCGATGGAAACTGGACAACTGGGGATTTCCCCCACATTCAGTGAGAAGCTCATCCCCACCAGCCAGCCCCACCTGTCCCTTCTTTTAAGCTCTGGATCACTTTGCAAACTGAACTACCACCCAGAGTGAGTGGCAGGTGTCAGTTTCTTCTCTGGATTACTGGTTGGCTTCTATTAAATACTCATTCTGATGAAAATCGTGCTTTGGGTCTTTTTAACATATTCTAGTGGCATTTTTCTGATAATGAAGGACATTTATAAAGAAAATTAAGCTAAAAATAGCATTACTTGGAATTTCTTTATTTTAATTTTGTGAATCAGAAGCAGATAAAAAAAAAGAAGTTTGATAAAGAGTGTATTTGTGTCAGAAAATATGCCAGGCGGCACACCAGCTCCTTGTTCTGAACTCTTCAAAGAAGAAGGGGGCCGGTTTGTTCCACTCCAACGGTTCCACCCACAACCTTTAGGCCACACTAGTGTGCCGTGGGAGATGGTCAAGTGTGCCGAGGGAAATTGCCCTCATTAACTGATCTAGAAAAAATTTCCCATCTCCAGGATATCAGCTCTGTGTTCATCCAAACAGGCCCTGATAAAACACTGAGTAGTTAGGAATATGAAAGATCATAACATTATTTTTTCTTTGTGTTTATTTAATTCTATTCAAGAAATTTTGATAAGAATAACGGTACCACGATTTAGCTGCAACTAAAGCTGTTTGCGGTAAAGTCCCGCCCCTTTAACTGTCTCCGCCAATTATTCTTGAAGGCTGAATCACACGTCATCAGTCTGACCAATCAGAAGTGGTTAAAGTCTTCCCTTCCTTGTTACAATTTAGCTCAAAAAGTCGCTCAGTTCCAACAAAAATACCAGCTAAAGCTCGTCTTTAGCGGTGTAGTTTTCCACAGAATCCGGTATCAGACCGTAGAACAAGAGAACAAAACCATGAAGCTCAGAGACGCGAGTCTTTCTGCCCTTTTGTGGCAGTTTTACACTTCATCTCCCATGATGCATTGGGTTAAAGTGACAGCGCCTCAGCGCACAATGAGTTGTCCTTGTTATACGTCTTGAAACCACAATGAACACACATCAGACAGTTTGTAAATTTTCTAACTTAACTTTTATTTTATCTTTTAGAAAAAACAGCTGCAACTTCCTGCTTTTCTGCCACAATTATCACAAAAATGCACGTGAGATTGTGGAGGGGGGGGGCTTTCTTTTTTTGGGGGGATGGTTGAAAAACACTGGTTTAGGCAATAAACTCCTGACGCTCTGCAGAAACTATCTCAAAACGAAACAGGTTTTTGGATTTTGGCTAAAAATGGCGTAATCATAATAAAAAGACCACTTGGAACACTTTCAGAATGGATCAAAATATGATTCCAATGGGACTTTTCATCCTAGATTTTCTCTTTTCTGCCCTTCGCCAATTTTCAAGCTCACACCTTTTTACCTTAAATGTCTGATTATGCAGGGGCTTTCCTCAGATACTGCATGTGGACAGACTTGTGTCCCTAAACTTACCCCAAATGGTTGACTGTGTCCTTTCTCAGCTACAGACCAGCTGACCCATAGGTACAGAAGTTTTTACATAACACATGTTGGTTTAATTTTGAGATCCGACCACTTTCTTTTTAGATTTGAGCTGCAATGTTCCAATATGCCCCCCAGTCCGTTCATTACCTTGACAAACACCAGTGGAAAAACAACCAAATCTAACTGGTTTCCTTGCCTGAGGTTCTTTGGTTGCAAATGATCCCAAATGTTCACTTTTAGTCCTCTGTGTCTGGCAATTTGCAGTACCTGTTTTCACATTGGTATGAAAGTATTTTTGGCATTTTCTTAATGATTCACAGGAAAGTTCGGTCGGACATCGCTGTGTCTTCTCAGAAAGCCCTTATCTCTGCCCAAAGATGTCCTCACGGCGAGCGCTGGCTGAAAGGGAAGCTCAGAAGGAGGGAAATGTCCTCCTCCAACTGATGATTTTTGCCCTTTGCACAACAGATGGCAACACACTTTTATGCTGCTCACCATCCATGAATAGAAGAAAGTTCAGGTTCTTACATAAACAGGATACAATTATTAACATCCCATTTTAATCATCTTATTTTAACTCATGTAAAATTGTTCCCAATGGTCTTTTATTTATGATTATGCAGTCTTTAGCCAAAAACAAACAAACAAAAAACCTGTGTTGTTTTTTTTAAGACATAGTTACTGCAGAACAGAAGGAGGTCATCAGAAATTAGGTAAACATTTCCCAAAAGGGTTTTTGAGATCTCACGGAAGCAGCTATTTTGAACTGAGCAGGCAAAGCCTTCTACTGCCCCTATTGGATTAAAAATGAACTACAGGGCAGAAAACATGAACCAAGTTATGTAGAATGGGTTTTTAAGGAGAGTTGCGATCATGCTGATGAGACAGGGGTTTCAGACATGTGTGTATCAAATATGATACGAGAGCTAAGGCAGGTTTTTAAATGTTGGCTTTCTATGATCACAAAACAATCTGTAAAAAAGAAAAGTACAAACATTTTTAGTGGTAACAGACATATTAAAGTAAAAATCTTCTTACATTTGGCAAATTGTATAATTCACTCAGGTTGTTTATGCAATTAATTAAAATTAGCCTTATTGAAATAGTCAATTAAAAACCTATGTATTTTATTTTAAAACAACTGATTGGCACATTTATTCATGTGTGTGCGTTTATTTATTTATTATGACGGAGTATTAGGGCCACCAAAAAAAAAAAAAAAAGTTAAATTACGACTTTTTATCTCGTAAATTTAGGAGATAAAAACTCGTAAATTTAGGAGATAAAAACTCGTAAATATACAAGATTTTAAGTCGTAAATTTATGATTAATGTGGACGTGAGCATACAGAGCAGCAGGTACGCCGCGCAGCAGCAGAGCAGACCCACTAAACTTTGTTAAACAGGCGAGATGAATGTTTATTGATAACGTTCCAAATGTCTGGAAGCTATTGATGGGTGGTGCAGGATCTCTGCAGCCCGATGAAGCCATCGTCGGTATTCCTGCAGCTGTCCACGTCAATCCTTACTTCCTCCACCAAAGACAAATCTCTACATTTGTGTGACGCTTCCGTCCGAGGAGGAGCACTTATTTGTCATTTTCAACGATCTAATGATAATACAAAAGACTATTTTCATTCCTCTTTATTGTTTTATGCTGAAACGGGACATTTCATCTGCAGGAGGGGGCGTACGTAAAACTGTTTACTTCCACATTGGTGTTCGGATGACACGTTCATGACGTCAGTTGACAGATGAACTTTAGGGTGTGAATGAAAAGGAGAATAAAGGCTGCAGCGGTCCTCTGCACCCAAACGTGTCTCTGAGCTCCTTATTTTACGCATTAAACTCCGCTTTACTGACACTGAACCCCGGAAAGACGGTTCCACTGACAAAAATCTGATTTTAAGTCATTTAAAGGTTCAGAATCTGTTTTTTAAACCTGTAATCCGGAAATAAAGCTTCACAAAAAGGCTCCACGTATTTAATCTTCAAGCTAGGCTCCGATAAACGGACAACTTCAGTGTTTTCTCCTTAATCTACGACTTTTTATCTCGTAAATTTACGAGATAAAAAGTCGTAAATTTACGACTTTTTATCTCCTAAATTTACGACTTTTTATCTCCTAAATTTACGACTTTTTATCTCCTAAATTTACGAGATAAAAAGTCGTAGATTAACTTTTTTTTTTTTTTTGGTGGCCCTAATACTCCGTCGTAATTTATCACATCAATATCTAATTAAAAAAAAAAGAACAATGACAAAAAGGGATAGAACTTTTCAACAATTGAGAGGATCACAGCAAGTTCTACTCCTCATGAATCCACTCATGTTTTTTTCGTGGATACAAATAGCTCAGTGGCAGTCCCACTTTATTTCTCTTACAGGTTATAACATGGTTAATGAGTATTTGGACCACGACATTTACACTGCAGCTCTTGATGTCCAAATCCAATTTTCTGACTAAATCCGATTATTTTGACGCTTACATCACCTTTTAATAGTGACCCGTATTCGATTTTTGCATTTACACTATACAATGCTGAAACTATCAAGCGTAGACGTTCTGAGGACTACGTAGCAGAATTATCGCCTTCCGCGGTCCGCCTTTGGACGCACCGTGGCTCGTCGAAACTTTCCCCGGGACTAGCTTTGTCGCCAGACCGGCTGCCGGATCGCTGAAGGCAGAAGTGCTGCAACAGACCTGAGAAACTGTAAACCATCATAAGAAATTGTGTTTCCAGTGGTGTCCAGACATAATAAAGGCTGATGTTATTCCCGCATGTTTACATCCAAGATGCCCGCAAGGAGTTTCAAGTTCCCCCACGGCCAATGTTTTTAGCATGTATTATTAGCCTAATGAGGATCCTTCTTTGTGGTCCTTGCAGCCAAGAAAAAAATGATGAGCGATCAGGCCCTTAATAATAATCACGACAGTAATAAAAGCACATTTAGAAGATGCGTGTTGGTCCAAACGACAAACGTTTAGCATGGCGAAAAAGAAACAAGCTTAGCTTGTCCCCCCCCCCCCCTTTTTTTGTTGTTGTGTCTCTTTTGTGTGACTGCCGTTGTCATGGAGGCAACGCAACGACGTGGGCGCTCCTGGATGAGCTTATGTGCTTTCTCTGAGTTTTGAATGAGGAAGTGTTTGCAGACGTTGTGCTGCACTAACAGTTTGATCCAAGCAAAGAAATAAACGGCTTCTAGCCTGTTCCAGAGCAACGGTGTCCCGCTTTATTAGTTACCGTTTGCGTCCCGACCGGGATCGGACCGGAAATAACAGCGGTTTCCGACTAAGGTGTGAAGCCTGAGGCTGAAAGGTAACACGTTGATGGAGCTCCAGCTGTCCTCCAACAGCAAAATCCTCGCACACAAGCACCTTAATAAGTCATGTGATCTCAGTTGGGGGTGTCCTGAGTTGACGTCACTGACGTACGACTCTCATTTACTGGGAATATCCGATTTGTCTGCATACATGGCACACGCAAATCCATGTATCCGATTGGTATCCGATTTATTTCCACGAATGAGGCCTGAATCTGATCTGAGAAAATCGGAATCCATGCAGTTTTTTCCTGCTTACACGTTCACCGGTCATATCCGATCTGTGCCTCATGAGAGGAAAAAATCGGAATTGGGTCACTTGAACCATGCAGTGGAAATGGGGCCTTATTTTCAGGTGAAATGTTCTTTGAAGGTGTCATGTTTTGCTTGTCGTAATGTTGTATAGTTTTCAAACTCGTGCTGCTTTCAGAATGCAGCTTCTGGAGTTTCCGTGTCTCCTTATTACTGTAGGAAATCTGGTTAAAATCAGGTTCATTTATCGATGAAAACACTGTATTCCTCGAGAATATTTGACTGTGAACCAAAGCACTGAAGCCACTTTAAGAGATGCTTTTTCAAGTAGGCTAAACCTCATATGGGATAAGTGGAGCATGACATGCACTTATGAAGTTTAGAATGTGTGGTATCATCCGTAGGACACGACTCGTTACACAGTTTTGATGAGCTGATGAATGAAACCACACTAGCTGGCAATCGCTGAAGCAGTCAGGTTCTTTAAAGAAACAGGTTTTCTGACTTTGGTTAGACAATAGTTTTACACTCTGAATGCAAAAGCTAAGTCCATTTATGCTATGATGTGATCTTGTAAAACCAAGTCTGTAAACAAAATACACACAACTGGCAAAGAAACGCCATTTTAATGCATAGAAAGAAGTCTGATCCCCACCTGGAAAGCTGGAGCAACCCCACCAAAATTTGACACTTCCTAAACTTTCAGCATTCCACAAGAGAACATGAGGCTAAATAGATCGACTAAATGTTATAGTTTTGTCTGTTGCTAAGTACTGCTGGCTTTAATCATGACTTAAATACAAGGAGTTTTGAATAAGTTGTGTGATTTTTTTTCTTTTAATTGCAGTCTTAGTCAGGTGTGATGCCAATCAAAAGTCTGAGTTCTAGTTCCGTCTGTCGATTCAGAAACACTGCACTTGCAGAGAAGTTTCCCATGATGCATTTGAATCCCCAATCTCAGTTATTTTCTGTAAGAAACAAAAAGCTTCCCTGCGAATGTTTGGAGACAACATTGTCGCTGCAGTTTTTACCGCCTTGTAGAACATTGGAAAGCTTTTGCAGAAACGCCGTTCAGGCTGTTGACAGGAATCAAGGAAGCATGACAGAAGCAGGAAAAAGAAGCTTCACCTCAATCCAGACCAAAGAAGGGACAACGTCTGTGCACAAGTGTGCATTTAGGTATTTTTCTGTGTGAATGTACACTGACCAAAAATATAAACACAACAATTTTGTTATTGCTCCCATTTTTCATGGTATGAACTCAAAGATGTGAAACATTTTCCACATACACATGAATGGAACATTTCTCAGCAGCTGTCCGAGTGGCTGGTCTCAGACGATCTTGGAGGTGGAGGTCTTGGGCTGGTGTGGTTACACGTGGTCTGCAGTTGTGAGGCTGGTTTACTGTGCTGCCAAATTCTGGGAAACGCCTTTGGAGACGGCTTATGGTGGAGAAATGGACATTCAATTCCCTAGCAACAGCTCTGGTGGACATTCCTACTATCAGCATGCCAATTGCACGCTCCCTCAGAACTTGCGACATCTTTGGCATTGTGCTGTGTGATACAACTGAAGATTTCAGAGTGGCCTCTTCTTGTGGCCAGTCTAAGGCACACCTGTGCAATAATGATGCTGTCTAATCAGCATCTTAATGTGGCACACCTGTGAGGTGGGATGGATTGTCTTGGCAAAGGAGAAGTGCTCACTATCACAGATTTGTCAGTGTATATATGCATGTTTGTGACTGCACATTTGTTTGTATTTGGGTGTATTTATGTGTGTGAATGTTTTTTTGTGTGCTCATATTTTTGTGTAAGTGGAATTGAGCGTGTGTGTGTGCATGTGTTTTTGTCTGTGTGTAGGTGCATGTTTGTTTGTGTTTGGGACTATTCCTGTGTGATTTTGTGTTTTGTCAATCCATGTTTGTTTGTGTGTTAGTATAATTCTGCGTGTGTGTTTTTGTCTGTGTGTGAGTGCACATTTGTGTGTGTTTGTGTGCACATTTGTGTGTGTTTGTGTGCATTTGTGTGTGTGTTCCTGTGTGTATTCCTGCATGTGTGTGTGTTTTTTGTAAGTTCATATTTTTTGTGTGTAAGTATAATTGTGCCTGTGTGCGTGTTTTTGTCTGAGTATGAGTGCAGGTGCATGTTTGTTTGTGGATGTGTGTATTGGTGTGTGTGTGTGTGCATGTTTGTGTGTGCACATTTGCTTGTGTTTGGATGTATTTATGTGTGTGAGTATGTGTGTAATTTTTTGTGTGTTCATGTTTGTGTGTAAGTGGAATTGTGCACTTGTTTTTGTGTAGTTGTATTCATGTGTGTGTGTTTTTTGTGTGCGTTCATTTTTTTGTGTAAGTGGATTGTCCATGTGTTTTTGTCTGAGTGGGTGCATGTTTGTTGTGTATTTATATGTGTGTGTGCGTGTGTATAGATATGCATGTTTGCGAGTGCACATTTGTTTGTGTTTAGGCGTATTTATGTGTGTGAGTATTTGTGTGTGTATCCCTGAGTGTGTTTTTTGTGCGTTCATATTTAAGTGGAGTTGTGCATGTGATTTTGTCTGTGTGTGGGTGCATGTTGGTCGATGAATGTATTTGTGTGTGTGTATATACGTTTTTGTGAGTGCACGTTTGTGTGCGTGTATGTGTTTGTGTGAGTACACGTTTGTGTGTGTGGTGTGTGTGTGTGTGCATGTGTGTGACGGTGCAGATGCACTGCTCTTCACTGAGCTGTAGTGTGACTTACTTCCTCCATAAACTCACTAAATAAAAAATAAATTCCTTCTGATCTACTTTCACTGTCAACACCTTTCATCCTTTTATGTATGAGACCCCCCCCCCTTCCCCCATCAGCGTTACTATGGAGATGACCAAATGCATATCATATGCATGCATGAGTCCGTGTTGCTGAAGCGCTTAGGGCTGGGCAGCCGGCAGGGCGAAGGAGTGGGGCGAGTGCGGCGCGACACACAAATGTGTTCTACTTAAAATGCTAATTTTACATATTTAATGCCAAAGAGCAATTCCTATTGGGACATGTGCAGAGAACCAGTGATGCGGAACCAAAAGGGGTAGAGCACTTATGCACTCAACTGTCCAACAGGAAGGGGGTGGGGGAGTGGAAGTACAAACTCGCTTTTCTTCACTTAACTCATTTATTCATCTGTTCTAGCTCCCTCCCCACACACACACACACACACACACACACACTCCCTGCCTCTCAGTATCCTAAGACTTCTTATATAATTGTTGTGTGTGTTGAGACAGAGGTTCGTTGACACGATTCCAAACAATTTTAAATCCCTGACGTGAAGCCAAAATCTCCGCCACACTCAGTAAACTCAGGTTCTTCAATTATAAATCCCTTTTTTTTTTGCCATTCGCACCAAATAAAAATAACTCATGTCCTGCATAAAAAGTTCAGACTTCATACATTTTCTTTGAGCATTTTGATGTCAAATGAATTCATAGAAATATAATAAAAGACAAAAAAACCACCTTACTCATAATTTCTGTGTGTGTATTGCATAAATGCACAAACTCACAGGGAGACTTAGGGGGTATTCAGACTAGACTAGTATTTTGGTCCAGATCGAGTCCTGAATTTGTCGTTTGGTCTGAATTCATACTGCCTTCAACCACATGTTTCTGCTTCGGACCATAGCTTGTGAATAAAGCCATGTGACTAAAGCTCTCTTCATTCATTGGCCAGGAATTATGAGGAAAATGGTGTAAGGAACAATGTGTAATTACCAAACTTCCATGGGTTCCCGTGTCTCATCGTTGTTGCACTACTGTGTCCGGTAATGCCTGGCTACGGTGGTGGTTTTGGTCTAGTTGTTGCGTTCCGAGCACGGAGACTGTTCAGACTAAAGAAACCAAAGCTCAGTCGGATCGAAAATGAAGCGAGACCACCTCGAAAGATGGGTCCGAATGCAGTTCCTGGTCCCGGAGCAGGGTCCACTTGGGGGTATTTGTTCCGGATAATCTGGGAAAAAACTCTGGTTCACATTAAGCGATCCAGAGTGTCCAGTCTGAATCCACCATTGGTGACACCAACAGATGCTGCCAGCAACACAAGTAACATTACAATGCATGATGCTTGGTTGTAAAACAAATTATTGTTGATTCTCTCCTGAATTTAAAGTGTTTTCTCTAAATTTAGATGTCTTTAATACTTCTAAAAAACGTATTTTAGAAATTATCATGTGGCAGATAACTTTGACAAACTAACTGATTTCTAATAAACAGAAGGGAAGTTTCAGACATTTTCTGCCATGGTCTCATCTAATGTTTAGTAAGCTCCTAAAGACCCACTCCAATCAAAATGGTGTCTTTAACATGCCCTTGTGGTATTTTTCTTATGATGGAAGACATATATATATTATATAAAATTGGATTTCTGAGTAGGGCTAAGGGTCTTGCCCAAGGACCCCTGGAAATTAAAAACCTGGTTTCCCGAGTGTCAGCCCAACACGCAGCCAACGGGGCCATCCAGCTGCCTGCTGCTCTGTAGAAACCATGTCCTGGAAAATGAAAACGCTTTGGAATGATCATTGTGGAGGGTCGTAGAGAGAAGTGGGTGCATTTTAAGGGGAGCGGAAAGGCATCTTGCAGTCGTCTCATGGGACATCATGAAAATGGAACATACCATTGTCGAGCGTGTGGGAAGTGTATCGTGAAGTGTTTGTGTGGATAATGTAAGTTACACGCACACCACACTCTAATAGGTAGTAAGGTGTGAGTACTGGCTCCTTTCTGACAGCAAATGCTTTTTGCATAGGGTGTGAAGGTGTGGGTGGCCATAGGACGTCCAGACAAACTACACTCTGATTGTCTAATGACGTTATCCCTAACAGTCAGGCTGCACGCTATGGGTGTGCAGTTATTATATGGACTGCACTGACAGGCTCTTTGCGCAGTGCACAGGATTTTACAAAGTTAAATATATTTCAATATTTCTGTTACGCTTGCATCTCACCTACTTCTCCCTTACTTAATGTGTTGGATAAGTGTTCACTACAACGTGTCACCCAAAGCATGCCGTTGGAAAAAATGTGTTGAACATTTTTTAGTTTACGCGCTCACCTAGCAGCCTACGACCTTGGCATTTTGTAGGGGTCACCTGTGTACCCAGTACATGTTTGTCCGTATTTTGCAGGCCGACAGCCCATATCCACCTCTAAAGGCAGCTATGACTCAAACCTGAATGTGTCTTCGGTCATGAAAGCTGCAACAAATGCGACTAAATGGCTCCATGGTGAGCTAAGAGGTTCATTCCACACCTCACCAGAATTAAATAGAGGTCACTTGGATCAGTTTATACATTTGGAATATAAATGTATAATACATTGGATCCAATATATCCAGTATATTTTTGTTATCACTAACATAAATCAATTGACTAAGCAAACAAACTAAACAGTCTTTTTCATTTGATTTTTATATCTTTATTTACCCAGTAAATGTCCCATTGAGATTAAGAATCTCTTTTTCAAGGGAGTTTTGGCTAGGAGGAAACTATAAATTACATTGGTGGCTTAAATGTGGCTTGAAGTGCTAGCATTGCAATCAGCATGGTGGGATATTTTCTACACTAACATTGAAGTGCACAGAATTTTTTAGAAAAAAAAAACAAACAAAAAAACGAATTAGGCTGCTAGAGGTCAGAAAACTAAAGTTATATATGACGATGTCTGTTACTTTAAATTCCATAGTTTGAGTTGTTCAACTGTTCAGATCCATGGAACAATGATGAGTTAAGAGAGTTTGAAGGTTCTACTGAGATTTGAACTCATATGTCTGAGTCCAGAGTGCGAACCACTACACCATAATGATTCTATAAGAAAAACTGTAAAACTATGGTAACCAAGATAAAGACTGATTATTTAAATAAATATATGTAAAAAAAATTATGTGGCAAATTCTGTAAATAAACAGTAAAGATCATAGAATTATCTTTTTTTCTGATCCCAGAGGACAGAAAGCTAAAGGCATGTTTGGGGGTTTTGTTATATTAGAATCACCACATTGAGGTACAGGATTGTTGAGATCCATGTAACAAAGAGGAGTAAGGAGAGTTGGTTAGGTTCAAAGGTTCTACTGAGACTTGAACTCAGACTACTGGATTCAGAGTCCAGAGTGCTAACCATTACACCATAGAACCCTATGTCCACTTACATCCTTACAGACTTCAAGAAAATAAAGTCAAGGAAAATGGAAAATTTGCAGACCAATTCAAAAGATTGATGAACAAAAAAAACATGATTTGACCACTTAATTTGTCATATTTTGTACACTAACTGAAGTGTATAGATATCTTTCGAACAAAGAAAAAGAATTTGGTTGTTGGAGACCAGAATATGTATGTTTCTTGTACAGCGATTTTTTTGCCATAGCGTGAGCTGCTTAAACCTATGTTTAAGACAAGCAAGGAGAGCTGGGTGGGTTCAAGGTTCTACTGAGATTTGAACTCAAACTACTGGATTCAGAGTCCAGAGTACTAACCATTACACCATAGAACCATAACAGAAATAGCAAATTCATTTTCAATCAATACTAGATGTGTGCAACTTTTGGTGACTTCCCAAATAGTATTTTATTGTAGTCAATACAATAAAAAAAAACAACACAGATTTATCTAACTCATTAGAGAAATGCTTAAATGCATAGATAAAAAAAAAAAGAAACAGACTAACAAAGACATACTTAAGTCAAATTTGCTTTAATAAATACAGAGACATTGTGTGTACGTAGTGAGTGTTTTTTTGTGTGTAGATGACATCATCACATACAATAAATCACATTACGTCATCATGACATCACTGTCAAGACATGCTGTCATAATGTGACTATGATGTCATATGACACGTTATGACATCACATTGCATGTCATGATGTCATAACGTGTCATATGACATCCTTGTCAGAAGTTCATAAATAGGAGTCATGTTTGCTGCCAGATTTAACTTTGAGATTGAAAGAGATCAGTTATTCAAGCGTCCAAAGATTGTTTAGAAAATGTCAGGAAATCAGAGAAACCACGCGACTAACCCAAATCAGGGATTCTACCGGCCTCACAGCAATCCTCATTTTGGGCAAAGAAACCACCGCGTCCCATTTAACCCGGAATATGCCCCCCCTGGAATGCACGCCCAACATGCACCAGTCCATGTCCCCCGCAGGAACCCAAATTGGGGACACAAAAACCCCCATGTCCCCTTCAACCCTGCATTTCACCCCTCTGGCATGCGACCCCCACATCCACCAGTCTATGCCCCCCAAAGGAACCCTAATTGGGGACACAAAAACCCCCATGTCCCCTTCAACTGTGTTCCCCCTCCCCAGAGAAGGAACCCCCCATATAGACCAGCCCTTAACCCACACATGAACCCTAATTGGGGACCCAAAAACAGCAATGTCCCCCCCAAACCTGCATCCCCGCCCCTGGAAAGCACCGACCCTCAGTCAGCCAATCAAAGCCCTCATCTGAAAATACAAGAAAATGGAAACCAGAATAATCCAGAAAATGTGGCTGCCAGTGAGGACCAGGCATCAACCGAGAATGCAGAGGACATTAAAAAAGAGATAACCCACCTGAGAAAGCAGCTGATGGAGAAAGACGCATATCTCTCTAAACTGAAGGAGAAAAAACTAGAGGCCCAGAGTGATCGCGGGGATAAGCTTCATAGGCTCAAGCTCAAAAACACAAAGCTGCAGAAAGAGGTCAAGTTCAGGATCTCCTGTGAACATAAAGTGGTCACTCTGACAGAAGAACTGAAGGATCTCAATGAAGCTGCTGAAGCAAAGCAGCCAGAATGTGAGGAGAGAGAGAAAGAGGCTCATATCCAGGCATTGAACAAACTGGCACAGCTGAAGAAAGAGCTGCAGGAAAAAACCCTTTACAATCTGCAACTGGCACAAAGACTGAAACTGGAAGAGGGTGCAGAAAAACATCTGAAACACAAGATGGAAGAGATCCAGATCCCATTGGAGACTGCAGTCAATGGGATTTCAGGGAAACCTGCACAAAGTTTCTCTGCAAATAAAGTCCAGAACAAAGTATCAGAACCAGAGGAAGGTAATAACCAGGTGGAGGCTGAGGAAACTGGCATGTTCTTAGCACCTCAGGATTTGAATGGATGGCCACAAAACTATCTCTCTGAACCAGAAGTGGTCTTGGAACAGGCGGAGTATGAGAGAACTGAGGCCATCATTGACCCTCAGCCTGAAAATGAAGAGCCACAAAATGCAGCATCAGAACTCCATGTGGTCTCAGAACAGGAGGAGGCTGAGGAAACGGACACCACCATCCTAGACTTTCTGGACTCTGGTGAAGCTCAAGACCTAGAGATTTCTCAAGAAGAAGTCAACCCACCATCACCATCAGACCCTGGTCCAGCAATGGAGTCAGGACATCAGGACAGGGAAGAACCAGAAGCTTTGCCGTCTGAACAGACCAAAGCAACAAAACCATCACTGTGGAAGCGCTTCAAGAACCTTTTTAAGCCACGCCACAGAAATCAGAGAGACAAAGAAAACCAGGGTTAATGTGACAGAGAATTTCATTTAGTTGTAGGAATAGTCTTTTAATTAAGATAATGTTTAGTTTTAGTCACAGTTTAGTCATGTGGATTCTATTAGTTTTAGTCTAATTTTAGTCGACTGAATTAGAGTAGAGATTCAGTCGAAACAAATCTAGAGTCAAAGGAAAAAAGTTGTCATTTCTGCAAATGAAGCATCAACAACCTAAAAAAATGAACACATTCAAAGAAAATAAATTATAATTCTATGACAATTATAATAAATGTCTTGACATAAAAAAAGCCTTTATTGAAGAGGTAGTCAAGTGGAATAAGTTTTTCTAACATTCAGTTCTTTTTTTAACTTCTTAAACCCTTTTCTATGCCCCCCCCCCACCACCACCACACACACACACACACACACACACAGAAAAACACTCACTACGCATACACAAAATGTCTGAGTGGTGTGTGTGCGGTGGGGCGGCATTCTATGATGTTTGTTTTTATTATTTTTTTGTCTGGCTTTTAGTTTTTAAATGTGGAAAATGTTTCTAATGTTTAGCACTTTGATTTACGTCAAATGGAAAAGTGCTATACATATAAAGTTTGATTAGAGATCTAAGGAATGTAAATAATAAAGATGTGTGTGGAATAGAACAATGTTCCTGAAATAGTCCATAGTCTTTAGGCGGTTAGGCTTTGGGCAGATGATGTCTTTATTCTGGTGGGATAAGCTCAGACAATAGATGAATCAAACCCAGAGCCTAGACGCTGATGGTGGTTGAAGGCCAGAACACCTTAGAATATTGGTCCAGGTGGAGAATGGGGGGAGGAGGGCCGGCAGAACCATCTAGAATGTAGAAACGCTGCTTTGCTCAACAGTAGCTGGGACAGGCTCCAGCATCCTGAAGACCCCAGAAGGGATAAAGCGGGTTAAGAATATGGGTGGGTGGATGAAAACCAGAGTTATCATTTACATTTGGCTGCCAGTGACGACAAGACATCAAAAGAAAATGTCTATGATATAGAAAAAAAAAGAATAGCTGACTTTAAAAACCAGCTGTTTGAGAAAGATGCACATCTAGAAGAGAAAAAACGTTAGGCCATGGATGATTGCAGGATTAAGAAGACGCTCTTTGACCAAAACATAACTATGGGCAGAGAGTTCAAGTTTAGGATCAGAGTGGAAAGAAAGTTGGGATCCTTACAGATAAACTGATGGAAATAAAACGAGCTGCTAAAGCAAAGCAGGAAAAAGCACAAACACACACACACACACACAATTAAAACATAGATTTTAGTTACTAGAAAAGAAACTATCTGATATGAACCGGATTACAAAAACAATGCAAAACCATAAAATGATGTAATTCAGTAGAGGTGGGATTATATTAACTTGATTCTTCCTTCTCCTTTCCAAGCAATAAATCAAGATCTACTTGACTTTAGTTCATGATAACTATATTTAATTAAGCAAATGTGACTGAAGTATGTCTTTGTTAGTCTGTTTCTTTTTTTATGCATTTCATCATTTCTGTACAAACTTTGATACATCTATGTTGTTGTTTTTTTATTGTATTGACTACAATTAATGCTTGAAATAAAAAAAAAAACAAAATTAAAAAAAATGTATCCCCTCCGTGAACCGCCACCTTACCGTGGTGGAGGGGTTTGAGGGCTGAGTGATCCTAGAAGCTGTGCTGTAGTGGGTTAACCCTTTTTAGGGTCTCCCATTGCAAACAGGTCCTAGGTGACCAGCCGGACTAAGAGCGGTTCAGAAAATCTGGTCTAAGTCACCTTTATCTTTCCTTTTTTGCTGCTTTACTTTAGACTTCACAACACTGTTAGATGTTTCATGGCTACCTAGTCCCTCCAATTCATCCTCACTTCTACTCACCTGGAAGTGTTTGTCTATCCTCCCCAACCCATCGTCCCAGACCCTCTACTGAATGAAGAAGACCAGATCACCCAAGCTGAAGTCACCAAGGTCGTCGACGAGCTCCTCTGTGGCAAAGCAGCAGGAGTGGATAAAGTCCCCAAGTCCTTCAAGTCTCTGAATGCTGTGGGACTGTCTTGGTTGACACGTCTCTACAGCATTGCATGGCAGTGAGGAAAAAGGACTACTGGACTGGCAGACAGGAGCGGTGGTTCCCCTCTTTGAGAGAGGGGGCCACAGGGTGAGTCCTTACTACTCAATCCAGGAACAACAGATCAGATCCAGGAACAACAGATCAGATCCAGGAACAACCAATCAGATCTAGGACCAGCAGTGTGGTTCCATCCTGGTTGTGTGAGGTATTGGGGCCAGGGCAGTTTTTCTGCTTTTATTTTGGTTAGTTGTGTTACTTCCTGTTGTCCTCTCTTTTCAGATGTCTTGACTTCTCCTTCCCAGTGTAATTCTCCCTCAGTGTTGTCACCTGTCCTCCCTGTTGTGTTCACCTGTTAGTAATTGTTGAATCTCTCCTCCTGTTTTATAGTCTGTGTCTTTCTTGCATTTGTTGCCGGGTTGTTTTGTGTGATTGTATGAGAGCTACGAGCTTCTGTCCCCAGCAGCATCACTGACTTGTTAGAATTTATTTTATTGAAGTCTGTAAGGATGTAAGTGGACGTAGGGTTCTATGGTGTAATGGTTAGCACTCTGGACTTTGAATCCAGTAGTCTGAGTTCAAATCTCAGTAGAACCTTGAAACCCAACCAACTCTCCTTACTCCTCTTAGTCACATGGATCTCAACAATCCTGCACCTCAATGGGGTGATTTAAAAATAACAAACACCCTCAAACATGCCTTTAGCTTTCTGTCCTCTGGGAACGGAAAAAAAATGAATTCTATGATCTTTACTGTTACTTTACAGACACATATGCCACATTATTTTTTACATATATTTATTTTAATAAATCTTTATCTTGGTTACCATAGTTTAATTTTTTTTTTTACAATTTTTCTTATAGAATCATACAACACAACAGATGCTAGCATGGTTCTATGGTGTAATGGTTAGCACTCTGGACTCTGAATCCAGTAGTCTGAGCTCAAATCTCAGTAGTACTTCTTTGTGTGTTTATATCATAACTAACAGCATCTTACCTACATGTCATGTTCCATTATAAAAGGAACATTTGATTCTGGATCTTTGGGCGTCCTGACTGATCCTGACAGGTTGTGGAACATTGGGCCACCTCTAGATCCCCTGGATGGTGCTGGAGGATTCCTAGGAGTTGCTCATCCAGTCTTTCAAGATTTGGAGAAGGCATTCAACTGTTTCCCCATTGGTGGTATCATGCAAGTAGAGAGGAAATCCCGTAGGCGCAACCCCCCATTGGATTGCAATTTATGCCCAAGAAGTTTCGAGAACATCGATGAAAATCCCTAACACGAGTTTTCATTTGTATCTGGTACTAAAGGTGCATTTTCTTGAAAATTAGAGATGGCGGCCTCTTCCCAAGGTTAACGAAACTACTGTGGTGTTTGTACACTGAAGCTGTCATTTTTCCCATACTGTAAAAAAAAAAAGAAAATCGCCAATTCTCAGATTTCGCCTTAAAATGGCCACCAAGCCGTAGGTCGTGTGGCCATCCCATTATGATTTCAATACTTCCTTAGGATATCCCTGACGTGTGCTTTCTTTTCGTTACTTATGTTGGACTTTCCTTTTTTTTGACTCCATTCCCGTTTTTCGGGCCATTCATTTTTTTATGCTGTCACTTGCTGTGATGTCATCGTCATGGGTGGGGTGTTGTTTACTATGGTGAAAATTCATTTTCGCCGGGTCCTAGGTGTGTGCAACTCTTGGTCCTTGCAGTCAGTGATGCTTCTGCGGTCCATAAAAATGGCGTTTGTTCAAACATTCTATTTCAAATGTCTGTGTCAACGTCAGGTAAAACGCCATTTATTTGCTACTTTGGTACGGTTACTGTACGGTTACAGTTACTGAGGAGGTGACGGCTATGAAAAGTACACAGAGAAGTGTTTCTGGCATATCGATTGTCGGGTAAACAGTGAGAAGTGAGAAACAATGTGCATCACGTTAAAAGTTGTTTTAGTGAAGCTGTATTCATCCAACCACATTTTAACGAGTTGCTGTGTCTCGTTGCTGCACTACTATTTACATCCCGCCTACGGTGGCCATTTTGGTTCAGTTGTTCTGCTTCGAGCAAATTGCCTATTTAGACTTTAAAAACTCAGAGTGAACCAAAGCTCAGTCTGATTAGAAACAAACAGAGACCACCTCGAACGACGGCTCTGAGAGCGTTTAATGGTCCTGGACCAGGATCTGCTTGGGTGTATTCAGACTGAAAATGTGTTCCAGACTATTGGCGGAAACAAACTCTAGTACACTTTAACCAGACCAAATGTATTCAGTCAAATACACTCTAAGGCTTTAGCTCTGTTTAGTTCAATTAAGAGTAGGTAGGTACTAATATTCAAAACTTCATCTATTTTATTTTATTACTTTCACACGACGCTCTATACCAACCAAAGACCAATATAAACCAAACTTACTAACGCTGGTCGCTAGGGGTCGCTAATGTCAGACTGCAATGAGCACATACAAGAAAATGTGGCTCAGACCCCAAATCTGCTAAATATATCAATATATGGTTTCTAACAGGAATGCCACAGCTTCCTGGTGAGGCGTTATAATCATGTCCAACCAGAGAGAGGCCTCCTGAAAGTACCTCAATGTACCTGACAAGGTCAGCTGACCTGCCTTGAAATGGCTGGAAGAGGTGGCCAGAGGGGGGAGGTCCCTGTAACCTGGACCTGTCAGAACACCATCGTCATATCACAGCACTTAAACGTGTCCTCATTTAGGCCTGTATCCACACGGACGGATCAGGGGACATTTGAATTACACACTACAGATTAGAAGCCTAATTCGGTCCCGCAGCAGTCCTGGAATGAAAGGACAAGATTGTTTTCATAATTCTTCTTTCTTAATGCGTCTTTGAGCAAAAATGTTACCCTCTCCACAAACTAAAAACCTCACCTAAATACTGTATGTACACACCTAGCCATTTTGCCACAAAGTGTGAAATTTGGCGATTTTCACATTTTAACACAACATGGGAACAGAAAACGTTTGTGTAAACAAACTTTACAAATATGTACACACACCACAAGGTTAACCCTTGTGCTATTTTGTGGGGTCAAAATGACCCCCCCCCCCTTCCATTGACGTGTTCTCCCTACCATGACAAAGGTGGATAAAGGTGGAGAGGATTTCATGTAATCCATGGACACCAGTGAAGATCACAAATAATTGAAGAAAAAAGGTTCAGAGCTCTGTCTAGTGGGTCTAGATGACCCCACTCCCAATGTTAAAGAGTCTAGGATAGCACAAGGGTCAAAGATTCTCTTATCATCTTTTGATATATTGTCAAAGCGTTCCTAATGGTCTTCTAATTATGATGATGATTTTTTCAGACAAAATCCCATAAAACTGTGATATTCTCTAGGTCATAGTTTCTGCAGGTATAGTGAACATTGAATACATGAATCCTTGGGTTATGCTGAACAACATTATATAATATACGATATGACCATATAAGCAACGTGGGCGCGGTTTTCAAAAATCATCCGTTACTAAGGGAATCAAAAATTTTACTTTTTCCGATTTTTCTAAAAATTATATATTTATGTTTGTCCTCCTCAGGTGACCAAAAAATAAAACGGTTGCTATGGAGATAAAACCAACAGAAAAGCTGCCATTTTGAAAAGAAGTGGATTTTTTTTTATGAATTTGTAAGATGCATCTGGAGGGCAGAGGAAGAAAGGGAAAGTGAGAGGTGTGTAGCAGCCTTTAAAATGTGAGGGCAAGTAGGGCAATTGTATGGTCAATGTGGGCCATACGACGCCGCTCGCAGCTTTGATTTATGCTATGTTTGCTTCGCTTTTCTATTCTTTCCTTTTAAATAAGTGTGTGGTTTAAAATGTTTTATCTCTAAATATCTTCGACCCTTTATTATCTCACAGGTCAACAGGCCAGACATGAAAGCATTTCCCTGCATATCAAACAGCAAATGATCGTGTATGAGAATATGTAAAATTGGAAAAGATAAATAGAGATGGGCGCAATTTTGAAACAATGGAAAAAAGAGAGACTGACGATCAGGGAAAAGAGAGAAAAAAAAGTCATTTTCCCAGAGAAAATGAGTGCAAACTGCATCAAATATGTAACATGTTGGCTGTAGAAAAGGTCAAATATGAGCAAACATGAAAACATCTAACAAAACATTTAAAAGAAATCCCATTTTTGGAAAGTAATAGTAGATTAAAGCCACAAGCGCCGTTGTATGGCCCATTTAGTATCGCAAATCCGATTTACACAATTTCCTAGTCAATGGAAACACAGCTACAGGTTCCGTCAAAGACCCACTGATGTTCCTCTGACAAAAGACGGAATTACAGATTGTGATACTGAGCAAAAGTGTGAAGAATATCTTTTAAAAGCAAAATTGACAAAAAGCCCAGATTGAAGCTGCTTTGGTCAACAGAGCTGGCAAGAATGAAGCAGAAACATTTTCTTCAATGGCTTCACAAATGAAAAAAAAATGAAGAAGCCAAGTTCCCCAAGCTTGTGTTTCTGACAAAAAGTAAAATGTGATCCCTTCTCTGAGTATGATGTTACAAAAATGCTAATGGAGCAGCACGAGCACCACTGAAGTCTCTCTCTGTGCTGGACGCCATCAGCTGATGCTGATTTGTTGAGTCAGCTGATGCTCCACACACAGTCACATGCCCACATTTCTGCCCCACAAATATAATTTCAAACTCTTTTATTCTGAGTAGGATTGAAAATGTGGTTTGTGAGGATTAGATTGAATTTCCCAAAGACCTCCAGGGGGGGCTCTCCCTGTTGTGTTCCCTGACCCCGGCTAACGGGCAGCCCTCGGTGCTTTCATGCTTCATTACAGCCGTCCCGAGATTACCTGTGTTGTTTTTTGGTCTGACGGCAGATTAACTCCAAGTTAGTGGAGCTGTTGGGGGTGGGGGGAGTTCACTGAAAAGAGCTGGACACGCGTCTGCATGACCAGGGACATTTTTGGTTTCCAAAGCGAGATTGTGATCTTACATAGGTTTTATGGAGGACTACCCTAATCCCAGTTAGAACTGTGATTCATGTAATGCCAACGTCAACTTCAGCCCAAATCCCTGCCACGTTTCCTCAGATTAACAGATGATTTTCTTTCTGTGCCCCGACAAAAAGGCTTTGAAGTCATTTACTAAGTCAGTCATTTTTAAAACTCTTTGATTAAAATGAGTCCCCTAAAAGGTTTTTTTTCTTACAGTTAATATTGTGTTTGTTGTTGAGTAAATGCATTTTCAATCTGCACTGTAGCACCACCTACAGTCTAAAACAGGAATGGCTGGTGTGTGCCTTACAGACTCCTAAAAACAAACAACAAAAGAAAGAAGTCTTAAGGCTGAAGTTAAGAAGCACAGCTGAGTTTAAAAGTGATGAATGAATCTGTAATGTTTGATTCTGAACAATTAAAAATGTCAAAAAAGTGAAGATAATTTTCTAGTCCCTTAAATTGTTAGGTAGTAATACCAGTGCACATTAACTATGACTGAAATAAGGGTCTTGATTACTTGTTATGGCCAAAAATCTTGCTTGTTTGTCAATACTTAACCAGGAATTATTATCAGTTTACTCCAAAAACTGGCCCTGTAGAAATAGGTCAAAAATAATATCTTAATTAATATTAATATTTGGGGAAAAAATCTGCCAATGAGGTCGGAAAAATGGTCTCACCAATATTTTTTTAAGAATAAAATTCTCATTGCTGAGTCTACTTAGAATAAAATTATATTGTCATTGAAAAACTTTATTGATAAGATAAATGTTTTGCAAGACAGAAATGCAGAAAACTGTCCTTGAAACAGAAAGTCTTTGGAAGCGCTTTAAAAAAAATGAGAGCTAAATTAAAAAGAAATCTGTTTGACTCTGATATTCACAGTTAGGATTATTCTCTTGTTGTTTTTTGCTGTTTTTTAATACTTACTGGTGGAAATAGTCATTTGTGTTACCTACACCTTCTAAATGAGTTTCGGATATCTCTATTTTTTCACCAACTCAAGTGTTGATCTGAAGAGGAGTGAAGAAATCTCAGCCATGATGGATGAATGTGAGCGCATGGGTTTAGCAATAGGATTTGGGTTTTAACTAGCAGGGAAGTTGACCCACGTTTGACGTTTCTGTCGGGGCTTTGGTTCAGTCAAATTCTTCGTTTGAGTCCTCCGTCTGCAGTTGCAGTCTCTTCCTACCAGGCAGCCGTGAGAAACGCAGGCTCGTGTTTACGTTGCAGACTCGTTATGTTGCAGAAAACGCCTCGGTTCTCTGCATCACACTGGCAGTTCAGCTCTGCTGTGCAGCTCGGCGGTGCCACAGAGTCCGTGCTCCCTCGCTGACAAAGCCCATGGCTGGCTGGAGCCACTGACAGTGCCTGATACTGACAGCAAGGCAGTCTGCCTCCAGAGCCTCTGGATACACACCGTGCATGTGTGTGTGTGTGTGTGTCTGTGTGCTATTTGTCGGTTTTTCTGCCTTTAACGCAGTCAGCTGCATTTTAATTTCCAATCTCCTTTTTTTTTTTTGAGAGATGTGGGGTTGTTTTAACCTGAAAACATCCCCTCTTTGGATTGCAGCCATGCCAGAACTCTTGGAATATAACTCTAAAAATCCTCAACAATAATAATAACTATGACTTAAAGGAAAAGGTGGCCACTAATCCCCCAGAAACTGTCATCATTTGAAGGTAAAGAATGGCCTTTTGGCCACGGAGGACCCGGGCAAGCGCATCGCCGCTGCAGTCACAGAAATACTTAACTGTTATTTCAGTCCGTAGAAAGACAAATAACAGAAGATAAAACTGACAGGATAACCTTTTCAATTATCTTGTAGCCATAAGGAGGAACAAAGCAGACCGATGATGCAATGTGACGTGTAGACGATTGAAATATCATTGCTCTCATGTCCTGGGGCCTTTCCACACACTCCATCTCCACGAAGCCCAGCATCAAAATGCCCCAACAAAACAGCTGGAGCTCTCCTTCTGTACGTGACTGCAAAAGTTCAGCTCCCCAGTGCTCCTCAGCAGAACCATGGCCCGCCGCGATCACGCACACACAAATCTCAGTGAGAGGCCTGCTGGACACACACAGCTTACCCAGTCCTTCCACAGGCACCAGACCGGCCCATGAGGTCATCGCCGGCCGAGACCCAGGATTAGAACTCCAAAGGGACCCTTGGAAGCATGTGCTTATACGTTCTGACAGCCCAGCGGCCTGATTAAGCCGCTGCTTCTAATGCTAAGGCTAAGCTAATATTAGCACTGTGTCCGACCCAAAGAGCCTCCTCCCTGCAGCCGGGAGGCTACGCTAAAGTCGTGCTACTCTCCCCCGTGCTCATGTGTACTTCTCCAAATGACTTAACTTGGTGGGAGAGCTTCTTCGTGGGGTAATAAGCTCAGTGCAGTGAGCTAACAGAGGATCATTTTGCTCCAATGCAAGATTAAAGAAGGTCATATGGAGAGGATTTGGCTTGGACTAGTTTGGGTGTCAGGAACAAAAGGATGAAGTGGAAGAGTTCAACCTTTACGATGCTGCTAACCGTCACTCTTATCATAACTCTGGAGAGGTTAGGTCATTTTGAAAGTAGTCTACAGGTTTGAAATGATTTCATGCCATAAGAAAGGCTTTTGTCATCGTCCTTGTTAGTCCAACTTGTTTACGAAATAGACCTGAATCATCAGCTTTAAAAAACATATGCCCACCCAAAAGCAGCTCACCAGCTAAATGCTTTCACTTGACATTTATATTTATTGGTTCCACCTTAAAGACCCAATCTAATCATTTTTTGTAGCTTTTTTTCAAAGCATTCCCAGTTGTCTTTTAATTATTATGATGCCATTTTTTTGCCTAAATCCAGAAACCTATGTCGTTTTCTAGGGCATAGTTTCTGCAGAGCAGCAGGAGTTTATCAGAAATTCACCTCTGAGTTGTGGGCAGGACTGTTGGTGCAGAGTGAGCATGCCCTTTTTCCCATGATCCCTTTGTTTACACTTTCTCCCGCCAGCTTGCAGCCCCTGACAACCCCAACCTGACATTAGCGGTGCTACAAAAATGGCAGCAATCCAGCTGTGCAGTTTGGATCAAGATTCCAGCTCAGACGAAGAAAACAGAGACGTTCATGGATCTGTTTGTCTGACAGTGGATGCATCAGAATGGAGCGGAGCAGGGAGCTTGTGGCCCGACTGTAGCAGCACCACTACAGCCTTTTTCCAACAGTATGCGCTCCTGATTCACCACAACCTGCATGAAGAAATACTCAGAAACGCAATTGCTATCTTCATTTTCTTTATATATGTCCTTTATCATCCAAAAATGCTGAAAGAGAATGTTAAAAACACCAAATTCCCAGTTTTCATTTGAGTGGGTTAACTTTAACTGCAGTGGATTGTGCAGGATAATTGTATTTTTCCTTCATAAAGACATCTGTTTTACTGATTTTTCACATATTCAGATATAAAGCAGTGGTTCCCAACCCCCGGGCCACGGACCGGTACCGGTCCGTGGGTCATATGGTACTGGGCCGCACAGAAAGAATAACTAACTTGCATTGCTTCCGTTTTATTTATTTCGGAATCTGAAAGATGTTTTACTTTGAAAAATTGCCCAATTCGGTAGATCTTCAAGTCATGAGGGTAGATCGCAGGCCAGCAAAGATAAATAAAAAATACAAATAAAAATAAAAAATGTACTTCTATACAATCCACCAGCCAATTAAAATCCTTACAGAGAAGTACGGGACTTGATTGACATGCAGAACGGCCAATCGGACATCTTTCAATACATACGTCACTGCACATCCGTGTTTAAATACACTGAGGGCAAATTCTGTCTGTCATCAGAAAGTCGCTTTCTGACAGCAGCGTGTCAAGTCCCCGGCAGAAGACCACTCCGGACAACCGGAGTGTTTATTGAAGCCGCCTCGTGTGTGTCCTCCTGCTATCAGCTTTGCGGTTCTCGCCCAATAAATACGAGCTCATTAAGAAAGCGTTTTTTTCCGTGGCACGCGCTTCATACGGAGCCAACAGCGCCTTTGAAATGCCATGCTCCCCCCATTGCACGGTTTACAACAGAGCCTGACATACGATAGTCGCTGCTTTCTGTCTTTGTAATAAAACGCCTCATTTGTTAATACAAAAGTATCTTTGTGTAATGTTACTGTGTAGTTTTAATCATCAGTATATAAACAACAATGTACAAATAAACATGTAACTAATAAACATTTAACGGTCTACGTCATTTTTGACGCATTCCAAGGCGCTCTTCTCGGTCACGTGATAAGTTACCGCTAAAATAAAACCCAGGAGCTAGCAAAATGAGTAAAAAACAAAACGTCTTTGGAAAGTTTCTCTGCAGAGGGGAAAAGGTCCAGCCAGGAGACAGAAGAGGAGCCTTCCACTTCCCAAAAAAACAGAAAGCTACATTTAATAGACAGTACTTCTTTTTTGCACCATGAGTGTGGGAAGAGGGGAGGATGATGACACCTGTGCCATGTCCACTGTTAAGCGTGTCAAAATAAAAGCACAGGGTTCGTCTTGTCACGTATTTGATCCTCCATCATCCTAGTATTGATACAATAATCACCCGCCTGTATTTGAAAGACCGGTCCGTGAAAGGTTGTGTGACGTCATACCAGTCCGTGGCATGAAAAAGGTTGGGGACCACTGATATAAAATACATTATTTGTCATTTAAACTCAGTTAAGGTGAGATTTAATCACCTCTGTATGTAACTAAACCTCCAAAAGCATTGGAAATTACACACTTTTGTTTTAGTTATGTTTTGATAAAATGTAAGTTTTGATCATTTTTGTGTTGTTCTTACGGAGCTCCTAAAGGGCCATGGAGGAAAAAAAAATTTGAAGTAAAAAGAAACATTTGGGTGCAAAAAACGGGTGCGCACCTGTTACCAGGTAATTTGGACACGCGAGCTAATTAAGTTTGACTTTGTTTATTGACTTGCCTACAAAGAGATTGCAGCTTTGCTTGCTTACCGTCATAATTACATCATCACATCATCTTAGACGAGTTTTAAGGTCATGTGGTGTCTTTCAAGAAAGGGTCCAAATTATATTTTATTTGACATTTGGATTCTTACGACAAACTAAAGCCGTTTGTTATTTATCGCTGTTAGTAACTGGTGATAAAAACCAACAAACAATTGAAGTTAAAAAAAATAACTAACTGGCGCCCACCCAATACTAACGGGCGTGCAACCGTTAGTTTTTTATTTTTTGCTTTAATTCTTTTTTTTTTTCGTCAATGGCCCTTTAGGGGCTCCGTATGTTCTCCTTTTGTTTTTGTTTTTTAAATAATAACTATATTTTTGTTGTTGCTTTGTTTACTTTCTTACTTATTTGGTAATATTATTGCAAACCTGTTAGTTGTAGTCCATAACACCAAAATCGGTCATGATTTTATCAAAAAGAACTCATATTTATCTATTAATGTTATGTCTAAGTGTTTGTGTAGATCCTGTGAGACTGAAACTTCCCTTTAACATGACACTCAGAACAAGTCAGGAGTCATTTTTTAAAATACTTTCTCCAGGCCTGACTTGGTTTAAAAAATGTCCCGTCTTCAAACAGCGTTACCCATCTGCCCCTGAAGTACTTGGTGGCTTTAACATCAATGAAAAGCCCTGCACCACTTGCTGAGCAGCGCCGCGCTCCGTCACGTCTGGTTGTGCCATCTTGTTTGGTGATGAGCTCCGACAAAAAGCTCCAAAGGGTTTCTGTGCAGCACACTCACAGGGAAGCCGGCCCCCCACCCCAGTCTCCGTCTCAGAGACGGGACCCACATTTCTATTTTGATCACAGAAAATTAGCGCCTTTTTCAAAACGTTGGGAATAAAGCAGCAAACGTCGATATAAAGACTTGTTTAAAGGATGTCCAATGAGCAGCCTTCCACAGTAAACAAGCCCAACAGCTACACTCGACGCCGCTGCGTGTCTGCTTCCGCCTGCCTGCCTGCCTCTAATCGCCGCTGACACGCCAAATATCTCTGGAGACTTCTCACCACTTGCTTTGACTTGTCGGTTGACTTCTGACTACATGGCAGTTAGCATGGCTTGAAGGTCAGTTGCCTCAACAGTGGTCTTGTGATATTATGGGCCATTGAAAACTGTCTGGCTCAGCTTCTTGATGCTCACAAGCGGTTGCACGTATGAACAGGAGTTGAGACGTCAGACTGCTTCTGAAGCAAAAAAAACATTATTAAAGAGGTAATAAAAAAAATAAACATCAGAAATGGGGAAAGACAATCTGAATCCAGATAGAAATGCTGGCATCTCGGGTAGATTTAGACCCCGACTGGAAATGTGAACGTTTGAATTGTTTCGTTTTGCTTTCATTTATCACTTTTTTTAAAAGGCAGTGTTCATCCTCTTTGTGTTTCTTCATCTGGGAATGTTTTTTCTAGTTTTACCGCAGCATCATGGCTGTTTGTATGAGCTCAGTGATGCTGACTGTGTGCGTTCACTGGTGCGTTCACGTACTCCAGCATGACAACTTAAGTAGCTCTGTCTAACGGCGCTGATGTTTCCTGCCATATGCCTTCAGGGCCTCTCCTCAGTCTCTCTCTTCTTTGCTGACTTTTAAAGTGTTCCTCAGTTTTTTTGTCCCCAAGGACCGATGACCGACAAAGCCTAACATTAGACGGATGGAGAGCCAACGATCCTATGGTCTATTAGACGAGAATGGCTTCTTGTGACTTTTCTGATCCTTCTTTGAGTTTTGCATGTCAGGTTTAGGAATAATACTGCAATCTAAAAGTAGAATTTGACTTTATTGAAAGCTGGTTAGCTTTAGAGCTAAAGAAACTCAATGGTTTCCACATTTAAATGTTATCCCAATGAAAGCACAAAGGTTGTCAGGATCCGTTATTTTATGTCCCAAATGCAACTGCCACTGATGACCGATGAGGAGGCATAGGCAGAATCGTCAAGATTTCATGCCGTCGCCCGATTTTCTGAAAAGTTTTGGCGTGGTCATGAATAGGCGACCTTGGTCGCTTTTCAGGCAGATTACTCAGCAGTGTTTTATGCGGTTACTCCCCTAGGGCGGTCCAGTTAATCAACTCACCTGTTCAGCGCCATATTTAGGGCCAGATGTGCAAGTTGTTCATTCGCTTTCTTTACCGCAGCGCTGCGTTCATCGCCCCGCCCTCCTCCCTGGCTTCCACCTGTGAGCTCCGTTAGGGGTAGTTATTATCCTAAAGTTTTATGGAAATTTTGTTTCATGGAATTGTACAAAGCCTTATGCCAAGCTAAAAGAATGTGAAATAAAGAATGGGAATGCCAAACTAAAAGAATGTGAAAATAAATATTTTACTGCATGAGTTTTCTGATTGAAATGTAGATTTATTTATTCGTTTATTTAACAGGGACAGTGCACATTAAAAGCATCACTGCAATGCGCCAGAATTAGCCCAAAGGCTATTTTTCATCCGTAGTCCCCGGACAGGTGTTAAAAATTGTCAACCTAAAAACCTAAAAACATCAATTGGCGGCAGCAAATCTTGCGAAATCGGTTACCGGCCGACAGCAGCTCTGACTGGACGATGTAGAATTGTCTCTGGACAGTGGCCATCCACATCAGGTGCCCCCGGCCGCCACCTGCCCGATAAAAAGCGGACCATGCTGCACCACTGGTCATTAGCACATCAGATTTTGAGCACTTATTATAATATTGTCATTTGACAATTTTTAGAAAACATGCCTCCCAAGAAACCCAGCAAGGGTAAGAAAACAGCAAACAAAGCATCAATGCCGTCTCCCCATTTGGACCCAGGGGGGCTGGGATTGCCAAATTGACGCCCAGTCAATGTGCTACCGTGTGATTTCTAACATTCTGGCGGTAGCTGTGGGACGGCAGCACAGGGGCAGGTGGATGGCAGGAGGGTGTCAGTCTAAAGTCAGTTGATCATTAGACAATTTTTGGGACCTTGGAGACCCTCCTATCAGTCAACTATAGGAGGGCTGCTGACTTCCTACCCCCCTCCTGCTGCTGGACTGCCACCACACGACCTCCAAATGTGCCCGGGGCGACCACCGAACAACATCAAAAAAATCGTTTGGCGCCGTAAAATTTCACATTTTCCTTAAAACCATTGCGCAGCGTGTAAAAATGCGACTGCCCCCTCCCAATTACAAATGCCACCAGGCACCCACCTGCCGAATTTGCTGAAAAGCTAGTATTTAGGTGGCAGCGCTGTGGCATTTTGGGATGCGAGACTGTAGTCTTGGGAATGTCTAGACTGACGGTCTTCCCTTTGGTTCTTTTTGGGAAGTGCGTTCTTCTGAGGTCGGTCGGTCAGTATTTCCTACTGCTGCTTCTCCAAGACTGTGTTTGCTGGTTCTGCAGTAGAAAATAGCCTTAAGGCCAAAGGACTGAAAACCTGATCCAGAGGGGTCCAAGAAGTTTCTGCCAACCCAAGAAATCATTTGAGGTCAACTAAAGCTGTAAATCTCTTAGTTTGTTCCTCGCTGACAGCTGGACATCAAGTTTTTAGGGAGAGATTGTTGTTTTTTCTGTGGTGTTATGCTGTATACCTGCATGAGAATTGGTCTTTAAGTTAAAATGAGGGTTTGCCATATGTTTACGTCCAACTTTAGCACTGTCACTCCTCCCTCTCTCACAAATGACCTTAATAAGACTCCTGATAAAATGCATATTTGTCCACTGATCTCTTCTATAACTGCAGTAATGATTTCAAACTTTTTTTTTTTCATTTTTCCTGTTCAATAAAGAGCAGGCTGTGAGGTGAGGCACGGCGCCTTTTGCAAGCCCAGCATATGCTACTAATATAATGCATTGCTTAAATGCTTTTACACATTCTTGACATTTTCAATTTATGTCTTTACTTTCCATTTCACTGTTAACGTATTTCATGTTCAGATCTGACATAAAAAGGCATATAGTGAAGCGGTCAGCAGCTCTGCCTAACCAAAGAGGGCGCTATTGAGCTCATCTTCATTTTTCAGTGGTCGCTAATAAAGTTCTAGTGTGGTCCGTCAGTTTTGCTCTGACCAGACTGATTGCGAGAAAGGGTTGATGTAACATCTCAGCTTAGAAAATTCTCTAAACTGGACTTTTAACTTTTGGAACCGATGGACGCCTGAGGGCGACTGTGAGATCAGAGTGATAAAACTACATCTAAGATCAACTTATTTTAGTGTTCTGTGATTAGGATTTTATTGAATGAAAGAGAAAAGATGGCAATTATTTGTAGTTTCTGGACAAAAACAATCTTTTTTTTTTTAATAAATGAGGCAGAGGATGGATGTAGGTCCAACGGCTGCAGCAGATGACCTGCTGTGGGGGGCGGAGCAGAGCTCTGTCAGCTGTTAGAAATCCAACAACGAGGAAAGCGATCCTATTTTTATTTTGGGATGGGAAGCGACAAGGCTTTTCTAGAACAACGAGCACCAGCGTTGTCTTAAAATGTAAGCAAAACTCCCGTCAAGACAAGTGTAAGCAGATTTCAGGCAAAGAGGATCCAACTATACCATAAAAGACCTGCTTCTTTTGTTCTTTTTAACTGACATTATCAGGAAAACTCATGAGAAAAAAAAAAGCTGCAAAAAAAACTGAATTCTAGGAAAAAAGTCAAACGGACAGCAGAGGACCAAGAGGAAGCTGAAGGCAGAAATGACCCCTAAAAGGTGTAAGCCACAAAAAAAAGTTTCAAAATTTCTCTGAAAGAAGAAGAAGATATGGAGAGCTTCTACAGCCACTGAGAAAATCAGTCCAGATTAGAGGATTATGGACCTTATTTCAAATTTTATTCTGGGTGATTTCCAGCAAAAAGACAAAAGGGATTGGACCACAACACACATGAAAGCTGAACTATTGGACATACGGTTATGGACGAGCATATTTTTGGGTCCAAATGGACATTTTGAAATTCCTGACAAAAAAAATAATAATAAATCCTTCAACCAGAGAAAAATCTAAAGACAAATAATAAACTTTTATCATTTGAGGTCTTCTGTAGATGTGTGCAGAGTAAAAAGCAGATGCAATAAGTACATTTTGTTGTATTAAGATAAAGAAACGTCAGTTTTTAATGTCTTATCCGTTTACTCAGCCCACCAAATTTTTCTATTTGACGATGCTTAAGGGGATCTGAAATGTTCTCATGGATGAGCAACCAAATATTCACTCACTATTTTTAAAAAATGTCTGATTTACAGTCTGACGTTAAGCCGGGGTGACAAAGTCAAACGCTAGAGCTGATGTGTCATTCACCATGAATGTCAGCGCTCGAAGTCAACATTTGTAGACTTGTCTTGTGTAAAGGACTCGGGAGAAGACTTGATGTTTGCTCTTACAGCCTCTGAACCGTTCAGGTAAAACCGTTTTTACCCCCCACCCCTTGTCCGCCCGCCCCCGACCATCCTCCAGCCCTTTTCTTTTATTGAAAGCGGGGAAAGTGAAATGCAGCTGAATGGGATGCTTGTTTCCCGCAGGCGTTTGATGTCCTGTGTGTTCCTGCTGCAGCTCAAGTCCATCGTCAACCAAATCCTAATGCAGTGCTAGGAAGTCAACCGTGCTGTTATTGTCCAGTCTAATATTAAACCTCCGTCCGCTCAGCTGGGAAAAAACAGAAGCCAGACAAAGCACAGCAAGTTTTATGAAGAAATGGAATTAGTGATAAAGCAAACGATTCAAAATAGACTTTCTCTGCACCTGTTTCCATATTTAAAAAAGTAGACATTTCAATCAGGCCGGACAGACGTGTAACAGGCTGATTTCAGAAGCTTGATTTGCTTTTCCTTTCACAAAATTTTAATGCAGCAGCTAGGATTCTTTTATGGGGCATTTTAGTCTGTCCGTGTTTAAAAAAAAAAAAAAAACAGAAATTGAAATGTCAAAAATGCATGTTTGATGCATTTTTGACTAAGAGTCCTCTTCCAAGTATTGGAAATAAAAGTGAAGCATTTTCTACCAGACTGAAAGCTGCAGTGAGAGTAAATGCTCCTTCCTCATAAAAAACTGTGGCTGTCCAGGCGTATTCTGCTATAGCAGTATAGCTCATAATGTCTGGATCCGTAATTTTTAACTATGCAAATGACCCTTTGGCAAACGCTTCCACATTCATTTAAGTTTCATTCATCGTGTACGTTTTTCCAAATCAGCCAATCAAATCTCCATCATTAAAGCGGAATTCTGTTGTTGTGTTCTACTGAATATTTGAACAGTCTGGTTGGGTTTAAATCCAGCTTTCCACATGACATGATACTGGAGCATAACTGATTCGATAAATGCCAAAAATGTCCAAAGATACATTTGGTTGGTATTTTACAATCATAAGTTTGCGATGGTACTGACTCAAGGTCCCAGTTTTTAGTGTGTTCTTCCGCTCCAAATATATTCAATATGAATCTGTGCTTTTCAATGTCTGTACGATTTCAACAATTTCAATCATTTTTATCCTCAAAAATCGCTTTTTTTCTTTCATGTTCAAGCACATTGTTGGCTGCAAGGTGAGGCAGCACCACGACAGTGAACTGAGCAAAAACTGGGTTCAACCTTTTGCTAACTCAATGTTCGCGATACCTTATATTCCACACAGTAAAGCGTACATAAAAGTCCCAATTTTTCTTTCTAAAACAACAGTGTCGCTTTGTTACCTGGAGCACCTTATATAGAGTCATTCTGGTTGTGTTTACTGATGTTGAAGGAGTTTTGAGAGGTACACGCCACTCTGTCAAAATGTTTGGTTGGGTGTTTGTCATGACGACGTTGACTTAGCAGACCCAGACGCTGAAACCCGGAAGAAAACTCACAGCAAGAATGACTTTTGAATGGATTTATTTTACCATGGGGTAAATAAGTTTCTGGGGGGACGTGGACGTATCTCCTCCGGGGATTGAGCTCGGTGTCCTTTGAGCTGATGCAGATGAAGAGGGGGGGGCGACACGAGGACGCGTCGAACGGTGGAGCCAGAGGGAGCGAGGCTTGGGCGCTGAGGACAGCGGGACCAGCTTGAGATGAGGCGTGGACGTCGAGGATGACGGGACCATCTTGAAGCGTGGCGTGGATGCCGAGGACGGCGGGATCAGCATGGAGCGAGGCGTGAATGCTGAGGACGGCAAGACCAGCGTGGAGGGGGAACCAGCGTGACCAAGGCAGGAACCTGAAGGTGGGCACAAGACGAGGTAAGAATAGAGACTAAATAAACTTAGCTGAGCCTAAAAGGCAAGGTATAAGCACCGGTGTGAGAATAACAGACTGGCGTTGGATACTGGTGTGGAAGCTCCCATAAGAAGACCGGCAGGATGATGAGAAGATGAGGATCAGCTGGTTCCAATCAGCAAGGTGGTGAGAGCTGTAGGAAGGAGAGGTGAACTGACAGGCTCCGTGACAGGTGTTATTGTAAATACGCTAACGGCTAACATGTGTAAGTGTCTGACGTTTTATCTTTATGTGTTATAAGGTTGGGTACGGAAGCGAGAACGGCCTTCCCTACCTTTTTTCTCGTGATAACGAGATCGACTATCTAGTTACTGTGAAAGCAGCTAATAAAGTCTGATTGATTTATGATCTCTGACTTTTTTGTCTCACCTAATGTGCCTTATAGTTCAGTGAGCCGTATATATGACACAAGTGGGACACAGACTGATTGTTTTTATAAACTTTAGACATTTTCATAGCACTTCCTCTTTCCACTAGTTTCCAATAGTTGATGTATTTCTATCGTTCATTTTGTGTCTATCTGACATAAAGCTGCACAGAAAAGACAATAATGTGAGGCAATGAAGAGGACGCTCATGAGCTCACGTTTTTTGCTCAATGCTTGCTAAGATGGCGGCGCGCGGTAGTGCAGCGGCCTCTCATGCTCTCGGTACCAACACCGTTTCCAGAACTGCTTTGGATGACTATGCCTTGTTAACAGACTCTATGGTCAATCTCACAGATACTACCAGCGTTAAGAAGCGCATAAAATACAGCCGGACCGAAATAACGACCATGAAGGACAGTTTGGACACGAACACAATAACAGCGGGCGCTGGACTTAAGGCCTTACTGGGCAGGCTGCATCTCGTGAGGACACTGAGGTGGCACAAGGATGTTGGCCGAACAGAGAGCAAGAGGAAGCGGTGTGCACGGAAACGTAAGAGGGGTTAACAAGGCGGAGTGCTAGCCAGGCTAAAGGCTAACGCCGGCAGGCCGCCGATCCCGTCTTTGTTCCTGGCCAACGTCTGTTCCCTGGACAACAAGATGGACATGCTTCGACTGAGGCTGGGGGCTTCCAGTGAGATGAGGGACTCTGCAGTGATTCATCTCACGGAAACCTGGCAGAACGACAACATGCCGGACCCAGCCTTTCAGCTCGACGGGCGGCTTCTGTTCCGGGCGGACCGCAACCAGCAGTCGGGAAAAACCCGTGGGGATGGACTGTGTACCTATAACCACAAATGCTGGTGTACGAATTGCACAGTGGTGAACAGTCAGTGCTCTGAGGCTGATAGAGCATATGACTGTTAAATGCCGGCCACACTATCTGCCTCGTGAGTTTACGGTGGTGTTTGTCATAGCTGTGTACATCCAGACGGGCGCTAATGCTAATGCTAACGAAGCGCTAACGGAGCTACACAACAACATCAGCTCGCTCCAGCACAAGCACCCGGAGACTTTTTACGTGGTTGCAGGGGACTTTGACCATATAGACCTGACAGACACTCTGCCCAAGTTCCACCAGCACATCAACTTCCCAACACGTGGAAATAATATTCAGGACTGCGTCTATACCACCAAAAAGGACGCATACAGAGCTTTCCCCCATCCTCATTTGGGCTTTTCAGACCACATAGCTATCATGCTGGCCCCTGTTTACCGGAGCCCCATTCTGTTCTCCTAAGACAACAGGCACCAACACAGAGGACCATCACAGTGTGGCCTAGTGAGGCTGCATCAGCTCTGCAAGACTGTTTCCAGCACACAGACTGGCAGATCTTCAGGGAGGCAGCTTCGCATGAGGGGGAGGTGGACCTGGAGGATTATTCATCAGGAGTTCTCGGATACATCAGTAAGTGCACGGAGGATGTCACCAGCACCAGAACTGTAACAAACTACCCCTATCAGAAACCCTGGCTGAACGCAGAGGTGCGGGCTCTGCTGAAAAACAAGAATGCTGCGTTCCAGTCAGGTGACAAGGTGGCACTCAGAGCAGCAAGAAGGGAGCTGCATGCTGGGGTGAGGAGGGCCAAGGCCGCCTATGCTCAGAGGATTCAGGGACACTTTAGATCCAATGACCCCCGGAGTATGTGGAAGGGCATTAAGTGCATCACGGACTACAACACCAGAGATGCACAATGCCCTGAGGACCCCTCTCTACCAGACACACTCAACCTCTTCTACTCCCGCTTTGAGGACTCCAACACGGCCCCTCCCAGCACCATCATTCCAATCCCCAAAACATCCACTGTGACAGGTCTGAATGACTATCGGCCGGTTGCCCTGACACCGATAGTCATGAAATGCTTCGAAAAAACTGGTCATGACCCGCATCACAGAATCCATTGATATCACCAAGGACCGGCACCAATATGCATACAGGTCAAACCGATCCACAGAGGACACCATCTCCTCTGTGGTCCACACAACCCTCACCCACCTAGAGAACAAGAACGCGTACGTTCGACTGCTCTTCGTGGACTTCACATCAGCTTTTAACACCATCATCCTGCAGACCCTCACCCAAGAGTTACACACACTTGGACTGAGCCCCATTCTGTGCAACTGGGTCTTGGACTTCCTGACAGACAGACCACAGTCTGTGAAAATCCGCAACGTTTCCTCCTCCCCGATCACCCTCATTACGGGCTCCCCCCAGGGCTGTGTGCTAAGCCCTCTCCTGTTCACCCTGCTCACACACGACTGCACAGCGAGTCACCCCAGCTGTCTGATCGTGAAGTTTGCGGATGACACAGCTGTGGTTGGATGCATCTCCAACAATGATGAGTCCGACTACAGGCAGGAGGTGGAACATCTGGAGGGCTGTTGCAGAGACAACAACCTCTGCATCAATGGGAAGAAAACCAAGGAGATGATCTTGGATTTCAGGAAGGACAGATTCCCCCCTCCCCCCATTCACATCGGAGGGGACGTGGTGGAAGTGGTTTCCAGCTTTAGGTATCTGGGCGTGCACATCTCCAGTGACCTTACCTGGAGCACCAACACTTCCTGCCTGGTCAAAAAGGCACATCAGCGCCTCTATTTCCTGAGGAGGCTCAGGCGTGCTGGGATGAGGATCTCAGTCCTGACCTCCTTCTACAGGTGTGTGGTGGAGAGCGTCCTGACCTCCTGCATCACAGTGTAGCACGGCAGCTGCTCTGCGGCAGAGAGGAAAGCTCTGCAACGAGTGACCAAAGCTGCACAGAGGATTGTGGGCTGCAGCCTGCCGTCCACCACTGACATCAGATGCAGGAAACGGGCCTCCCGAATCCTTAAAGACCCCACTCACCCCTCACACCCTCTGTTCTCCCTGCTCCCCTCAGGCAGGAGACTGAGGAGCATAAAGAGCAGGACCACCAGACTGAGGAACAGTTTCTTTCCTGAAGCAGTCAGACTGCTGAACTCCAGTTGATCACTGCAACACCCCCCCCCCCTCCATGGACAGCAAGCTAATTCTCAAGTGCAATATCACAGGGCTGTGCAATACTTAATATACTGTGCAATTTGTAACATACTTTCTGCAATACTCATCAGGAACCACACCGTTACATATTGATATCATATTGATATCATATTGATATTATATTATTTATTTATGTCTAAATGTAAACGGCTGGCCAGGGACCAGAGAGCCTAATTTTGTTTTATCATGTGATAAAATGACAATAAAGATTCCTGATTCCTGATTAAGTTTCAAAGGAGAAGACTATTTTAAGTTTACGGCTCTGGTTTACAGCATGGACGCATGTGGCTCCCTGCGGTTATACAACTATCTTCAAATGACCTTAAAAAGACTCTTGATGATATCCAAGCTGCGTTGTATCCCTTTATGGAACAAATGATCGCTAAGCTATCTCCACTCTTGGAGCTAATGGAAGATTTCCGAAATTCCGAGCTCAAAACAAGCAATGAGAAAACCGGGTCGACATTCTGGAGAAAAGACTGGACGATGTGGAACAACAAGTAAGGATGAATAATGTCATTCTCACTGGAGTACCAATCAAACTTCGGGCAAATCTAAATGCAGCTGGAGTTAGCATTGCTAATGCTAATAGCGCTAGCATTGCTAGCAGTTCTTCTGAAACGGAGAGCGGTGGAGAGTCTCTGGAACACCAAGTGGAATCATTTCTCACATCTAAAGGGATTTCCCTGGATCTCAACACCATGGAGACCTGCCACCCGTTCCCCAGGAGAAAGGAGACGGATAAACCAGCAATCCTCATCAGGTTTGTGAATCAAAAACACAAGCTAGCTCTGATGAACCAAAGGAAGAACCTGAAAGGATCTGCTGCTTATCTGAACGACCATCTGACCAGAAGGAATGCTGAAATCTCCAAACATGCACGGCTTCTCAGGAAGCAGAAGCAGATTGAGAACACTTGGGTTAAAGGCTGCAGGATTTATGTCAAACCACTCGGGCCACCGGACCGGTCCAAGGTTCTGGTTGTGAACACCATGAAGGTCTTTGAGAAGTGCTTGATTATGGACGTCTGAAACAACATGGAGTAATAAACCAAAGAACCAAATAATTTCAAGAAACGCCTAGATTCATCGCTCTCTCCAAAAGTCTGAAGGAACCTGATTATCAGCAGAGAGTTCTGACCTGCAGACAACATGACCTCAACTTTCAGCGCCGCTGATATCAGCTGAAGAAGGATATGGACCTGAATCTAATGTCTGCAGACATAACAATGAAGAGAACTAGAAACTGTTTAAACCCAGAAGAACGGCTGATAATCAGCAGAAAAAATACCAACCTTGGTCTCTTCAATGATTTGTGATCTTCACTGGTGTCCATGGATTACATGAAATCCTTTCCACCTTTATCCACCGTTGTCATGGTAGGAAGAACACGTCAATGGAAAGGGGGGGGGGGGTCATAGGATAGCACAAGGGTTAAATTGGACATTCAATCAAAGTGTGTTGACCAGTGCTGGTGGAAAAAAAAGCTTCAAAACTACAAGGAGGAGGAGGACGTTTGTATTGAAGTAACAGAGTTTTTTACAGCAGTAAATGGTAGATCAGTGTGTGAAATCTGTCTGTGTTTCTGTCTGTGGCAGAGCACCCATACATTTTACATTCTTCCGTGGTCCAATATGTTCTTTCCATGTCAGTCCCTCACCAGCCACAAACCTCACTACATGTTACTATCGTCCAATTGGTGAACCTCAATCCAAAAAAAGGTTGACAAATAACAAAGAATTTTATTAAATTATATCCTCCTGAGAACCGAGGGAAAAAAAGTGTCTTCCAGCTTTTGTTTTTTTATGATTTCCTATCTATTTGGGCCTAAAAAAAAAACACCTTACAATTTTTATTTTTTTTTTAATATTTTTTATTTTAATTTCCCAACATGTCCACTGTAGAGGACAACAGGACGATATTGCTGTGAAAGTAGAACTCAATTAGGAAAATCAGAAAAAAGGAGCAGATTAAATCTTTAGAGTGATATTCACCTAAAAACATTACATTTTGTTCTAAAACAATAAAATTCTATATTAGTCTTTTGTTACTTGTTGGACCATCTGCTACAGAGGAAGATTGACCGGTAAATTGAGAGCTTTGCTTATTGGCTCAGCTCTCTCCTCACCACAACAGACTGGAACAGCAACCACATAACATAACCATAGCCATAACATAACCCACATAACTTTAGACACTGCTCCGATCCGCCTGTCAATCTCACGCTCATGTCTTCCCCCACTCATGTACAAGTCCCCAAGATATTTAAACTTCTCCACCTGGGGCAGGGACACTCTACCCACCGAGAGATGACAAACTACCTTTCTTTGGTCGAGAACCATGGCCTCAGATTTAGCGGTGCTGACCCTCATAGCCGCTTCACACTCTGCCACAACCCCCCCCAATGCATGTTGGAGGTCCCGGCTTAATGAAGCCAACAGGATAACATCATCTGCATAGAGCAGAGATGAAATCCTGTGGTCCCCAAACCAGACCCCCAACGGCACCTGCCTGTGCCCTAGAAATTCTGTCCATAAAAACTTTGAATAGAACGAGTGATAAAGAGCATCCCTGCCAGAGTCCAACATGGACCGGGAACAGGTTGACTTACTGCTGGCTATGCGAACCAATCTCTTGCTCTGGTCGTGCAGAGACCGGACACCCCTCAGTAAGGCTCCCCAGACCCCATAATCCCATAGCATCCTCCACAGGATACGGGGGACGTGGTCAATTGCCTTCTCATAATCCACAAAACACATATGGAGTGAATGAGCAAACTCCCACAATCCCTCCAGCATCCTAGATAGGGTGTGGAGCTGGTCCACTGTTACACGACCAGGACGGAAAACTAACTGTTGTTCCTGGATCTGAGGTTCAACTATAGGACGAACTCTCTTCTCCAGTACCCTGGCATAGACTTTCCCAGGGAGGCTGAGGAGTGTGATTCCCTGGTAGTTGGAACACAACTAGATCAAAAACAGATCCTCGAAAATGTTATCAATGTACTGCGAAAAGTACAGGATTGGACACCAGTATTCACAAGCTTTCGGGTCATCTTGATAGGCAGGGCGCCCTGTTAGCACAGGTGTAAACCTGTTATGATGGACGTTTAAAAAAAAACACACAAAAATCAAGTTAATTGAAAAAAACAAGTTATTTTTTCCTGAATGTCGTCCTCCTCATCCTTTTCATCATCTGAAATCTCCAAATCTGAATCTTCAGTGACTATCTGACATAGAATCCTCTCTGCTTCACTTTTTTCTCCAAACATTATGTGCTGCCATTAAATACATTAAAATGGTCCTGGTGTCCTCTACAGTGGACATTCATTAAATGCCTGCTGTTTCAAAACAGAACCCATGAAACTGTTTTCAGATCTAAAAATATTGTTCCCAACATGTTTATGACCAAGAATATATATAATTATCATGGTAAAAAAATGAATAGATACAGACTTTTTGACTTGCTGTTCACCTTTCCATAAAAATAGGTAAATGGAAGCCATTTTGGTAGAGGTAAAACTTAAAGTTCCCAGCATGCAAATTCATCACATGACACATCACTGGAAAGCCTAGGATGTCATCTACAGAGTAGAGTAGGACTTGGAAAGGTATCTCTTAATTCCTTAGAAATATAGAGGGAAAACAAAATGTCGATGATAGAGGACATAAATGAATGGGCCGGGTCTCAGGAGGATATGGGAAATGTTCTTTTTTTTAATTTTCAAATAAGCAATTGTTTGCCATCTGGTGATTATTTATGGATTTTCATGAATATTCATTCAAGACCTAAATTGAAAGGACTGTTGTGTGATATGTAGCATTAACAGTTTCTGAGGTTCCACCAACTCAAAATCTGAACGTAAACAGCCAAATCTTTAAGAAAACCCTCAGAAAGTTTGCAAGCACTAACACCAGAAAATCTTACTATTTACATTTTTAGTTTTCTGGGCTTTTTCATAAAATTTTAATTAACAAATGTACCATCATGACCTGCATAAAGTAACCCTTAAATTTAGAAAATATTATGCAACAGTTTTATTGATAGGAATGCTCATTGTAATCAGTAAAGCTTTTCATCGACACAGCTGTGGATCAGCTGTGGTTTATTGGGCTAAGATGTACACCAATGAGTCCCACTGGGAAGAAACGTTCTCAATAAGACACTTGCATCAACAGTTTATCTTAAGATCCACACATCTCAGCCGTTCATAATCTGTTGACAAAAGAGATAAACTATAACCCTTTCATCACTTTTTGTTCTATTAGGTTTTTAACTAAGTTCTGTATAGCCTATGGCCGAGCTTGGTTAATTTTGGTCAATTTTAAGGAATAGAAATGAATTACCATACTTTTAGGACCTAAAAACTGAAAGTTTTCCAACATAAATTATAATGTGCCTTATAATCCATCTTCTATGTAGGAGTAAGGAGTTTATTTATCTAAGAGTGCATTCAGACAGGAAAAGTCTGTTGGCCCGGACCGCATTTGGTCAGAATCAAGTCCTGAACCGTGCATTTGGTCTGACTGCCATCAAGAGGACTTTCCTGTTCTGGAAGCATGTAAACAAAACCATGTGACTATAGATTTCTTCACTCATTGGCCAGCAATTATAAGGGTGGGGGCAAACCAACGAGAGATTGTCTAATGGAAATTCTGTGCTTTACAATTCTTTTCAATATAGTTCACTTTTTCAAACTTTACATTTTGCTGACAATTTTGAATGTCTGTATCAACGACAGGTACCACACTTTATTTGCTGCTTTGGTACGGCAGAGGCATGCTGTGAGGCGATTGCTAAGAAGACATCGGCTAAGAGGGTACACACTGATATGTATTCATGACATATAGATTATTGGAGAACAGTGTGCGAAGCAACATGTGTCAAATTCAAAGTTGTCTCAATGAGCCTTTGTTCATCTGACCACATTTTTATCAGTTGCTATTTCGTTGCTGCTCCACGTCTGTCCGTGGCTCTCTGTTTACATCACAGGAAGACCAGCTACGGTGGCTGTTTTGGTCCAAATATTCATATTCAGATTAAGGAAACTCAGAGCAAACTGGAGCTCCGTCTGCTTGGAAACGAAAAGATGGGTCAAGAGTGGATCCTGGTCCTGGGCTAGGGTCTGCTTGGGTGTATTCAGATGGAAAATTTGCTCTGGATTATCAGGGGAAACTAACTTTGCTTCACTTTGAGCCAGGGGTGCTCATTCCTGGTCCTCAAGATCTACAGCGGGGAAAATAAGTATTGAACACGTCAACATTTCTCTCAAAAAACATATTCCTAATCGAGCTATTGACATGAAATTTTCACTAGATGTAGGCATCAACCCAAGTAATGCACACATAGAAAGAAATCCAAACATTTATGTCCATAAATGAAGTTACGTGTAATAAAGTGAAATGGCACAGGGAATAAGTATTGAACATGCTGAACACTGAAATTTATTTAATACTTAGTGCAAAAACCTTTGTTGGTGATTACAGCCTCAAGACGCCTCCTGTATGGAGAAACCAGTCGAATACATTGCTCAGGTGTGATTTTGGCCCATTCATCCACACAAACTGCCTTCAAATCTTCAAGGTTTCGGGGGTCTCTTTGGTGAACCCGGATCTTCAGTTCTTTCCAAAGATTTTCAATTAGATTCAAGTCTGGTGATTGACTGGGCCATTCTAGCAGCTTTCTTTTCTTTTTCTTCAACCAGTTGAGTGTTACCTTGGCTGTGTGCTTGGGATCGTTGTCTTGCTGAAAGATCCACCCTCTTTTCATCTTCAGCAGCCTGGCAGATGACAGCAGATTCTGATCAAGAATGTCTCAGTACTTTTCTCTAGTCATTATTCCTTCAATGATATGAAGTCTACCAGTACCATATGCTGAAAAACAGCCCCACGCCATGATGCTCCCACCTCCAAACTTGACTGTTGGTATGGTGTTTTGGGGATGATGTGCGGTGCCATTTTTCCTCCAAACATGTTGTGTCTTATGACATCCGAAGAGTTCAATTTTGGTCTCATCTGACCAGAGTATCTTCTCCCAGAATGTCATGGGTTTATCCAAATGTTGTGTTGCAAACTCCAAACCAGCTTCAACATGCTTCTTCTTCAAAAATGGAGTCTTGCGTGGTGTGCGTGCATGGAGGCCATGGCGGTTGAGTGCATTACTTATTGTTTTCTTTGAAACAACGGTACCTGCTGATTCCAGGTCTTTCTGAAGCTCTCCACGAGTGGTTCTGGGCTGTTGGAGAACCCTTCTGATGATTGCTCTGACTCCTCTGTCTGAAATCTTGCGAGGAGCACCTGGCCGTGGCTGGTTTATGGTAATGCCGTGTTCTTTCCACTTCCGGATGATGGCCCCAATGGTACTCACTGGAACTTTCAGAAGTTTAGAAATGCGCCTGTAACCAATGCCTTCAGTGTGTTTTGCAACAATAAGGTTGCGTAGGTCTTTGGACAGCTCTTTGCTTTTACCCATCATGCAATGCTTCTAGTCTAACACTTAAAAAGGTGAGAAACCTTTTTAAAAGGCATCAGGACTATACCAGCTGATATTACTTCGCACCAGTAGGGGGCAGGTTAACCTTCTGAATACTGACAGACTCCAGTACTTTCTTGGCTTTGCCAGACCTTTTTACCCCTCCTTTCTTCAATGTGTTTCAATACTTATTCCCTGTTGCCATTTCACTTTATTAACATAACTGCATTTAATGGACATAAATGTTTGGATTTTTCTTTCTATGTGTGCATTACTTGGGTTGATGCCGACATCTGGTGAAAATTTCGTGTCAATAGCTCGATTAGAAATATGTTTTTTGAGAGAAATGTTGACATGTTCAGTACTTATTTTCCCCGCTGTACCACCCTGACTATTTTCTGGATCTCCAATCCCTGCTATCTTGTGATTAGCTCAATCATATGTCTCTAGCGGCTGGGTAGCTCAGTTGGTAAGGTAAAGGGCTACAATGCAGGAAGCCAGGGTTCAATCCAGGGTTCAATTCAAACAATGGTACTGGGGGCAATTACCATATCAATAGCGAGCAATTCACATCACCCAGTGGGGGTTCTTGGGCAAGACCCTTAACGCTACTGCTTCCCGGGCGTGGCTTGTCTGCAGCTCACCGCTCCCCCAGGGGATGGGTCAAATGCGGAGAACAAATTTCGCACACCTAGGTGTGTGACAGAAAGTAGCACTTTCACTTTCTTTCTAGATTCTGATTGAATGAACATGCACGGGTCTTGGTAATCAACAGCAAGGAGTGCAGGGAGATGTGGAAAACAGGCAGGGTGGTAGATCCCAAGGACCAGGAATGAGCAGTCCTGCTTTAAACAAACCAAGTGTGTCCAGTCTGAATACGCCCAAAAACATGGGACAATGGACAAAAGAAAAATTGATCACATGAAACGTGAGAAGATGAATTGTGCCAGTAAAGTCTGCTAATTTCCACCTGTAGTCCCTGGGAAATCGTCAAAATTCAACAGAGTGGAGTGATGTTATGATATAGTGATATAAATTCTTGTTGTGCCTGCTGACCTCAAACCTGTTTTCTGTGGTACACGGCACTCAAAAATCTGTCAAAGTGTTTTAGGATGACTTCGATAAACTATGAAGCCAAAATGCTTGATTGATTGTTGGAGCATCGCCGCGGTCAGGAGCCTGCCAGTGATACTTAATGAACTGAAAGATTTTTTTATTTTTTTTCTTTATTTGAGATGTTACAACTAAACAATGTTGAGAGTAATTGTTTTTGTATTTGTTTGATTTTTCTGATGTGTTGCTCTCTCTGCAAAAGCTGCTTATTGCAGACTAAAGAGGTACACATGAATAACAACAAAAAACTTCCCTTCAACTCCTCTGACCAATCGCCTGCCGCTTGGCTCCTTTTTGCATTCTGGGTATTCTGGGGGCTCGTCCGGGATCCCACCCCAGTTGAGGGAGAATATAGGTAAGATTTAAAAAAAAAAAGGTTTAGACTGCCAGGGCAGCCGTTCATTTGATTGACAGATGCAATAGGGTTCAAGACGATAAATAGTAATAACTTAAATTCTCAGGCACTATAGCAATAAATATCAAAACCTCAAAGTAAAACAGAGGGACGCTATCAAGACAGGGGCTGCTGAGGCTTTTATGCTTCCTGCCCGGCCTGGTGATTGGAGGAGGGAAGGACACCACAATCTTCTCCTGCAGGAGGTGAAGTCAGACGGTGTGGTGGAGTGGCCCTCTGTAAAGGATAGACACACACAGCCATACGCACACACAAATACACACAAAGGGTCAGAGGGCGTAACAGTGGTCATTCCACATTACATGAATGTTTTGTTTTGTTTGATGTGCCCTGTAATCTGCTGTGCCTTATGTATGAAGTTAGAGTTCTTTCTCTGTTTACTGATATAATCCGGTGCACCTGATTGTTTGAAAAATGTGTCCGTCTGAATTTGACGCCTTTTTCTCCTCAGCTTGTTTTGGTTTAACAGTAACGTTGGGACTTCCACGCATCATTCAATCCTGCGAGATTGATGTTTTGTCTTCTTGTCTGGCTTTCTGTTTTTTTTTTGCAGACATTTTTCCCAAATGAGAGTGCTATGGATAATTTACCAATCACACATATGCTGTTTAATGTCTGTTGGAATGGATCAAGTCGGAAACTAACACATTAGCTTTTCCTCTCATCATAGATCCTACTTTGTGCAGCTGTCTGTGAGAACGTGCCGACAGATGTTGCCCTAGGAAATCGGCGTAATCACACACAAATGGTGCAGAGTTGTGTCAAATTTCACACGTATTGTTGCTGCTTACGGCTACCCTGCCCCCGCCTCTGACCCCCTTAGAAATCAGACACTGACTTTTGTGGTGCAACTCTCCAACAACAATTGCACACCGACCAAATCAAAAGCAGATTTTTTTTTCTTAACAAATCCTGAGCAATGAAACGAACGTTTATCACGAATGCACGCACTGTAGAGGACCTGCATGCTCTAAAGTTGCATTCTTTTGTATATGGTGTTGACTCAATGGCATACCTTTCTTTGATTGGTTCAGAATATCAATAAACAACATCAGAACTCGATCCAGAGATTATATCTGAAAGCAGCCAAAGGCAGAAAAAGTTCTCCTTAATCCGCTTTTACAGCTCTGTGCACGGCAATGAAGAAAATCACAACAAATAAAGAAAAGAACACGGAGAAAAACAAACTGAGCACTGGGGAAAGGGGCACTTGTTCAAAGAGGGTAAGCTGGCAAATTAGTTTTGGGGTCAGACCTCGGATCTGCTCCATTGTCTGCCACGACACCAGCTCGTCATGCCTCTGTGGGAAAAATCAAATAAAGCAATAGAAGCGTAACAGGAAAGATCAGTCAGTGTTTTAGGTAATCCTGGTGATGGCCATTGAAGGGGTCATGGGTGGGGAGCCATCAGTGTTTAGTAAAGGAAAGTGGCTCAGAATTTCAGACACGGTGCTGCCTGTCGGATGTCCTGGACTTTAAAGATCCTCTACAAAAATGTTTTTAAAGGTTTGTTTCTACGGTGGCCGAGAGGTGCAGGACATTTAAGATGCAGCCGAAACAAATGCCAGGACAAATGAACAAACACTGAAACACAACAGCAAATCACGGAAAATAATTAACAATAAAATAAAAATAACTTTAAAAAAATCATACATGATTGGTTTTATATTATGTCCCTTTCTGTTAGAAGCCGTGCCTCCGCTTTTGTTGTTTTTCTAGATTTGTTCCTTTTTTTGGTGATTTGCTGTTGTGTGTCAGTATGTGTTCATCTGTACTGGGATTTGTTGTCGTTGTATCTTAAATGTTAACATGTCTTGCACCTCTCGGCCACCTTTCAATGATAAATATCTTTGCGCATCCTGAAGAGATTTTTGTTGATTATTCCACACTTTCCCAACGTGATATAAAAGAGCGTAACTTGGGAAGCTAAGCGGGTTACGGTCCACATCTCAGGAGTTCTCCAACACATCTCCCTCAGCTCTCCCCTTACCTTATGGCCCCCTCACACTTGGACACATTGTCCACTGTTCCTCTGCCATTATCCGAGGAAATGCTGCAGTCTGTAATTGCTGCCTTCGTGGCATTGACAGACAGACAGACTGGGGATTGGAGTAGACACGCACCCATTATTAGTGGACCAAGTGCTGTTTTTGCAATTACCGAGCTTTCGGCTGAGCGTGCTGACTCAGAGGTTGAGTCTCTATTCAGAACGCGTTTCAGCTCCAACTGGCTGCACAGCGTCTGTTGGCTCCGGTTTAAAGATCAGTGTGCAGCGTCTCTGCAGAATTTATTAATGAATCTGGGGTTTTTATGATGCAAATCAATCAAAATCCTTTTTTTTTTTTTCAGGATCCAGGTTGTTTTGTGTGCAGGAGGTCTGGGGACTCAGAAAACCGGTCAGTGCTGTGACTCTGTTTGCCTCATGCTGTGAAACACATGCCATCAAAATGCCATCAATAAAATGCACCTGTGTTCTTCATCCATAACATACACCTGGCCTTGTCATGACCCCGCCGACACCATGGGCAGCAATCAACAACCTCGCGAGGCTAATGGTGGTCACGCCAGAGACTGACCTGTTTTCGGAGTCCCCAAACTCCCCCGATAGAACAAAACGACTCATTTCACAGTGACCTTTCATCGCGGCCAGTCTAAGGCACACCTGTGCAATACTCAGGCTGTCGAATCAGCATCTTGATGTGGCACACCTGTGAGGTGGGATGGATTTTTCTCAGTAAAGGAGACATGCTCACTATCCCAGATTTAGACAGAACAAAAACAAAAGTGTTGTCTTTATATCTCTGTTTAGCATTGTTAAAAAGGAAAAGTGATTGGTTCTTAAAAATGCTCATGAATGTTAAATGAAAACTCTGTGAAATGAGCAGGAACCTCTCGAAGGTTAATGAATGGAGGAATGAACCTTACTGTTCAATGCAACGTTTACACCACAAGAACACTGAAAAATAAAGACAAAACACAGTAAAAGCAGCCACAAAGAAGAAACACTCGTCAAGACTCAAAGACAAACAGCTACATTCCTCAATGTTGCATTTAGTTCATGTAATAACCTAACAAATGTACCGCAGGACAGGCCAACCCATTTCCACAAGAACCCCTCATGCCAACTGTCCAACACTGTGGCGGTGTTGAAATAAGGTGGGCATGTTTGACATCCACACTGCGCTAAAGTTTAAACTCCTGAGTATGTCAGATGGAAATGTGAACATGGTTGGAGGTAGTCGCGGTACCGAACAGATGTGGGAATGAAGAAAACCACTGAAGAGGTCATCCTGGTCCAGTCCAAATCTACATCAGCTGACGTGGTAAAGAATTCTACGGCCAGTTACTGAGCAACAGTGAGAGAAACCCACACATCTGTTAATGTCAGAGATGGATCTTCAAGTCTGATGAAAATGGAGTTTTTGGTTTTCTCAAGATGTTGTTGCAGCGTGACGGAGGACATAAATAAAAAAAGTTAATTAAGCTTCTGAGTATTTCTTTTAACAAATTGCTGTGAATCGGCTGGTCTGAGTGGAACCTGCATCAGAACTGTACAGCTGGTCAGCTCCAACATTGCTAGCCCTTCTGTTGCAGCAATAATGCTATTGGAGGTGTTAGGGGCTTTTATGGAGGGAAAACAGACTTTCTTGATCTGTGTGTGCGTAGTACTTGATTTGTAACTCACACATTTGTGCGTAACTGTGTTTGCTTGCAACTGTGTATTTGCATGTTCACCTGAATATCCAATACTTACAAAATACAATTTATGTTGTAAGTTGCAGCAGCTCAAAACAATTCAAAACGGCTTTAAAACGCACACAAATCTTTAGATGGAATGCACCGATCGCCTGATACACACACAAAACCACATTCACACACAGATGATTGTGAGACTCTTTTCAGATCTTTAGATTTGCGTGTAGACGATGCATTGAAATGATGCCAGAATGCTGGGTCATCAGAGTTTTCCTATCAGTCGCTTTGAGTTTAGATTGTGAAAGGTGTTATCCCCCTGAGAACCAGACGCTTCATCTATGTCCTCTGTAGGGGACAGTTGTTTTTGGATCATGTCATTTGACTCATTGTAAGTCTTTACTGTGTTTAAATAAGGACATCCTGGGTTTTGTCTGAGTTCCTTCCCTACTCACTCTATAGTGCGTTCACCATTTTCTATGCTGTCCGAATCTACAACTCCAAAATCCAGTGCCGTGGAGATTTCCTAGAAGTCTCTGCAAAAACCAGTGTGCATCAATGCTCACTTGATCCACGAATATAGACCACAATGCATTGCGTCAGAGCAATTTTTGCCAAAAAAAATGTATTTAAAGGTATTTATTTAATAAACCAACCAACGTTTTTATCTTCAGAAGACTCATAAATAAGTGTTGCAACTCTCTGATATGTAATAGATTTTTACTAGTAGTGAGCATGGTGTCTGAATTGTTTTTAAAATTCAGGGCACTACATAGTTCATTCATTCATTCATTCATTCATTTTCTATTCCGTTTATCCCTTTCGGGGTCACGGGGGGCACTACATAGTCCTACACTAAATCGTTTTTTAGTAGTTGGGGGTTAGGGCGGGTAATCGGACACACCCCTGGTCTTTCCAATGATATCTTCCATGTTTGGGTGGTATCATGGCAAGTTTGGCTTTCTGGGGAGGCAAAGTAAAAGTCATAAATGAATGTGCTGGTTCAGGAGGCTCCAAGCAATGCACACGCACATATCCAAAGTTACACACAAGCAGGCAGAAACAAGTTACACATCAAGAATCACGCACACACAAATCAAGTTTTTACACGCTCTCCCCATAGACTATAAGCTAGTGGGAGAGTGTGTAAAAAGACAGGTGATGGGAAGGGGGGCCGGGCTTGCTCCAGTGCTGCCCACAACTCAGAGATATATTTGTCAAAAATTCCTGCTGCTCAGCAGAAACTGTGTCCTAGAAAACAGCAGGTTTTTGGATTTTGGCTAAATTGATCGGAGTGGGTCGTCAGTACATGGAGAACCCCTTTTGTCAATTTTAATTTATTTTTTGTTTGTACTCATAAACATTTTTACCAACTTCTTTAACATTCTGAATTGAGGGATTTTCGTTTTTTATTTTGGGTGACCTTCACTCACCTGTACGACGGAGTTTTAGGGCCACCAAAAAAAAGTAAGTTTACGACTTTTTATCTCCTAAATTTACGAGATAAAATCTCGTAATTTTACTTTTTTTTTTTTTCTTTGGTGGCCCTAAAACTCCGTCGTACACCTGAGGTTAATTCAAATGTATGAGTTTCAATTAAATGATGTTTCTAATAAATTCAAGCCATTTGTGTAAATAAACTGAAAATGGATTGGATTAGTCCTCTGTATATTCCAACCTGACACGGAAGAGTCGTTTGGATAATGAAGAGTTATGATTTTCCCCTCTTATTTAAGGCAGCACTTCTGTCATATATTGTCTCTTTTTTAACTTTTCCCCCCTTTGATCTGCTTTTTCTACATCCTTTTACTCTTGAGGTGATCTGGTTTTTGTCGTGTACTAAATCAATAAGAACCAGCTCCTAAAATACACATTCTTTAAAACAAGAATGTTGGAGAACAGCAGCCTAACAACATGAACGTTCAGTGAAGGATTTAGCAGCAGTGCAGACGTGCACGTTAGGAGGCAGAGCGCGGCGTCGTCTCAGGCATGAGGAGGGCGAGGGTCCGTCCCGAGGCTGAGGCTGAGGCTGCTGTGCTGGCAGCCAGTGGCTGCTGGGTATCTGGAGGCTCTGTGACGTTAATGCAACATGGCAGCCCCGAGGGCAGAGCCCATGCAACTTTCTCAGCCCTCTTAGAGTAATTGGTGACCCCTGAACCTGGCCTTCGTGAAAAGGGAGGAAAGAGAGGGCAAAGGAGAGACAGGAGGAGGAGCAGGGGGGAGAGAGGGGCCGGGGAGAGACGGACGGCGGAGACGCTGCAAAGAGGAAAGGCCAAAGGCAGGAGAAAAGAGAAGTCAAGTAGACGTGAGGCAGGAGGAAAAGGTTAATCTCCTTAACTGTGGACGGTCTCAAAGTTCAGAGACGTAGAAATCTGCATGTCCTCTGTGGACGAGCGTCAAATGTGGAGACGGCCACGATCTCCACGTCCTCGTCTTCTTCATGCAATGACATGAAGACGTGTGGTTTGGATCTTTCAGTTCTTAGCATTTGTACTTTTTTTCCCCAATCTTTTTTTACAATTTACTCATTATGTCTACGTTCAACAGATGTTTATGTTTAATAATTAAAAATCCAAACACGATGTGAGGATGTAGAAAGAATCTCATAAAAATACCACTTTATGTTTGTTGAAAAACTGCACATTTTAAATGATTGAAAGTTGTTTTAGTCCTTTTTATCTGTAAGAAAGATGGAAAAAAAAAAACTAAATGTTATTTAAATATTAAATGAGACAAGATCCAGAGGTTGTTAAGCACTCCTACATTTCTATTGTGGTCATATTGTGTGTTCCTGTCGTTCGTCTTGACTAAACAACTTATGCAGTTAATTTTCCCACTATTCCAGTAAAAAATGTGCAGGCCAGACGGGAGCATCACTCCTGGAAGCTACAAAGTCTACATTCATCAGCTTCCCAATGATGTGCGAGGAGTTATAGGCAGTGGTGTTGAATTTTGGGGGGAAATTCCATGCATGGTGGAGGTCAAAGGTCAACAAAACTTTGGTCGTAGACTTAAACTGGAGGCTTGCGTGTGAAATGTCGGGGGGGGGGGGACTAGCCCAAATACATTTATTTCTCACATTGTGGGAAAACGTAAACATAGCAAAATTTCACACTTTGCCACAAAAGGGGGCCGCCAAGCCGTATAGGCCCTGTGGCCTTCCTCAAAACTCCCTTTGGAAACCCCAGACACGTGTTTTGGCTGTGTTAATGGATTTTGGGAGGGGGGGGGACTCACTTTTATGAGCCCCTTTAGGTATTCTAAGTAAGTGTCAGCACTGCAGCAGGACAGAATAACTAAACGCATGGAGAGAGCCTTCCTCCTTCACCGATGGTCAAGCGGTGAAACAGTCAGATGCTCCATGAGTCTGAAGTAACTAATGGTTGATGTCCTCTGCAACAACAACCAGCTCTGCTGGTAGAAGATCTATGCGGGCGATGTCTGCTGCTGCTGCCAGGAGTGGACTTTAGCCGTGACAGAGAACCTTCCTCCTCCTCCTCCTCCTCCTCCTCCTCCTCTGCCTCCAGAGAGCCAAACCCACGAACCGGCCTTTCCTGACGACTGTTCAGCCACCAAGGGTCCTCTTTTCTGGTGCATAGAACCCTCCCCATAACTCAGTACATCATTTTAAAATGAAACCCCGTCCTTTACCCAGACCAGAGCTTGCGCCTCGCTCACGCCTCATCGGTAAATCCTGCGTTCACCTCCATCGGCGCTCCCGCTTGTCTGTGTGGGTCGCCCCATGCCGTATGAGTCCATTTGTCTCCACTGATGGAAAATAATTGCAAAGCAAACAAATCATGTCTGCCACATTGAACAGGCCTCCACTCCTGGGGCAGATCGGCTTCGTCGCTGCAGGAACGAAGCGCCGGCTTTAGAGATTAGCAGGGAGGGAAAAAAGAGAAGGTTCAGAGCAGGCTTGGCATCTGCATTATATATGCAGAGTGTTGGAAAGTGTTACGTTAGAGAAACGGGCACAGTTGGATTGAAAGTGAGCTGGAGTGTCCAGAGGAAGAAAAAAAAAGAGAGAGAGAGAGGCAGGAAATGTGGCAGATGGAAACCAAGAGCATCTGGGAATACGCCACATTATATGAGCTCATTAGAGTGTGATGCTAGATGAGCATTTACAGGACTTAAAATATCTGGGAATGTGTTCCTGGAGATTCAAATCTTCACATGAGATTCACCGACGACACAGGAAAGCTCCAAATATGGCCAATGTGACCCGAGGAGAATTTCTGTCAGGGTTTCGGTTGTTTCAAGTTCATGTCAGCATCTACACACAGAGGTGCACGTAGCATGAACCAAAGCATAGTTAAAACACAAATCCTAAAATAAATTGAAAGAAGTCATTCATTCCAGCAGAAAACAAGCCTCACGGGAAAAACGTGGACAAAAAAAGCTCAAATTGATCCGATTATTTAAGAGATTTAGTAAATATCATACTCTGGAACAAGTCAATGAGTCATCTCATTACAAAAAATATGAATATTTGACCCACATTTCTCCCCCAATTAACGTGAGCGTTCTCCTGTTCGCTTATTAATCCCGTTATTTTAGATCTGTGCATGTGTGAGTTATAGTAACAAGGCAAAAACGCAAAAGAACAGTGAGTTTATTGCGCAAAAACCATTTCTTTGAGTTTAAACACCAGAAGTTGTTAAGAAATAACTACGTTTAAATCTCATTTCATTTGTAAATTACATTTAACGGAGATAATAGTTTAATAGTTTACACTCTACATACTGCATTATGCAGCAGAACTTCTGTGTGCATTAACAATATCACCGCCTCAAGGCTGATACAGTTTTGTTGTATTATTTACAATTAGAATCAAGACTTCTGACTCTGACAATACACAGGATTTGATCAATGATCTGACTTCCAAATTGCATTTAAAAGTGTTTTCAGATTGAAACACACCCATCCAGACACAGCGGATCAATTGTTTGGGGAATATTCTGCATTTTTCAACAAGAACACAAAAATCTCCTGAGTCATAGTTTGTGTCATTAATGAAAAGCTGAATTGGGAGGATTTAAATGAGCGCAGCAGCAATGATGCATCAAGTGAAACTCTACATGTACTTTTTGTGCACTGCTCTTCGGTCCATGCAGAGATAGTCTTTACCCCTTACCTAAAGGCGGACTCCTCGTTTTCTGATGTGGGGGTCAGAATTAGCATACTTGGATTTCTTTTTGAGTTGTTTTTTTTTTCCTTTCAGCTTTCACAAACCAGGAACAACATTTTTAAAGACCAACAGAGACATGAATGTTTTTTTTCCTACCAGGCCTCAGTCAAAGGAACTGATGTTTTAGAAAAGTCTCCTATTTCTGACAAATGCATGACAGCTATTGTTCTTCTGACATCCAGGTGAAGCAAACACCTTGCATTTCTTCTTTCTTTCTTTATTTTTATGCCTCTGCATTTGTGTTACGGAGCATTGGCAGAGCAACGCCCATGGTTTTACCTCAAACTCATCACGGTGCAGAATTCCTGGAAGACCAGCAGATAAATACATACCTCAGAGGATGATGGGAGACAGCAACACACACGTGAAGTCCTGCCGACTTTAGTTCTTTGTCAACTGAATTTGCCGCAGAAGTGTACAGAAAAGAAGGAGTTTATGAAGCAGAGCTGCAGTTGGATTGTTTTCACGAAATGAAAACTTTTTTTTGCTTTGCTTTACCAACTGGAAGCACTGAGGCTTTGCTCCTCCGTCACAAAGTCTGCAGCACACCAGATATTTGAGTTTCCCACTCCTTTCTTTTTTAGCAGAGACATGACTTTACAAAACATTTGCTTTAGAAGGGCAGGACTTTTTTTATTTCTTATTTTAGGCTTAAAACTCTCCTGCAGAAATGTGCAGCTGCATTTCCTGCTCTGACATTTAGAATCATATTCTGATTCCTCTGCTGAAAACTTTGACCAACACTCAATCGGCTCATTAGGACTGGAATAAAGAACTAATAAAACCAGTAATTGTGCTACAAATTAATGAAAAAAATGTAGTTAAAAACTGAGGTCAACTTAAAACTAAACCTTTGGATGGTACATGACACTGTGTGTTCACACAAAACAAACCAAGAGAAATCCTAACAATGTATGTAAGCTTATATAAAATGCTCCACTGCAGAATTACACTGGAATACATGGAATATTGATGTCATTTTGACCTCATCAGTTGTATGTTTATCATATTTATTACATGCTTCATAAACCCAAACATACTAGCAGTAATATTAGTGACATTAAACTCTAGAAATCAGACTGTTTGGAGGTGAGAAGCTAATAATTTAAAACTCAATTTATGTGTTTAGTGTCAAAAATATATAGTTTTTTTCTTTAGCTGCATCAGTAAAACTGCAAACCACCATAATTTATTCTCTGGCGCCCTCTGCTGGTAAAAGTGACTGAGCGGCTGAACATCTGACTAAGGGGCACTGTGACAATTTCTGGGGGGGGGGGACTCCAGAGAAACACTTGTTTCTTTATTTATGGCTTTATAAAAAAACAAAAAAGACAAAATCTGTGCTGGCCTTACAGTGAAGGTTACTGAAAATACAAGCTGTTAATGTGATTAAAAGACTTCAAAAAGTTTGTTACAAAAAACTAAATATCTAATCAAAATATGAACATTTTAAAATTTGCACAAACATATATTCTGCAGCTCTGTCTTAGATATGCAACAAAAAGCGATTAGATCAGATGGAGAATCCTCCATAACTTGTTTCTCAGGTGGAACTTCTTTCTCAAAGTCAACGGTGCAACAATTTAAGCAAAAACCTCAGTGAGAGAAACCCATTGGTGCTCTGCACCGGCGCCTCTGAAAGCTCCGGTGGAACGTGGATCCACCTCCTCGCGCTGCTTCCTTTGCTCCTTCTGCCCCCACTTCCTGTAAATCTGTCTAAACGTTCCTCAGCAGCCAGGTTGGGGGGGAAATGCCCGACTGGGAGAAGTAGTTCCACCACCACGGCTTCTCCTGCCTCTCGACGCCTCCGTCACCCTCGCTGAAGCGCTCAAACTGGCTGTAGGGATCAAACCGCTCCCAGCTGTCCACCGTGGGAAAGAGGTGGTCGTCAATACCAGGCTCCACAGGGACCTGTGGAGAAAAAGGGTTAAAAAAAAACTAAAAGGGTGAGAGGTCGTGCGCTGGTGCACATTTGACGCAATGCGCTGAAGGTCAGCACCTTCTCCAAGACAAAGTCCACGCGTCCGGCCTTGTTCATGCGGTGAGGCAGGTGAACTCTCTTGCTGACCTTGGAGTAACCCTTGGCTGTGGCCGTCACGATGTAAGTACCAGGGTTCAACAGCCTCCAGTAGTCTCCATCCTCAGCTGACAGAAGAAGAAAAGTCTTTGAGCTCCATCACAACACCACCCCGGATGTTTCCATAACTCAATATTCTGCCTACCTGTGGTGACGTCTTTCCTGACGCCTCTAACAGAGACGGTGGCACCTTTGATCCCATTTCCATCAGTGTCTTTAACCTCTCCTTTGATTCCTCGATGCACCTGTTTAGGAAATAACTTTTCTGAAGGCCGTGTCACACAGTCACTGCGTGCATTTTGCACATAGGCAAGGCAAGTTTATTTGTATAGCACAATTCCTACACAAAGTAATTCAAGGTGCTTCACAAAACAGAAAAATGCATTAAAATCACAATACATCATAGAAATAATCAACGTAAAATTTACTTTAAAAGAAAAGAAAAATTGTAAAATTGATTTAAAAAGAAAGAAAGGACAGAAAAGTGCAGATAGGACCTTTCAGTCATATACACGACTAAACAGAAATGTTTTCAGTCTAGATTTGAACATGAACACAGAAGAGGCCTGTCTTATGGCT